>CM057452.1:1600823333-1601567500 GCA_016271365.2 Neoceratodus forsteri
GGGTAACCATGCACAACTAATGTGTGTTTCCATGTCAAGGTTCTCGTGTCATCAGGGACATTTCGAGCTTTGGCTCCGAATCTACAATTCACTACTTGCACATCACATATTATTGCTCCTGTTGCTACTACTTTTGTTGAGGTTACTGCTGTTTCACTCTGTAACTTATGCATTTTGCATGACTGATGCATTGTTTTGAATTTCTGTAATTCAGTATTTTATTATTTGTATTTTGCATTTTATTAGTTGTGAACATGTACTGTTGTTGTCTCTGTGCTTGTCATTGCTGTTTCCATGTCTCTTTTGTAACCTGTTTCCCCCATCTCACCTGGAAATGAGCCCCAGCCCACATGTCTACCCCAACAGTATCAGAATTTTTACTCCTAGTGAAGTCACTGCTGCCCCAAAGGGGCTACAATTCATTTAAAACATTCTGTATTTGTTCTTACACCCATTTGAATGGAAGTCATTAGGACTGTACAGTAAATGCCCAACATTACTTACTGGGAGTCCAAATTGCCACCACACTGGGCATGCTACCAACTGGGCTTTAACTTGGAGAAGGAGCAACAAGACTGTAAATCCCCTGTGTCTTACAGGCTTTATTTTACACTCTAAAACATTTAAATGGTTACAGAAGTGTGTCTTATGGCTTCATTTTTTTCTAGTTTGTATTGATTATACTTTGGCCTTCTGCTTAGTCTGGTGCTGTAGCTGACAGTGGGGTTGGGATCAGCATCAACATTATATTTTTCAAGGAAAGGACAATTTTAAGCATCTAGTCTTGCAGCAATCTGTCAATCAAGGAGCAGTGTTATATGTGCTGGTTAGTCCAGTTTGCCCTGTAAGTACTGGTATAAATAAAGCAATTGAAGCAGCTGCCCTGTGGCTCTGGCCTTAGTGGCTGCAATGCATGATAATGCATGAGACTTTGGCCGCCATTATCACTGGGATCTTTCTCACTGCGGCAGACATTTGGTGGCTGTGACTGTGGTAAAAAGATACTTCTACACTGGCATTGTCAGAGCTGAAGTTGTTGTGCTGAACAGTTAGTTGGTGGTGGCAGTAAAAGTGCATTGGCACTGGCATTGTTGAAGCTGAAGGTGTTGGGCTGAATAACCTACAGTTTGTACTTGCTGGGAGTCAGACTCGGATTTGTGGAAAAGAAGATGCAGGAATATACATGCTGGAATCTTTCTGGTTTACGGGACATTGACGTACAAGGGCTGATTGTGAACTAGCAGGAACTGTGAAAAGTTGGCTGTAAAATTTGACGCTGAGCAGTTTTTGCTGCAATTGAATCCATTTTAGGAAGTCAAGTAGTTATATTATCTGGGTAATAATGATTTCATTACAATTTACATCTATTCACCATCTTAAAGGGGACATGAAAGGAAAAATGTGATTAAGAGACTTAATGGTAGTATTCAGGATTGACTTTGTTCATTGTTTGTATTGATATATGAAATATTCTATGCAACTTATCTTTGTGAAATTTGAAAATTCAATAAATGGAGTATAAAGAAAAAGAGACTTAATAGTATATGCCAAGATATATTTAGGCCTGGTATGCGTCATCACTATAGCATTTCCTTTTGTCATGTATCAAAAACATACAAATTGCAGCTTACATTGTAATACCAAAAATGGCTGTTTATGTAGTCTTGTGAGACAACTTACTGTCCATGGCAGAAAGCACGTGTTTATATTTATTTTTATTTATTTATTTGTTCCACACAAAACCCTCTAGGCAGAGTCTATTTACAAAGGGTTTAGAGTCATCAACAACAAACATTAGGTACAGGGTTTTGAAGAGTACACAACACAATTCAAGGCAGTAGGAAAAGTGAACAATTTAATAGTACAGCACAATAAGGGTGCAATTAAGCAATCGTTAACAAAAACAGTAATAACAGTAATTGCAGCCATTGCCAAAGTTGTGGGCAACTGATATACAAGTGACGTTCAGCAAGCTAGGACTATCTGAAATTCCAAGGGAAGTGGCAAGTGCTGTTACAAGACAGGGTTTTTGATTTACAGCAAATGCAGAAACTCAGTTTTGTTACCACCTATAGTGTTGAGTCAGGCAAAACAGAGCAGATCATACACAAGAACTGGGCAATTTTACAAACTGAGGGCAAACTGAGACAGTATGTTGAATATTTTCCATGCATGCTATACAGACGTGCTGAAAATTTGGGCAACAGACTAACACATAGTTTTCAGTTCAAGAGTAACGCATATTCTTTAAAGCCTATTAGGGATTTTGTTCCTCCTGCCTCCTCTGCCCCATCATCACTGCCCCCTCACCCTCCTGATGTGGCTTTTGAGGTTTATGCTGATGTGCAAAATGTATGGCCAGGTCATATTGGCCAGGTAAAAAATGATTTGATTTCCCCTGTTCTCTCTGTATCCCCACCCCACGACCTTTTGATGTACCTCCACCCTCACAACCTTTGGATGCGTTATTTGTTGTATGTACAGATGCACAAAATAAGATTTGCACAGACAGGTTGCATTGGTCTAGTTCAAAATACTGCCAGAGGGACTGACTGGTTACATGTCCTCCTGCATGGCTGTTTTAAATGCCAATGGGTGCAGGTAGTGCACCAATGTAAACGCCACAAAAAACTTCTTAAACCCAGTAGATGGCAAGATGTTGGATATTATTGCATTTATCAACTGTGATACTACTCACATTATTTATTTAGCATTCTGTAAATGTGGCACATATTATGTCGGGCAAACACAAAGAACATTTAAAGAGAGGGTGGGGAAGCACATACATGCAGTGAATAATCAGAACTTGGAATATGTTACAGCATGCCACATTTTTTTATGCACGTGATAAAGCACTACATGAATGGCGGTTCACAGGTATTGAAAAAGTTAAAATAGGTCAGTGGTTGGGGGGGACCTGAATAATAAACTAGCATGCGGGGGAAACTTTTGGATATACAAGCTGCGGGCAACTTGTTATCCTGGCTTGAAAGACAAGGTGGAACTGTCACCACATTTATAAATGTTATGGCACTTTATATAAATTTGCAAACTGACATTGTGTGAAATGAGATTTGATACTATGTTTACATCAAAATAATTGTATTTACATATTGTGTATATGTAGTGGAGATGTTATTTGCTATTGGTATCATTACACAGGTTGATCAATTTTGAGTGTCCATTAGTACCAATTCATGGGTACACCTGTTTTATATTGTGTTTTCACTATTTAAGTAATGTATGTTTCAATGTTTCCTGTCTCTTGACAAAGCACAGTGCGCCTGCACGAAATGTTGACACCTTCCTGTATGGTGTGGCGGAGGTGTTGGTGCTGCTGAAGAATTTTTAATAAAGGAACTAAGCATTTTTATCCTAAAGATGCGTCTTTCTTGATGTGTGAGTGTGTGCCTAAGTTGAATTTTGTCTCCTGTCCTGTACTTTTTACCAGCGAGCACCATTAACTGAGAGCGACTCTGGTCTTTGTTGTTTAATTTAGGACAGGACTGGCTTCACTGGGTAGAGACAGGAAGGTAAGCAGTAGCGAGTAGTGAGAGGAAGGAGAAGAGCTGGGATCTAAATAGGTTCAGAGAGCAGTCAGTTTCTAGGTGGGGAGCTAGATTATTCCAAAGCTTAGCAAATCTGAAGGAGAAGCTAGCTTGGCTGAGGGAGGTTTTCCTATGGTGAGTAATAGGTTGTGTTGTACCACTCCCCTAGTGGTGCATGTTTGAGCAACAAGGCTGAACAAGGTTTAGAGACCTGGGGAGAGAAGGCCATAAAGGGCTTTTTTTGCCAGTGACAAGTGTGTGATAGCGCACAGTCTAGCTTTGAGACTAAGCAAATTTAGGCTGCTATACAGCACACAGGTGTGAGTGTCACAATTTTGGCTGCGAGCAAAGTGGCAGGCTCTGTTGAGGAGACTCCTGACTCTAGCCAGCTCACCATCACTTGCAGAGCCATACACTGTGATCCCATAATCAATAAATTTAGTAATTTTAGTAATATAGCTCCTCACCAGTAGCCTCTTGATCTCAGGTGGGAAATTGTCCCTTTGTCTGAAGAGTAGCCCAAGTCTAGAGTTGCCTGTCTTGATTAGTGTGTCATTGTGGGCAGAGAAGGACAAGGTTGAATCGAGGGTGACACCAAGATATCTAAAGGTGTCCACTTGCTTGAGAGGGGGCTTCAAAGTGGGGAGTAATGGTCAGTGCAAGAGAGGAAGGGGCCTTTTTACAGAAAGCAAAGATCATGTATTTTGTTTTCTCAGTGTTCATGACGAGTAGGTAGTAGGTGAACCAGTCTTGGACGGTGTCAAAATCTGATTGGAGTTTCTGCTGCAGATGTTCATTGTGGTTGCTGCCAGAAAAAAATGACTGTATCATCTGCACAGAGCAGTATGAAACAGCAGGCAAGCCATTAATGAACAGACAGAAAAGAAGGGGTCCAAGGCTAGATCATTGGGGTACACCAACAGTGACCAGTTGGGGGTCCAAGAGCACCTTGTAGCATTTAACCACTTGGGTTCTGTCAGATAGGGTTCTTAAACCAGCTGACTGCATCAAGGGAAAGGCCAACTGTGAGTAGTTTCTGACAGAGGAGGGCATGGTTTACGTGGTCAAAGCCCTTGGTGAGGTCAATGTATATGGATCTGTCAATTTCTCCCTTGTCCAGGGCACCGTGTAACAATTCTGTAAACTCCATGAGTGCAGTCATAGTACTGTAGTTCTTCCTAAAACCATACTGGAGATCGGATGGTAATTAGCAGTGTGGTTAATAACACCTCCCTTATGGAGGGGAGTCACATGACCCTTTTTCCAAAGCACAGGAACTTGTCCCAAGGAGAGTGACAGGTTGAAGATGATCTGAAGGGGGTGGGTAACTTCTCTAATGACTAGCTTGAGTAGCTTCATGTCAGCATTGTCAGGGCCTAGACGGGTAGAAGTTTTGGATTTAGTTAGGTAGGTGAACACTTCAGCCCAGATCAGCCATTTGAAGCAGAACTTGGGCCAATTTGGGAGGTTGGGTGTCTCTCCAGATGGAGAGGGGTGAGTCCGAGGGTCTGGTATGTATGATGATGGTTAAGGAGGTTCCCCAGTTGGGATTTGTGAGTCAGCCTTGCCACCTTAATATCGGTTTTAACAGTGTCACACAGCTCTTTATACCTTTGAAGGTATTTTAGGTGGCCAGACTCCTTATACAGAATCCATGCTCTGTCCCGCTGTCTTGACAGTAACTTAATGGTGAGGGTGTATATCATGCCTGGGAGTTGCCCTTCCTATGAATGGTCTTAAAAGGTTCAACAATGTTGCAAACTCTGTTGAACTGGAGGATGAAATACTCCAGGACCATGTTCACGTCATGTGTGTTAGAGAGGACAGACCATCTAGCTGTTGTATTAGGTCATTCCTACTCAATGAACAACTCTGCCAGCTCTGGTCACTGAGGAGACTAAGACTCCCAAATGCAGTCAGTTTGACTCCGAGTGATGATGTTTCAGTATTTAAGTATGCAAGCTGGTGTGTTGCTAGTTGTGTCCCCCCCCCTTCCCAAAACACAGTGGTTACATTGAAAATACTTATATGGGGGAACTTTCACCTCTTGATTTGTAGGTGTGGAACTACTGTCATCCCCAGGTGGTGGAACTATCCTACAGTATTCAATGAATAAAGATGACAGAGGTACAGGAACTCCCATACAGTGTTACCAGGGGTAGGGAACTGAGTGTCTGCTACACTGTTTAGAACACAGTATGCTGTTCTGACACCTTCATTCACCAGCTGTTGCTGACAAGGTAGATATGGCCTGATCAAGTAACAATCTGTCCCCATTACTCTTTCTCTCTTCATCTTTGGCCTCAACAAAGATAACCTGGTCAATTTACCTTTTAAAAAAGACAGAGTTAAAATGGTTTAAAAGTCCTAGTGTAGACAGGGTCTTTGTACCAGAGGATGTTGACTGAATTTGTTGGTCACTTCTACTCTCTAAACAACTTCGCCAGCTCTGGTCAATGAGGAGATTAAGACTCCCAAATACATTTATAAACACTGCAGAAGATTTGGGATTTTTTGCAGCCATGGCAGTTGCGAGAGTGGGGGCCACTGAGCAGGGGTTACGGAGATGCTTTTTCCAAGAGTCAAGGGTAGGAGACACCCTAACCTGGCTATTATGTGCCCATAGTCAGGGATCCCTTCTTGTAAAAGAAGGTGGTAGTCAGTGGGCCAGGTGGCATGGCTCCTCCTCTTCCAGTGATTTGTTTTGTAATGCCAGGTTCCTATTGAATAAAACAGTGGTGGTGAGGGGTTTCACTACTGATTACCCAGTGGAGCTGGTGTGCATCATAAAAAATTGACTTAGGGCTGATTCCAGCCCAGTGCTGGAGATGGCTATCCCAGACAGGTTTTCTGTGGTTTACTGCCTTAAGCAGGAGTGTAGGGGTGGCTGGTGGCCATCAGCTGTAGATCTGAATTAGTATTCAATACATTCCTGGTAGCAGAGGCCAGGTCCTTTAAATGTGTAGCTGTTTGGGGCAAAGCAGGTTTGGGGTGCAAGTTTCTTCTCATCTGTTGTACACCAAGGGGCGAGGCAGAATTCTTGCAGGAATTTGCAGACTTCACCATCAACCTGGCCTTGGAATCCCCCAGACTGTTGGTACTTGGGGATTTGAATGAATAGGTTGACAATGGGGACTTGGAGTTTTCAACTAGATTTCTCCCGATAATGTCAGATTTGAACATTGGACCAGTGGTTTTCTTTGCTACCCACAAGCAAAGCCACACTCTGGGCCTGGTCTTTGTTTCAGGACTCAACATCAGGGATGTTGGGATTGTGCTGATAATTATAGCTTGGTCATATCATTGTGCAGTGAGGTTCCAGTTTGGGCCTCCTGAGCAATTTTCTTCCCCCCAGTACCAGCCAAAATGGAACCTGACATTTAAGAGGTCCCTGCAGGAACTGGAAATCTCAATTATGAAGGCTGCCTGTGTGGTGGTGTTTTTGCATCTGTATAGGACTATAATTATTATCAGCAATCAACACCCTTGCACCTATCCATGTATACCTGTTGGCCTCCTATCGAAGTTCATCTTAGTATATTGATGAGCTGTGGTGGTTGAAGACTGTCAGGCAAAGGCTGGAGCATTCCTGATTGTGCTCTATCAAGGACAGAGGACCCATTATGGGGTCCATTGGAGGGCAGTCTCCCTGAGAAGACAGAGTTGCTGTCAGGGTTGGTTGCTGCAGGGAGAAATAAAGCAGCTCAACACTTCCAGGCAGTCAACAGTTTATTACAGGCAATGTTGATTTCCAGGAAGTATCCAATTCAGATCCAATTAAGGTCCCCAAAAAAACAAAACAAAACCCAGAACAAATGCAAAACACCTGCAGTTTCACAATTCTGGTCTTTTTTTCCAGTCACCTTTTCATTTTGCATAAAGATGGTGCAAGGCCCTGCAATGTAGAGTTTACAACAAGTTGCCTCCTGGTTTGGAGTTCCACAACAATGGCTCTGGCTAACTGTTTTTTTTGTTTTTGTTATTATTAACTCTATCTGTGCCCCTTGGGTTGGCTTCGGGATACACTCCACATCAGTCTGCCATGTATGCTCCTGCTGTTTTCAAAACAATAAATTTCTAACACTTAACCATAGTTGCAAGTGCCATTCATTGATCTACCACACTGCCTCTGGAGTGTGACTGCTGTTTGGCTTTCTGCATATTGGATTGTGGCTAGCCAAGCCCATAGTCAGCACTCCACCTGTACTAGTGAGCACTGTGATCATTTTGTTCCTGGTCAGTATGTTGCCAGGTGTCAGATCCCTCCCTCCCCAGAGGAGATGGGTAGTCAATCAGACACCCAGCCTTCTCCCCTCAGCCGACCCTGTGACGTCCCTTGGTTTGCTTTGGGACCTGGGTCATTGGTGTTGCAAGTGGTAGTGCTACTGCTGCACCGGTGGGCCAGTATCTGCCTGACTGCCTTGGCACTTTGCTGAGTTGAGCTTCATCGGGGCCTGGCCATCATTGCAGGGAGCTTCCATTTAAGGGCCATCAGTAATGATGTCAGATATTTTATCACTGAACTGTTTTACTGCCCAACATTTCACCATTTCCATACCTGAAGTGCTATAATAGTAAAGTGTATGAAGTTCTCACATTTTAATGCAATCCCAGACCACCTTATTTCTTTGACAACTTTGTGCAAACTATATACAAATTTCATAAAAATTTGCATTTATAGCCACAATAAGTATATATCTGTAAAAACCTACACAATTAATTAATGCTTGAAAACATGGGGGAGAGTTTGGTAGGGAAGGGAAGGAGAGAAAGGCACTCGGTTTACATTTTATTAATCGTAAATTAGATTGTATTCTTTTAATCTGCAGTGGCTGAATACTCTTTCTTAATATTTTAAAACTTTTTCTGCTTCTGTTAGCAAACCTGAGGGATCCACACTTGACTGTAGACAAAAGATAGATAAGTGAAATACATTTTCATGGTCAGATTCTTCAGTGCTGAGATAGAGGTAACCTGTGGTAAAGACAGAGGATATAGAGAGGACAGATAGAAAGAATTACAACAATGCAAAAAATTATTAATATTCTCTGGCACAAAAAGGATTTACATTTCAACCATCATCTTTTCAACTACTAATCGGACCAGAGTCAATGAAAGGGGAAAGAATCTTAGAGGAACGGTTTGTAATTAATCATGTCATTTAGTCCAGTCAGCAATGCTTTTACATACACAGTAAAATCCACCTACTTTCCTTTTGCAGGAGGTTTCAGACTCTATCACTTTCTCTTGCTGGTGGTTGACACACTGTCCATAAATTTAAGACAGGTTGGGTATGACTCATGTTCCACCAAGTAATGGGTTCCCAGGGGGTTGTCAAATCTTTTATTACTGATGGGGGTTGTCAAGTCTTTTATTACTGATGGGGTTGTCAAGTCTTTTATTACTGATGCAGCATACAGTAGGTGTCCCTACAGCCTAATCTATTGCCTGACTGTTCATCCTACAGTATATAGACCAGTCAACAAGCGCTCCAGAGAGCATCCCACAATGGTGTGTTGCAGCTAATGAATTCTGTAATCTCTACTTTCCGATCAAAACCGTGGTGCATACATGCCATGCTCCAATTAGCATATTTACATATATTACAGCTTCCACATTCAAAGAGGCTGGTAGGTATGCATTACATAGTTTTAATTATGACATCAGTGCCATGTCTGAGCTACCGGTTAGATAAAGTTCAGTCCCCGATTTAAAATAAAAATATATCTATTCAGACAACAGTCTAACATCATGAGGCATTCCATATGAATAAGGCTGTATCAAACGAAACAGTAATTCTCTGGCATATTAAAAGTAAGTCAAACATTACTGGGTGAGAGACAGTTCATATCAAAAAGATTCGCAAACACTTAGTGTTGGACAGTACATACGAGTTTCAGTCCTCATCCGACTGCGACTCCTGATCCAACGGTCTTCGGGCCGAGAAACTCCACGGTAGTTAGCATAAGGGGTATGTAGCACCTATTTTTCTTTTATAACTATAGAAATAGCGACCTGAATGGAGACAGATTTCATAGTCTAGCAATGTTAGCTAGAAAGTTAAGAATTGTTTTAAATGTGTAATGTTTAACATAGGTATAAATTGCCTGAATATGGAGTTAGGGCAACTGATAGACGTTAGAAACTACCTATGGAAAATTGAGTAGGAATGTGGGAACAATGGATATATATGCTATAGTTTAGTAAACTTTCCTTGTAAGACTTACATGTTTAGTCCCAAAGGGTTTAGAGTGGCTAGTTTCCCGAATATCCTGCCTGGGGGAGGTGGTGCTCCCTACTCATAGGCCATGGTATAATACCCCACATGATGTATCAGATAATGTTGGTTTTATATATACTGTTTGTTTGTTTGTTTGTTTGTTTAAAATTTATTTTTATACAGGTTAATCTGATTGGGGGGGAATCCCCATTTACAACAGATACCTGTGGCATTTGCAATAGACGAACAATACAAAAATAGAACAAAATACAAAATCACATTTACCTAAAAACAATTACAACAAACATTTAAATAATTATACAATTCCAGTTTAAAAATACGCAGGTCAGAAATTTCAGTCATATGTCGAGGTATCTTATTCCATATCCCCGCTAAACTATTTTGTAACACCATACCCCCCATACAATTCATAATTTGTATCATAGGCAACTTTTTAGTAGTCCTCCTAAAAATATCTGAATATTTAGAATCAGAATTCTGACATATCAAATTTCGTAAAGGATGCACTTTTAAGTATATCAAACCATGACATATAGTAAGCCATATATATTCTCTTCGTGCTATTGGATCTAACCAGCCAAGTTCCTGATAAATTACACAATGATGGACTCGGAGGTCCATTATTTGGATATATTTCCTAATCTGTAATAAGTCTGGTCCAATTTGTGTAAGCATTTTTTATGAGAATGGATATATAATGATAAACCATAGTCTAGTACAGGCAACAACAATTGTTTTACCAGTCTGGTCTTAACATCCCTAGTCATACATCCTGACACTCTTCTTAATGCCCCCAATCTTTGATTGACTTTTTTTATTTGTGACAAAATGTGATCTGAAAAAGAAAAATGATAATCAATCAAAACTCCCAGATATTTATAAGTATTAACCCCTTGTACCTTTTTCCCATCCGAAAAACTAATTTTTAAATCAGTTACTTCATTATTAGGTTTAGGTCCTACAGAAAAAATCATACTCTGAGTCTTCCCAGTACTTATCAAAAGTCCGGAATTTCTTATCCAGGTTTCAATATTGGAGAAGTCTGTCTGGAGTCGCTGCCTCAGTTCCCCAGGATCTTTAGCAGATGCTACTAGTACTATATCATCTGCATAAAGTCTAACATCAGAACCAACTACATAATCAGGGAGGTCATTAATGTAGAGATTAAATAACATAGGGCCCAAAATTGACCCTAGGGTACACCACGTTCAAATCCAGGAGATCCGAAGCAGCGACCCCGCAGACCACCCTTTGTTTTCGATCAGTTAAATAGGATCTAAACCACTGTAATGAGTTATGGTATATCCCTAAGTTTTGCAGTCTAAACAATAATGTTTCATGATGAACCAGGTCAAAAGCTTTACTTAGGTCCACGAACACTACCCCAGTTTGGTTTCCCTGGTTCAATGATGTTGCCACCAGGTTACTGTGGCTAACATATAATGATTGCCACACTTTGTAATGGCAAATGTCTGCTGGAACCATCAACTGTAATATCTTCATTTGCTCATTTTCACAAAATGAATAAAAATAAAGTTTAAAAAGGTTGGTAGGTTTGTAAGGTAGCCAGTTCTTGTCTGCCCAGCTGGCTATGAGCCAACCCATCCTTTAGATTTCTGTCCCTCATAAATGTAACTGTTGGAGAATTTCCTGTTACTGGGGCTAGCATGTCATCACTTCAAAGAATGGACCAGTTTTTCTTGATGATGCACCCAACTTTATTGAAGTTGGTAATAAAGGTAATCGGTTACTCCTCTTCTTCATTCCATTTTTTTGGTAGACAAAGACTAGCCCTGTCTTTTTCTTTTGTACCCCTTCTTGCCTTTTCTAACAGTTGCTGCTCATAACCTTAATCCAGAAACCATCAAGGGCTTGTTCCTCATAATCTCTTAGGGATCAGCAGTTCCTCTTATTTCTGAGGAAGTGACTCAAAGGGATATATTGATAAGGACTGTTGGTCGAGCACTTTCATCTTGCAATAATTACATATGATCTGTCTGCAATCTGGAGGAGTATTTTCATCAGATAGGTGTGAGTTTGGGGGTTAATCTTCCTTGACAGGATGTCCTCTATTAGAGCGGTGATCTTCCAGAGGTGTGAAATCCCCAGCAGTATGTAAGACAGGTTGGACAGAAGCACTCCGAATCTATGATCTGAGTTTCAGCTGATTTTAGCTCAGTTTACGACCTACTTACTGTGATCTGGACCCATGATTTTTCAGACTTGTGGTGGCCACTCTGCAGGCACTGTGGTGACAGAAATTGCCTGGTGTTCTCTGAGTGAGGAAGTGTTTTCTTCTGCATTGAAGAATGCGATGGTGAAGCCCTTACTTTTGAAATCATCATTGGACCTGGATATTTTATACAACTACAGACCTGTCTCAAACTTCCATTTTTTTAAAAAGAGACTGCACCACAACTGGAGATTCATCTGATGTATAATAATATTTTCAAGCTGTTCCAGTGTGGTTTCAGAGTTCAACACAGCACAGGGATCACCTTTGTAAAAGAGTTTGAATGATCTTTTCCCAGTGAGAAATCAAGGATAATATGCATTTTTGATTTCCCTCAATCTGTCATCAGCATTTGACATAGTGGATCATGGGGTATTGCTGGATTATCTTTGGTGCTATGAAAGGTTCTATATGATAATGGCGAGTGCCGAATGGCGACACGCATTATCGCGATGTCAGGGCAGCGAAAACAATTTCATCACCCTGACATCTTCGGCGCACGGAAAAATGGTGCTGGGGACTTGAAACATTTGCTTTCTGTGGGGGCCCCACACCCCATACTTAAGATTCTCAACTCCAGGGGTGCTTGTCGGGGCCAAAGCAAAAATTAAGTTTTGGTCCAGGTGCAACAAAACCATAGTAGCACCCAGACCCAGACCCGAACCCATAACCCCACACACCGCAAGTGAAGGTCAACCCCCGACACCATGGTGCAGCTCGGTAGGCGACTGCAGCACCACCCCCCACATCCCCATCACCCCCTCCCAGGCCACGCTCACCATGCTCGCTCCCCCCCCGCATACAGTGTGTACATATAAGCGACATCCGTCGCTGAGGGTCGCTCCACCCACCACTTCCGGTCACCCTCCCTGCCCCCTCGCCTTTTGGGCTTTCGCCCATATCGCGTGGGCATTTTGGATGGCGCCTTAATTCAGGCGCCCCCATCACAGGCTACCCTATGAAAGACTTAGTGGTTTGGTGTTGCAATGGTTCAAGTCCTTCCTGACAGACAGATGTCAGCAGATAACCCTGGGGACTTTTTCCTCCAGGGCTTCTGTTGTTTCCTGCAGTGTACCTCAGGGCTTGATTCTGTATCCTATGATGTTTGTGGTATTCATACTACCTCTGTGTGAGATTGTAAGACAAGGTAAGTTAGGTTTCCACTACTATGCAGATGATACCCAGTAATATCTTTCTTTTACACTGAATCAGTGTGATCCTGTAGCTGTTATAAATCTATGTTTGTCGGACCTAATGACTGGATGGCTGCTAATTGGTGAGAAATCAGGGAAAAAATTAGTTGCTGATTATAGAACAAGGATCTCAGACATTGGCAATGAAGAGGAATAGTCTCACCCTACCATCTTTGGGTGGTACTACTCTCCAAGTTACAGATTAGGCTAAAAACCTGGAATCATAATAAACGGCAAATTCAATCCTGAACATCAAGGGCCGGATTCTCAGTGGGTGATGCTGGGTTTGCATCAAGCCCTGCATCAAACACATTTGTTGGCGCAGTTGTATCAACAACTTTGCAGCAGACTGTGCCTGATTCTGTACATTGGATGCATTTATGACACGTTTCCAGATTTACGGCAGCTTGTGCCAAATATGTGGCACAAGCCCTGTAAAATGTTTAGGCAGGACTGCCACAAGCTAGACCAGAAAATGTTGGTCTAACTTGTGGCAATTGGTACACAAGAACAAGAACAAGAACCCCAATTGCCACCTGGGAGAATGACATAATATTCAGCAGACCTATTATATATGCAGGGTCTTAAGCTTAAGGTTTCAGAGTGTGAGCAGGATTTGGGGGTTTATATTCAAAACAACCTAAAAAATGGGGTTCATAGTAGAATAACATCAAACAAAGCTATGCAGTTGGTAAATTGTATAAGAAGGGGTTTCCATTCAAGAAATAGGGAGGTTTTGTGGCCATTGTACAGGTCATTGGTTTGGCCTGTTTTGGACTATTGTTCTACTGTTTCTAGTCCCTTTCTTGTGAAGGATATTAAACTGTTGGAAATGCCACACAGATCACTTACCAGACTGATTACAGGTTGTGAGGGGATGTAATATGAGGATAGGCTGGAAAAACTGGGATTGTGGTCATTAGTGAATAGAAGAGCAAGGGGGGACTTATTGTTATTGTATAAGTCTCTAAGAGATGAGGATCTTAAATCTGAGCTGGGATTGGTGATTAGGGAGAAATCATATCAATTGAGAGGCCATCCAATAAACAGCACTACCTGATGTCTGGGGGCTCCCCACCACCCTCCGAGACCTGGCACCATCACACAAATAGCATTTCGTGGTGCCTGTGGTTCCCCCCCCACCCTCTGAGACATGGCACCATCATAGAAAAAGCATTCTCTGATCTCTAGTGGTTCCCCCCACTCCCTGGACACCAGTAAATACATTTTGACTGATGGCACTGGATCCTGGAAGGTGGGGAAATCCATAAACATCAAGGAAAGGTTCTTGTTGGATGATGCCGTGTGTTGGAGGGTGGGGGTAAGCCCCCCATATCAGTGAATGCATTTTCTGTAATGGTGTAATACTGTTTGTTGGATGCTGTCTAGTGTTCCAACACCTACCCCCATCCCAGAAGCAGCATTCCCTGGTGTCTGGGGGTCCCCATCACCCTTCAAGAACCTGCGCCATGACACACAAAGCATTTCCTGGCATTTGGGGGCTCACCACCACTCTCTGAGACCCAGCACCATCAAAGAAGCTGCATTGCGTGTTGTCCATGGGTTCCATCCCACCCTCCAAGACATGGCACCATCAAATAAAAAGCATGCCCTCTGGTCTGGGGGCTGACCCCAACCCTCAGAGACACCAGGGAATCCATTTTATGTTGTGGAGCCAGCTTTTGGAGGGTGTGGAAAACTACTGAACACCAGGGAATGCATTTTATGGGATGCTGTATTTCTTATTGGGGCACAGCAGGTAGCGATGGTGGAGCCAGCGTCTTTCAGGGCTAGTGTCTCACTGGCTGCAAGGTCATTTGCACACCAAGAGCAACATTAGGTGCAGCCAGGTAACAGTACTTGATTTATTTTTTTCTTTGCTTGAGAGAGAATTGTGTCCCCAAGCCCCAAAAGCACTGCATTTGTTATTGGGGTGGAGCGGGTAATGATTGTGGAGCCAGCGTCTTTCAGGGCTACTGTTGTCACAGGCTCCAAGTTCCTCCACATGCCAAGAGGAAAATTAGGTTCAGCCAGATAATGGTACTTCATTTTGTTTGGCATTTCCTTCACTTTGCTGTAGTGGATTTGTGTCCCTGTGGCTACTTCCTTCACAGAGTGTTCTGACCAGCAAGCCATGTGTGTCTGAGCTCCATTGAGCTCAAGTGTTTGAACTTTTCTTTTCTAATACCCTGACCAAAATGAGTGGTGGCAACATGAGGAACAGGAAGATGTCCAGGGACCATCTGTGGCTCAGAGGGCTGTGTAAATTGTTATTTTGTGAAGAAGGTCTAGAGTGGTGGGAGGGCATGGGTGAAGGGTTTAATGTACAATAGGGAATGTTTTTGTGACATTGTGCTGGGTCTTGGTGGGTGGCCCAATGGGCAACAGTGGACACTGTTTGTGGCATGGTTCTGCATGTTGCAGGGTGGTGGGGAGCCCCTGGACACAAGTAAATGGTGTTTGTGGGATGCTGTTTGGTGTTGTAGGGTGGGGGTGGCCTACGAACACAAGGTAATGCTGTTTTTTGTATGTCGTTTGGTCTCATAGCATGGTGCCGGGAATCGGGTAGTGGGGGTAGAACCACTGGACACCAGGGAATCCATTTAGTGTGATGGGGATTGGTCTTGAAGGGTGGTGGGGAGCCACCAGACAGCAGCCTCCAACAAACAATGGTACCTGGTGTCTGGCTACCCCCCCACCCTCAGAGACCCATCACCATCACAATAAATGGATTCCCTGGTGTTCAGTGGTTTTACCCCCACCACCAGATACCTGGACAGCATCCAACAAACAGCATTCCCTTATGTCTGGTGGCTCAGGGCTTGTGTTTGGGGGCTCTGAGACCTGGCATCATCACACTAAATGGGTTCCGGGTCCCCCCCCCCACACTGTCCAGCACCTGGCACCATTATGCCATCTCATAAAATGGATTACCTGGTGTCCAGTGGTCCTCCCACCTGCCCCCAGGTTGTGAGATGGTGATGTGTCTCAGAGGGTGGTGTGCAGCCCCCCAGACAACAGGCAGTGCTGTTTGTGGGATGGTGGCTAGTGATCCAACAACTGGCACCATCCAACAAATGTGGTACCTGGTGGGGAAGGGAGAAATGCCGCCGGGTCTTGGGGTTGGGGGTGGGACCACTGGACCACTGGACACCAGGGAATGGCGCTTCTGTTATGGTGCCGGGTACCATAGGGTAGGGAAAACATTGGACACCAGGGAATTCATTTTGTGGGATGGCGCTGTGTGTTTGACAGTGGGGGGAGGGTCCCTGACACTAAGGAGTCCATTTTGTGAGATGGTGATGGGTCTCAGAGGGTGGTGGAGAGCCCCAGACAACAGGCAATGCTGTTTGTAGGATGGTGGCTGGTGATCCAATGACCGGCACCATCCAACAAGCAGCAGTACCTGGTGTCTGGCTGCCCTCCCCCACCTTCCAAGACCTGATATCATCACATAAAATGGTATCCATGGTGTTCAGATCCTCCCCAAACATCAAACACCCGGCACCATTATACAAAATGGACTTCCTGGGGCCCAGTGGTCCTCCCACCTACACCTGGGTGTTTGGTGGACAGTGTTTTTGTGATGGTGCTGTTTTTTGGGTGAGGAACTATGCAAAAGAGAATGCCATTTTGTGACAGTCATGGGGTTTGGGGGGTGGATGGGGTGGGGAAGGGAGAGAGTGTAAAATAGAATTCATTTTGTGATGCTGCTGGGTCTTGAGGGGTGGCGGTGGGACCACTGGACGCCAGGGAATGGTGTTTCTCTTAAGGTGCCGGGTACCATAGAGTGAGGAGAACACTGGACACCGGGGAATCCATTTTGTGGGATGGTGCCATGTGTTTGCTGGGGAGGGGTCCCTAACACTAGGGAATCCATTTTGTGAGGTGGTGATGGTCTCAGGGGGTGGTGGGGAGCCCCCAGACAACAGGCAATGCTGTTTGTGGGATGGTGCCGGGTGTTCCAACACCCGGCACCATCCCACAAACAGCAGTACCAGGTGTCTGGGTGCCTCCACGCCCTTTGAGGCCAGGCACCTTCGCACAAAATGGTTTCCGTGGTGTTAATGTCCTCACCCCCACTGTCAAACACACAGTACCATTACACAAAATGGACTCCTTCTGGTCCAGTGGTCCTCCCACGTACACCTGGGTGTTTGGGCGAGGTTCTTTTGGTGATGGTGCTGTTTTTTTTTGGGGGGGGACTTTGTAAAAGAGAATGCCATTTGGTAACAGTCACTGGGTTTGGGAGGTGGATGGGGTGGGGAAGGGAGAATGTGCAAAACAGAATGCCTTTTTGTGATGCTGCAAGGTCTTGAGGGATGGGGTGGGACCACTGGACACCAGGGAATGGTATTTCTCTTATGGTGCTAGGTACCGTAGCATGAGGAGAACACTGGACACCAGGGAATCCATTTTGTGGGATGCACTGTATGTTTGTCGGGGGGGGTCCCTGACACTAGGGAATCCATTTTGTGAGCTGGTGATGGGTCTCAGAGGGTGGTGGGGAGCCCCAGACAACAGGCAATGTTGTTTGTAGGATGGTGGCTGGTGATCTAATGCCCGGCACCATCCAACAAACAGCAGTACCTGGTATCTGAGTGCTCCCCCCCCCACCTTCCGAGCCCGGACACCATCACACAAAATGGTTTCCATGGTGTCCGGGTCTGCCCCCCCCCAGCAACAAACACATTGCACCATTACACAAAATGGATTCCCTGGGGTCCAGTGGTCCTCCCACCTACACATGGGTATTTGGTGGAGGGTGTTTTGGTGATGGTGCTGGTTTTCTGGGGGGGGGGGGACTGTGCAAAAGAGAATGCCATTTGGTGACAGCCATGGAGTTTGAGGGGTGGATGGGGTGGGAATCGGAGAGTGTGCAAAACAGAATGCCTTTTTATGATGCTGTTGGGTCTTGAGGGTTGGGGGTGGGACCACTGGACAACAGGAAATGGTGTTTCTCTTATGGTGCCGGGTACCATAAGGTGGGGAGAACACTGGACACCAAGGAATCCATTTTGTGGGATGGCGCCATGTGTTTGACGGGGACGGGGGGGTCTCTGACACTAGGGAATCCATTTTGTAAGATGGTGATGGGTCTTACAGGGTGGTGGGGAGCCTCCAGACAACAAGCAATGCTGTTTGTGGGATGTGCCCAGTGTTCCAACACCCAACACAATCCAACAAACAGTGTTACCTGGTGTCTGGTTGCCCCCACACCCTCTGAAGCTTGGCACCATTGCACAAAATGGCTTCCATGGTGTCAGTGTCCTCACCCCCACAGTCAAACACACAGCATCATTACACAAATTGGATTCCCTGGGGTCATGGGCCCCCCTCCCACACACTGTCAAACCCGGCATCATCTCACAAAATCAATTTACTGGTGGCCAGTGGTTCTCCCCCCTACCCCAAGGTGTTTGGTGCTGGGTGTTTGAGGGTGGGATGGTGCTGGGTCTCGTACAACCGAATGCTGTTTGTGTCTTTTGGTGGGAGAGAATGTACAAAAGACAATGTCTTTTGGTGCTGGTGCTGTTTTTTGGGGGGGGTGAGGGTGGAGTGTTAAAAAAATGCCTTTTGTTGATTGTGCTGGATGGGGAGGGTGGGAGGGACCACTGGACACCAGGGAATGCTTTTTCTGTTCTGGTGCTGGGTATCATAGAGTGGGGAGAACCACTGGACACCAGGAAATCCATTTTGTGGGATGGCGATGTGTGTTTGCCGGTTGAGGGGAGGTCCCTAACATCAGGGAATCCGTTTTGTGTGACTGCATTTCGCGGTATTCGTGGGGTCCACCCTACCCTCTGAGACCTGGCACCATCAAACAAGGAGCATTGAATGGTGTACATGGGCTCCCCTTCCCCCTCCCCAACTGCAGATGAATGAAAAAGAAGATCGCAGACTATATGTTTTGTGTTCATAAAATTTTAATGCTCATTCATAAGAACAGTACAGAACAAATTCGAGTCTTGGCATTTTTACAAAAGAAAATTCACATAAAGCTTTCCAAAACATACGAATGCAAGTAATCTGGAAAGATTTTGGAACAAATAAACTATTTGTAAAATCAGCAAGAAAAACAATAAAAGGCAGACTGTCAGCAAGACAAAAATTAAAGGCAAACTGACAGAGAAGATAACATCGCCTGTTATATTGTTATGAAGCCGTCTAAAGGCAACAGAATCCTAACATTTTGGGAGTAGTCCAAAAATTGTACAATTATGCAGCGTGGCACCAATTGGAGATGTTGAAAATCTCAGATACACAACTGTGAATTGACAACTGCTCGGGTATGCATTCTCTTTGTGTTTTATGTGTGTTTTGAACCGTTGTACGATGAACGGATGTGGGACGTAGCAAGTTTGTGTGGTAAAATTAAATTACATGACTGCTTCCAAGAGACTATTGTCTGTTATATGTGAGGTGTTGTTAATCATTTATTATGTCTGTTTTCCAGTTTTGGTGATGTGTGGCAGGATTAGTTGTATGTCAGGAATACTGTTTATGTTGCTTGTTTATGTCGGTAAGCGATAACTAACAGGAGTTGTGCTGTCCTCTGTAGTGTTTCCCATTTTGTTTGTTTTTTTTCCTTCACATAATTGGTATGGAATAGGTTGAAGGTGGGGGCCTTGATGAGTCGTGTTCATAGTACAAAGATATGGTTGTATTTTCTATTTCAGAGGACTGTGCGAATGTCCAGAGATCGTTAAAACGTCAAGAGAGACTGTCCCAAGACCATGAGACTGTCCTGAAACCATGAGACCATCCCAAGACTGTCTGTGAGACAGTGGTAACAAGTGCAGAGTGATCAAGAAACTGGAGAACATGGAGAACATCTACAATAATGACCTATTGTGCCTGTTCGATAGAGCCAGTGATGAGGCAAAGGAATTTCTTGGTTTTAACAATTCCAATGATTCCGACATCCAGGTGGACTTGATGCATATGATGCCATTGATTGCACCGGTCAGTGAATTCAGTGAAGAAGATGATTTGCCCCTAGCCACATTGTGCCAGAAGAGGCACTCTATGGAGAGCGAAGAGGATGATGTTCCTCTGGCCAAGCTACAGCAGCAGATCAACTACGTGGACAGCAAAGACGATCTCCCTTTGGCTAGACTGCAGCGTGCAAGTAACCCAGTTGACATGGATGCTGCTGTACAACATGAGCAACTTTTGACACATCTGGATGTAGTTTGCAATGATGGTTGGACACGTCAGCTACAGCTAGTGCATGTTGAAGACTTCAAGAAGCTGGTGGGTCCAGCTATGGTGATGAGTGCAGAGAAGAATCCTATGGATTTCATGAACCTCACATTTCTGCCAATACACTATGAACTGATTGCAGAGGAGACAAACTGGTACAGTACCCATAAGCAGGCAGAAGCAAACAAAGTGGACCACTGATGGACTCCAGTGACGGCATGTGACGTCAAAGCCTTGTTTTGAATGCAGCTGTATATGTCTATTATGAGGGTGCCAAACTACCGTATGTACTGGGGGAAGCACCATCTCTATGGACATTCTCCGATTTCATGAACATTACAAGAAGATTATGCAGTATCTTCACACCAATGATAGCACACTAAATCCACCCAGAGAATTGGAAAATCATGACAAGCTACATCACGTGCGTCCCATCATAGAGCACATTCAGAGGGCGTGCAAGATGGAGTACCACCTACACCGAGAAGTGTCGATCGATGAAGCCATTGTAGGATTCAGAGGACGACTGTCATTCAAGCAGTACATACGAAGCAAGCCGCAACAGTATTGAATCAAGGTGTGGGTCCTTTTAGATCCTCATAATGGTTATGTGTCAGACTTCCAAGTCTACACAGGAAAGGTTGCTGGCACTGTGGAAGTGGGCCTTGGAGAGAGGGTAGTGACAGACCTGACTAAAGATCTGCATGGCAAAAGACACCATGTATATTTTGATAATTATTTCATGTCGGTTCACCTGGCAAAATACCTTTTGAACACTGGCTTGTACTCGTGTGGCACAATGCACACCAACAGGGTTGGATGGCCTGTAGAATTTAACAAATCAGCAATGCAGAAGAAAGTTGGTGATCATTATGAACAGCTACAGTACGGTTCACTTGTCGCCACAGCTTGGAAACACAATAATCCTGTTTTCCGTCTCTCAACACACCATGACCCAACTTCACCAGCAATGTCTGTGACCAGGTGAAGAAGAAATTGGACTGAAGCATCTATTCCCTGTCTGGAAGCACTAAAGAAGTATAACATGCACATGAATGGTGTGGACGTTGCTGACCAGCTTCGGGGTTCAGTACTCCTGCACCAGAAAATCTAAGAAGTGGTGGATATACCTTTTCTGGTTTTTGTGGGACATGGCATTGGCAAATGCTTTTACTCTGTTTTGAAAGAGTGTGTATCACGTTCAATGATCCAAGACCAGGAGGGTGAACAAGCACAGGCAGCTAAATTTTCACATGGCTCTCAGAGCATCTGATGGAAGGGTACACCAATAGGAAACAGAGTGCCTCGGTTGCTGTAATTGAGTGGGATTTTACTTCTGCTGGACTACACTACCTAGTGAAAGGGAAGAAGGGTAGATGCAGAAATTGTGCACTGAAAAAGAAACATGCTGAACCATCATATAAATGCCGCACGTGCAACGTACACCTTTGTGTTGATTCTTTTGCTGAGTATCACCGCTAAAGATAAAGAGGATCACACTAGGGACACAAGAAAATACTTGCCCCTAATAGTTCCTCTGCAGCTTCTCTGAGTGTACATGATGAGGGGCTGCAGGGGAAGGGAACAGATACACAAGTACCAGTCAGAAGAGAATGGCACCAGGAGAAGGCGGACCCATCGGCACAACAGGTGCACACCTGCTGTCAATTTCTTGACACCGAATCCAGAGACCAAAGTTTGAGAGTGCGAGAGACCTGATTTTGAAAGTTCGAGGGACCCGAGTTTGAGAGTTCGATAGACCAACCCGAGTTTGAGAGTTCAGGAGACCTGAGTCTGACAGTTCGAGAGACGCGAGAGTTCGAGGGACCCGAGTTTGAGAGTTCGAGAGTTCAAGAGACCCAAGACTGACAGTTTGAGAGACCAGAGAGTTCGAGGGACCTAAGTTTGAGAGTTTGATAGACCAGAGTTTGAGAATTTGAAAGATCAGAGTGTGTGAGAGTTTGAGAAACCAGTGTTTAAGAGTTTGAGAGACACAAGAGTTCAAGGGACCCGAGAGTTCACAAGACCTGAGAGACTGAGGGACCTGAGAGTTCGAGGGACCCAAGATTGAGAGTTTGAGGGACATGAGTTTGAGAGTTCGAGAGATCAGAGTTTGAGAGTTCGAGAGACCAGAGTTTGAGAGTTCGAGAGACCCAACAGTTCTAGAGACCCGACAGTTCAAGAGACCCAAGAGTTCGAGAGACCAGAGTTTGAGAGACCGGAGTTTGAGAGTTCGAGAGACCAGAGTTTGAGAGACCGGAGTTTGAGAGTTCGAGAGACCAGAGTATGAGAGTAGGAGAGACTCGAGTTTTTTTTTTGTCAACATAGTTTTTATTGAGACATAGGATAGGCGGTACATAGTATATAATAATACAAGACATCAGAATCAGATTTATCAATACATCATAGTATAGTGTGGATATGTATACATCATGGCAGCATTCAATTTGATTCATAATAAGATTAGAAAATAATAAAATTAGAACATCAATGGGAGGTTACACAAAGACGGGACAGAGTAGTGTAGGACTAACAGACTAACAAGACTATGGCTAGTGCTAGGTTAGGGGGTTATTAACTTACTGTAGGATCCTACTTTAGTTGTCTTACTCAAGCAGGGATACTTCCTCAAAGAGGGAAGATGTCAGTTTCAATAGCAGCCACAAGAGGGCCCCAGAGCTCCAGAAAGGACTCCTGTTTACTCAAGGCCATGAGTTGTGCCCTTTCAATTGACATACACTGTCTTAGGTTGTCAGCCCAGTGTTGAGTGCTAGGGGAGGAGGCCGCCATCCAAAACTGTGCAACCATCTTTCTGGCATTAACTAATGCCAAAGACCAGAGTGCCCCAGGGCCAGCTTCCCCAGGGTGATCAAGATTAGCCCTCAAAAGAAATTCGGCAGGAGTTGAAGGGGGAGGGAAGGCCAAGACACGAGTCACTATAGCATGCATTCTACCTCAAAAAGGAGCCACCCTAGGACACAGTAAATGTAAAAAATTTGCCTGGCTAGCACTACATTTAGGACACATATCAGATTTTAAAGGATCCATTTGATGCAATCTAACTGGGGTGAAATAGGCCTGATGTAAAAAATTAAATTGCACTTGCCGTAGCTTATTACTCCTAGAACAGACTACTAGATGTCTACATGCACATTTCCAAAAATGCTCATCCCCCATGCTCCCAAGGTCCGCTCCCCACTTAGAAATAATTTTAGAAAGGGCTGCCCATTCCCTTCCCCTAAGGGAGCAATAGAAAGTGTACATCATTTTAGTACAGGGCTGATGGTAATAAAGACCTTCCTCGAAAGGTGTAAGTGGAGCCCATCCATCCTCCAGGCCCAAGGTAGAGCCAAATAAATTCCTAAGTCGGAAGAAAATGAAAAAGTCACCTTTAGGTATGTTCCATTTTTATATTAAGGTAGGCAAAACTTACTAGTTGTTCCCCCTCATTCATTTGACTCACCCATCTGAGACCTTTACGCTCCCAGTCTTTTAATCTCTGGACCATAGCTATGGTGGGGGATGACTTCAATTTAACCACGTCCAGTATAAGAGTAATATTTGTTGGGGCAACCACTCTCCCAGTAGATTGATGAACATTATACCATGCATCAATGGTCGATGCCACAAAAGGGTTGGGGTGTTCACGTACAACTCCTGACCATAGCACTTCTGCTAGTAGTCCCCCCTTAATTCTCTGATCACAGCTCGATTCCTCAATTTCAAACCACCCCATATCCTCCTTTTGCCACCCAGTGGGAAGAGCAGCAAGTTGAGCTGCAAGGTAATAGAACTTGAAATTTGGGAGGCCTAAACCTCCCCATTTCTGCAGCATTTGAAGAATTGTTTTTTGGACCCTGGCTGATTTACCCCGCCAAATAAATTTATGTATAATAGCATCAATCTTCCTGAAATGATTTTTGGGGAGTTTAATTTTAAGGGACTGATACAGATATAGTAGTTTAGGCAAGACCATCATACTAACTACCCCCACTCTCCCCATTAATGACAACGGCAGGGCTGTCCACCTCTCACGATCGGCTGCTATTGCCCCCAACAGGAGTCTGAAATTCAGACCATAAATGGCATGGGTCCTACCAGAGAGATAGACCCCAAGATATTTAATTTTAGGCACCAACTGTAAACCATTCAAATGGTGAATCAAGGGCTGCCTACCCAGTGAGCCAATTGGCAGGACCTCACTTTTAGACCAATTAATCTTGTGGCCTGATATAGACCCATATTCTTGCAGGATCTCGTGGACCCTAGGGAGGTCTTCATCAGGATTCTGAAGGTACAGAAGGAGGTCATCAGCATACATAGCTAATTTATGCTCATTATCATTAATTTGAAACCCCCTGACATTTGCATTCGCTCTAATGACCCCTGGAAGTGACTCTAAAGATAAAATGTATAGCAAAGGGGAAAGGGGACAGCCCTGTCTCGTACCTCTACTTAAACAAATTTAGGAGTTAAACGAGCATTCACTATTACCTGTGCTGTGGGTTCCATGTAAAGGGTCCTAATCCAGGAAATGAAATGTGGGCCAAAGCCCAGACTGCCCAGGGTGGTAAAAAGATACCCCCACTCCACCTGAGTGAACGCTTTCTCCGCATCTAATGCTAAAATAGCTGCCCCATGCTTATTTTTAGATTTCTCCCAGTGGTGAGCAATGTTTAAAGTTCTCCGAATATTGTATTTCCCCTGCCAGCCTTTCATAAATCCAGATTGGTCCTGGTGTATTATCTCAGGTAACAAGCTGAGGGGTCCAACCTGGATGCCAAAGCCTTAGCCAACACCTTATAGTCCGCTGTTAACAGTGAGATGGGCCTATAAGAGGCACACCAGGATGGATCCTTACCGGGTTTTGGGAGGACTGTTATAGCTGCAGATCGGGTGGAGGGGGGCAACTCCCCTAAGGTCAAATTCTCGAGCAACATATCACTTAGAGGTTCTAACAATAAGTCATGGCAACATTTAAAAAGGTCAATCGGAATACCGTTGGGCCTGGGTGCTCTTCTGCCCCTAAGATTTTTAATAGCCAAGCTAATCTCTGTCTTAGATATTGGAGATTCCAAAGCAGCAGCCTGTTGCTCCAGGAGTGATCTCATGGTGGCACTATCTAAAAAGGCAAGTATTTGCTCAAGGGATGGGGAAACCTCAGAAGTATAAATGTGTTTATAGTAATCCCCTAAGGCCTGTCCCACCTTATCAGGGTCATCCACTAATACTCCAGCCAAGTCATGTATTTGATTTACTGCCCTTTCCCCATCCTTCCTACGAAGTTGCCAAGCCAACAGCTTCCCAGCCCGATCCCCATCAAAATACTGACCTGCCTGGGAGAGCAAAATAGCCCTTTCTAGTCGAGCTCCACATATAACATTGTATTGCCATTTCAACTTCTGCAGTGCATTATACAATGCCTGAGTTGGGCTCGCCCTGTGCACCTGCTCATTAATCTCAATCTGTGAGCTTAAAACTTCAACTTCTCTAGCAGTGATCCGGGCCTCATGTACTGTAAGCGAAATGGTCTGGCCTCATATGTAGGCCTTCAATGCCTCACATCTAATTATATGGGAAGTATCCCCTTTCTTATTGAAAGTCAGAAACTCACTGATACAGGCATTAATATGCTCCACATATGTCTGGTCCTTTAGCAAAAATGGGTCCAACCTCCATGGTCTGTTCCCAGTGGCGAGTCTCCCCAAGGACAAATCCACTGTTAGTGACACATGGTCTGAGACCAAGATGGGTGAATAACTCGGCCCTTTAAGAGTTGGTATAAGAATTGGACTGACCAAAATGTGGTCTATCCGGGCATAAGACTTAATGGGTGTTGGAACAAAAACTATAATCTCTGCCAGAGGGAAATAAATGACGCTATGCATCGATTAAACCCACCTCCTGCTCTAGAGCCCCCAGAGCCCTGGCATTCTTAGAGATCAATGTAGGAGTGGTACTGGATCTATCCAAAGTAACATCTTGCATTCAGTTAAAGTTCCCCCCCCCCTCAGCACCCATGGACCTGACCAAGCAACTAGTTCCAAGGAGAGCCTCTGAAAGAATTGGGGGTCTTCAACATCACTCTGGTTAAGGCATATCTACCAAGTGGGTCCACCCGACTATCCACCACTGTAACTTGTGATCCCTGGGGTAACCATATTGTAGCACCTCTAGCCTTAGCAGAAATCCACTTCCCACCCATAAAAGCCTCTGTTTTAGGGGCATCTACTCTGGACATATGGATCTCTTGCAATAAAACTGCTTGCCATTTACTTCTTTTTACTTCAGCCAAAATGTATTTCCTTTTTATAACTGACTTCAGCCCATTGACATTCCAAGTTGACACTTTCAATGTACTGGCCATGTCATGGAGTTAAGAGGCTGCTTCATAACTCGTTTTGTCCACCAATGTATATCCTTCATTCCAACCACACAGTCTACTAATAAATCTTGCATTCCACTCCTATTTCCCGGTCTCATTTTTGTATTATATATTCCACCTCCCCTTCCCTTTAACCATGAGTATTCCAACTGGAAGAAAATCCAAGTATATCCCAACAGGAAAACGACCCACACAGCAAAACAGGTCCTCCCCCAAAAGAATACTACTCCATGGATCGTCCACAGCTTCCAGCCCACCCTCTGTTCAACCCTCTTTACCAATAATCCCCAAAGAAATAACATTAGGAACCTCCTTCCCCCCAACAGGCCAAAAGTGGCCCATCCCAAGAACCCCTGCAAACATGTGGCAAACATTGCACGAAAAAAAATCGAATTTGTACTGCATTCCATTAAACATACAATGAACTTTGGAGTACCATAAATAAATTTGTTATCAAAAGGGAACAACTTGCGCTAACAGTAAGCAGAACTTGCAAGCATTAAATAAGTTGAAACAAATTGAGCCACCCTTCCAGATGCCCCCCTCCCCCCCGAATGCAGAACCCAGCTCAGGTCAAGAGCAAAAGAAGGTCAATAACTGCAGCCTAATGATCAATATCAAATCTGACTCCAAAATCCAACCATAGTATAGAAAAAAAATAAGAAAATAAAGCATTAAGTGATTCCAGACCCTGGATTGCACTCGTCATAATGTGAGTCAGTTCACCATATTGCAAGGCCTAGCTTGGGATCCATCTAGGGAAGGGTGAAAAGGGTATTGCGGCAGACCCAAACAAGAACTCCGGGCTGAACAAAATACCCCACTCACCTATCTATCAGGCAGTGGAGATTTGGGGAAGATAATTTGAGCCATTTCAGTAAAATCAAGGTTCCTCCATTTCCTGATGTTGTGGTGAGTTCACTCCAGCTCCATTTCTAGCGATACCTTCCACCCATTTCATCGCTGCTCTGGGACAGGAGAAAAATTGAGGAGCACCCCCAGGCTGATCAATTTTAAGCCTTGCAGGATAGAGATGACTTCTCTGTCATGTGGATCCCTCAAGGTTCGGTCCTCTCACCCATGTTGTTTGTGGTGTATATGCTGCCCCTCAGAGACATTGTAAGAAGGTATGGGCTGAGGTTTCACTGCTATGCTGATGATACCCAGCTCTAACTATCTTTTGCACCTGACCAGAATGGAGCTGTATCGGTCTTTAACAACTGTCTGAAAGAAATCCAAGACTGGATGGATTCCAGTTGGCTAAAGTTGAACCCAGACAAAACTGAGGTGTTGGTTGTGGATCTGGGTCGTTGGATAGGGGGGTTAGGGGAAGGCACACCCTTGGGAATCTTTCTCGGCAGCGCCTCACTCCCGACCTCTGAATGGGTGCATAACCTGGGGGTAATTTTGGATAAAGGACTGACATTGCATTTACAGGTGTCGGCAGTTGTCAAAACTTCCTTTTACCATCTTAGGAATATCGCCAGGATTAGGCACCTAGTTCCATCCGATGACCTTCTGACACTGATCCACGCCTTTGTTTCCTCTTGCTTAGATTGTTGCAACTCCCTTTACCTAGGGCTTTGGGGTAGAAATCGCACCTGCAGCTGGTAAGAACGCAGCAGCCCGCTTTTGACGGGGTCCTGTTGATTTTGCCGGTGCTGCGCAAGCTGCACTGGCTGCCAGTACAGTGGCAGATCACCTATAAAGTCAGCTTGCTGACTTTCTAAAGCCCTACGCGGACTAGGCCCGGACTAACTGAAAGAGCTCTTGATCCCCTACCAGCCTGGTCAATCACTCCGCTCAGCCAGCGAGGGGCTGCTAGAGGTTCCAAGGGTATGTTTAAAATCTTCTGGGGCAAGACCTTTTGAGTTCGCTGCTCCTACCCTTTGAAATTCTCTACCTTGTCAGACTAGGGAGTGTGCAACTGTGTAGACATTCAGGCAGATGTTAAAGACATATTTGTGGCTTCAAGTTTTTAATAATTGAATTGTTCTGGTTAATTTATGGATATTTGTATGATTTTATTGACAATGTTATGCTTTTATTATTATTGTTGTGTTAAAATGTGAGGCGTCTTGGTTTTGGATAAGGCGCCATACAAATAAATTTTATTATTATTATTATTATTATTATTAAAAGACCAGCCCATTTTATATAAATGGCTCTTTATATCGTTAAACTTCTGCCTTCTCATCTGAAGCTGCTTATTGTAATCTTGAAATACAAAGATTTTGTGGTTGCCAATGACAATCAGACCCTTCTCTTTAGCTTTCCACGGGATGGCTTCTTTGTCCACATAGCAAAGGTACTTTATAAGGCAGTGCCTAGGGCGGGAACTCAGTGATTTTGGGCCACCCAATGTGCTTGCTCGACTTCACACTGCTGTAATTCAGAAGGGGAGGCTCAGATGCTCAACCAGCCATGCATATACCATTCTTTCTGGATCAGTCCCCTTGGGGAGACCAATAATTCGAAGGTTGGAACGCCGTGACCTGTTCTCCTGGTTGTCTATCTTTTTAGTAAGATCCTCCACCATTTTCTTCAAAGATTGTTTGTCACTCATTACCGCGGCCATCGAATCTTCCAATACACCGACCCACTTTTCCAGCTCTACAATTTGAGTTGTGTGGGTTGCCGAAGTTTCTGAAAGTCCAGTAACAACCGATTGAAGGTGAGATATTTGTGAGGTGATGTTATCAAATCCAGCCTTCATATCGTGTTGCATGAGAGCTAGTGTAGCAGGGACTAGGGCCAAAGACCTCGAGTCCAGAAACATTTTCCTGTACCATTTGTGAGTTTGCGGGATTAATTACCTCTGTTAGGCCGTGGCGTTGTTTAGGTTGGTCTGAGGTACCAAACTGTAGTTTTGACTGCTTATTTTTACTTCTGCCTGAAGCCATCTATCTCCATCAATGTTCTTTGCTGCAGAGAATGTAATTTGCCAAATAGTACTCCTATTTACTGTAGATTAGACTGAGTGCATACAGGAGCTAGGCTAAGCTGCGTCCGCCATAGTCAGCTTCAAGCCACGCCCCCCGAGAGACTTGAGTTTGAGAATTCGAGAGACCGGAGTTTGAGAGTTCGGGAGACCTGGGTTTGTGAGTTAAGGAGACCTGAGTTTGCAGGTTCGGGAGACCCGAGTTCGTGAGTTCGGGAGACCCGAGTTCGCGAGTTCGGGAGACTTGAGTTTGCGAGTTTGGGAGACCTGAGTTTGTGAGTTAGGGAGACCTACGTTTGCGAGTTCTGGAGACCCGAGTTTGTGAGTTTGAGAGTCTGTTTTGCCGAGTATCACTACTACAGATAAAGAGGCTCACACTAGTGACACAAGAAAAGACTTATCCCTAATAGTTCCTCTGCAGCTTCTCTAAGTGTACATGACAAGGGGCTGCAGGGCAAGGGAACAGACAGACAAGTACCAGTCAGGAGACAATGGCACCAGTAGCAGTTCAAGAGACCAGAGTTTGCAAGTTCGAGAGACCTGAGTTTGGCAGTTCAAAAGATGAGAGACCAGAGTTTGGGAGTTCAAAAGTTGAGAGACCAGAGTTTGGGAGTTCAAGAGACAAGAGACCAGAGTTTGGGAGTTCGAGAGACAAGAGACCAGAGTTTGGGAGTTCGAAAGACCGGAGTTTGGGAGTTCGAGAGATGAGAGTTTGCAAGTTCATGATACCAGAGTTTGAGAGACCTAAGTTTGAGAGCCTGAGGGACCGAGTTTGAGAGTTCAAGAGACCAGAGTTTAAGACCCAAGGGTTTGAGAGACCTAAAAGTTCGAGAGACCCGAGAGTTCGAGAGACTCAAGTGTTTGAGAGAACCAAGAGTTCAAGGGACCCGAGTGTGAGACCCGAGTTTGAAGTTTGAGAGACCAGAGTTTGAGAGTTCGAGAGACCTGAGTTTGAGAGTTCGAGAGACCTGAGTTTGCGAGTTTGAAAGACGAGAGACCCACAGCATATGTAATCTAAAAGTTGATATAGATATTGTTTCCGGTGTGTCTGTTTTTATATCCAGTACCCCTTTCAGTATAATTTACATGGAGTGGAGGTTTTAGCTCAGTATTTTTTATTTTCATTGGGCCGCCACATTGGCTGTTCTGTGTTTTGCGCTGTCCTTCATGCTGTCCATTGTGCGTGATGTTGACTGTTTGGTCAACGCCAAGTCCTGCCCGGGGGAGAAAGAAGAATGGAAGATTTCAAATAGACCACATTCTGAAGACATTAAGATGGAGTATCACCTATGGCTAGAGTGGCTGCCGTGGATGGAGTGAAGAGATGCACAGAGGTGGTGTGAGATGCATAGTAGAGCAGAACGAGGAAACAGCAGAGGAAAGGAGCAGCTAACTTGAAGAATGATGCCATGGTGGCACGAGAAACTGTCAATAAAATGGTTTGGAGGAAAGGAGGTGGTCCTGCAACATTCAGGGGGTGAAAACAAAGCATATGTAATCTAAACATTTTTGATATAGGTATTGTTACTGATTTGTGACATAAAAACTTTGCGGAGTGTGACAAAGAAAAGGTCAAAGAGATGCAGTGTCATGGGCATGAAATGGACTATCGTGTGTTGTTGGTGAAACTCGGATTGGCCCGTTGGTGTTTCAGATGTAATACGGTGACATGCCAGCCATTGAATGGGCTGCGTGAAATGAAATGACAAAAGTACTGAGCTAAAAGAGGTCTGGTGAGTGAAAGTAAGGGGACAAGTGGTGGAAACATTACTTTGGAGTTCCTGGGTGGTGAGATAAAGGTATGGTAGAACCTAAAGTTCAGAAAGGATTGTAAGCATGGTTTCACACAGCAGAGGACAGTCAGCGTCAGGCTTATTTCACTCACCAGACCAAGGGGGCCAAGTGAAAGAGCTAATGGAGGGCTGAAACTTGCATTACTTTGGGAAGTCAGCCATTACCTTTTATATCTGAGGTAGTTTCTTTTCCTTTGGGTCAGTTCAGAATTGCTGTCACCTGCCATTATGTCCAATGAGCATAGCAGCTCTCTGTCTGATAGCGAACATATCTGTAATTGGCCACCCACTACATCATTTGTGAGCATACTGACATGGTGGAGCAGCCACTTGGTAGCTCCATGGACAGTGTTTTCACTGAGCGATCACAACGATAATGTGGCGGTGTGGTGGCATAGAGGTTGATGTGTCAGCTGGGTGACTGAGAACTGTTGTAACAAAATGTTGTCAAAGTATAGAACTGGAATGGTCAAAAGGAATAGGAAAAAACTTCAGAAATAAAAAGTGGCAAGTGACTATTTCAGTGTGCCTGTTTTTGTCTCCTGTACCTCCTTCAGTAAAATGTATGTGGAGTGGCAATGGCCGGCCCACTGGCGCAGAGGCATGGTGTCCATCTGCGGCTCCGATGACCCAGGTTCGGGAATGGATCCGGGTGTTGGAGGACCAGCTGGAGGAGCAGGATTGAGCGTCTGTAGGACTGCTCTTCTGCTCCGGGGGAGGGAGGTCGAGAGCTTGGTGCAATGTGGACCTCCAGCAGAGGCTGGAGGTACCACAAGCACTCTGGCTCTGGAAGGGGGTTGGGGCGGATGCTGGCTGTCATTGCATGTCCCGGCCCCCCGGGGGAAAAAAAAACAGAAAGAAAATTCCTCGGATTGCCGCTAATGAGCGCTGGCTCCAGTGCGCTGACCCTCTGACCACGGAAATTCGCCACGGCATCCCAATTCAGGAGGGTCCGGCCCTGAGCATGTGGGATCGGGTGGTTGAGCTAACTCGTCCACGGGTTATGGGAAGCCGGGGCCAAAAAGAGAAAATAAATAAAAAAAATGATGTGGGGTGGAGGTTTTAGCTCAGTATTTTTTTTTCATTTGTCCACCACATTGGCTGTTCTATGTTTCACACTGTCCTTCATGCTGTCCATTGTGAGTGACGTCTGCTGTTTGGTTGAAGCCAAATCCTGCCCGGGGGGAGAAAGAAGAATGGAAGACTCCAAATAGACCATGTTCCGAAGACATACAAGACAGAGTATCACCTACGGCTAGAGTGGCTGCCATGGATGGTGTGAAGAGATGCAGAGGTGGTGCGAGATGCACAGTAGAGCAGGACGAGGAAACAGCAGAGAAGAGGAGCAACTGGCTTGAAGAATGATGCCATGGTGGAAGCAAAGTAACTGTAGATAAAATAGTTTGGAGGAAGGGAGGTGGTCCTACGACAATCAGGAGGTTAAAACAAAGCATATGTAATCTAAAAGTTGTTGATATAGGTATTGTTATTGATTTGTGAAATAAAAACTTTGAGAAGTGCGACAAAGAAAAGGTCAAAGAGAAGCACTGGCATGGGCGTGAAACAGATTATCGTGTGTTGTTGGTGAAACTCGGATTGGCCCATTGGTGTTTCAGACGTAATGCAGTGAGATGCCAGTCATTGAATGGGCTGCACCAAATAAAAACAGGCTGTTCTGTGTTTTGCACTGTCCTTCATGCTTTCCATTGCGCATAATGTCAGTTGTTTGGTTGAAGCCAAGTCCTGCCAGGGGGAGAAAGAACGGAAGACTCCAAATAGACCACATTCTGAAGACAAGCAAGATGCAGTATCACCTATGGCTAGAGCGGCTGCTGTGGATGGAGTGGAGACACACACAGTGGTGGTGGTCCAGCAACTATCTGGAGGTGGCAGTTGATGACAGGAGCATGAGGGAGCAGCAGAGGATCGCAGAAGATGATGAGAAATTTGCAGTGGATGACTACAGGAGCACAACTAGATGGGGTGGCAGTGACTACCAAAGACTTTGTGACAGCAGCGAGAGTACAAATGATGCACACCATTATAAATATCTGACACAGACTGCAAATGATACACACCATTATAAATATCAGACACAGACAGAGGAGAGGATGGAACTACTTTATTTACAGAAGGAAGACACAGACAACAGAGGAGTGGTTGGAACTACACCAGGTAAGAATGGTGAAATCTCTTCAGTGCAGATCATCATCTGACACCATCATGGGATGCCACCTGAAAAGGTAAGAAAAATGTCATTGTGGTTATTGTAATTTTGTTGTTGACATTCTGTATTCTGTATTCCATACGCTACGACTTGTGGCCGCTGTGCCGAATACCATGGGTGCCACCATGCACATGCTTCTACGTGTTGTGATGTTATGCCCACAAAGTGCACAACAGTGCTCATTATTACATGCGAGTATTGTGCGACAGAGTGTGCTGCCATGCACCTTATGATATGTGAAGATGCTGTGTTGTTGAATGTCTTTACATATGTTGATAGTGCATTGTGTGTGTGGATATGGTTGGCTAAAAATGACAGAAAGACATGCTATATCTATACATATATATATATATATATATATATATATCCGTCTCAGAAAGATTGGTCTTTAGTACCAAAGTACTTTACTAAGGGGACACGTGATGGCTAGGTTTGTGATGCAGAATGTATCTCAATGAGTGGCAAGTGAGCTTGGGGAATATTACGAGTGGTGGAGCATTGCATTGCCATGAGTGATGTTTCTCTCAGCTCACTTGCCACAAGTTTAGATCTATTCTGTATCACACACCTGGCCATCACGTAGTCTTTTTACACAATAGGACTGTTTTGTACTGTATTTTTGTTTGATGTAATCACAGTGTAATATCTGGAGATATTACACTGTGATGTCCTCACAGTGTGAAATCTGGAGTTTTCACACTGCAGTGAGAATACTTGTTTTTATCTACTGGGTTGTCTGCTCACTCCTATTGTATAATAACTGTTTTTAGTTTAAGAATACTGAACTTGGTGTTGATAGGTTGTTCTGCAAAAACACCCTTTTTTTAAGAATTTCAGCTAGTATAAAAAAAAGTTGATTACAATTGAATGAATGGCATTGTTAGAAAGGTAATTGTGTGCTGAACAAGTTATCCACTGATACTTTGTGTCAATCATATACTTTAGGGGTTATGCGCATTTCTTTATGGTATGGTGTGTATGGCTGACATTTGTCTATCAAGAGTCAAGAGTCACCTAAGCAGCGTGAATAAAAAGCACTTTTTTGGCATTTCAGCAAGTATAAACAAGCATTTGTTAATATCAAATGTTTGCTTGCTGATATTGGCATTGATACTGCATGAGTTAGATAGATGCATAATAGGAATGGCAGTGAAGTATTGAACTAATGCCAACTTCCACCCTGCAGAGATTGACAGGAGTTGGGGTGTGCCTTTGGGTCATCTGCCATAACACTCATGCCATTCCACCTTACTCCACCCTGAAGACACTGACAGGTGTCATGGTGTGTCTTGGGGTCTTCGGCCATTACATTGACCCCATTCCATAAGGAAATAAGCTGAGATGGGTGCAGTATAGGAGAATGGGGTGAATGTTAGGGCTGAAGACCCCAAGGCACACCTCGATGCCTGTTGGTGGCTGCAAGGTGGGGTTGGGGGTGGAACTGCATGAGCATTATGGCCAACACCAAGCCACACCCGAAACCTGTCAAGCTGTACATGGTGGGGCATTACAGTTGGAAACCCTAACACCCTGGGTGTTTGTTGGTATTTTCACTCCAAATTTTCAACATGGGCTTTTTGGACCCCACCTTATGAACAGTGGCACTATCATTTTGTTACTCATTCCCAAAAGGGGATTTCACGCAGTGAATGTGCCATTCGGTGCAACAGGTGCAAAAAGACATTTTGGGCAGGATGCGAAAAATTACATCTGTACTGTTCATGAGAAGATGCGAAAAAATGGCAATGTTGAAAATCTGGCAGGAAAATATGAAAAAGTGGAGAAGTTACGAGCATGCATAAATATTGCATAACACACGCGCGTAACGCAGTCATTTTTTTGAATTTGTTCACCAAATTGTCAACTTAGCCTTTTTGAGACCTCCCCTCATGAACAGTAGCACTGTGATTACATTAATCTGTCCCAAAAGTTGATTTCGCACAGCGACTGCGCCATTCTGTGCCACAGGTGCAAAAACATGTTTTGGGTAGGATGCAAAAAATTACAGCTGTACTGTTCATAAGGAGGAGTGAAAAAATGGCAGTGTTGGAAATTTGGAGTGAAAATATTAAAAATTGGCGAAGTAATGAGCGTGTGTACAAGCTGCACAAGGCACGCTTGTAACACAATAATTTTTTTGAGTTTGTTCACCAAACTTGTAGCATTTACTTTTTGGGACCCCATCTCATGAACAGTGGCACTGTCATTTAGTTAATCAGTCTTGAAAGCTGATTCCGTGCAGTGACAGCAAAATCACCTTTCGGAACTGAGAAACAAAATAACAGTGACAGTGTTCATGAGGTGGGGTCCCAAGAACCAAAACTCCCAAAATTGGCTGAGATATCAAGCTAAATTGAAAACCTCCCATTCACTGCCATTATAGGACTTACCATCATTTATTCAGTTCCCAGCTGATCTGCGAAGAGTGCAGACATGTTCCCAGTCCACAGATAATTGCTGCTTCTGACCTCTGGAGGTAAGTATGGGTGAGAGGGGGTGTGGGGAGGCGGGGTGCACAGAGGGAGGGAACTGATGCGAGCGACGTGGGACCTTTTTTTTTTTCAGGTTAAAAAAAAGTACATTGTGGGACTGTTTTCTTTTTTACAGGTGAAAACAAAATGGATTTCAGCACACTTGGGTGTGCTCCCAGTGTGCCAGACTAGTGGAGGGGGGATCATTGCCAACCCAAGGATTAGGCACTTGCAGTCGGCTGACAAACAGGGGGTGTGGATGGTGCATCTGACATCAAGAGTGGGCATCCCAATGTTGGAAAAAAGTAAGAATTACTTTGGCACACTGGGGTGGGCTCCCAGTGTGCCATAATAGTGGAGGGAGCATGCTGACATGGAGATCAGGCACCCCGTTGTTGGCAAAATATATGTTCGGGCTTGGGGGGTTGCCGACATGGGGATTGGGCACCCAGATGTTGGCTTTGGGGGAAGTGTGTGGTGGTCAGCAGGAGCCGCCAACTATGTGTGGCGGGGCTCATTTATTTATTTCACCAGGAAAGACACACTGAGCAAAATAGTTGCTTGTAAGTCCAGCCATGTGCATTATTGTGCACTGTAATGCGCATGGCTAGAATATGCCTGGTTGCCAGGAATGGGGGGGGGAGAGATCTGCCGCTGCAGTGATGAAACTGTCCATAACTGGAGCAGCAGATTTCTTTCAAGCCTGGCACTCACTCTGAAACTGCTGTCATTGGCAGCTTCCCTGTTGATTGGTGGCCAAGGGACAAGCCCCTGAAAGCATTGGCTGGATTAGCCAAACACTGCCACACCTCTGCAATACTCTACTTTACTCAAAATATGTCTTGTGCACTGCGCAAAACAAAAAACCCAAATTGATTACAATTGATTGCATAGCACCATTGGAAAGGTAATTTTGTGCAGAACAACTTTGATGCTGATATTTTGTGTGCATCATGTATACTTTAGGAGTTATTGACATTTATTTATGGTATGGTTTGTATGGCTGACATTTTGTCCATCAAGACTCACCCAAGCACCTTGAATAAAACACACTTTCTGGGTATCTCAGCCAATATAAAACAAAAACTGGATTGATTACAATTGATTGCATAGCACCGTTGGAAAGGTAATTTTGTGTTGGACAGCTTTGCCCCAATACGTGGTGTGTATCATGTATACTTTAGGAGTTATACACATTTGTTTATGGTATGGTGTGTATGGTGGCAATTCGTCCCTCAAACCTCACTAAAGCACTTCAACTGAAATGGGTGAAAATTATGATTTATACTACACAATTTTTTTTTTTAACAAACATAATATTAAAACATCTAATATCTGGATGCTTAATTTGGTGTTAATATGTTACATATTTCCCAACAAACATAGTTTCTTTTGCCTTTTTTTAGTGAAACAAATAATTTTGTTTGCTGGTTTGACCAGCATAGGAAACAAAAATTACTTATTATTACTTGCATATCACTGTAGGAAATGTAATTTTGTGCTGAATATCTTTGCCACTCATACTTTATGTCTAGCACTTACGGTTCATGAGCTATTAGCATTTGTTTGCAGCATGCTGACTATGGCTTGATTTTGCTTAGAAAGGCCCAGAATTCACTGTTAACAGTATACAGGAGACAAGTGGTGCAACTGCAGATAGCTCCTGTGGAGTGAATGAGTTAATCTATCCTTTACAATTTCTAGTCCATAAGGTTGGCCACCTATGGGCACCCCCTTCCCTTTGTTGACTATGCTATAGTTTCCCTCTTTAATTTTCCTTTTCCCTCTCAGGTCCTCATACAGGGAGGTTATTATGGTGACTGAGCTAATGTAAAACAGGCTGTGTTCCTCATTGGATTTAGTATGCAATAGCACTACTATATGTCATAAAATAGCCTGATATATATGCTTTATGTGTATGAAACCTGTAAATGTTGAAAATACCACAGCACTAGGTGATTTTGATAAAGTTAAAAAGTTACTAGGGGATGTATTATAAACATTAAGTTACTGGGGTAGAGATATCAGAAACCCCCCATTGTTTTATTTAAATGCATGTAAATTACAGATTGTTTAAGAGGCTCTTTGGCACCACGCATTCCTGCTTTAAGCTGAACCAGCCTAAAATGTTATATTTTTTTTTGCATATACATCCCATGATGCTCTGTATTATGAGGGTATGTGTGAGGTTGTGTTTCTTTGAAACTTGGCTTTATTGCCAACACCCTTTGGGTAATCCTTGCTTCAGTGCTTCTGCACTGAGGTTCTTTTTCTTTAGCTTGTTTGAGGTTTTTCTTTTTTTGAGCTGTCCATCACCCAAACACACAAGGCCAACATAGGGAATTAAATAATTTTCATTAAAGAGATAGATCATTGGGTCAGTAGGTGCTGACTAAGTGCAGAGGAAGGACATGTATCATCTGTTGCTGCAAACTGATGTATTGAAGAAGGGATATGCCATTGCTTAAGGTTATTCCCTGTGTTTTAAATAAACATCACACAGAGATTGTGTGTTGAACCTGAAGTTCTGTGTCTGGTCCATCTGTTTATCTCACAACCTCTCCGCAGACTTTGTGTTAGAAGTGGAATAACTTGCTGGAAACGTCTGGACTGAGTTAGGGGGATGTTTTCTGGTGGATATTGGCCAGATATTCCAGGTGGACTGGTGCACCAGGAGTCTCCAGAGAAAAACCCAGAGAAGAAAGTCTGTGGAGTTCTGACCAGAACCATGGCCGACAGACTGGGAGAAAGCTGCTGCCTGGACTGGACCTGGGAGCTCAGGGGAAGGCCAAGCCTGAAGATAATGAAGAGATGCAAGGGGACGAGGAAGAACTGAGGGAACTACCTCCTCTTGAAGATGCTCCACCTGAGTATGTATGGGAGTTGTTGAAATGGCTCTGCATAAAACAGGTGCAGATGGAAAGAGATAGAGACATTGAGTGGAGAGATAGAGACTTTAAGCAGAGAATGCAAGATGCCAAATGGGCAGATACCATGAGGGTCTTGCGTGCCATCAATGCAGGGCAAACAGAAAGAGCCAGTAGCCCAAAAGACATTAAACTGTCTAAACTTTGAACAGTGATGACGTTGAAGCGGACCTCATAATGTTTGAGAGGATCACTCACACATGCGCATGGCCAAGGAAAAAGTGGGTTGTACAACTGGCACTGCACCTGATGGGCAGTGCCCATCTGGTTTATAACCACATGGACTCCTGAGAGGCAGAGGACTATGACTGTGTAAAGCAGGAGATCCTCAGGTGCTATGACATAAACACTGAAACTTATCATCAGAGGTTTAGGTTTCTTAAAATGCAGTCACTGGACCCCACCCCCAAGAGACGTATGCCCATCTCAAGAACCTCTGCTACAAATGGTTGCAGCCAGATGACAAGAGCAAGGACCAACTTCTGGAGGTGGTGATTATTGAACAGTTTATTAAAGTTTTACCCCAGGATGTACAACTTTGGGTTCGGGAGCATAAGCCTGATTCCACTGATAAAACCATCACGGTGGTGGAAGACTTCCTGGCAGCCCGACCATCCAGATCCAAAGGATTCCAAGGGACATCAACAGCTGCAACCATGAGCAATCCAGTAAGGAACCCTTTTACTTATAAACTGTCAAATCCAGCCCCAGTGAATCAAGACTGCAGATCAGAGAGAGGGAGGTGAATTACAGCAGCAGAGATTGTATGTCATGGGTGCTAAAAAAAGGGACATTATGTAAGAAACTGTCCTAACATAAAGAAAGAGACAGCTCACATAGCTTTGGCTAACTGGGGTCACTTTATCGCTACTATGCAGACTGGATCATAGCAGATGATGGACTGATTCAAGGAGCCGCCAGACTCTTGTGACAGCAGATCTGATGATTGGGAATAATAAAGGGCTGCATACAGCTGTGTGCATGGAGATACCCATTGTTACCCTACCCTACTCACCATACAAATGACTGTTCAAGAAAAGACACATGCAGTAGAAGTAGGGTTGGTACCTCGCCTACCCCTGCCAGTTGTTATCGGGTATGACCACCAAGACTTTGCTTCATCTATACATTGTCATGCCACCCAGGACTCTGCTGTAGTTGCCATAACCAGCAGAGCTCAAGTGAAGCAGGGACATTTACCATCCGTGTTCCCATTTGATGATGGCGTTTTTCAGGATCCTGATAAGGACTGTAAAACTAAGGTGGAGAAGAAGCAGCTAAAGAAGGACTGGATTAATATTCATGCTGGTGTACAGCCAGACTTGGGACATACTTTTAAATGTAATATGCAGCATGAGCAAAAGTAGATCTTTTACGTGACCCTTTTTTTCCAAAGGTGAGGAAGGGAGTGGAAAAAGGTGCCCCTCAGTTTGTTGTAAAACAGGGAATGATGTACAGAGAATACACTAACCCTAGAAAAATTCCACTCTTACATCATGTATCTCGCGCATGACATCCCTCTAGCAGGCCATGTAGGCAGAAAGAGTAGCCTGAATAGGATATTACCCAAGTTTTATTGGCCCTGTATCCACAAAAAAATAGCTGAGTATCATAAATCATGTGCTGAGTGTCAGAAAATAACTCATGCAGGAAAAAGGGATAGAGTTCCCCTACAACCCATCCCCATTGTGACTAACCCCTTTGACAGGATAGCCATGGATCCATGGATGTAGTGGGCCCCTTGGAAAAGAGCTCCAAGGGTAACAGATTTGTACTGGTCATATGTGATTACACTACCCGCTACCCAGAAGTTATCCCCATGAGAACTGTCACCACCCCAAGGATAGCAGAGGAGCTAGCAAAGGTATTTAGCTGCATGGGAATCCCCAGGAAATGCTTACTGATCAGGGGAATAATTTTAATGCACACCTGCTAAAATAATTGTACTGTCTGCTGGGCGTGGTAGCAGTTCGTACTTCCCCATACCACACGCAGACTGATGGCCTCATAGAGAGGTTTAATCAGACATTAAAAAGAATGTTGAAGAAGTAGTAAAAGAATGCTGAGGAAGTATGTAAAAGAAGAGAAATCCCTTAAGCATCTACTGGTTTTTCTCCTTTCTCATTACTCTATGGGAGAAACCCGAGGGGTCACTGGATGCGGTAAAGAACACTGGGAAGAAAGGAAGGAGGTGCAACATCTTAATGTCATAAAGTATATGACTCAGTTACGCAAATGCCTGGTGAGGTATATCTACTTGGCACACCAGAGCTTAGAACAGAAGTAAGACTTGTAGAAAAAAGATACGACCAGGATTTGAAGACTAAAACATTTCAGTCAGGGGACAAAGTGTTGTTTCTTCCCTCCACTGAGAACAAACCACATGAAATGGCAGGGCTCCTTCACCATTCTGAGGCAAACAGGAGCAGTGAATTATGAGCTTAGCATGCCATGAAAGAGACTCCCCCAGAAAATTTACCATTTGAACCTCCTTTGGAAATAGCATGAGAAGTCTAACCCCTACCTTTATATCCATCCTGAAGTTAGGGAGTCAGAGCTGGAGGTTGCCTATAAAAGGCTAGATCAGTCGGGACAGTTATGGGAGATCCCGATAAACCCTGAATTGGATCCTCAGCAACAGAAAGATTTGAAGGGGGTATTGCAAGAATTTGAGCCCATATTCACAAACATCCTGGGGAGGGCCAAAGGAATTACTAACATACTAAAATGCCAGCAGAATAGGCCTAACAGTCTTTCGTGTCTGCTCATTTGGTCAGCCCCAACCCTGGGTGCTGACCTTGCTGTCCCCCTCGCCTTCTCTGGCTTCTCCCTTCCCAGTTCCGGATATTCTTGCTGCATTGGATTTTGCTTCCAGAACCCTTCCCCTGTACCTGTCCCACCCCCTCTTGAACCCCTCCACTGTCTCTACTCCACCAGCCCCTAGGCAGTGCATTCCATGGCTCCACCACCCTCTCAGTGAAGTAGCACCTCCTTTCTCCCTGAATCTTCCCCTCCAGCTTCCACCCATGCCCTCTAGTGGCCCCTCCTCCTTCCTTCAAAGCACCCTGACTGTTCCTCCCCTATTTACCCTCTTCATGTACCTGAAGACCCCATCATGTCCCCCCGTCCCTTCTGTCTCCAATGTGTACATATTTAGCTCTTCAGCCTCTCCTCATAGGTCCTGTCCCCCAAGCCCCAAATCATTTTGTTGCCCTCCTCTAGACCCTCTCCAGGAGGTTAATGTCCCTTTAGTGTGGCCTCCAAAACTGCACGCAGTACTCAAGGTGCGGCCTCACCAAGCAGTTATACAGAGGGAGTATCACTTCCCTCCTTCTGGAGGTGATCCCCTAGCGATGCATCCCAGCATCCTGTTGGCCTGGCTGCTGCCCTCCTACAAGTCTCAGAGTTGTTCATCTTGACATCCACCACCACCCCCAGGTCCCTCTCAGCCATCGAGACTTGTAGCATTTCCCCAGGTGTGTACACTTGGCCTGGGTTTCTGGCCCCAGGTGGAGTACCTTGCATTTCCCTGCATTGAACCTCAGCTTCCACTTTCTAGACCATCTTTCCAGAGCCTCCAGGTCCCCTGTAGGCCACCCTCCCTCCTCCCCATCCACCACCGCCCCAGTTTTGAGTCATCTCAAAGAGACTCATCTCACTCCTGATTCCTGTCCTTATGTCAGAGACGAGGCATTGAACAGAAGGGCCAAGGACTGATCCCTGTGGGACCCCACTAATGACCCTCCTTGGGGATGAGACTATCCCGCCAACTACGACCTCTGGGTCCGGTCCTGGAGCCAATTGCTCATCCATCTGATCATCTGGTTCCCACCCCATTTCTCCCAGCTTATCCAACAGGCCCACGTGAGGAACAGAGTCAAATGCCTTGCTGAAGTCTAGAAAGAGGACGTCCACTGGTCTACCCAGGTCCAAGGCACTGTCACCCAGTCATAGAACTCCACCAGGTTTGTCTGACACGATTTCCTGGGATGAATCCATGCTGTCTATCATCCAGGCACCCTGACTTATCCAGGTCCCCCAGCCTCTCCTTGACAATGCCCTCCATCACCTTGCCCACCACCGATGTCAGGCTGACAGGCCTGTAGTTCCCTGCCACCTCCCTTGATCCCCCCTTGTGGATAGGCACTATATGCGCCACCTTCCAGTCTTGGGGCACCCACCCTGTCCTCAGAGAGATGGTGAAAAGCTCTGCCAGGGGTTTCGCCAGGACATCCGCAAGTTCCTTCAGCACTCTGGGATGTAATTTATCTGGCCCCGGTGCTTTCTCCATCTTAAGGGAGCTGAGGGCTTCCCTCACTCTCTCTGCTGTGATTTCCACTTCCGGTACCTCTTCTCCCTGCTTAGCCCTCCCCCACCTGCCAGTGATGCCTCCCCCTCTCCCCAGACCCGCCGAGCTGGTAAGGGACCCCTCCTCAGTATCTCTGTCTCTCCCATGTATGATGCAGCACCCCATTTTCCTTGGTGAAAACTGAGGTGAAGTACTCATTTGGTACCTCAGCCTGCTCCCCGGTCTTGTGCCCATCTCTCCCTGATTTAATCCTGCTAATCTGCCCTTCACCCTTCGTTTTTCCCAATGTATCTAAAGAACCCTTGTTCCTCTCCCATTTCCCTGGCCAGGTTCTGCTCCTTCCTTGCCTTAGCCGCCTCACCACTCTAGTGGCCCTTCTAGCCATCAGCCTGCATCCCTCGATCCCTTTCACTCCTTGAGCACTTGAAATTGCTTATAGGTTGCCTTCTTTCCCTGCACCACCTCCTGGACCTCCCTGGTCCACCAGCAGGCTTTTGGCCCCACCGCATTTTCGTCTTACTCTGCACAGGTGCTGGTAGCATCCTGCACCCTCTCCTGATGATTTCCCACCTACTATCAGCGTCCCATGTCTGACCCAATCCCATCCAAATGCTCCTTAAGGATCCTTCCCATTTCCTTAAAATCCGCCCTGAAGTCGCTACTTCCATCTTGTGCAGCCTTCACCCTCCTAGGTCCAGGCAGAACCAGACCGTGGCATGGTCACTCCCGCACATGGGTCCCTTACCTCCAGGCCCCCAATCTGGTCACTGTCTGCCAGGACCACATCCAGTACCCGCCCCCTGGTCGGTTCCCTCACCTGCTGAGTTAGGAACGCGTCTTGAAAGACATCCAACAACCTCTGTTCCCTGGTCACAGAGGATGTCATAGTCTCCCAGCTGTTCCTGGCATGTTTAAGTCCCCCAACACCACCACCGTTCCTCTGCCCAGTCTGCAGTGTCTCCCAACATCTGCCACCAGACTGTCCTCCAGCTCCTCTGCCAGGGCAGGGGGTCTATACACCACTCCTATTTTTACTCTCTTGCCCCTTGTTATCAAGGTGACCCAATTGCCTCCACGGTTCCTCCGCCTCTCTACTCCCCTGCCAATGCAGTTTTTGACTATCATTGCTACCCTCCTCCCTCCCTTCCTCCCCTGTCCTTCCTGAACATAGTGTAACCCTCCAGGTTCAGGTCCCAGTCATGTCCTGTAGTGGCCCAAGTCTCAGTGACTGCTGCCACATCCACTGCTCCCTCAGTTAGCATCGCCTGGAGCTCAGGCATTTTATTGCCCAAGCTCCTGGCATTTAGCAGGACTACCTTCCACCCTTTCCCTATAGTTCCATTTCCCCTGCTCGTGTTCCCATGGGGATTCTGTTTTCCCCTGGTCTGCACTTTGCCAGTCGGCCTTTTCCTGCAATCCTCCTGGTCCCCAGGGGAGTGGAGACAGAGTCCCTCCTTTATCGGCACCCCCTTGACAGCCTTTTCTCCCATCCCGCCCCCTTCACAAGTTTAAACCCCACTTTTCACTAATGAACCCCTCTATTTTCAACTTAAGGATTCCCCTCCCCTCCAAATTGAGATGGAGTCTATCTCTAGCATACAGCTCCTTATCCTCCCAGTTCTCCCCCCAATCCCCCATCAACCCATACCCTCTGGCCTCACACCACTCCCTGAGCCACTGGTTTATCTCCCTAATTTTCCTTTTGTGTTCCCCACTAGCCCTTGGCACTGGCAGGATTTCTGAGAAGGAAACTGTGCATCCTATGTCATGACAGACCCTGGCGAGCTCCCTGAATCTTGCCTGTATCTCTAGCTCGCTATTTCCCTCAATGTCATTTGTACCCAGGTGGACCAGTATGTCTGGGGAACCCCCACAATCCTTTGCCAGCTGATATACCTCGTGCTTAGCCTTGTGCACCGTTAGTCCAGGGAAGCATCTTGTTCTAACTGGCCAGGCTTCTCCCTCCCTATCCCATTTGATACCCCTGATCATAGAATCCCCCAACAGGAGCACTCTGACCACTCCTTTTCCTCCATTCCCCCTTCCATGTCCCTCATCCTTTCTACTGGCCCCTCCACCCAGCCGGCTCCTTGTTCCTCCCCCTATCTGGGTGCCACATGCCACCCTCCTTATTTACCATGGCCACCCCTCCTCCAATCCTATGCCTCTCCTCCTCCTGAGTATCCTTCTGTACCTTGCTAATTCCCCCCTCACTGCTCGCAACTGGTTCTTCTCCCCCATCTGCTAAACTAGCCTGGCTCGTCCTCCCTTCCTTCCTGTCTCCATTTAGTTCCTCCTTGCTCGTCGTGCTCCCCTGGCCTAAACCCTCAGCTCCCTTTACTGAATCCTCCTTGTACTTCTGGTCCTTCTCCTTTACCTTTCCTCCCAACTGGTCCTTCTCCTTGCGCTTTCCTCCCTCTTCCCCCTGCCCCTCCTGCTCTGATTCACTGCTCCCCCCATTCTCCTGCATTCCAGGTCCCCCCCTGTTCTTCCTGCTATCTGGCCCCTGCCTCCTGCCTCCCACTCCCTTTCTGTCTCTAACCACCCCTGTCATGGCTACATCACCCCCCTCATCCTCGAGCAGAAGAAGAGAATTGAAGCGGTTATTGAGTGTAAGGTCTGATCCACCTCCCCGCCTTGCTTCCTTCTGTCCAGCCCTGGCCATCCGCCTACTTCCCTGAGAATGTTGTCCCTCCGTCCCTCCTTTGTGAGGGTCCCCAGTTACCTGCCTGCTTCCTTGGTAGTGTCCTTTTGGACCCCTCTGCCAGGGTCCCTATGTGACCCCTGAGTATTCTCCTGCACTCCTTTCCCATGCCCCCACCCCAGTGCTTGGTGCAACCCGTGGAGATTCCCAGCCCCCTTCCCCAACCATACCACCCCCTTCCCCCAGCTTTCTCCTAATCCCCGCAACCTCCTCCCTAAGCTGTGCTAGCTGGTAGCACACTGGGCAACCACCGAACTTCCAAGCCCAGTCCAGTATCATGGCTGCTCCACACCCTGTGCACCCCACCAGCCTCCCAAAGATGCCAGCCCTAATGACGTGTGGTTCCATCCCCTTCCAAATAGGTTTCCTTGGGTGAGCCACCAGGTTCCCCCCTAGTCCAAGATATACCCTATTGCCTAATCAGGCCACCCACTAATCTTAGAGACAGTCCCACTGTACACCAGTAACCCTGTTACTAGGTGCAGTACAACACATTAAACTTATAAGGGAAATGAACAACTCCCTAAGCTCCTCTCTCCCAGCCTTTAAATCCAACCCCCAGTGGCTAGAACTACATGAGCTGCACCTGCAGCCTTTTCCTCCAATTGCAGGGCAGGTGTTCCCTATAAATTAGCAGACTTCTGAGGAGGGAGGGGGGGGAGGGCGGGTATTGGGCAGACACCTGACTCAAGAGAGAGTGTATCAGCCCTGTGTCTCCCCTCCAAGCCCAGCAGCCAAAGAACCAGGCCCAAGCAAATCCCACCAAATAGGTTTTAAATCAGAATAAATAGGCCTCTACTCAGCGCAGCCTGTTACACAGTGAAACATCCACAAAATGAGCCCATTTACAGCCACCAAATCAGTTTTCAAACTTCCAGCAGCCCCCAAAACAATACCCTGCTAGCCCCTTAGAAGTAGGAAAGAAAAGAAATAACCTACCAAGTAAAATCCACAAGAACCCTATGAAAACAACAAGCAGCAGCTACTGTCCTGGAACACAACTGATCCTGTCCCCTTCCAGTTCCAGAAGGAGCAGGATAGAGAACTGTACCAGTTAAAGCAGAAGGAAACGGGGAAGGTCGTCAGAATAGCAAAGGCCCAAACTGAGGAAAAGACAGCCAACTCGGTTAAGAAGGGGGATAAAACCTTTTACAGGTACATTAGGGAGTGAAGAAAGACTAAGGGAGGGATAGTGAGGCTTAATAAAGGAGAGGGTGGGTGGGCAGAGAGTGACAGTGAAAAAGCAGGGTTACTGAATGAATACTTCTGCTCAGTATTCACAAAAGAGGAGTGGGAGGTACCTAATGCAATCAATTGAAGCACTCTGGATAGAGGGGGTTGATACCAGTCCTTTCACAGAAGAAAGGGTACTAAAATAACTCCTAAAACTGGAGGTGGACAAAGCAATGGGTCCTTATAGAATTCACCCCAGAATTCTAAAAGCATTAAGGGAGGAATTAGTGAAACCACTGGCTACTCTTTTTAATAAATCATGGGAGGATGGTGTGGTACCCGAGGACTGGAGGAAGGTGGATGTGATTCCCCTTCACAAAAGTGGGACCAAGACAGAGGCAGGAAACTACAGACTTGTCAGTCTGACCTCTGTGGTAGGGAAAGTGATGGAGTCACTTCTGAAGGAAAGAACAGTTGAGTACCTAGAGGCCAGTGGAGCACAGGACCCAAGGCAGCATGGGTTCACAGCGGGAAGGTCATGTCAGACGAATCTAATAGATTTCTTTGACTGGGTGACCAAAGTAGTAGACCAGGGAGGGGCTGTGGACATGGCCTACCTAGACTTTAGCAAGGAATTTGACACAGTCCCACACAAAAGATTAATAGTCAAATTAACCAGCCTGGGAGTGGGTCCCAGGGTGGTAGCCTGGGTAAAACATTGGCTGCACAACAGGACACAGAAGGTAATTGTAAATGGAGTCCACTCTGAAGAAAGAGGGGTTACTAGTGGGGTACTGCAGGGTTCAGTATTGGGTCCAGTCCTTTTTAATGTCTTCATCAGTGACATTGCAGAGGGACTGGAAGGAAAAGTATGCCTTTTAGCAGATGACACAAAGATCTGCAACAGGGTTAATACACAAGGAGGCATGGAAAGGATGAAAAGGGACTTGGTAAGGTTGGAGGAATGGTCAGAAGTATGGCAGCTAGGATTCAATGCAAAGAAGTGCAAAATAATGCACCTGGGAAACAAGAACCCAGGGAAAGAATACACAATGGGTGGGGAGGTAGTAACAACAACAAAAAAGGAAAGGGACCTGGGGGTAATCATATCAGATGACCTTAAGGTTAGCAAGCAATGTGAGAAGGCAGTAGGGAGGGCTGGGGTATACTGGGATGTATAGGAGAGGCATCAGCAGCAGAAAACAGGAAGTTGTTATCCTCTGTACAGACAGTTGGTGAGACCCCATCTGGAGTACTGTGTCCAGTTCTGGAGACCCCATCTCCACAGGACATAGACAGGATAGAGGTAGTCCAGAGGAGGGCAACTAAATGGTGCAGGGTCTGCAAGAGAAGTCAGATGAGGAGAGACTAAATGAGCTTAATATGTATACCCTGGAGGAAAGAAGGGAGGGGGGCATGATAGAAACTTTAAGTACCCCAGTGGAATCAACAAAGTCCAAGAGGGTAGCATCTTTCAGAAAAGAGACTTGCAAGAACAAGGGGACACAATTTAAAGATAGAAGGAGGGCGGTTCAGGGCAATGTGAGAAGTATTATTTCACAGAGAGGTAGTGGATGCATGGAACAGCCTTCCTGAGGAGGTTGTGGGTCTAAAACTGTGGGAGAATTCAAGAATGCATGGGACAGACATAAGGCAATTCTTGTGGGGGGGTAGGAAGAAACAGGCTGCTGGTTAACTAGGATATGTGGCCTATCCTGTAGGTAGGGAAATGGGCAGACTAGATGGGCCAAGCGGTCCTTATCTGCCTTCAAAGTCTATGTTTCTATATAAAAAGTACAACAAAACCAATGTAAAGCGCATATAAAAAGTACAGCAAAACCAATGAAAAGCGCAAGTAAAAAGTACAACAAAACCAATGTAAAGTGCATATAAAAAGTACGACAAAACCAATATAAAGCTCATATAAAAAATACAACAAAACCAATGTAAAGCGCATATAAAAAGTACAACAAAACCAATGTAAAGTGCATATAAAAAGTACAACAAAACCAATGTAAAGCGCATATAAAAAGTACAGCAAAACCAATGTAAAACGCAAATAAAAAGTACAACAAAACCAATGTAAAGCGCATATAAAAAGTACAACAAAACCAATATAAAGCGCATATAAAAAATACAGCAAAACCAATGTAAAGCGCATATAAAAAATACAGCAAAACCAATGTAAAACGCATATAAAAAGTACAACAAAACCAATGTAAAGCATATATAAAAAGTACAACAAAACCAATGTAAAGTGCATATAAAAAGTACAACAAAACCAATGTAAAGTGCATATAAAAAGTACAACAAAACCAATGTAAAGTGCATATAAAAAGTACAACAAAACCAATGTAAAGCACATATAAAAAGTACAACAAAACCAATGTAAAACGCATATAAAAAGTACAGCAAAACCAATGTAAAGCGCAAAAAAAGTACAAGAAAACCAACGTAAAACGCATATAAAAAGTACAACAAAACCAATGTAAAGCGAGACATAAAAAGTACAACAAAACCAATATAAAGTGTATATAAAAATACAACAAAACCAATGTAAGCGGCATATAAAAAGTACAACAAAACCAATGTAAAACGCATATAAAAAGTACAACAAAACCAATGTAAAGTGCATATAAAAAGTACAACAAAACCAATGTAAAGTGCATATAAAAAGTACAACAAAACCAATGTAAAGTGCATATAAAAAGTACAACAAAACCAACAAAGTGCATATATGGGTGTTAGTGCACTTTATATTGGTTTTGTTGCACTTGTATTGCACTGGTATTGAGGACTAAGGTGGTTGATGCATGTAATGTTGTACTGTGCCTTTAACTTTTGTATTTATAAGACCTGCTGTGATTGGAGGATGCATCCCTCTGATGACGCATGTAGTGCGAAACCAGTCAGGGTTCAATGTGTTCTATGTTTATGGGCACGCTCATGTGGCAGTATGTAATTTATTAAATGCTCTTTTTATGCGCAGCTGAGTGTGTTTTGTTTTTCCTGCTGCTGACTTTTCAACCATGCACACTCTCTGGTAGTATGAGTGGTTTTGCCATTCTCTGCTTCTTCAAAGGAACTTGTGACACCATGCAATACTGCTAAAGCAAGAAAAGCTAATGAAAAAATGGTACTTCAGTAGCTGAAATTACTGAAGGCAGTTTCCTCAATTCAATGAACAGTTGACAGCAGGGAAAAAAACTGTGAATGTATGAGGATGCCCACTAGGTCTGTGCATGACCCAAATGTTATTTCTCAAATACCATGAATAATGGGCTTCTTGTATATTCAGGAGCATTTCCTGAATGCCCCAGTATTTGTATTATTCATTTTCTGGCTTAACATGTACAAAAGCCAGCCTGGTGGCACTGAGGGTTGAGGCGCTGGACACCACACCTCGCGCTACGCCAGCGATCCGGGTTCGGGAGCGAGCCTGGGCACTGGGGGTCAGCAGGGGAGGGAGATGGATCGAGCATCCATGGGACAGCTCTCCTCTCCCTGTGGAGGGATCAAGGGGTCTTCCTGGTGCAGTAGTGACCCCTGGTGGAGACCGGGAGTACTACTTGCATGGGAACAAGTATTGGGGACGAGTGCAGTGGGCATTTATGGGGCAGCTGCATGCTGATGCAAGTGCATGACTGCCCTCGGGGGGGAAAAACTAAGAAAAGGGCCTTCTAGACCACCGGTGAGATGACGGTGGCCCCAGGGGAACACCCACAACCGAATCGCCAGCCCAGATGTGCCTAGATCTCTCTCCATGGCCGACTCAGCCACAGGTAAGGCACCCCACACTTAGGAGTTGACCACCAGGGAAGGGCGGAACCAACCCCGGAGATGATACCAGGGGTCAGGCCTGCCTGGGATCATTCTGGGGAAGAGATCCTGGGAGATGCAGGGGTTCAGGCTGGGAGTTAGAGCTGTTTCCGAGTGGGCAATCCTGAAGGATGTCCAGGGTCTAGGAGTATAAATAGAATAAAAAAAAAAGTAAAAAAAAAAAGTTTTAAAACATCTTTTTTTTTCTACCCCACCCACCTCCCTCTTTCCTGGTGGTCCAGTGACAGAGAGAACAAGAAGCTTCCAAATTATCAGCTCCTGGCACTGTCCCAGAAGCCAACAGTATCTTTTAACCTGCACCCTTTTTTCCTAGTCTGAGTCCACCATTCTTTAAAGCAATATACTTTAAAACCACTTATTTCTGCAGCAAATATGTGTCTGCTATATATGCAGACCAACTAAATACTGTAGAAATAAATTTACCACAGAATATCAATGACAAAAACTCAAAAAAATGTGTTATCAAATAATGGTTATCAATGTGTTGAGCACCGTTTGTGTCAGTTATATTTTTATGGGAACACAGTGGATTGCAGTGGATTCCAGAGAGGTACTGTGTATTTTTGGGGGGAAGCTAAAAGAAGAGAGAGTTACACGGCTGAAGGGGAGCAGGGCAGGATTGGTGGAGTGGTACTAGCAAGTGAGGTGGCATACAGGACCAAGCAAAATAAATTGACACCATAAGACTTTCTCAAAGCACTCATTCACTGTTCGCAGTCAGAATCCAGAGAGAGGTGTGGATTCAAGTGAGGTACTGTGTATTTAGGGGAGGGGGAGTCTAAAAGAATAGAGAGGCTGGCTAAGAGAGAGTTACAGGACCAAACGGGAGCAAGCAGGACTGGCAAGTGAGGTGGCATACCGGATCAAGTATAGTAAAACCTAACATCGTAAAACTCACTCATAGCACTTAATCACCCATTCACTGTTCATAGTCAGAATACAAGTAACAGGTTAAAGGGATTACTGGGGATTACTGTAAACTGATAATTAATGCAACTGAATTAAACTGTGCTTGCCCCATTGTAACCATCAGGACAAAGAGCAATTACTGCAGCACTGCAGAGTAGCAGCTCCATCACAGCGCTGAAATATGTTTGCAGTAAAACCTCAACTGACACGAATCTGCACAAATAAGGATGCATGGAAATAAGGGGTTATGCAGTAGTTAGGCCTTATTGTGTGTGAAAATTGAGTACCTCTCAGAGGTTGTTTTGCTCATTCTAAAAGTTATTGTACATGTTTTAAAAGATGTTGTGTATGTTCCATTATCAATAGGAGCTGTGATCCCCATACTGCTAATTCTCTATGCTTTCCTTCACTCCTCAGCTCTGAAAAACAAACTTCAAACTTCTAGAAAACACACGTCAGCAACAGTTTTACTGAGAACATTTCTTGGGAAGTGTTACGGTGTGGGTTCTACAGATGGACACAGGACTCAGTAATTAAGGTGCAACCCACGTTGGCTTGTGGGATGTTTATTAATCTTCATAAACTTTTCTTCTGCACCATCAAAGAATAACATAAACTTCAAAATGAAATTAACAAAAAAACAAAACTTTGTTGATACAAAGAAAAACAAGTATAATCCTTACAGCAGGAACCTTCTCTGTCCACTGGTCAGAAGACACTGACGCTAACAGGTACCTGTTCGGGTAGGATTTATATACCTGCCTACCTGAATCAGGTGACACAGCATCACAAAATAAAAACATCTTCTAATAGCTTCCAAAACTATTTTATACATATTCCTTAGTGTATTACTCGACACAAGCAACCTATTTTAAGGTTTATTTCTTAAAAGTATTCTTTGGTAAAACTTTACCATGCCATAGAATGTTCTCCAGACAATGATTGACAGGTTCTTGTTATAAATGTGGGCCACTGATCCCCTAAAGGAACAGTTAGACTACAGCAGGCTTTCTCAGAGAACAAGCCTTCCCTTTTTGTTTCCAGAAGCAACCCAAACAGAGTTCAGGTAACCTCCTTATCTGGACATTGCTTTCTCTAATACCTTATTTAGGGAATTCTGTACATAACCTCTTTTTAGGTTAGGTCTACAAGAATGTTTGTTTTAAATGAAGGGACATTTAAAACAAATTTAAATTGTATTTGGTTCTTTTTTTTTCAAGAGCTCTACAGAACAGGGGACAGGCTTTGCTTTTCCTATAGTCTTGGTAAGAATGCAGCCGATACACAGAAGGAACAAGTCTCAGTGCAGCAGAACTAAAACAAAACAGCATTCTGTACTGCAGGGTTAATGTTTGCAGCAGGGAGTGTGCTTATCACAGAAACCCTGTTCAAACAAAAACAAACTCTCTTTCTCTTAGTGAGACTCTCAAATGATAAGTTATAACATACAGTCTCCTGTCTATTTTCCAGACTGCAATTGAATATTATTCTGTCCTTTTCTTGAACAGAACTAGTAAATAATACTGGAATCAAATAAATATTCCAGGGAAATGGAGTCTGTATTTACTCATTACTGCAGGCAGTTAATCTGTTATTTCAATAACTTGATATTTAAGTGTACACAAGGAAAAAGAGAAATAAAGCATGAAGGGGGTAACAGAGATTGGGGGGTGTGTAAGGAGGAGGCCTGCCTCCATACAAAAAATACAGGGATAGTCTTAGAAGAGGGGAGGAAAGTGGTTGCAACCAGAGAAAGATATTAAGGATGGGTACTTTTATTTAGTGGCAGGGACTAATCCTGTCACATTTACCCACTTAAAGGAGGGAAGACGTTACAGATTCCCCTCCAGCTACCCGAGGGGGTGGAACTCCACCCACCCACCCACCCACTCTCAGGAGTTGCATCCCAGGGTCCCACAACAAAACACACTGACATAAAGCATGTCAGTAATGAACATACCCTGGGATATTCAACATCATTTGGGACAACACATAGGGTGTATGCAACAGACTGAGGGACAAAATGTCCATCTTTTATCATACACTGTCATGTTCTAAAGTCCAACCCCCTTACCATACGAGGGTTGGAGGAGCTCCAGCCCACCCACTCCATGAAGCTCCATCCCAGGGTCCCAAATACATTAGCACCAAAAGTGCCAACACAAACAAACAGGATATATTATTATTACTACATTACCCTGGGATCTTTATTAAGTACCATTTTCCACTATGTACTTTCAATTCAGTTTCAATGTTCAACTATTAAACCATCAGTAATTATTTCTTAATGTTACCAGCTGAATTCTCGATTCCTGCCCCATATCGAGAAAGGAAATCAGCACTAGCATGTTCACTTCCTCCCTTTTTTATGTAACACTGTGAACCGGTATGGCTGCAAGGCCAAATACCATCTCATTATGCAGGTTTTTTTCTCCCGCATCTGATGCAACCAACAAAGGGGGTTGTGGTCTGTGACAACTGTAAATTCTGCCCCCCAAAGGTAATACTTAAAGGCTTCAATTGCCCATTTAAGTGCCAGACACTCTTTCTCGATGGTTGCATACCTACACTCCCTTTCATGTAGTTTCCTGCACATATAGATAATGGGATGCTCTTCATTATCTATAACTTGCATCAGGACTGCCCTCAAACCTACCTCCTGATGCATCAGTCTGTGCAATGAAGGGTTTAGTGAAGTCTGGGCTTCTCAACACTGGATATGCACATAGGGAGGCCTTTATTTGTCTGAAAGCTTCACCACATTCTTTAGTCCACTTTACTTTATTAGGATACTTCTTTTTAGTTAATTCTGTTAGAGGGCCTGCTACTGCTAAGAATCTGGGGATAAAGCATCTGTAGTACCCCACTAACCTCCAAAAGGCATGGACCCGTTTCTTGGTCCGAGGTATATAACAGGTAGAGACTGCTTCTACCTTGCTTATTTCTGGGTGTATAACCCCATTCCCTATAATAAAGCCAGGTATTTAGTCTCAGTCTGCCCCATACAACATTTTGTGGGGTTGATAGTAACTCCTGCTTTTTGGATCGCCCCCAGAATATTTTCTAGATGCTGTAAATGTGTTTTCCAATCAGGGCTAAACACCACCACATCATCCAAATAGGCAGCACAAAATGATGCATATGGTTGAAACATTTGGTCCATGAAACACTGGAAGGTAGCCGGTGCTCCATGGAGGCCAAAGGGCATTGTAATGGATTCAAACAACCCTACAGGGGTACTGAATGCCGTTTTCTCTCTAGACTGAGGGGTAAGAGGTATCTGCCAGTATCCCTTTGTGAGATCAAGCATGGACATGTACTTAGCATTCCCCAGGCGGTCAATAATGTCATCTATCCTTGGCATGGGATAGCTGTCTAGAAGATAGATGACATTTACCCTCTGGAAGTCTAGGCAAAGGCGGATACTACCTTCCTTTTTGTTAACAATTACCAAAGGAGATGACCAGGTGCTACAGGAAGGCTGAATGATTCCCAACCGTTCCATGGATCTTACTTCCTTTACTACCTCATCCCTTGCATGTACGGGTAGATGATAGGGTTTTTGATGTATAGGTGTACTCTATGTCATTCTGATGTCATGCTCTATGCCAATAGCTCGGCCAGGTACATTGGTAAAGGTGTCTGTAAAGGTAGTTAACAACTGTTGCATTTGGGTGTGTTGGTGAGGTGTTAAGGCAGGGTTAATTTTTACTTCCTGAATCTGTCCAGGACATTCTAATCTCCTATAGGCTACCTCTAGTTCAGATTCTTGAGGTTCTGTCTGGATGTAACAGCTCAGCCTAGGGGATTCTGGTCTCTCATGCCATAATTTTAGCAGATTGGCATGGCATATCTGCTTATTGCACCTCCTATTAGGCAGGTGAACCTCATAAGTGACCGGTCCTACCTGTCTAATAATTTTGTAAGGGCCTTGCCATTTCATCAAGAGCTTGTTCTCAATGGCAGGTAGAAGGAATAATACCTGATCTCCTACCGAGAACTGCTTATGTCCTACCCCTTTGTCACACTCTGCCTTCTGTTGGACTTGCTTGTCTAATAATGTTCGATGGGCCATTGTGACATTTAAGGTGCTGCCTTAATGCTGTCATATACTGTAACACTCCCTTTTTTCCTATTTGAGAATTTTCCTCCCAATGTTCTTTGATAACATCTAATGGCCCCCTGGGGTTTTGGCCATACAAGAGGGAAAATGGGAAAAACCAGTTGAAGCTTGGGGTACTTCTCTGTAGAAAAATAGGAGGTAGGGCAGAAATACTTCCCAATTTTTTCCCTCCTCATTAACAAACTTCTGCAGCATTTTTTTGAGCGTTTGGTTGAACCTTTCCACCAACCCATCTGTTTGAGGATGGTATGGGGAGATTCTCACAGCTTGTATTCCCAGCAACCTATATAGTTCTGTGAGCATCACTGAAGTAAAATAGGTACCCCTGTCAGTTAAGATCACCCTTGGGATGCTCATTCTGCTAAATACCTTAGCCAGCTCTTCTGCAACCCTTTGGGCTGTTACAGTTCTCATTGGAAATGCCTCTGGATACCTGGTAGCATAGTCACAAATGACTAGAATAAATCTATTACCCTTAGAACTAATTTCTAGGGGCCCTACCACATCCATGGTAATCCGATCAAAAGGCTGGCTAACTAAGGGTATACTCTGGAGGGGCACCATATTCTTTCTCCCAATCCGGGCTACCTTCTGGCATTCTGGGCAGTTCTGGATATATTAAGCCACTCGCTCATGAATACCCAGCCAGTAGAATCTACTCAGAATTCTATTCAGATTGGTGTCCCTCCCAGAATGCCCTGCCAGAGAGAGATCATGAGCCAAACGTATGATGTCATTTTGATACTTCTGGGGACGGCCAATTGCATTACTGTATTCCCATTTCTGGGACTGGTACACTCTCTCTATACAGTATATCATTTACCAACAGATATCTAGGAGATCCATCATCAACATGTTTTTCAACCTGAGAAAAAGAATTAGTTAGTGATACATCTTGTTTCTGGTCATGAGCTATAGTCTCTGGCTTAATGTTCACAGGTCCCATAATGTTTTTGTTTTGCCAGTCTTTCTTTTCTTTCCTTTTCACTGCTTTCCCTTTCCTAGCTTTATCTGGTGCTTCAAACAGTTCCTCGGTAAAGGGAAAGACTTTATCCAGCTGTTCGTCTGTATGTTTAGTTTGTGGCCGGGTTGTTATAGCCACAACAGGTGACACCTCATTATTTACCATCAAGGTGGAAAAGTCAGGGTGATCCTGTCCAGTAATTACTGGAACAGGCAGATGTGGAACAATCCCAGCAGTCAACTCTTGAGTACTTCCATTTATTGTCAACTTCACTGATGTAGTTGAATAAAAATGCATATCCCCATGTATGCATGTGACCATGGTCCTTCCTCCTGATTTCTCTGCCCCTTCTACCAGGTCAGCTCGAACCAGAGCCTGACGGCTCCCAGAGTCTATAAGACCAAGTACCTTATGGGGACCCATTTTAACAGCAGTAATGTATGGTGCCCAGTTGGCTAAAGTCAAATGTCCAAAGTCTCTTCTTACTGCTGGACAGTTTCTTATCAGGTGATCCTTTTTCTGGCATCCATGGCACACTATCTCAGATAAGGATACCCTCTCCCTCCTTTTCCTTCTTGCTTCTGGATTTGGTCTAGCATTATTATTAGAAAAGGTAGTTCTTACCAGATTCGTAGAAGGAGAGGATGCAGGCCCTCCGGGATTCCTTCCTCTAGCAGGTCGTGCATCCAGGAAATCCTCTGCCAGGGTGATAATTTTCTCTGCTCCCTCAGGCTTATGTTCTCGAACCCACAATTGGACATGTTGTGGTAGTATTTTAATGAACTGCTCAATTGTGATGACTTCCATTATTTGTTGAACATTTTTAGTACCCGGCTGCAGCCACTTATGATTCAGATCCTTCAGGCGAGCATAAACCTCCCTTGGGGCATCCGTGGACTGCATTTTCAGGAACCTAAAACGTTGTCTGTAGGTCTCTGTATTGATGTTGTACCTTCGTAAGATCTCCTTTTTCACCAATTCATAGTCATCTGCATCTTGTATGGCCAGACGGCTATACATCACTTGGGCTCTTCCAGTAAGTTGAGGGGCAAGGTGTACTACACACTGTTCTTTGGGCCACCCAAACGTTTGAGCTACCCTCCCAAACGTTGTAAGGTATGCCTCAATATCATCAGAGTCTTGTAACCAAGCCAATTTAATGTCTCTTGGGCCTTGTGGCCTTTCCGCATGTTCAGTTTGTATGGCCTGTAACACCCGCACGGTGTCTGCCCACTTGGCGTCTTGTTTCCTCCGGTCAATCTCTTGTTCTTTATCCAGCTGAACCTGCCAGACACATAGCCATTTTAATAGCTCCCCTATATCTTTCATAGGAGCTTGTTCCATGCAGGAAGCATCCGTCTTTTTCTCCAGGTCTTCAGTCTCCAGGGGTTGCTCCAAGGGCAACTCATCTCCAGGCTCACTGTGCTCCTCTTCAGCCCTCTCAGATGGTTGTCTTTTAATTTTTGGTTGAACATCAGGCAAACCAGCCAGCAACTGTGTCCCCATCTGGGCTGCCATACTTCTTGTAAGGATGCCTTGTGCCTGGCCACCCAATGCCATGTCCACCTCAGGTATCATGTAATACCAGCCGCAATGTCTCCCTTCCTTGGCAAGATGAAGCAGGCAGTAGAATCCCACTTCTGACACCATTTGTTACAGTGTGGGTTCTACAGAAGGACACAGGACTCAGTAATTAAAGGTGCAACCCACATTGGCTTGTGGGATGTTTATTAATCTTCATAAACTTTTCTTCTGCACCATCAAAGAATAACATAGATACATAGATACATAGACAATGTCGGCAGATAAGGGCATGTGGCCCACCCAGTCTGCCCATTTGAGCTTGTAAGTTCAGTTTGTTTTCCTAGAAGTCGGTTGCCCCTTACCCCTGACCTCCAGAATTCCTTTATGTCTATCCCATGCATTCTTAAATCCCGTGATTGTTTCAGCCCCCACCACTTCCTCTGGCAGGGTGTTCCACTTGTCCACCACCCGTTCTGTGAAGAAATTCTTTCTCATGTTTCCTCTGAATCGTCCTCCCTCCAACTTCATCCCATGCCCTCTAGTCCTGGAACATCTTTTTTGCTTAAAAATAGTGTTTTCCTGCACCCTGTTCCTCCCTGTAAGATACTTGTATGTCTCTATCATATCCCCTCTCTCCCCTCCTTTCCTCCAGGGAGTACATGTTCAGTTCCTTCAACCTGTCTTCATAGGACTTGTGATGCAATCCATGCACCATCTTTGTTGCCCTCCTCTGAACCTTCTCTACCCTGTCTATGTCCTTACGTAGTTAATGGTCTCCAGAACTGTACACTGTACTCCAGGTGGGGCCTCACTAGTGTCTTGTATAGTGGAATTATGACCTCCCTTTTCCTGCTGGTGATGTCCGCTTATACATCCCAGCATCCCATTTACTTTACCTGCTGCCTTGTCATACTGTTCTCTACCTTGAGGTCATCAGAGATGATAACCCCAAGATCCCTTTCCTGCTTGGTGCATGCTATATCCTCACCCCCAACTGATATATTGTGCCAGGGTTTTGTGCCCATATGCATTATCTTGCACTTCTTTGCATTGAATTTCAACTGCCAAACCCTTACCATTCTTCAAGTTTTGCACGCTTCTCATTCTGTCTACACCTCTGGTGTGTCTACTCTGTTACAGAGCTTTGTGTCATCAGCAAACAGTGAAATTCTGCCTTCTAGATCCTGCACAATGTCACAGATGAAGATGTTGAATAGGACCGGTCCCAGCACTGATCCCTGTGGTACCCCACTGGTCACCCTTCCCTCTGTGGAGTGACAGCCATTTACCACCACCCTCTGTGTCCTGTCACCCAGCCAGTTACCTACCCACCACACTACTGTCCTGCCCACATCCATATTCCCCAGTTTGTGTAATAACATAAACTTCGAAAAGAAATAAACAAAAAAACAAAACAACTTTGTTAATACAAAGAAAAACAAGTATAATCCTTACAGCAGGAACCTTCTCTCTCCACTGGTCAGAAGATACTGACCCTATCTAACAGGTACCTGTTCAGGTAGGAGTTATACACCTGCCTACCTGAATCAGGTGATACAGCATCATCAAAATAAAAATATCTTCTAATAGCTTCCAAAACTATTTTATACACATTCCTTAGTGTATTACTTGACACAAGCAACCTATTTTAAGGTTTATTTCTTAAAAAATATTCTTTGGTAAAACTTTACCATGCCATAGAATGTTCTCCAGACAATGATTGACAGGTTCTTGTTATAAACGTAGGCCACTAGGGGCCGCTGATCCCTTAAAGGAACAGTCAGACTGCAGCAGGCTTTCTCAGAGAACAGACCTTCCCTTTTTGTTTCCAGAAGCAGCCCAAACAGAGTTCAGGTAACCTCCTTATCTGGACATTTCTTTCTCTAACACCTTCTTGTGGAAATTCTGTACATTACCTCTTTTTAGGTTAGGTCTACCATAATGTTTGTTTTAAATGAAGGGACATTTAAAACAAATTTAAATTGTATTTGGTTCTTTTTTTTCAAGAGCTCTACAGAACAGGGGACAAGCTTTGCTTTTCCTATAGTCTTGGTAAGAATGCAGCTGATACAGAGAAGGAACAAGTTTCAGTGCAGCAGAACTAAAACAAAACAGCATTCTGTACTGCAGGATTAATACTTGCAGCAGGGAGTGTGCTTACCACAGAAACCCTATTCAAACAAAAACAAACTCTCCTTCTCTTAGTCAGACTCTCAAATGATAATTTATAACATACAGTCTCCTGACTTTTTTTCAGACTGCAATTGAATATTATTCTGTCCTTTTCTTGAACCGAACAAGTAAATAATACTGGAATCAAACAAATATTCCAGGGAAATGGAGTCTGTATTTACCCATTATTGCAGGCAGTTAATCTGTTATTTCAATAACTTGATATTTAAGAGTACCCAAGGAAAAAGAGAAATAAAGCATGAAAAGGGTAACAGAGATGGGGGTCTGTGTAAGGAGGTGGCCTGCCTCCACACAGAAAATACAGGAATAGCCTTAGAAGAGGGGAGGAAAGTGGTTGCAACCAGAGAAAGATATAAAGGATGAGTACTTTTATTTAGTGGCAGGGACTAACTCTGTCACAGGAAGTAAGCAAGCAACCCACTTAGGAGTACCAGAAAGTGACTATATTTCAACAGTGAAGGCTGCAGTAAAACCAAGGTTTACTAATGGCATTGCCGGTGGCTTGCCACCATCTGAGGTTACATGACTGATAAAATACCACTGCTCTGCCTGTCTGCAAGCAGAGTGGGAGCAGGCAGGTGGATAGTGATATTAAAACTTTTAAATCTTTTATCGAACCTGTTGCTAGCAAATAGGTACCAGATTAAAAGGCAGGTAACAGTTCTATCATATAGTTCTGCCATTGTTTACAAAATTAGCCATAATATGAAAGGCTTAGTCTGAAGGGATTTATGTTCTGTACAATGAGCATTTTAAAACCATATACTATATGTATCAGCCCCATGACTCACTTTTGGCTGTTACGGTGCCCCCGAGGTCTGTGATAGGGAGCTCCTGCTACTCTTGAGGACCAACCTTTTCTTAAATCTGTTGCAACAGTTCTTCTATTTCTTAGCCTAATCTATTCTTTGCAATTTCTAGTCCATAAGGTTGGCCACCTATGGGCACCCCTTCCCCTTCCCTTTCTTGACTATGCTATAGTGTCCTCTTTAATTTTCCTTTTCCCTCTCAGGTCCTCATACAGAAAGGTTATTGTTGTGACCTCCTAGCTGATATAAAACAACAGGCTGTGTTCCTTGTTGTTGGATTTAGTATGCAATGGCACTATGTCATAAAAATACTTTAATGTACATACCTTATGTGTATAAAACCTGTACATGTTGAAAATACCATGGCACTAAGTGTTTTTGATAAAGGTAAAAAGTTACTAGGGGACTGTATGATAAAAATTAAGTTAATTGTGCTATTTATAATGCATGTAAATTGCTTTAAATGGAACAAGTCTGAAATGTCATAGTGATTTGCATTTATCCCATGATGCCTTGCATTATGGAAGCATGTGTGATGTTGTGTTTCTTTGAAACTTGGCTTATTGTCAATGCCCTTTGGGGTAACCCTTGTTTCAGTGCTTCTGCACTGAGGTTCTTCGTCTTTAGCTTTTTTTTACTTGAGCCCCCACCACCCAAGCAAACAAGGCCCACATAGGGGTGGCTAAATCTGAACAGATTAAGTGAAATAAGAAATCAGTCAGTAGGTGCTGACTAAGTGTAGAGGAAAGACTTGCATAGTCTGTTGCTACAAACTGATGTACTAATGAAGTGATATACTATTGCTGAAGGTTATCTGCTGCATTTTCAATAAATATCACACAGAGATTGTGTGTTGAACTTAAAGCTTAGTGTCTGGTTCATCTGTTATCCCACAACCCCTCCACAGACTTGGTGTCAGAAGTGGGATAACTTGCTAGAAATGTCTACACTGGCCTAAGAAGGATGTTTTCCAGTGGATGTCACCCAGATATCCCAGGTGGACTGATGCACCATGAGTTGCCAGAGGAGAACCCAGAGAAGAAAGTCTGTGGAGTTCTGACCAGAATTATGGCCGAGAAGCTGCTGCCTGGACTGGATCTGGTAGCTCAGAGGAAGGCCAAGCCTGAAGAGATGTGGGTCAAGGCAGACTGGAGGTGTGAGACAACACCCAGGAGGTGGAGTACCTGATGAGGATGATCCACTGGATGAGTGGACAATGGCTGGAGGCAGATCAACTACACAGAGAGGCAGAACACTGGTGCCAGGTGCTCAAGAGGTCCCTGCTAGAGAGTTTAAATAAAGAATCAGAGGAGGATTTTTCATGGGCTCAGCTGGAGGAGGACCCCCTCACTAAGCAGGATATTCCTTTGTTGTCTGTGTTCCCAGGATGTTACCTGTTGGAGGTCAGAGATGCAAGTACAGAACTTAAATGTGAGACCCCAGGTAAGACTGTACCTAATGATACTGTGCTGGGGTTGAAGATTCCAAGCAAGCAAGAAGAAGCCTAGGAGGCTGAAGGGACTTTTTCTTGTATTGATACAGCCAAATCTATTAACAGTATTGACTGGGGTATACTGTAGACTAAAGATGCTAGTGTTGCCAAAATGTTGCAATATGTTAAGATCAAGGAGGTGGTACATGTGTTTTATTTTATTTTTTATGGAAAACCTACAAAGAAGAAGGTGGGCGGAAAATGGATTGGAACCTGTGTTGTGGTAACACCTGGAGTGTCCACCCTTAGGTGTCTGTATCAGTAGCAAGCAAAATTAATGAATCAAGAGACATAGTGAGTTTATGTAGAAGGATTGACCTTAGGACTGGGCCCCTGCTTAAAACCAACATGTCTGGTGGGGTTTGAGTGGGTAATTACTCACCCCAGAGTGATTCTTTCTATGGTACTGGACTTTACAGCCATCCAGATTTTCAGTCAGTGAAATGTGACATACTTTCCCTAAAAAGAGATAGTTCAGGTAAGGTACCGTTAGTCTCTGTTGAAAAATGTGTTAATGCCTCAGGGTAAAGAATGATGATATCCACTATGTTTATGATGGAATGTGTATAATAGGGACCTTGAGACTGAGATTCTGAAGATGGATGGGTGGAAGCTCCATCCCTTCCTGGGACAGGAAGGTGGTAAGCAGTCTGCAATAACTGCTTCCCTCTTAAGGTGGGGGATATGTGACAGGGAGCTCCTGCCACTCTTGAGAACCAACCTTTTCTTACATCTGTTGCAACAGTTCTTCTATTTCTTAGTCTACTCTATTCTTTACAATTTCTAGCCCATAAGGTTGGCCACCTATGGGCACCCCTTCCCTTTCTTGTCAATGCTATAATGTCCTCTTTAATTTTCCTTTTCCCTCTCAGGTCCTCATAGAAGAAGGTTATTGTTGTGACCCCCGAGCTGATACAAAACAAGTTGTATTCCTCATTGTTGGATTTTAATACGCAATGGCACTATGTCATAAAATACTTTAATGTATATACCTTATGCATATAAAACCTGTACATGTTGAAACTACCATGGCACTAGGTATTTTTGATAAAGGTAAAAAGTTACTAGGGGACTGTATGATAAAACTTAAGTTAGTTGTGCTATTTAAAATGCATGTAAATTGCTGTAAACTGAACAAGTCTGAAATTTTACGGTGATTTGCATATATCCCATGATGCTTTGCATTATGGAAGTATGTGTGATGTTGTGTTTCTTTGAAACTTGTCTTATTGTCAATTCCCTTTGGGGGAACCCTTGTTTCAGTGCATCTGAACTGAGATTCTTTGTCTTTAGCTTGTATTTTCTTTTTTTTTATTTGAGCCCCCACCAGCCAAGCAAACAAGGCCCGCATGGGGAGGCTAAATTCCAACAGATAAGTGAGATCAGAGATCAGTAGGTGCTGGCTAAGTATAAAGGAAAGACTTGCATAGTCTGTTGCTACAAACTGATGTACTGAAGAAGGGATATGCTATTGCTGAAGATTATGTCCTGCATTTTGAATAAACATCACACAGAGATTGTGTGTTGAACTTGAGGTTTGGTATCTGGTCCGTCTGTTTTCCCACAACCTCTCCACAAGGTCCTCACAGCAATCACTTTCGAAGGGGTGGCCTGGTTTAGGATAGGTAGGTGTAGAGTGGCGTGGTGCCTCCACCTGAGAAAGTGGTAGGGAATACCTGTGGGTAAATAGCAGGTTACCACCCCCAGGAAAATATATTAGCTGCCCCTCAAAACAGTCCCCCCAGAGACACTGACAATACCCCCTTCTTTACAGGAACATACTATAGCAGCAATTAACATGAACAGCAACAGTATTTCATTGTAAGGGAAGGGGAAAAGGGGGACTTAAACAGCAACAACAGTAACAACTGGCTAACAGTTCTGCCCCAAACAAATCTCACCTCCCACCTGTGGATGCACTTGTCTTTCTCTCGGCAGCTGCCCAGAAAGTCTATACAGTCTTTTCAGTGGGTAATTCACCGTGGCGCAGAAGTCGATGTAGGGATCTTTCATTAGGGCCCAAAAAGTGAATTCACAAACCTTAACTATAGCTTTCAGGTCTAGGCACAGTTTCTGGCATAGTCCAGCCCAGGACTTGACCCCCTAAATTCAGCCTGACTAGCTAGTTAAATAAAGACTCCCCAGAGCCACAGCTTGGGGAACTCACAGTTCAGCAGTTCAAAGGGGGTTTAAAGGATCTGATTCTGCAGTACCATGGAGGTATCAGGTCATTGGCACACCACCGCAGCAGCAGAGCTGGCCGAAGAAGGAAGAGGGAGGACACTGGTCTTCACTTGCCTGGCCTTGCCAACTTCACCTCAGAGGCCTCTGTAGACAGTGCTCACCAGATAGGCCTCTCGACATCTTCCTCTGCTGGTCTTCTTTGTCTTCAGTCTAGGAGGCAGGACAGGCTTGGTCCCCTAGACCCCTTTGTTGCACACCCTTTTCAGACTCAAGTAGTAGCTGGGCTTACTTGCTTCTCTAAGCACAGCCGTGGCTGGGCTTTGGCACAATCTGTAACCTCAGTTCACTTACTCAGTCTCTCCACCTTGCGGGACTTAGAAAAATCACAAAGCTTACTCTACCAAGGGGAAAACACAGTGGATCAGTGTCACAATCTGCTGCAGAACTAGATCTTTCACTGCTGCACAACTTACAGTCTCTCAGCTTCCTCCCTGGCTGAAGACTCCAGCTCCTTGTCATCTGCAACAAACCCCATAACCTGTTTCTTGTTTCTAGCTACAAATCTTCCAGCTCTCTCTCTCTCCCCTCTGTTTATTAGTTGTTTTGGAAGAACAGGCCATGAGGCTCTGGATGCCGGTGTAGGGCTGGGAAGCCCTCAGGGATCCCTCCTGCACTCTGCTCACCCTGGGATCCAGTTTAAATCTCTCTCTGGTGGCAGGCAAAACAGTCCCTTTTATCTTTTTTTTTCTTGCCCTCTCCTGATTGGCTACAGCAGATGTCTGATGGAACAAATTAATATTCATTGGGCTCCCATGATGCCCTATTGGTTCCTCTTTTGGTAGCCAAGAATTGTCCCTGTTTTTTCTCCCAACTGTCCCCTTGAAGTCCCAAGATCCCTCTGCACAAGCCTAGCTCTATGATTGGCTGTGTAGAAGTTAAAGGCAAGTATGGCTGTAAAATGCACAGTTTCTTTAGGGTCCCAAACTTTGAAAATCTTGGTGTAGCCAAACAATTTAATTTTATTATAAATTTTCCCACCAGTCCCGTCTTCTGGCTACATAGTCACGCATTTAAATACTTTTCCCTGCCTGTCACTGCTAGTGATAACTATAGTCCCCAGGCAGCAGGCAGGCTATTTAATATTCAAAAGGCCTCATTAATATTAATAAAGTAATCACTTAGCTCTCATTGGCGCTCTTTAATGAAATAATTTTTCTGCTTCTCAAGTGCCTCATTCATTTTTCCAGACCCCGATTTACCTATTTTGGGGTCTGGAAGCAAAGAGCATCTTTGGCTTTGCTGCACTGGTGGCAAGAAAACTGATGCGCTCTAATGCACATGGGTGGATCACCAGTTCACACATTCATGCAGCTGCAGCACAGCGGTTCCATGCCTTTGTTCATCTGGCCCCTTTCTACTAGGAGAAAACACAGGTGCTGCACAGAGACCTATAAAGCACATGGGACTCAGGCCAATGCAGTGGTGAGACTATCAGGGAAGCGGGGGAATGGGAGACAAATCAGGTAAAAGCACACACAACTCTCGGTGTTCAGATAACAGCATGACCCTCTCGAGCTTTGTTCTTGAGGTCCAAAAGTTGTTATCTTAACCCCTCGAAGGAAACACGGATCTATTGTGTATGTTCCCCATATATTATACTTTATAGTGCAGCCCCCCGACCTCTTGCCTTGATTTTGGTGGGGGGCTACTGCAATCATTCATAGCTAGTCAGTTGTGCCCCCCTCCAGCTGTGCGCCCTCAGCCAGTCTGCTTTCTCTGTATGCTGCCTTAGTTGACTTCACTGTAACAGCTGTTGAACAAATCGAGCAGGCAGGCCCTCGATCATGAGGGAGGGTGGAGTACTAACGTTATTGGTGATTCTGTGTAGTGACGGACTGCGTAGTATCACTAATGACGCCACTGCCCTACTCCTCCATCGTGATCAGTTTTCTGCCCACTCGCCCCATTGGTCAACTTTGTACCTGCTTGCTCCATTTAACAGCTGACACAGTCAACTAAATACAGCATATGGAGACAGCAGGCTGAGTGAGGGTGCCCAGTGGGTGAGGGGGGTCAACTGACTAGACAGGATGGATTGCACTAGCCCCCCCCATGAAGTCAAAGAAAGGGGTCAAGAGGAGGGGGTGCAATAAAGATATATTGCTTTAAAGAACTGGTGGACTTGGGCTACGAATGAGGATGAAGTTTAAGAGATGCTGTCAGCTTCTGGCATAGTGCCAGGAGCTGACAATTTGGAAGCTTTTTTTTTTTTCTGTCTCTGGAGCACCAGAAAAGAGGAGGTGGGTGGCCAGGAGAGTAGACCTGGCCACCAGGTGAGGGGATGGGCTTATTTTATTGTTTTGTCCTCCCTCACCCCCAAGTCGAATAACAAATACTGAATACCTCAATATTTGGGCCCTCAAATATAAATATTTGGCACAAATGTTAGTGCAAATGTATTTGAACAGATCTACTGCATGCAATACATAGGCAGGACAAACATATGTCAATGTGGGTGACCCTAGTTAGGCAAAAGTTTCCGAGTGGTTCTCATGCCGATGGCTTACAATTCCCAAGGTCTGGATCTGTGGAGGAAGATGTCCTCAAAGAAGAGCACAGATGGACAATATGGCATTTAAAATGCTGAAGCAATTCTGAGTGCACATAGGGATTGCACAGAGTTGGAATTACACTTTATGAGCTTTAGGAGCTAGGGGTGCCAATAAGGGTGCTATCTTTAAATTGAGCCCCCTTCCCAGTATAAGTCAATTGCAGTAATGTGTGAGCTACTGGGGCTCACTTCAGAGCTACTGGGGCTGAACCCTGGTAAGCCCCCTGTAATTCCAACACTGGACTGCATGAATGTTATTTGAATCTCAGACTAAAAGCTATCATAACTTAATTATGGTGCTATTATGAATGTTGTAATGAAGCCAAGAGAATTACCATTGTCATGCAAGCAGAGCTATTATCATATTTGGATGCCAATTAGACTGAGTCTGAATGCCAAAGAATTTTTAAATTATATAAGTGAGCCATGGGTCAAGTTATGTACTCCAATGGGTCTTGTTCTGCTATATCAGTTCTTAGGGAAAATCTAGATTCATGTGCATTTACAAAACATAACTGTCATTAAAACGCACAAGATTCGTGAATGTAGTCTTCCCCTAGTCTATATAACAAAATAAACAGCGGAATAAATTTATACTCATGCAATAGCCTGACTTGGAACTGTAACACCAGCAAACTATGGGAACCTGTCTACTTTTTGAAACGGGCATCTGTACACAGTATTTCCCAGTTTCTTTGTCAGATGAGAAAACACCACCAGCCACCCCAAAGATTCTAAACATAAGTCTTTGGTCATCAGTATAGTTCAATGGTAGGTAGAGGAGTTTGTCACCAACACAGTAAGGGTTGAGAAGGTGTGACAGAGTGGAGATCCAGAACCCCTAGGGTGTGGTGAGGCATTGTACTGAAGGGGTAGAATATTCAATTGTTCCAAATTTGTGAACTGCAGCCAGATCTGCAAAACTTTGCTTTTTAGGGCTGTAGATTTCCAGACATTACCATAGAAACATTCGGTCATGTAAGTCCTTTAATCACTTCAGAATGTTAATATCTGTGGACTCCTTTTTGATGCAATTCAAAATCCCCTACCACCCCCCACTCCCATTATACTGCCACAAGGGTGCTGGACACATTTTAAAGTATAGAACAATATTTTATGAAGCAAAAAAGGGTGTTACTTATCACAAAGTTGAAGAGTCCTTGTTCCTTATCTATAAAATGTGTGGGTAAGGACTGTGATCTGGAAAGATTTGTTATGCAGCAGGTAAAGGTTAAAGATCTCAGATGCTACATGTGGACAAACCACGTCTGCCATTCTCAACAAATGGGACACAAACTGTCAGTAATCTGTCAAGCCACGTGAAAGTGGTCCGCAGATGCAAACTACTATTTGTGTTGAAAAATGTACCTAATAGGCTCATAGACTTTTATTTAGTCTTTTATTCTCATCTTTGCCAGACCTTGCCTTAGTCTACCAGCCTCAGCACTGCCTTACCTAGAGGTTCTTGTCTTCATGACATTCTCTCTGGAGACCAAATCCAAGAAGACTTTATCAGGTGGCAGCATGAGGCTAGACAGTACCATATGCTTCATCATGCCTGGCTGGGTTTATTCTGTATTGTCCCAACCACCACCACCACCCCTCCCTGAGAGGACACCATACGCAAGCGCTCTAAGACCCACATATTCAGATGTGTGCTGTTGCCATGTCAATCATTATCTTTTCTCCAGCATAAAACTGCACCATCCCTGTGGTCATCCAGGTGGTGGTAGCATGGTGAGGCCAGCAACCCTCCCCAGAGGAGGAGAGTGGACCTCTGGGATGCTGAGCAATCCTCTTGCCAGTGCTCTGATATTCTGAGCTAGGGACATGGAACTGCATCACTGCTAAAATGAGTGTCAGTGCTGCTGCAGCACTGACAGGTCATCCTGGACCCATCAGTTTAAAAAAGAAAAATTCCATCTAAAGATGGGACATCATTTATTGGTAATAACTGAGGAATTAATTTCAAGTAAGTAAAATTTTATTTGTTTAGGACCCTTTCTGTGAGGCTGAAGGTGCTGTACAAGATAAGGACAATGCAGCATAAACGCACATTATAAAAACATAAAAATAAACAAGCACACTTAAAATATAAACACATAATATAAAACAAGCAGCCAACAGTTTTAGCTAATTCAGCGGTTTGCTTACTAGGCACCACATGCCTCCCTGAACAGATGTGCTTCAGGCCCCAATTAAAAGCCTCCAGAGGGGGCCTCCCTCAAGGATCTTGGAAGCAAGTTCCACAGGGCTAGTGCTGCTACTTCAAATGCACGCTCTCCTGAGGATTTAAGTCAGGCCCTGGGAACCGCTAGGAGGCCAACCCTGGAGGAATGGAGAGAGCACTGGGTCTATAGGGAGAGAAGAGGCTGCTCAGATAGCTAGAGGCCTGTCTGTATAGGGCTTTGTAGGTCAGAAGATGACCTTGAAAGTGATTCTCTACCTCACTGGCAGCCAGTGCAGATCCCACAGAACTGGGGTCATGTGACAGGACCTCAGAAAGCCCATCAGCAACCTGTCCGCACTGTTCTGCATCAGCTGCAGGAAATGCAGGACCCCTCCACTTACCCTGAGGTAGACAGTGTTGCAATAGTTGAGTCTGGTAGTCATGAAAGCATGTACTAGTGAGGGCAAGTCATCAGGTGGGATAAAGGCTTTAATTCAGGAAATATTCCTAAAATGGTGGAAGCCACTCTGGACAACAGATGACACCTGAGCCTCAAATGTCAATCCACGGTCCAGAATGACCCCCAAATTTCTTACCTTAGTGGAAGATGTAAGTGAGGAGGAGCCCAGCATTACACTTATTCCCTTCTTAGCCACCACTCCAGCCTGCCGACAACCAGACTCAATCACCAGCACCAGCCATGTCCAGATTGAGCTTCAGCCGCTTAGAGGACATCCAGTCCTGGAGCTTGGCCAGACAGGCATTTAATACCTCAGACATGCCATGTGTCCTGGGTGCAAATGACATATACAGCTAGATGTCATCTGCATAACAGTGAAACCCGACGCTGTAGTGCCTAATGATCTGCCCAGGTGAAGCATGCACGAAGTGAACAACATGGATGACAAACTTGAAGCTTGAAGGACCTCACAAGGCAGGGGCTTTGGGAGTGAGGAGAAACTTCCCCTCACAACCCTCTGCATCCTACCTGTGAGAAAGGACTCAAACCAGCTGATGACTATGTCTAGACCTAAATCCTGACTGGAGAGGCTCATAGATGTAAATGGCTGTGAGATCTGCCCTGAGCTGCAGAGCCACTATTTTATCAATGACCATTCCCAGAAAGGGAAGGTGTGAGACTGGCCTGTAATTCGCTAAGCAGCCTGGGTCAAGAGATGGTTTATACAGAAGGGGCTTCACCAGTGCATCTTTCAAGGAACTAGAAGATAGTCCCTCTGAGAGTGAACAACAGACAATTTTAACGAACACTGGGCCTGCGGTCCCCACACTTCCCATTAGGTGATAGGTCGGGAAGGGTCCAGTGTATATGTAGATGAATTGTACTGTATATTAAGACACAATAGTCCAGAGGTGCAAGTTTGGCAATCTTTGTTCTGCTTCACAAAACTGTATTTTGTAATTAAACTGTGTATACTAACAATGGGGCAGCAGCTAGCTAGCTACAGATGCTCAGATAACGCATTCTCAGCCCTGTGTACTTGACACAATGGACTAGCGAGCCTTTTTTTTGATGACAGATTCAATCTTGCTGTGTAATGTTTCCATGGCACTACCTGTGGACAGCTTCAGTACTGATCTGTGTGGATGAGCCAGAATAATGTTAGCCCTGGATATAGGATATTGACTCAATTGTCCATTCTGGGTGCAAACAAATCTACAAGTTAATAGGTCTCTAATGGGGTGCCTCTTATGGTGTAAGAGACTCTGATCATGAGGTTTGGGTGAGAGGACCACGAAGCAAAGATGAGCAGTTGTAGTTGCCCAAACCTCATGAGAAGAACCTTTTTTTTTATTTTTTATTTTAAACATTGGTTACCGGGAAAGGCACACTGAACCGGGGCTCATGTCCATGTGTGACCCAAGGGAAGGGGTAACAAGTATTTTATACGAGACGATACAGACAAAGCATTACATACATAAAATTCACATTTGTACAGCAAGACACATGGAGATTATTTATAACGCATTACATGATACACACTCCGCTAATAGTACAAGAAGACAAGGTATTTACAAATTGGCACTGGATTAACACAGCAGCAGCACTGCATGGCAATAAATTCTATAGGATTTACAAGGATATTAAGAGATTTACAAGTGTTTCGGTGTAGTATGTAGGGGTAGGCATTAGAGTGACAGGAGCAAGTGGGGGATGGTAGTTAGCAAAGTTGCTGTCTGACAGAGTTGAGTGAGGGAAGAGTGTCTTTGGAGAGGAGAGAGGTTGTTCTACAGGAAGGGGAGCCTGTAGGAGAAGGAAGATTTGTCAGTAGATGAGGATGGTTTGGGCAGCAAGAAAGAGTGGGAATCCCTGGAATGTAGGCCATATGGGGATTGTTTTGCTGGGGATAGACTCTCTGAGAGGTAAAAGACAGTGGTCCTATTAACATATAATAAATCAAATCAGATCAAATCAAATGTATTTATAATGCGATTTTCCAAAGCCAAAGCACAAATACAGAGTAAAAACAAATATACAATAAAAACATTTAAATAACAGGCAGCAGTAATAAATTAAATATTATCTCCAAATGCCAGGCCAAAGTGATATGTTTTTAATGAAAACTTGAAAGTCTCAGTCACTCAAGTTAGCTAATAAATCACTCAAGTCAACTAAGGTTGATTTATAATATGTTTAAAAAAAAGTTTTTTATTTAAATTTTAAAAGTTAATGAAGCCATTCTTCTCCCCAGGGCCAAAGTGGAATGCTCTTCACCACTTGCAATGTTCTTTCTCGACAAAAAAACAGTAGTTCTTGGCAATGTGACCACGTTAGCATTCTTCTGCTGTTTGAACATACTCTCCTCAGCCCAGGTACAGACAAATTTCCTTTTACGTTCGCTGCGCATGCATAAAGGAGCGTTTTAGAGTAGCACACTTTGGAGGTGTGCCTCTCCTGCATTACAGTGCTCTGTTGAGCAGGTATGGTGGTCCTGCACCAATGAGTGCGGGAGCTGTAATATGACTGGTGGTCTTAAGCTTCAAAGAAAACCACCGCTGTCATACTATTACCAATCACGCTGCCCCAACCGGCGTCACGCGCTCCCCCACGTCACGCCCGCCCCCAAAGCTTTGGTGCCATGCACAGGAGCCCACCCAGCGTGGCAGCGTTATTGCCGACGGGTGCCCAATCCCGTTGGCTCCACGGCCCCAAACCATCCTGCTGCCAAGCTGGGAGCCCACCCCAGCATGGCAAAGGTGAAGATAGTTTGCCGACCGGGGTGCCCAATCCCGGCCGGCTCCTCGCCCCTCCCCACGAGTTTGCATACGGGGTGCCCAATCGCCTGTCAGCTCCTCGCCCCCCAGCCATCTTCTGCCATGCTGGGAGCCCACCCATGGCAAACATCCCATGTCGCCTGTTTTTTTTTTTCCTGTAAATCGAAAATGGTCCCATGGTGCATCTCCCAGTCCCCCCTCCCACAACCCGCACCCACCCACTGCGCACCCATTCTCCCCATACACCCCCACCCCATACTTACCTCCGGAGCTTGGCGCAATGATCTTCGGTGGACCGGGAACACGTCTGCACTCTTCAAAGCCGACCGCGAACTGAGGAAATGCCGGTAAGCTGTATAATGGGCTAGATAGGGGGGTTTAAACTTTATTGCATATCTCAGGCATTTTTTGGAATTTTTGCACCAAATTTTCAACATGGGGTTTTTGGGACCCCTTCTCATGAATGATGTCACTGTCATGGCGTTATTCGGGCCAGAGGTGATTTCGCAGTCACTGCGCAGTCACTGCACAAAATCACCCTTCAGGCCTGAATAGCACCATGACAGTGACATCATTCATGAGAAGGGGTCCCAAAAACCCCATGTTGAAAATTTGGTGCAAAAATTCCAAAAAATGACTGTTTTACGAGCGTGCGTTGTGCAGTTCCTACGCACGCTTGTAGGTTTGCGAATTTTCAATATTTCTACTTCAGATTTTCAACATTGCCATTTTACCACACCTCCTTATGAGCAGTGCAGCTGTCATTTTTCACATCTTGCCCAAAACGTGTTTCCGCCCATGTAGCGCACAATGGCACAGTCGCTGTGTGAACTCAGTGTATGGGACACATTAAGAAAATCACAGTGTCACTGTTCATGAGCAGAGATCTTAAAATGGCTACGTTGAAAATTTGGTGAACAAATTCCTAAAAATAACTGTTTTACGAGCGTGTGTTGTGCAGTTCCTACGCACGCTCATAAGTTTGCGAATTTTCAATATTTTCACTCCAGATTTTCAACATTGCCATTTTACCACACCTCCTTATGAGCAGTACAGCTGTCATTTTTCACATCCTGCCCAAAATGTGTTTCCGCCCATGTAGTGCACAATGGCGCAGTCGGTGTGCAAAATCAATGTATGGCACACAGTAAGACAATCACAGTGACACTGCTCATTAGCAGAGGTTTTAAAATGCCAATGTTGACAATTTGGTTAAAAAATTCCTAACAATGACTGTTTTACAAGCGTGCATTGCACAGTTCCCACGCATGCTCATAGGTTTGCGAATTTTCATTATTTCCACTCCAGATGTACAACATTGCCATTTTACCACACTTCCTTATGAGCAGTACAGCTGTCATTTTTCACATCCTGCTCAAAACGTGTTTCCGCCTATGTAGCGCACAATGGGGGTAACAAAAAGGTCATGCTGAAAATTTATTGTGCAAATACCAGCAATCGCACAGGGCATTATGGTAAAGCACCATACGTGCCAAACACCACTGCAAAGACCTGCAAGCGAACATTCGGCATTGACAAATGCTTGTTTTGTATGTGTTAATTTCCTTTCATGACAGTACTTTTACATGTATGAACCCACACAACTTAAACAGTTCCAGCATTGTTGTATGCAGATTCACCTGACTGCAGTTGCCATGCCATGTAGTCGAGACTTCGAAGGAAGTGTACAGCCCTGAAAGTTTTTTTCCTTAAATAAATAATGCAGTTCTAAAGTACGTGAGGCAGGCAAGGATTTGAGGTTTCAGTGGGGTAAGGGTGATAGACCACTGCTGTCAATTTGGATCTTTGTTGTTCTCAGGTTTACTTTTGGATATTGGGCCACCTAATAATAATAATAATAAATCTTTATTTGTAGGATATCAAAATATATCAAAGTGCTTCTACAGAGAATAAAAACCTTAAACATATAAAACCATAAATATATAAATTCTCAGTTTAGCAACAGACAAGCCAGTCATTAATTATCTAAGAAGGCCAGAGATATAAATACGTCTTTAGAGCTGCTTTGACGCTCTCTACAGTCAGGCATCCTCTAACCCGATGAGATAGAGAATTCCACAGGGTAGGGGCAGCGAATGCAAAAGCTCAAGCCCCGGAGGTCTTCAAATGAACCTTGGGAATCTCCAGCAATCCCTCATTGGTGAAGCGGAGCGGTCAGGGGGAGGGGCAGTAGGGATGCAGGAGATTTTGCAGGTAACTCAGTCCCAGTCCATGTAGGGTTTTATAGGTCAGCAAACTGACCTTGAAGGTGATCTGCCACTGATCTGGCAGCCAGTGCAGTTTGCGCAGCATAGTTGTGACATAGCTAGGTTGAGAAAGCCCAGTCAACAACCTGGCCACTGCGTTCTGCACTATCTGCAAGCAGTGGATATCAACCCCCAGTAGCCCTAGGTACTTGGTAGTTTAAATGATGGCTCTAAGTTCTGTTACTAGAACTCATAAAATGTAGGACCAGCTAAAGCACTACTCCAGTAATCAAACTGTACAAGCATATTAATTAAAGATTAACATAGGGTTGATAGAATATCAAAAGCCAATCACATTTCTCCATTGTAAATACCTTTTTAATAATGGCTAGAAACAATCATGAACAATATAGAGAATAATGGATGGGTAAGAGTGAACAACAATGCTGTGTTCACTTCGAGAGGTTGTCATGACAACCTAGTAAACCTCGAGAACGAAGCTCGAGAGGTTTACCACTGTCATGACAACCTTGAGAAGTAAACTCAATGTTGTTGTTCACTCCTGCCCATCCATTGTCTTTTATAGTGTATGGGCAAAAGTGAACACCATTTGAGCACTTCATACACAGTGTATGCCAAACTAGCAGAAAAAATCTCTCTACTGTTTTAGACACACTCTCTGTACTGCAAACTCTTACCTCAGTCGGAAACACGCTGACAGAGAAAGGATTGTTATTACAATAGTAAAAACAGACCGACATTATCACTAGAAATGAAATAAAATGACATAAAGATTCACAGTAAAAGTTAACGATTGATGGTCATGTGTTTTTGACAGCGGACATCACTGTACCTCAAAGTCGGCTTGTCTACCAGCAGAAGGTGTCACTAACTGTCCAATACAAATGCTGATCTAATACAAATGCCATATGATCACTTAGCTCCAGTTTTGGAAACACTGCTGCTGACATAGTGTTTGCTCTTTTTTTGTTGTTTTTTTATTACAACTGTCCAAACTTGCCTGCTGTGTACAAAAATAACAACAAAAAAGAGTGAACAGAAATACTACCAGGGAAATGGGAGCATGAGGGCATTCCAACTTATTGTACCATCAAGGTGACATACTCAAGATGGTACAACAACACTGTGATGTCACGTTGATGGTTCAACACTGGGATCTAATCAAATTCCATTAATAATAGCCCTCTCCCATACACTATAAAGCTATTAGAATTTTAGCAATAAAAATATTCTTTAAAAAAAATCAAAACATTCTGGTTTAATGATAGCATTAAGGTACTCTAGGGTTTGTTTACTATTGTTTGTCAAACCCTAGGGTTATAAGACACTTGTCTATGCCTCAAGTTTCATGAGCCCCCTAGGGTTAGATTAACGGATGGTAACCTAACCCCTGGTTGAGCTTTAATGCTTATAAATCAGTAAACATTTGAACAGGTAAAGTAAAAATAAATATGTAACCAAATCCTAAAAGGGGCTTACCTTTGGCTGTCTCCAGAGCACTGCTGTTACCTTCCTCTGCACAGCTCCCTCACATTAGTCCCATTCCATACTGCAGCTGTAAGACCCAAGGCTGGACAGGACACTGTCATTTGTTTTATTGGCTAGTCCAGTGCCCTGCTCACAGTGGCCGGTGCACTACCACCTCTCTTTGCTCAACCAGCCCTTGCACTGCCTTAAGGGTTGAGAAGCCCACAGCAAGGACGGTGCTCAGTGTCAAGCAGGTCTCAAAGCTGCAAAAAATGCAAAGCCACTCCTCCCCTGTGAGCATGAACTCTGGAGACACTTAACAGCACTCCCCTGCAACCAGTTCATCCCCCAGTGCCACCAGATGGCAGCAGGGATTGGGAGGTATTGCTCCTGATGGCCTGAAGCCACACCAAGGGACAGACACGTTTAAATAGAAGATAAAGTGAAAGACTACAAAAGCAGCCAAGTTTGTGGTTTCTCTAAACCCCAGGACTACTAAGAAGGGGGTCAGAGGACCAACAACCTAGCTGGGAATGTGAAGTGCTCCTGTGTTTAACTTTGTACAGCCAGTAAGCTGCAGACTACAGTAGTTCAGGTTTTGGTATATTCTGTCCCTGTGAAATTGACATCAATTTGGAGGCCACCTTAGCTCTGCAAAACAGCTAAATTAGTACATCCTGTCCCTGTGAAACTGACATAAATTGTGGGGCTAGTTCAGCTCTGCAAAAAGCTAAACTGCTAGTTGGCTCAGGACTTGCATGCATGCATTTCCCCTGGAACTGACAGCCACTGAGCGCCAGGGGTTTAGCATAATGAATAACGCATGAGATGCTAGCCACTGATATTTGATCCCTGGATTTCTGCACAAGGGAGAGACATGTGAATTAGAGCTAATTTGTCTTGGAGACACAAGGAGAAAGATCTGTGAGTAAAGTCAGCAGTCAGCCACAAGGTTGGAAGAAAGCTGTTTAAAGGAGGAGTACTACTGGGTAAGGTGAAGCCCCAACCAATGCACAGACCAGGGCTCCACCTCAAAGATCCCCCCGTATGTGCCTTAGTAAATAAAGGATTTCTTTACTTCATCACTCGTAACCCGCACCTAAGCAGTCCACTGATACAGCTGGCATGATTAAATATGGCATGCCTCACCCTCGGGATCGTGCCAGAGAGACTGCGATATTGTGACATGGCTTTGCCCCTTCCTGTTGTTTGCCCATATGTACGGAAGTTTTAAAATATTGGTATTTCCCATGCCCAGGGCTGTTTTGACAGAATCTGCCTAAATGCCATGTGTATGTCTGGTACAGACATGGCATTTAAGCAAATCTCAAAACAGCGCTAGGCATAGAAAACTCTATTGACAACATCCATACATATGGACAAACAACAGGAACAAAGCTCATCCTATTATATCTTAATCATTCTGGCGCAATCCTGGAGGTAAGAGCACCATATTTAATCATGCTGCTGCACCTAGAGAGTCGGGGAGGGAGAGGGTGTTGCAAGTGATGAGTTAAATAAATCCTTTATTTACTAAGGTGCAAACAGGGGGGATCTTTGAGGTGAAGCCCTGATTTGTGCAGTGGTGTGGCTTCATTTCACCCAGTAGTACTCCTTTAAATTATCTTTGCAAAGAGATTTCTGTTTCCTCCAGAGACAACACCAAAGCTACTGCACTGGGCTTCATGAGCTATAAGGACTTGTCCTGACAGCCGGCCTGTCACCTAAGACCATGAGTGATTGCCTACTCCTTGGGGGTGGGTGAAGTCAAGTCCCATGTGGAGTGAAGAGGACATTGACGACCAGCATGGCCCACACCTCATCTCCACCCAGAAGCACATTGGGTCCACCACACCTGTATCACTGCCTGCATCTGCAACCCTGAGGGAGACCTCCTGACACAGCCGGCCTGCAGAGTCTGCTAAGGTTGTGAGTACTGGGTCAGTATACTTCCAATTCTTCTGTTAGTCAGGAACAGATATGGGTAAGTGCTGGACATTTTCTGCGTGATTATTACTTAAAGTCCTTTCATAGAACTGCAACAGCCAGGAGCAACTTGTATTTGTGTTGAATAATTTGTTTGGGACCCCCAACCATCAGCCTTCAATCGGTACTGCACCATGGACCAATATCAGGCCTGCAACTGCCCACTGTGTGCATTCAGTTTATGGACTGCACTGGGAGCTCCCAAAGAGACTTTGGGGTGCTGGTGCACCAGTAGGGGGAAACTGTAAATAATGTGTGGGTACTCACTAGAGGGTGGTGGGATTTTGGGTAGTGCTGTTAGAACTGCTTCACTCCGTGTAATCCATTCCATTCCCCCATCCAGAGCTTGTTTCTGTTACCCCTAATAAAAATATCCCTTGCGTTTAAAGTGCATTTTATTGTGTTTCCATGCATAGACTATAAGTTGGGGGTTGTGTATAATAAAAGTTCCCTGTCACAATGGTGGGGGTTGCATTCATTTCCTGTGGAGCAGTACACTGGTGGCCATCTAGGGGTTTTCAAATATCATGTGTATTTTTAAACTGAATAAAATACATATATATATATATATATATATATATATATACACAAGAACCCATAAGTGGAGACACCACACCATTTTTGTATTACCCCAATACCAACCAAGACCAGTCGTCATTCATCCAAAGGCCTTATACACTGAGCCCAGGTAGTATCGGACAGGCATAGTCTCACACCTTGCAAGTGGGGGTGGGTACAAATACAATAGCATAGCAACAATAGTTTCCGCTGGATTATCCAAGCAGCACTATTCCCCATGAAATATTCTGTAATGACTAGAAGAACAAATCACTTTGCCCTATGCCTGAGATCTAGTGAAACACAGATGCCCAAGATCTACTAAAACCCAATGTCAGGCTTACTCTTTTATGTGGCCAACTCAGGTGGAAGACAAGTGGAAAGCTGACAATTTTCTTTTTCTTTTAATGTACGGGGTAGCAGTGGATGTCAATGCACTACCCCTGCTTTATGGACTCAAGTAAAATTGAGTGGCCTGAGTTAGTAAGTCTGGTGTGCACTTGCCACCAAAGATCATAAAGTTTAAGATGTTAAATGCGTGGTGCCACCATCCAGGGGAATTAAGTAGACTAGACAACAAGCTAGGTCTACCCATTTGTAAGAGTACCAAATCTCTAGGTCCCTACTACACAACCTTCCAGCCTCCTGCACAGTGCAATCAAGAGTTTAGCAGCAATCAGTAGTTTAGCAAATTACACTTAATAAACTCATGTGTACATGATATACTAAAAGTCAGACATTCCAAACAAAGAACAAGATTTATTACATGGATAGGGGAAAAGGCAGTAGAGAAGGAAATGGGTTGATGCTAAGAAAACAACAGTGTAGCAGTTACTGTAGCTGGCTATCTAGCCTCCTCCCACACCACCTCAGAACTCCATCTGACTGTACTATCGGAGCACTACCCCAATTCTCCCCACTGGTGCTTGCCAGACACTTCTATCTCAGGGAGCACCAGGTGTATTCTTGGTCCCAGGTGTTGGATCACAGCAGGCCTGATGGTCGCATTGCACATGTCTGACTGATGTGGGTGCACCTAATTAATAGTAAACCTAAATCATAATCCTGGCCAGATGTCCTAGTTTATTAACATCAGTGGCCCCAAACGGTGTCCCTAACTAATCTGGGAATGCTGAGTTTTGCAGAACCCGTAGGCCCTGTTTTGGTACTTAGCGAGAGTCATCCTCTGATTCGGGCAGCTTTTCAATATCTCTGCAGTCCTAGATGGGTGTACTGGCTCTCAACCTGCAGTCCACTGCTGCTCTGCCAAGTCTACTGACAGTTCCATCATCTCTACTCCACTAGTTCCTCTATGTTGAGCACCTCACACAGATCAGCTGCTCTCACTGCGGCAGTCTCTTGGGGTGTTTGGGTAAATCCTGGTCTTCAAGTTAACCATCTGCAGTGCAGCCCCAAGGCAACTCTCACTAAGGTCAATCAGCTGGCTGCGCTGAATGAAGTGGTGGCTTCTAGGCCCTCTGATTGTGTCGTAGTTGCAGATCGCTCATGTCTGATCAGGAAAATGGTTCTCAGGGCTTGCACTTGCAGTTGCTTACCCTAACAGCCTGATGCCTTTAGCTGCAGATTGCAGTGTCTCCATCTCTCTCTCTCTCTCTCTCCTGTAATTAGCAGTCTCCCCATTCTTGGCTGTATGAAAGTACAAGTCTCCCTCCAAACACTCTGCATAGTAACCTCAAACTTTGGTGGTAAGTTGTTTAGTAAAACATCGAAGACTTGTTTGAAGGATGAGGCTCTGTTTGTAGCACTTTCCCCTTCAGGAGAAGAGGTCATCCCACACTGAATGTGCAATAGCAATACTAGAATGCTGCTGCCTGTTGGAACTGTCACTATTCCGTGGAGATAGTAAAGCAAGGCTCTTTCTGTCCATTCTTGATGGTTGTCCAGGTGGGAGTCTAGAGACCCCATATAGTACTACTCGAAAACAGCAGGTACTTTCAAGTGTCCTGACCCACATTCAGTTTTGTGTATTCTATTCTACAACATCACTGACTGACATGGTGAGAACAGTTATTACATGTGTTATTTTGTTACATTCTATGGCTATGCTGAGGAAGGAAATTTCTCAAGTCAGTCCACTCTGGCAGTCTCAATAGCTTAAAAGCTCTGAAATAATGTTATAATTGTAGACTTCTAGACAGAACTTTGCATTACTTTAAATATTGTTACATGTTGGCACATAGCAGATGTCCTTAAAAGGGCACAGCTTGATTCCTCCTGCACTTAAGTTTCCAATCATTTTAATTTTTGAAGGATATTCATGATCAGCTTCTCCTGCAGACACCCCAAGTCACTACCAATTAAAGCACTCAGTCAAGATGCTTTTCGCTAAAAATGTAACATGTTAAAAATATTAAAACTCAGATCAAATAAAAAGTGGGTTGTGCTCTTTGCAGACAAAAGAACACAATGAAAGGGATACATCAGTTTTCATTACACTGACATTCTGATCAAACTAGCTAAAGGATTTGTTTGCCTTGTTTCAGCTATGTTTCACGTTAGACAATACGCCCAGGGATCTGTTTTTTGTTTGCAAGGAGGTACAGAGTCCAGTAATGAGGTCCAGGTAATACATCCCATTAACATTCCTTTCGAATGAAATCAGTCATTGTTTGCAAGTTTGCAGGCTACTCCTAGCTTTAATGGATGTCATGGATTTTGAAGATGTAGATAATGTTAAGTTTACAAAGAACTCTGTTTTAGGAGAGGGACAGAGCGGGCATTCAGAGACATTTAAAGGTCAGCAGTGTGCTAATGCTTGTAGCTGACCAGAAAAGCCAACTCAGATTTTAAGGGTCCTATTCATCAAGCATATGTGCTGCTTATGAGTGTTGTGTAGGCTCATTTATGTCTATTTGGCTCTTAACAGGGAGGCATTCACTACCCTACCCCCCACTGGCCTTTTATTTCCCCTCTCTTCATCCCAGATTTTCTGCAGAATGCACAGGTTTGTGCATGTGAAGAATATGTCCGAAGTCCATGTCATTCACAATGCTGCTTTCATGCAGCTGTTGCTGGCTATGTCTGAGGTGGGAATCCTGTGCCGGGGGACCCTGCAGTAAATATTTATACACACCTCAGTGTGCAGGTATTTGGGACCAGGAGCTCCCCAAAAGAAAGATATCATTACATGTCCTGCCCATATCCTTGCCACTGGGGCTTGGGTGTACAAGTCTAATTGCAATGGCAATCAAAAACAGTGAGGGAATTCAAGAATGCATGAGACAGACATAAGGCAATTCTGGTTGGGGTTAGGAAAAAGTAGGCTGTTGGTTAACTAGGATTTGCAGCTTATCCAATAAGTAGGGAAAAGGGCAGACTGGGTGGGCCAAGTAGTCCTTATTTGCTGTCAAAGTCTATGTTTCTATGATTGCTATTACAGTAGCCACCACTTAATTAAGACGGCTCCATGGATTTCATATCACTCTGATTAAGTGGGTGTCCCGTGTAGGTGATGTTCATCGGATAGCATTGGAAAGAATGCTGAAAGCTCTGATGACTTCTGTCTCTAGGCAGGATGTGGTTGGTGGGGCATGGAGGTTATTCCATGGTGCAGCACCATTGTCATGATGGTGGGGCTCACTAGGGAACATAGAGAATGGAGTAGGAGGTAACATGGGGGCATGGCTGCTGCTGAGCCTGGTCGGTGAGTAACCCACCTGCTCAGTCATGTCCCATGCAGTGTCCCACGCAGTGTGGACATCATGGGGGGTTGGGGTAGAGTAAATATGAGGAAGCTAGAGAAAAAAATGTGTGGCACAGAGGCTAAATTAGGGGACAGAGAGAATGGAGCAGGAGATAATGTGGGGGTAACGACTGTTGCTGAGCCTGGTCGGTGAGTAACCTGCTGAATTAGGGGACAGGGAGACTGGAGCAAGGAGAACAGTAAATATGGTGAAAAGAGCAAGGGAATGCCAACACCACTGTCCCAATTAACCAGGTGCTATAGTGCTGATTATATTCCTAATTAAGGGATGTAATTAATATAGATCTCTGTGGGAGAAGAGAACATGCCAAGTGGGGTGTCCCGTTTAAGTGGGGCATCCTATTTAACTGCATCCCAATTAAGTGGGGTGTACTGTATTTTAATCCGTTTTCCTTCAATGATAACAGTAAAACTGTCTGTGCACTGCTGTATCCCAAGATCCCTTGTGGCAGTGGAGCAGGGGATCCACTATATGACTAGAAGTGCCCAGCATAGCTTCGCCCCCCTGACTGCCCTGTCAGATGTGCAGAGTGACACCACAGTATTGAGATCCATGAGCCAGGAAAGCTTGAGTCATGTGTATGGCTGTCCCATTGGTCATTGTGCCCTATGCCTCTGGCACAGTTTTAAAGGAAGAATGCATGTATTCATGTTGGTGCTTGGAAAAGTAGGCTTGTTGGATAGTGCGAGACCTTGTTTTTGCCAAACATATATATTTGTATTTATTTATTTAAAAGTTTCACCAGGAAGTACATACTGAGCTGAAAACAACTAATTTCCAGATGTGTTCTGGGGGAGAGGGGAGGAGATAGCCAACAATAAAAAAATAACAAGGTAAAACACAATAACATAGTTTTACAAGTAGAATCATAATTATAGGCAGAATAGTAAATGAAAGCATCTAGAAAATAACACACACTCTTCTTTGGGTTTTACACACGATGGTCCCCTTGCTAGATTTTTGATTTATTCATTTTTATTTATTAAAATGTTTCACCAGGAAGGCACACTGAGCAATAAATTGCTTGTCTCCCGGTGCAACCTGGGTGGGGGAGTACAATTGGAGGTAGACTTTACAAAGATTATATTTAACATGACAGAGAAAAAACATTTAACATGACTAAGAGATTAGACAGTTACATTTGTAATGTGACATTTAGTTAAAATTAACAAGCAAGTATAACATATATACAAATACAATTGCGTACCTATGGATCCTAGAAAATAATTTTGATGCAGCTGTGGATCAACACCTTACAGGAATTGGGTCACAATCAAGAACCAGAGGGTTTAGCAGATTATAAGCAGTGAGGAAGAAAAATCAAAGAGGGACGGGGGTGGACAGGGTAAGGCACCTGGGGAGAGGAGAGGCATATAGATGGGGAGAAAATTGATAGAGCAAGTGAGTAGAATCAGTAGTAGGGGGCACATTACTCAAGGCAAGTGCTAGCTGGAGTGAAAAAAGATAAAACGTGCACATACCTTAGCTCTGGTGAATTATTTCTTTTTAAGTGTGGAAGGATAGAGAGGAGGGACATGGGGGGATTGGTTGGGACAGGCGAGGCCACCAAGAGCTAGTCCCTCTGGTAAGCAGAGAGCCCTGTCAATGGTTGAAGGAGGTGGTAATTTTAAATACGGGGGAGAGAGGGTGAAAGGGCAGGGGAAAAATCAAGGAAATTATGTATAGGTAGTGGGAAGATTGGGTACAAGTAAGAATGCTGGAGAAAAGAGAAGGAAGAGTTTTGCTTAGTTCTTGACCTCCAGGATGCAATGAACCCTGCCAGAGGATGGAACTAGGCAAGGTAGAGTTGGATAGAGAGAGTAGAGGGATGGGTGTGGGGGGAGAGAGAAAGGAAAAGGTAACAGGCTTGCCTGACTCTAAGCCTCTCCAGGATGTTGAGAACCCTGACAGTGGGCAGAGTCAGGCATGGTCAAAGTTGGGTAGAAAGGATAGAGGGGAGGTGAGGTGGGACGGAAGGGAAAAGGCTTATCCAGTGCTGGACTCCTCCAGAATGCTGAGAATCCTGCCAGGGGGCAGCACTAGGCAAGAACAAGTAGGGAAGAAGGAGTTGGGGGGACGGGGATGAGTGAGGGAAAGAAAAGGCATGAGGGAAGAAACAATGCCTATCCAAGGCTTCTCTAGGATGCTGAGAACCCTGCCAGAGGGCATAATCAGGTGAGGGCAGGTGGGGAGAAAGAAGCTTGTCCTGAGCTGGGCCCCTCCAGGATGCTGAGAACCCTGCTAGGGGGCAGGTCTAATGCAGGCAAGTTGTAATAGAGGATTTGAGGAAGGTAGTAGAAGTAAAGGGGTAGCGGTGAGAGGAGAGATGGGTAAACAGGGGTGGAGGATGCGAGGGGGAGAGAGGCAGGGTAGGGGATAAGTGGCATGGGTAGGAGCAGGGATGTAGAAGGGCTGTTATGGAGGACTGAAACAGGAGCAGCTAGAAGACAGAAAGTTATGTAAGGCAGAGGCTAGAGAAAGGAGGAGGAGGAGTACCATATTTGGGGGGTGAGGGAGTTCCAGGTTTTTGGGAAGCGATAGGTGAAGCCTGACGGGCTAATGATGGTAGTTTGTCGAGGGACTAACAAAGTATGAGTGTCAGTGAACCTGAGTAGGGGGAAGGGGGGAAGAGAGTGAGCATGACAGGTGGGGAGGAAGTTCTTCTAGCCAGAATTTAGAAGTGAGTTTGGCCCAATGACCAAGGTGCCTGTTTTCAAGTGGGGGAAAGGACAGGGCATGGCAGAGGTCACAGTGATGGGAGCATGAAGGAGTGTCAAGGGCAAAATGGCAGAAGGAGTTAAAGAGAGTGTCCAGTCTGGTTAGGGAAGATTTGGGAGCAGAACCATAGACCATCTCACAGTAGTCAAAAATGGGAAGGATCATCTTCTGAACTAGTTCACGCTGTGTCGTAGTAGGGATGCAACTACGGTTACTGTATAAGGCTCCAAGCTTGGGGCGCAGTTTTTTCAGGATAGCGTCAATGTGGCCAGAGAAGTTGAGGTGTTGGTCTAACCAAACCCCAAGGTATCTGAATGAGGAAGTGTCCTCTAGGATTGTCCCATCGAGGATGTGGAAGGATGGTAGGGAGTGGAGCCTAGGTAATCTCTACCTAGTGCAAGGGTAATGGAGACTGTCTTTTTGGTGTTTAGGAATAACTGATGTGAGGCAAACCATAGCTGAACCTGCTGAAAGTCATGCTGAAGGGTGGTTGCTACATTGGAGGGGCATTTGCTGGAGCATAAAAGGATGGTGTCGTCAGCATACATATGGATAGAGGAGGGGGGGGAGCATACTAGGTACAGTAAGTTAATCTGGACAGAAGTTTTGTATGCTACAGCACCAGATGAAGATACCAGTGTAGCCCTGAAATGTTTGTGCTGTAAAATGTACAGTATGTACAGTTCCTCTGTTCAGCAAAAGGTATCCGCTACTATCCACTGATCCCCCGTTGTTTGTGAGCTGTCTGCAGCTGGCTATGATTAGCTGTGGGGTTCTGCAAGGGTCTGTTCTCTAACCCATGTTATTGCCAGGGCCTATGATACCATCGGGATAGGTCATTAGATGGTACAGCATGCATTTTCACTGCTGTGCAGATTATACTGAGCTGTACTTGTTTTACACTGGATAGGCAGGAAACAGTCTCAGTTTGTGGACTTGACAGCCTCTAGCTGGTTGAGCTTAATCCCAGCCAAGACAGTGCTGTTACTGTAGAAACCAGGTTCTCGTGGTTTGGTGACCAACTGGAATACCGTCTTATTGCTATCTTTAAATGGCGTGATTCTGGCTGCAGTGGATAGGGTAAAAAAATCTGAGAGTAATTGTGCACTCTGGATTGATGCTTGAACACCACGTCTCAGTATTGGACCACAGTGGATTTGTCCAACTCAGAAACATCTCCTGTATTAAACCCTATTTGATGCAAGAAGATCTGGTAACCCTGGTTCATGTATTTTTCACCTTGAGACTAGACTACTGCAACACTCTTTACCTAGGGCTATCAGGGAGGTTGGTGTGCTGCCCACAAGTGGTGCAAAATGCCCCAGCCAGGCTGATTGTCAGATCATCATTTTGGGAAAATATCACATGTATGCTGCGACTCTTATATGATTTCATATTTTTATAGTAAAACATTCCTTTACTTGAATGACAATGTGTGTTAATTTTGATTACTGTTATTGTGCCGGTATTATCCTAACCCACAGAGATGACAGTGATGGGTGGGTGTGGGAGGGAGAGTGGCAAGGAGGAGGATGCTGAAAAAGCCAGAATGCTAGTTTAAGAGATCTGCAGCATGGCTGGCCTCAGAATTTGCTCTGAGGTTTAACCCAACTGGTGGTGAGGAGGAATAGACATTGCATGTTGCTGCAGTCCACAAGTGTTCTTGAGGCGTGAGTGATGTTTTCACTGCTGCCTTTGGAATGTGGTCTGTTTTACCTGCTGCCCAGCAACAGGTGGGAGGGAGAAGTAGGACCCACGTGCTGCTGTGCTGTGCAACAGCAGCTGGAGTGAGACCTGTGAAGACAAAAGAGAGAGAGAGAGACTTTAGTCATTTATCCTGCTCAACTACATGCTATTGAACACCATTAATTATGGCCTATCTTTGGAGCAGCATCAGGGTGTTGTTCCAACAGGTAGTGGCTTGGGAGTTCATGCTTCTCAGAATACCACCAGGTGCCCATAGGAAGAGGAAATAGATTTTGTTGCAACAGAAGCAATGTCTTGGCTGGGGTATGTAGCTGGAGACTATTTTCTCCATCAAGAACCTATTTGGAACTGAATCATTGTCCCAGATACAAGAACAGCAAGCAGCACTGATGGGAGATATCTTCATTGTTGGTTTACAAGAGGAGGTTCTAAAACATGTGACATCAGAAAATGTTGGCGGACTGTGCTTACAATTGACCCTATTCATGAATGCCTGTGTGCCTTATATGTACAGAGTGTAGGCATGCACACAACCAAATGTCGGGTCTGGTGGACCCCCTGCAGCATTTACGACAGGTGCACTAGTGTGTTATGCACCATATCCCCTGGCTGCTCATGCAGGTACATGCTGTGGGTGGTCCGGGGGCATGCCAGGGGGAGTGCCTGCACTCCATGCCATTCATGAAGGAACAGAGTTGGCACAGAGTGCTGGGCCACGGTGGGCACAAGTTACACAATGGGGACCCAGCTGTAACTTTTACATACCCCTCCAATGGATACCTGCCTATGGCACTGGCATAGGGATCCATGTCACACTGATGTCTTGAAGGAGGCATTGGTGAGGCCCCTTCTGAAAAAAACATCGTTGGACCCTGACGTCAAGGCAAATTACCGTCCTATCTCCAATCTTCCATTTTTAGGTAAGATTTTTGAGAAGGTGGTGGCGCTTCAGCTTGAGGAGCATCTTGTGGCCCATAATCTTTATGAACCATTCCAGTCTGGGTTTCATGCAAGGCATAGCATAGCATGGAAACGGCACACGTTCGAGTGCACAATGACCTCCTTAGGGCTAGAGATCGAGGGGAGGGGACAATTCTTGTTCTCCTCAATCTCTCCTCAGCACTTGACACAGTGGACCATCGAGTGTTACTTGACCGCCTAAGGGAATTCTGTGGACTTGCCAGCTCTGTCATCTGGTGGTTTGAGTCTTTTTTATTCAACAGGAGGCAGAGGGTAGTGAGGTGGAATTTATCCTCCTCCCCTGACCACCTGTTGTACGGAGTTCCCCAGGGTTCGGTCTTGTCACCGATGTTATTTGCCGTGTACATGCTACCCTTGGGAGAGCTCATTAGGAAGTACAGCTTGGGTTTTCACTGCTATGCTGATGATACCCAGCTGTACTTTTTCTTTGCCCTGAAACATCTTGTGCAGTAGAAGTGCTTAACAGCTGCCTTGCTTGAAATCAATGACTGGATGGCCTCCAGTTGGTTGCGACTTAACCCCAGTAAGGCGGAGGTACTGATGGTGGAGTCGAACAGAGGACGTGATAGTTGGCCTCTGGTGCAGAGACAGGATTTTGCCTTGGCTCTGTACCATTGAAGGTCCTCTAGGTGCGTGATCTGGTGTTATTTCGACAGCGGTTTGACACTTGAATTTCAGGTGTATTCCGTTGTACATAATAGTTTTTATCATCTGAGGAATATCACCAGGATCAAGCCCTTAGTTCTGCCTCTGGACCTCCCCACTTTGGTACATGCCTTTGTGACGTCCAGGCTTGACTACTGTAATGCACTCTATCTCGGGTCTCTGGGGGTACCCTGCGCCGACTGCAGTTGGTGCAGAATGCGGCGGCAAGGTTGTTGACAGGACAATCTAATTACTGTCACATTACCCCGGTGCTACATCATCTGCACTGGCTGCAGGTTAGGTGGAGGGTCCTCTTTAAGGTGGGTTTGCTCACCTTTAAGGCCCTACATGGCCTGGGCCCTGGCTACCTGAATGACCTTCTTACACCTGCTATCTCGGTCCGTTCCCTGCGTTCCTCTTCTCGGGGCCTCCTTGCGATTCCCAGGACGAGGTTAAGAACTGCAGGCGACAGAGCATTTAGTGTCGCCGCTCCCGTCCTGTGGAATTCGCTTCCTATAGTTGTTAGGGAGGCCCCGTCTGTTGAGGTTTTTAAGGCCCAACTCAAGATATTTTTATTCGATCAGGCATTCCCTGACTATGTTTTATAGTTTATATTGTTAAATTTTTTAAGGTTTATTTAAGCTTTAGAGAATGAAACAAATTATGTAGTAAATTATGTTTTAATTGTTTGGAGTTATATATTTTATTGATTGTATTGTGTTGTGTTGTTTTTATTTGATTGATGTATGGTGCCCAGAGCCTCCGGGATGGGCGTCCTTTTAAATAAAATTTGCCTTGCCTTGCCTTACTGCCCCAGCTCACCAGGCTCCTGGGGAGGGCTGGGGGCAGCCATTCAGGCAGTCACCCATTGGACCCCAATTCCCTGGGTCCTCACCTTCCCAGGGTCCCCTGCATGTGCACAGCAGATAATCCACTACAGGACCCAGGCCAGCTATCCCCATGGATGTCTGTCTGCACCCCATGATACACCCCCCCACGCTGCCACCTCCTCCACCCCCTCCATGCAGCTGGAGACCCCCAGACTGGGGGGGCAGGGCCATGGACAGGTGCACTTCAGGCACTTGTGGTTTGATTGTGCTTATGCAACTGGATGAGATGATGCTTGTGTAACTTGACTTATGTTGTGAATATGATTTATGCTGTGGCTTTCTGCCTCTCTATCCATGGGATATACCACCCTATTAGGGTACGACGCAAGGAACCCTAGAGGAGGGTCCCCCACATAGGTGCCATGGTGATGATTCTTTCGGCTAAAGGTAGCATAGGAAGAAGCCCACGGATAAGAGAGATGTGCCACTGGAAGAGAAGGGGTGGCTGCTGAGGCAAAAAGAAATGAATCCTGGGAAAGCCTGGGGTGAGCTACCTAATAAAGCCCGGTGGGGGAGTAATGTAAGCTTGTGTGACTTGACTTGTGTTGTGAATATGAGTTATGTTGTGGCTTTCTGCCTCTCTACCCATGGGATATACCACCCTATTAGGGTATGACACGAGGAACCCCAGAGGAGGGTTCCCCCCATAGGTGCCACGGCGATGATTCCATTGGCTAAAGGTAGCTTAGGAAGAAGCCCAAAAAGAATACCCTATTGGGTATCGAGTATCAAATAGGCGAGGATGAAGAATGAATGCAAACTGACAAGATGATTAAGGTGGACTTCCTAAGGAGAGAGGGGAAAGCCGGGGCCAACATCCGCCTCCATCCAACAGAGGAACCTAACTAATTAACCTAAGACAGCACATTAAACTAAGGAAGCACTAACTCTAGCTAATATTATGACCATTGGCACGGATGAGAAGAAAAAAACCCTTTCTAAGGAGGAAACCTCTGGGGATCCAAGGCCTAGGTTACCTTCCCTCCAGGCTGACGACATTTGATTTAAGGACGTACATGTTAAAGAGAAGGATTCATTAAAGAAAAGGATGAGTAGGGAGGATGATGATGGAATAGGAGAAACCCCCAAAAGGAAAGCACAGATCAAAGAAAGAACAAGAGGCAGCAGGGACCTGAGAGGGGGTATGCTCGAGTAGGAGATGGGAAGGAGGAGATACAGGCAGAAGTCAGCGGAGCAAGGGGTATTCTAGAAGCACTCACGAGAAGACTGAGGATGAGGCAGACTGATGATGATGATCACTGCAGGAGTGCAGCAGTCCAACATGAGAAGACTGAGGAAGAGGAGACAGGAAGGAACTCGAAGATGAACTGAATCATGGTGGAGAGCAGCCAACCAGACCTTAGCAAAGGGCACTGAACAGGAAGGCATGGCCTTGAGTGGAGGTAGAAACAAACTGAGCAATGTGATGAAGTAAGCTCCTCAAAAGGAGGTAGATTCAGAAATGAACTGTAAAGGAACTTGGAGGGAAGCAATGAACGATGGACGAAGAGAAGTGACACCATGAGTGGATTTAATCCTGATGGCCTGTAAGAGAAAAGGCAGCTGGCATGAGTCTGGAACCTGAGACATGCGACAGGAGGGCTGCGGGTCGCTGAGCAAAATGGACGATGGATGATGAGGAGTGATGCCTTGAGTGGATGGAATCCAGATGGCCAAGCAGGGACAGTATGGATGAGGGAACGAAGTCATGAACCTGAATACACATGGCAGGAGGCCCGCGGTTCAATAAGGTGGCATAGGAACCATGACAGGCAAGCCCAAAAGAAATATTGAATGCAGGCCAAGCATGGAATGAATCCTAGATGACCGTTAGGGAAGGAGAACGGCAGGAGGGTGAGCCGGATGAATGCCAAAAAATAAAAAGATTGAAGCAGTTTAGGAGCAGATCGAATACAAGATGGCCAGCAGGGGGAGAACTGCAGGACATCGAAGTGGGGAAGGAGGCCAAATCAAGGTGACATATACTCTGAGGATATTCAGCGGCAAGGCAGGATTTAATAATAATAAAGCTATATTAACAGCCTCAGCAGGAGTTCAGGTGGCTGACCTCAGAGTTGCAACTGCAATAAAACATGGAGACAATGCTCTGAAAACAGGTGTAGCAAGGCAGTGCAATGAAGCTGCAAGTAGAATGACAGTATGAATGAGCAGCACAGCTAGGGTCAGAGTAAACCTGTGTCAGGTGAAAAGAATTAAGTATGCAACATGGACCAGCTATGGTTGAGCTGAAACATGCAGATAATGATTGCAGGTGCATTGCAGCAGTTTGAGCGAGGTGAGCAACAGTGTAAAAACACAAGCACTGGGTACAATAGTAATTGGAGTAAACAGTAGCAGTGGCTGCAGTTGTAGGTAACCAAAAGCAGTAGTATGAGCTCTGAGTAGCAGTATGTTAGGAGCTGAGAAATAAAGTCCCAAAAGACAAAACAAAAATACAGCAAAACAGAAAACAGGGAACAAGGCCCAAAAACAAGAGACACAAAACACAGGGAAGCACACAGCTGGAGGAAAGATACAAACCGGAAGCAGGAAAAACAAGCACCGAAGTCCAGCAGAGACACACAGAAACAGCAGGCGGGGGGGGGGGTAGGCCCCAACCAGCTCAGAGGACAGACCAACAGAGCCTCCGGCTGCAAAAAGAAATGAATCCTGGGAAGGCCTGGGGTGAGCTACCTAATAATGCCTGGTGGGGGAGTGATGTAGTTGCTCCACCCAATCGAACCTCAGGCTTATAGCCTTCCAATTGTGAATACTGCACACCCTGCACTTGTCTGGGGCCACATAGCTTTGCGGGTATTATACGTGCATTTTTCAAGTATAATCTGTGTGTTTGAAAATAGGGCTGAATGTGTTTGAATTAGTGGTGATCTGTTTTGGTTATGTATTCTATAGAAAGACAACCAGCAAAAAAAAATTAAGTTTTAGCATAGCTCAGTACAGTGGCACAATAGTGCAGGGCATAATACATGATGATAATAAGGTAAATAGCACACTGGGTTTGAATATTATCTGTGTATGTGGTCAGTAGGATATACAGTAAGATAACTGGCAAACAGCATTGAGTTTCAGTGGAAGTCAGCAGTAGTGCTTCATATAATACACTGAGATAAACTTCATTGGAGTGGTGCCAGTCATGAAGTCAGCATAGCACTGCATGCCTGATGGGAGATGACATAGTACTGAAGTGCTGTCTGGAAGTCAGTATAGCACTGCATACCTGATGGGAGATGAAATAGTGTTGAAGTGCTGTCTGGAAGTCAGTATAGTACTGCACACCTGATGGGAGATGAAACAGTGTTGGAAGTGCTGTCTGGAAGTCAGTATAGCACTGCACACCTGATGGGAGTTGAAACAGTGTTGAAGTGCTGTCTGGAAGTCAGTATAGCACTGCACACCTGATGGGAGATGAAATAGTGTTGAAGTGCTGTCTGGAAGTCGGTATAGTACTGCGCATACCTGATGGGAGATGAAATAGTGTTGAAGTGCTGTCTGGAAGTTGGTATAGTACTGCGCATACCTGATGGGCAATGAAATATAGAGAATACTGCTTGGGCAATCATGCACAACCAGTCTGTGCTGCCACCAAGAGGTTACAATTACAGCAGACCTCAAGAGCACAGCTTGAGAGGCCAATAGGAATCTGAATCTCGAGCAATATTGCATATACTGCTGACAAACAGCACAAGAATCCCAGAAGCAGAGGTGGGAGCCAGTCTAGGGACCAGTGATCACAGTTCAATCTGGTTTACTGTGAGCAATATAGAGGAAAATAGTCACACCAAAATCAGGGTACTAGATTTCAGACAAGTCAACTTCCCCAAAATGAGAACTATGATTGCATCCATACTAGATGGAGGAATCACAGGAGATGTAGAGGACTGCTGGATTAGTCTGAAGGCTGCTCTGCATACAGTAATAACTGTATGCACCAAGCAGATCAGCAAGTTCAAAAGAAGGAAAAGCCCTCTCTGGTTCTTTCATGAAGTAGCTTCCAAAACCAAAGAAAAAAAGGCTTTTACACAAGTCAAGCAAACAAAACATGAAGCAGACATGGAAGAATACAAGAACAAATTAAAGGAGGCAGGGAAAGCTGTTAGAAGGGCAAAATCACAGACGGAAGAGAAAATAGCACAGGGTGTTAAGGAGGGAGACAAAACTATCTATAGATGCATAACAGAAAAAAGAAAAACTAAGGGAGGGATAGTCTGACTAGCAACCAAGGAAGGTAAGATGGCAGAGAGTGACGAGGACAAGGCAGAAGTGCTAAACGAGTTTATTTGCTCTGTCTTCACCATAGAAGACAGTGGCAAAGGTCCCACACTGAGCAGGACAAAGGAAGATACTCAGGGAGCAGATACTAGCCCCTTCACAAGGGAGAGGGTCCTAAAAGAGCTTAATAAACTGAAAATGGAAAAAGCCATGGGACCAGATGGCATATACCCTGAGATAGTGAAGGAGTTCCGAGAGGAACAGGCCGCACCACTGGCTGAGCTGTTCAACAAGTCACTAGACAGCAGGAAAATACCTCAGGACTGGAAACAGGCAACCATTGTGCCCTTACACAACAGCAGAAACAAGGAAGAGGCAGGAAGTTACCACCCTGTCAGTCTGACCTCAGTTGTGGGCAAAATGATGGAGTCACTACTAAAAGAGAGGATAGTGGTGCACCTAACAGATACTGGAAAAATGGACCCAAAGCAACATGGCTTCACACCAGGATGCTCTTGTCAAATCAGCTTGATCAACTTCTTCAACTGGGTCACCAGAACATTGGATCAGGGAGGGGCGGTGGACGTTGTATACCTAGATTTCAGCAAGACCTTTGACATCATCCCTCTCAGAAGACTAACCAACATGCTGGAACATACGGGAGTTGGACAGAAGATGGTCAGCTGGATCAGTAACTGGCTGAACGATAGGACCCAGAGAGTGCTAGTCAATGGATCATTGTCAAGGTAAGGTAGGGTGACCAGTGGTGTCCCACAGGGATTGGTACTGGGACCGATCCTTTTTTTTTTTTAACCCTATATTTATGCACCCTACTTGCCTCCTCTCTCCACTTTCTCAGACATCCTCTGTCTGCAGGCTCCACTCTCGTCGTGATCTGTCCCTAGAGTACTCAGTTCCATACTAGCAACCCCCCGGTATACCCCTCGGGTAGGGGTGAGGAGGGACCACCCATGCTTACCTCCCCAAACCAACATACTTTTTTTGTGTGTTGTGGAATCGGTACAACGGAGTCCGTCTGATGAGCCTGGAGATCCCCCAGAGAGGTGTCGTCACCTAGGAGAGACCGAGGTGTTTTTCCGGTGTTCTTCCCCAGACATCGGCATGTAATGATGGCCAATGAGCTAGGAGGCACGCTGAGACATGCCTCCCACTCCACCCCTCTGCCCACATCTACCCAATGCCCTTGCTGCATCTCCACCTTACTGCACCTTCCACCCGAGCTCCCCTAGATGGTGGTATTGCAGCGGGAGCCTTCAGCTAACCCCGGAGAGAGAGCAGCCATGGGCGCACTCTATCATTCTCCCAGCAGGCCCCTGGTGGACCCGTGCTCATTCCTGAACGCGGGTCGCGTATAGTAGAGGTAGGTGTCCAGTGCCTCAGCCCTCAGCACCACCGGGCCAGCCTAGGATCGATCCTATTTAACATATTTATAGCAGACATAGCGAATGGACTAAAAGGGAAGGTTTGCCCGTTCGCAGATGATACAAAACTCTGCAAAAGAGTGGACACAAAGGAAGGAGCAGACAACATGGAAGCTGACCTTAGAAGGGTAGAGGATTGGTTCAGGGACTGGCAGTTACAATTTAACGCCAAAAAGTGTGTGGTAATGCACTTGAGAAAGACGAACCCTGGAAAAAAGTACACATTGGGAGGACATCAACTTGAGGAGACACAAACGGAGTGAGATCTTGGTATAATCATCACTGACTAATTAAAGATAGGAAAACAATGTGAGAAAGCAGCACAGAAAGCAGGTGGCATCCTCAGACGTATAAGTAGAGGTATTTCTAGTAGAAAGAGGGAGGCTATCATGCCCCATTACAGGTCCTTGGTGAGGCCACACTTGGAGTACTGCATTCAGTTCTGGAGACCTCACCTCAAGAAGGACCTCGACCGTTTGGAAATGGTGCAGAGAAGGGCTATTAAGATGGTGCATGGACTGCATCACAGGTCATATGAAGCAAGACTCAGGGAGCTGAACCTATACTCCCCAGAGCAGAGAAGAAACAGAGGGGACATGACTGAAACATTTAAATACGTGAGGGGATTTAATACAGCTCAGACAGGCAATTTATTTCAACAGATCACGGCAGCATGCACAAGAGGGCATGATATGAGACTGGTAGGAGGAAGGTTCAAAAGCAACCTCAGGAAGTACTTCTTCACAGAGAGAGTGACAGACCCATGGAACAGCCTACTCCAGGAGGTGATAGCATCAAAGACAATCAGGGAGGTCAAACTTGCATGGGACAGACATAAAGAACAAGTTAGGATGAAGGCTGCATAGGGAGGGGGGTAGTTTCTAGGGCAGACTGGATGGATCGCATGGTCTCCATCTGCCGATGCTTTTCTTTCGTTCTTATGTGGCAGCACAGGCTGGTTGGGCATGGTTTTGCCCATCCAGTATTGTTTATAGTTTATAGAGATTAAAAAACTGCTTAAACTGTCTTGTCCCATTGTTGGCCATTCTCCTGTTGTCACATCCCATTCTTGTCTGTTCTCCCCTGTCAAATACAAGAGACAGCTAATATGGAGAAACAGATGCTTTAAAAAATAAGATTAAAGAGCTAGTGTACTGCTTGGAATTAATAGTACTTTTCAGATGCAGTCAACTATCACTTCTAATCTCTGAAGTATTTTTTTTATTTTCTGTTTGCTAATTAGGAGATTTTCCACCTGGCAGTGCTGGGGTGAGACCTCTTTGGAGGCTAAAAAGAACTGTTCCTCCTACTACATCATCAGAAATTAGACCAAACACCTTGAGGCAGGGTCGAACTTGGAAGCAAAGGGCCCACCTGGAAACCTTGGTACTGGCCCTTGGGGGACCTGCTACAAAGTCACAGGGGGGCCTTGGTACCGGTCACAGGGTGGCCTTGGTACCAACCACAGGGAGGCCTTTGTACCAACCATGGCATGTTCTAGTGTACAAACTGTAGCCCAATTTTTACAGACTGGTACTCCCTGGCATGCTGTAGCCAAGTATAAGATATCAGCATGTATTCCATTTGGAAGAAAGCTATTATATTGCTGGTAAAGTTATATTAACTATTTCGGAGGCTTTAGTCCCATTGATTTAAGGTGAACTCTGTTATCTTGCAAAAATGCTGCTGGCAACATTACATTGTTTTTTGATAAGTCAATCTCACCGTCCTGCTGCATGGCTGCAGGTGACCCGAGAGTTCCCCTTTCAAACAAAATCAATGGTTAAGCTCAACACTCCGGCAAGGCACCTCCAGAGGTTGAGGCCCTACCTTTCTCTACACTTTCCTGTCTGAACAGTTTGTGAGGCAACTGGATGTCAACAGGAAAAAATAGTGCAGTGCAATGTGTGCTGTGCTAAGACTTTGCCAAAAGCAGCCTATGTGTCCCCAACACAATGTTGTTACAGTACTATTGTTAGCCCCAATTAAACAAAATGAGGATGTAACTCACAATGCTCTGCCTTAAGACAGAAACGAGGTTGATCTCCTCTGAAGAGATTGGGTTGTTGGCCTATTATATATACAGTGAAGAAAATTTCCACCAAGGCATTTTCAATAAGTTTTGAAAAATTCATTATTTTGCTTTGGGTTGCCCTCAGATCTACATATATATAGTTCTACTCAACAGCTACTGCTTTCTGGTCATATGTCTCAGACATTCTATGACCTCAATAACACCACTCCATGCTATGCATCTCAATGGTCTGGACTGGTGTTATTGATGTTACAGATTGTGAAGACAGTGTGAAAGGAGTAGCAAGTGCTGAGTAGAGGGGGGATTCAGGGTAGCTACAAAGGCAACATAATTAGATTTAACCAAAAAATGTCTAAATCAATTAAAGGTCAACTGAATGCCATCTCGAGGTGTAAAAAACTGCTGTTTAACTATGTGTTATACTATTGATTTTAGTGCTGCCAGTGTTGACTTTTATATATACAATAATAGCTGGGGAGGTGGCTATAACAAGAATGTTAGACACCCCCCAAGGTGTGGGATACCACATTAACCCCAAGAGCGAAACTGTAGGGGTTTGTACAGGCATCCCTCACCGAGGGGCTGTCTAACATTTGAGTTTCACACACCTCCCCAGCTTTTATTTTATATAATTGCTGGGGAATGCTTTTTCACATCAGCAATTATATAAAATAGTTAAATTAACTTACCGCTGATTCCAACTGGCGGCGAACTGCAGCATGCTGTGTGGTGACAAAGACCGGAAGAGCACTTTTTGCGCATACTCACACATGTTATAACCCACGGGTTATAACAGAAAATTATAACCCCCTTACCCTATGGGGAAAAGCGGTCGCCAGTTATTATACTGTATTATTACACTGTCCTGCATTGTGTTACATGAATTTAGTCATTTATAGTTGGTAAGTGAGAGGCACACTGAGTTTAGGCTCATTTTCAAGTACAACCAGGGTGAAAGGGGAAGGGGAAGAGCACAGTTACATGCAACATACAGCTAGTCAGGTGGTGTTACAACGAGGGAGACAAAGCATAAGTTTAGTGCACCACAAATGAAATGGAGACACATTTATATGTAACCAATGCAGGTTGGACAAACTCAAAGTGCATATTGCAAGAATGAAGGGAGGCCAAGCTGGTGTTCAAGTTAGGGGTTAAAAACAGGGCCAAACAGTTCAGTGTGGTTGCCACAACTTTGAGGGGAGAGGTGGGAGGTGGTTAAAGGGCCAGCAAAGACAAAAAAGTGTTAAGAGAAACCATTTGCCCAGATACTCTAACTCAAGAGCCTTTGTTAACACAACCTCTGGTCCATCCTAATCTATCCTTACACTTTCCCTAGCTCTAAACAGAACCTGTATTGTAAAATTTCTGTTGTATGTTTTTCATTATGACATTTGATCAGGTATACATTAAAGTCTGCCAACATAGTGTCTGGAGTGTTATTTAATACACTGAACTGTGTGTTTGTGTGTCTGTGACACATACAAGGTATGAAAAACATACAAATTGAATGATGAGGTCTCAATAACACAACCATTAACCAGAACAGTGTATAGAATTTTATTTATATAATCACTTCAATATGATCTCAGTAACACAAAACCATTATCCAGAACAGTGTATACAGTTTTATTTATGGTCACATCAACGATATGGTATCAAAAACACAAAACCATTAACCAGAACAGTGTATAGAATTGTATTTATAGTCGCTTCAATGATACAGTCTCAATAACACAAACCATTAACCAGAACAGTGCCTACAGTTTTATTTATAGTCACTATAGACTCTACCGTCTCCCTCAGGGAGATCTGGCTGGTCAAGACACGTGATCCCCTGTTACCCCCTCCATACAGTCTTGCAAGACTACCAAGCCACCACAGGGTGAGCACTACCCAGCTCAACCCCCCACAACCACTTCACACCAATGCTTTCTCCAGGTTGCAAATGGACAGTAGGTTGCAAGTGTCAAACTGAGAGACTGCTTCTGGACCCAGGCGTGTTTACCCTAGCATCCAGCTTCGGCCCTCTAGCTGGACAGTAGCCTTCCAGTGTCAAACTGACAGTACTCTTTTGTACACTTCAGATCTTTCAATAGTTTCTGGATAAGAAGAAGAATCAGCATTTAGATAGTGCTTTTCATATACAGTGTATCCCAAAGTGCTTTACAAGCAGTGCTGGACTGGTAGTGAAGTGACTGAATGTGTGGTGGCGGCCATATCACACATCATCACCCACACACAGCCTCGATAATTGCATGAACCAGTTTGTGGGAAAAGGAATGTTGGCCAGGACACCGGGAATGTTCCCTACTCTTTGTGAAGAGTGCCTTGGGTTCTTTTACTTCCACCTGGACACCCACCAGGACAACACCAGGATGGGCAGAAGGGACCTCGGTTTAACGTCTCATCTGAAGGACGGCACACCCCAGCAGTACAGCACCCCCCAATACTGCACTCGGATGCCAGCGATTTTTAGGTGCAAGTCCAATCCTGGTGTGGGACAAGAACCCACAACCTTCTGGTTCAGAAGCAGATGTGCTACCAACTGAGCAATGCTGATACCCAACATCTTCTGTGTGCACTCCCTGAAGAAGGTCTCTTTCAATGGCCATAATCATAAATGCCTCTAGTTTCTCTTGCCCCAGCAATGAACACAGCCGAGTCTTTATTTTATTTATTGAAATGTTTCACCAGGAGGGCACACTGAACAACAAGTTGCTCATCTCACAGTGCGACCTGGGGGAAGGGGGTTACATAGGGTTGTGAAGAATGATCAGTTACAATATTATGTTGGTAGTACAAACAATACAACATTTTAAGATTATGCAACAGTTGGAACACAAGGTATTATACAGTAAACAGTAATGGAATATTGGGTACATTACAATACATGTCCAATATTATACAAAAGAACATATAAATGTACGAAACAGTAATGATGCAACAGAACCATTATAGTGCATGAGTGTACCAGGAGCATGGTCGAGGTAGTATGCAAGTCCTGTTGGAGTAAAAAGGATGGAGTAAGTTGTGCACACTGGTGACCCAGAAGGGCAGGTGGAGATGAGAGGGGGAGAGGCAAGAACTGAATATGAGGAGTAATGGTAGCCATTTCCTGATTCCCCTTCAGGATGTTGAGAACCCTGCCGGGGGGTTCAGGGTAGGAAGGCAGAAACTGGGGATAGATATTAAGGAGGGTTAAAGCAGGAACAGCTGAGGGAGAGCTAATTGTGTAGGGCAGAGGTAAGGGAGTAGTTGGAGGAGGAGGAGGAGTGTCATATTTCAGGGGGGAGGGAATTCCAGATTTTAGGGAAGCGATGGGTGAAACCAGTCTGACAGATGAGGGTGGAGTGGCGAGGGACCGTAAAGGTGCAGGAGTCATTAGATCGAAGAGAGTGGGTGGGTGGAGGTGGAGTGGAGAGAGAGGAGGAGGAGAAATAGGATGGGAGCATTCCGAGCCAGAATTTAGAGGTTAGTTTGGCACAGTGTGAGATGCATCTGTGAGATAGTAGAAGGAAGGTTAGAGAGCAATAGAGTTCACAGTGGTGGCACCGGGAAGTGTAGTCGAGGAACAAAGCGGTAGAAGGAGTTAAAGAGAGTGTCCAACTTGGTCAGGGAAGATTTGAGAGCAGCACCATAGACTACATCACAGTAGTCAAAAATGGGGAGTATCATCTTCTGGACAATTTCATGCCTCACAGTCAGTGGGATGCAACTACGATTCCTGTACCAAGCATCAAGCTTGGGGCGCAGTTTCTTCAGGATAACATCGATATGCACAGAGAAGTTGAGGTGCTGGTCCAGCCAAACCGCTAGATATCTAAATGAAGAGGTGTCCTCCAGGATGGTCCTGTCAAGGGTTTGGAAGGTGGGTAGGGTCGGGGTCTAGAGAGTCTCTGCCTGGTGCCAAAGGTCATTGAGACTGTCTTCTTGGCATTTAGAAAAAGCTGGTGAGAAGCAAACCAGAGCAGAACTTGGTTGAAGTTATGCTGTAAGCTGTTTTCCACAGCAGCAGGGTTTTAGCCGGAACTGTATAAAACAGTATAATCAGCCTACATGTGGCTAGACGAGGATTAGCAGGCTATGGAAAGATCATTAAGAAAAATGGAGAAGAGTAGGGGAACAAGCACTGAGCCCTGAGGAGCACCAGTGTTGCTGGGGATGGAGGGGAGATGGGATCAAAGATTCTCACTGATTGGGTCCTGCCAATGAGGTAGGATTTAAACCAGTTGGTGGCTGATGGAGTAAGGCCAGCTGAGGAGAGGATCAGAAGCAGGGGATGGAAACAGTGTTGAAAAGCAGCTGGAGTCGACAAAGATGGCTGAGGTGATCAGGCCATCGTCCATCTCTAAAACGATGGAGTCAGTAAGCCTGAGGAGGGAGGTGGTTGTTGAGTGGTTCTTCTGAAAACCAGATTGGAAGGGGGTGAAAAAAGAGGAATCACAGAGGAAGGGTGATAGTTGAGAGAGAACTAAATGTTCTTGAAGTTTGGCAAGGGTAGGAAGAAGGGAAATGGGGCAATAGTTGCCAAGAGTGGATGTTTCACCACCCTTGGGAGAGGAATTGACTACAGCATGTTTCCAGCATGAGGGTACTTGGGCAGAAATAAAGGAGAGGTTAAGGATAAGGGAGAAAGGATAAGCAATTGCAGGAGCAGAAAGGTAGAGAAGTTTAGGATCAAGCTCATCTGGTAATGAGCCTTTAGAGGGGTTGAGGGATAGGAGGGCACTAAGAACTTCATCAGAGGAGACAGTAGAAAAGGAAAAAGGGGGGGTAGGCACTGGCTGAGGCAAAGGGCTGAAGTTAGTAGCTGGCAAGGGTGGGAGGGGAATTTAGAAGTGACGTGGTGCACAAGGTGTAGTAGGCATTAAATTTATTTGCCACGGAGCCAGGGTCAGAAACTAGGGAGTTATTTATTTTGAGAACTGGAGGGGAAGGGGGAGGGTGGAGAGAATAGGGCATGAACGACCCTCCAGAGTTTAGATGGAGAGTTAATGTTAGTCAGGAATGAGGAATTTTAATAATTAAACTTATCCAGTCTAGTAGCTTTAGTACATGAATTGTGTAGCATTGTGTACTTGGCGTAGTCGTTTGGATGTTTAGTAGATTTGTGTTTTCTCCAGGCCTGGTCATGCTCCCTGAAGCAGACCAGTAGTTCCTGGGTGATCCAGAGGAAGTGAAGCCCATGGACTCTGATCCTTCTGAAAGGAGCAAAGGCATTCCAGGCAGCAATGAATTTATCCTTAAAATGTCACGGGCTTGGTCAACAGAAATGGCAGTAGAGAGGGGGCCCAGTCAGTGGAAGCAAGTGCAGAGCTGAGTGGGGTAAGGTATAAGGATTTAAAGGACCGGAGCTGCATTGTATGATTTTAGGGGGAGGTTTGGGGTGATGGACCTTACATACAATGAAAATGGGGTTGTGATCACTATGGGCATCAGGGATGAGACTAAATTTAATGATGCAGTGTGGGTGGGTTGTGAGTGCCCAGTCAAGCAGGGTGTGGTTTTGTGTTTTGGGATTAGGGCATGTGGGCTCAAATATAAATTGAATGAGGTTTACAGCAGCAACGTCATTGCGTAGCTTGTTTAACTTGGGAGGCAACCAATTTAGATTCTCATCACCCATTATGAACAGTTCACCAGATTGTGAGAGGGAGGTGATGTTGGCCAAGAGTTCAGTCGTGACCGAGGGTTGAATGCTTGGGTGGCAATAGATGCCAGCCACAATGATTGGAATTGAGAAAGGAAGGGCAATGCGGGTGACTAGGGCCTTGTAGGTAGCTGGGATGGAGGTAGACTGGGTGATAGTAAACTGCAGGGAGGACAGGATATACATGGCCACTCCCCCTCTGCGACCCGATCGATCTTGTCTGGAGCGAGGGAATACCCAGGGATAGCAATGTCATTCTCAGGAATGCTTTTTTTGAGCCATGTTTCAGTAATAATTAGGGTGTCAGGGGTGTGCAAAATCATAAGAGTTTGTAGGAGGTCGATTTTAGGTAGCAGGCTGCAAATGTTCAGCTGGAGGAATTTCAACCCGTTAGGAAAGGTTGTAGTGGAAGTGAGGTTTGGAGACATGTTGTTTGGGTAAAGAGCTAGGGTAGGAAAAGAAATAGGGCCAGGGTTGGGGTGAATGTTCCCTGATGAAAGACGGAGGAGTGCAAGGATGAAATAATTAAGTTTAGGACTTTTGTAAATAGAGTAGGAAATCGTGAGGGAAGAGGGAGGGAGGGGTGGAGAGAAGGAGAAAAGGAAACGATGAAAGGCAAAGTAACTAGGAAGGGAGAACTGAGAGGCTGAAGGGTAGTAGGGAAAGTGGCGTCTGTTTATAAGAGGAGCTGTGGGGGTGATTGACAGGATGAAGGAGGTATCTCTAAGGGAAGCGGAGAGAGAAGTGGCATTAGGTGTAGAGGGGGAGACTGGGATAAGGGTAAGAACCAGGAAGGGTGTGAGTAGGAGGGAGATGGAAACCATTCTGGGTCGGGTAGTAGAGGCTTTGTACAGACTTACAGATTTAGATCACACCACTGAATGTGCTTCAATTTATTTAAAGTGCACAATACTTCCATGCATGCTGCCCCCTCCTACAGCAATGCACAACCTCCTAACGCATTTCAAGCACTGTTTGCACTTCTAAATAAGGACTTGCTTCCAATTCTTTTGATGCATGGAGGCACTGTGGTAATTCATACCGTGGACTGTAAGTAGCCTGTGCTGGCATTTACTTTACTTTCACCATTACCTGATTGTGAGCTAAGCACGGCACCCAAGTGCAGGCCCATATTTCTTTTTCTCAGCTATCAAAATGACGTCAAACTTTTTCCATTTGTTAAGTAGTGAATCTGCCTCACTGGCAGCTTTAGCATCAAACTTTCCAGAGATACTAATGAAAAGCAAAGTCCAGAGAAGTGACACATACAGGTTCTTGTCTTGGTTTTTGTACACTCTGAAGATGCATGCCAGTGCTCTTGGTTTTGCCCACCATCTAGTTTCGCTAATCTTTTGAAGCCATCAGAGTCTGTCTTGTCCTGTCCCAACAATGCTCGATTTCCATATAGTCATCCTTTTGTGAGATTCTCCAATGAAGACTGATGTCCTTTGCAGCAAACCAAATAGTGTATTTGCTTCCACAACAGCTTCACTACAATCTGAGACACGTAAATTGAGAACATGTGCATAACATCCAGGTATACACACTGTTTGCTGAATCCTTTATTAAAGCTTGCAACCCCACAAACTCGCTCCTCATGTTGACTGCACCATCATATGATTCCCCAATGATTTTCTTCATATCAAGTCCATGTCTTTCAAAGTTTTCCTTTAAGACCTTGTGCATTCCTTGGCCAGAAGTGTCCTGCACCTCTACCACAACAAAGAGACACTCATGAACTTTAAGGTCTTTCATGTATCGTAGAATGATAGCTGTTTGGTCAGTCACACCAGTGTCTTGTGTGGTGTCCATCTGAATGCTGATCTTCTGGTCTGTAACATCTCTTACAATGCCATCTCTGATTATCTGCAAAATAATCTCAACAATTTGATTTACAGTGATCTTCGACAGCAAGGTAATCAGCCCTCCATGGCCACGAGCTCCAGAATTGGCATTTTCTTTCTCCTATCTCTGCTTTCTTCTCTTGCTCTGCTCCACTGTTTTTCTGATATGTGTATTTAGAGGAACATCAAACTGGGACAACAGAAGAATTAACTCTAAGAAATTTCTGTTGTTAAGTGCTGTGTCCTGCAAGCTATATAAAGCTTTGTCTTTTCCACGATATGGCAGGCACTGGCATCCAATAAACTTGTCGACTTCAATAATCCTCCTCATGACATCAATGTTCTGCTGGACTTGCTTCCTCTGACTCTCAACCATATCTTTGTTCACCAGCGTTTCAATATTCGCATCTGCTATACATGCCAGATATGCATTCCCAGCTGCATTGTTAGCTTTGGAATTCTCGTGTTCTTCCATGCCTTGGTAGATATGGGTGAAGTCTTTGTATCCTGTAACAAACCCAGTTTCCACATCAGAAAATGCCATGCAGATATTGCAGTGGAGAGAATGCACCAAGCCGTCAACAACCTGAACAGTAACCCAGTTTCTTGGTATTACTTTTTTTATTCCCAGGAAGTATCTACTGGTAGATTCTTACAGGATTGTATGGTATGCTTTTAAGGTCAGCAGGTCCTGTCTGAAATGGATGCCTTTTAACAAAGGAAACTTTTTCATACTGAGAGTCGGTCCTTTTTGGCACTATAAATCGGGATTGGTGGTCTTCACGGAAACAAGTTGTACAACTGTTCCCCTTTCAGAGTCCACTGGCCATCTTTCTTGATTATTTAGAATCTGACTTGTGGTGCCACTGGTCACACACTGAGCTACGTTTGCTCACCTTCTTTTATTGCAGCTGCCTCTTCAGTAATATCTTTGTACTGCAGGATGATTGCTTTGTTTTGTAGGCTTGTAAACAGTGATAGCTTGCATTGTTTTGGATCAGACGATGCTGCAAACAGAGCTACCAGGTTAGCCTGTCTTCTTTTCTGTGCACCAGATTTGGCTTTGCTCATCTCAGACACAGTTGGTCTTCTTGATGTGTGCCACGCAATTTGCTGTAAGGCAATGGTCCTCCAGACACACTGGTCCAATATTCTCCCCAAAATTTGTGTTACTACTGATCAGTCTTAAAAAAACAAAGGCAATGACGAAGGCAGTGATAATGACTAATAAACAATAACACCAAAAAATTCAATGACAAAGAATGTCACCAAAAATATAACCAGGTTTACCTTCACTAGCTCTGCTCCTCTGGTCAGGGCACACTGTCACTGATGCTGTGCTGTGCCAAGCTCCATCTCCCTCCATTACCAAAATGTCCACTCTGCTCCTTCTATTTACCTGCCCATTACAGTAATCTAGAGCTGAATTATATGGCACAGGCAAGCAATTATACAGCAATAGTAGTGGGTGACCAATACCAGTAAACAGATTCTTCTCTCTGTTTCCACAAGCAAACCATTCCCCCCCCACACAACTGAAGACAGGCAGAAACCAATGGGACTCCATGTCTCAGTGTGACATTCCACGTAGATCAGAGCACTGTTAATAAACCATAAAGCCATAAAAAATCAGAGCACTGTAAATAAACCATAAAGCCATAAAAAACAAATAAAACAGCAGAATTAAAAGTTTAAAATCATAAATAGATAGCATATAACAGATAGCAGTAAGCCAACCAACACTTAGATCCAGGGAATGCTAGGCCAAAAAGATGGGCTTTCAGAGCAGATTTGGAACTCCGTTAGGTGCTCTCCAATCCGACGAGGTAGAGACTTCCAGTAAGGGCAAAAAAAGCTAAGGGATGGGCCCCAAAGATCTTTAGTAAAACCCTGTGAACCTCCAGCAATCACTCGCAGTAACAGTTACTAAAACTAGTATGTCAAACTCACCGAAAGCAGTACTCCTCTCCATACAACTAGTTTCTTTAAGTATTTGCGAAATTGGAAGAGAAATAAGGAACATTCTGTAAGCAACTGATAATACAAAATGAAACCCCCCACAACCTTAGGTCTTCACTCCCAGGAAGTTTGTCTCATGTAATTTTATAAACCATCTTATAATTGAAGCTGCAGTGCACCTCAATCGGGCAAAAATGTGTCTTTTCTTAAAAGGAGGCAGTATAGCACAGTGGTTAAGGGAACAGAGCTGCAAACCTGGAGACCTATGTTTGAATCCCTCAGCCCCCACTTGCATACTGTATGACCCTTCCTTGTGCTCCCAGGTTGCAACTGGAAACAAGCCTTGGTGTAGTGTGCCTTTCCTGGTTAAACAAGTTCTATTAGACATCTTTCATTTCCAAGCAAACTACTACTTCCAGAATGTAGTGATAATCAAATTTCTTTCTTTCAATTTTTTCTCTCCACTACTTGGAGCTTAAAAATAGCACTCTGGACCTGAGGGCCAGGTTAGGTTTAGGGTAAGAGGGTCAGAACAAGAAATATAGTGCAATATTTAAGAAGCACCTAGAAAAATAGAATCAGGATGAACATTACTAGCCTTATTTGCATTACCTGGAGGAAACACTTTTTGTAATATTTGTATTCGTACTGATGCCTTAAAAAACATACAAAGCCACTGGGAGACCAATGATGGGGTAGGGTAACGTTATCAGATCACGAAAAACATATGCCTTACATTACAGCAGCCAATAGACTCTACAACTGGGCATAACATCCTATTGATGGACATACAGGTTCTGGGAGTCAGATATGAATGAACTGCACATCAGTAGTTCTTGTCTGAAGAGTTCCCTGACCCTTTGCTATACCTCAAAGGCATGGTTCATGGCCTCAGGATTTGGGAAAATACCAATGATATAAGCACAAGAATGTACAAGTCTGGTATTTTGTAACGACAAACCGCAGTTTTATGGTTCACAATCATGGTATAATTGCTGGTCCACGTTTTTTCCCCGTAGAGAAACCTGGTTGCAATTTTGCCGTTATAACCAGCTGGTTATAATGATGAACATGCCCTGGGTTTCCCTCACTCTATGCATGCCCCAACTGGCCATCACACAGAAAATCGCACCGTCGGTCCTCCACTATTCACTTGGCAGTAAATAAACTACTTTAAAATAAACATAAATAACTGTAACCCTGGAACCCCACATTCAATTAAGGACTGCAAAGCCACCTTACAAACTGAAAAAAAAAGAAAAAGTCTCACCAGCCGCGGACCACGCATAAGCCAGACAGCACCGCGGCTGGCTGACTTTCCACCCTCAAACCCCCCGCCCCCACACACACACATTATGCAATTCTGTGCCATGCAGAGCAAGTAAAAACAATGTTCAAGCTCTTCAGCTGTACTTTCTTAATCCAGTTTAATTTATTTTAGTAATTCTCCTTACAAATCAGTTTATTACCTGCTACTGACAAGATTGCTAACAGCAACTCAATTGGTAAATTTGTTTTGATCTAGCTCCAATGGACAGGAGTCCACAATGGCACTGAACTATTGCCTTACATAAAATCTGTCTGTTATACCTGGGAGATGAGTTGATAAATTATGTATCAAGAATCATTTTAGCAAGGTTATCTGGTGGAAGATTTGTTAGAGCCTCTAACATCTGTGCTGAAAAACAAAGCACTATTATAATAAATTGTTTTCCATCAGGTGGCTTTGCTAAAATAGTTCTTTGTAAATAATTTACAAACTTCCAGGCAAGGCATAACAGAAGCCAACCAACAGAAAAACATTCCAGTTAACACAGCTTGCAACGTCAGATAAAAATATTTGAGACACTGCCATAAAGTTTAATATAACAAATACCATCTTCCTGCTCTCCTATTAAAGCTGACTATTTTAACTGTAGGGCCAGTTGGCCAGGTGACCTGTCCCTGGGCACAGAATGAAGGCAGTACATACAAACACACGAAATTGCCAGAGACAGGCCTTATGGTCTATCTAGTCTGCTTGAGTGTGTGGACTTCAGCCTTTTAGGTGGCAGCTGAATTATGAATGCTTAGAACAGGTCAGTTCCATTCTATGGACCATCTCTGATTAGTTTCAGATTATGAGTTCAGTACTGTTACAATGCTAGTTGATTGATATGTGAGTTCAGAATTTCAGATTCCACATCCAACTAGTTTTAAAACTCCACCATCAAGCTTCAATGAAATAGGCCAAATTGTGCCCCTGACACCAGGCCCCACCAATCAATAAACTCACCCCGTCAACAATCTCAACCTCCTATCCCTTCCACTGCAATCTAGATTTAAGATATGGTGCCCAGACCAAGTCTACTACTGCTTTATCATCAGGTTCTCCAATTCCTTTCCCACTTGTCCCATACTTCAAAATATGCACCCACCAGTCTGCCACATCCGTCATCCATGTTGCTCATAGTCCACTTTTTATAGTGCCTGCTGCCATGTGCCTACTTCCCATACCCTGCCACTGCTTTCCTCCCTGGCTTCGGGACCACACCGTCTTGCTAGATGTAGTCCCTCCTGACTGGAGTCACTTATCCAGTCAACTTCCTGATACATATGCTGAGAGGGGAGAGTGACCAGCAAAGAACCCGGCACCATTACCTTGGTCAGCCAACCACCATTGACAAGGGCTGGCTGAGGTAGCAGCACATATATTTTTGTGCCCCTCCCCCCACCACATGTATTAGGGTCAGGGAGTAGGAAAGTGAAGGTGAGTCGAGAGACTCGGATCTGGAGGAACTGTGGCAGGATACTAATGCAACCATACCAGGAAGGAAGACAGCAGGTGGGTGACAATGCACAGGGCACTGGCAAAGGGTGTGTGGTACTGGGCACTTTAAACAGCAAACTACAAGTGACATGGACATTAGACTAGTAGGTGGGCACTTCCTGGAGTACGGAACCAGTGGGAAAGGAATAGGAGAAGGACCACAACACAGGAGCAGCAGAGTGCAGGGCCAGGCTGTGGCATGAACAGGGCACCCTGGATCAAAAAGAAAGTTGCAGTGGGAGAGGGAGGAGATAGGGCAGGTGTTACAAGTGTGGAGGAAATGGTCTTTCAATTGCACAGGGGTGGGTGGTCTGACTGGCATGAGGGTTGTGCCAGGCATTTGTTTTATAGTACTACAGTATAACCAAGTTGGGGGCTCAAAAGAAATCTTATGTGGAATTGGAATCCAGTTCTTATACCTTTGTTAGGAATTAGGAATTTACTCTACCTTACACAATAAACTGCAGTAAGCTTTCCTAAGGGTGTGTGTGTCTCCTTTTTACGTTCGCTTGCGCGCATGCGCAAGGAACGTTTTGGGAGAGTAGCACACTTTGAAGGTGTGCCTCTCCCTTAAAATCCAGTGCTCCATTGAGCAGGTGTGGCAGTCCTGCACCAATGGGTGCGGGAGCTCTGTATGACAGCGGTGGTCTTCTGCTTCAAAAAAAACCACCGCTGTCATACCGAGCATTGCGTCACGCTGCCCCCCCTCGCATCACATGCTCCCCGCGCGTCACGCCACCCCCCCAAAGCTTTGGTGCCACGCTGCGAGCCCACCCTGCGTGGCAAGCGTTGTTTGCTGACGGGGTGCCCAATCCCGTCAGCTCCACGGCCCCCCAAGCCATCCTACTGCCATGCTGGGAGCCCACCCCAGCATGGCAAGCGTCCTTTTTGCAGGCAGGGTGCCCAATCCCGTCGGCTCCTCAGCCCGCATAGTTTGCCGGCGGGGTGCCCAATCCCGTCGGCTCCTCGGCCCCTCAGCCATCTTCTGCCATGCTGGGGCCACCCCAGCGTAGCAAACATCCACGTAGTCCATTTTTTGTTTTTAAACCTGTAAAAAAAAAGCGGTCCCACGTAGTCTCCCAGTCCCCCTCCCAACCGCACCCACCCACTGCGCTCCAGCCTCCCCACACCCCCACCCCATACTTACCTCCGGAGCTCAGCGACAATCTTGATGGACCGGGAACACGTCTGCACTCTTCAAAGCCGACCGCGAACTGAGGAAATGCGGTAAGCTGTATAATGGGCTAGATAGGGGGTTCAACTTTATTACATATCTCAGGCATTTTTTGAATTTTTGCACCAAATTTTCAACATGTGGTTTTGGGACCCTTCTCATGAATGATGTCACTGTCATGGCGTTGACCGGGCCGAAGGGTGATTTCGCAGTCACTGGCGAAATCACCCCTAGGCCTGAATAATGCAATGACAGTAACATCGTATGAAGAGTCCAAACCCATGTTGAAAATTTGGTCAAATCTCAAAAATGACTGTTTTACTGGCGTGCGTTCTGCAGTTCCTATGCAGGCTCGTAAGTTCACGAATTTTCAATATTTTCACTCTAGATTTTCAATATTGCCATTTTACCACACCTCCTTATGAGCAGTACAGCTGTCATTTTTCACATCCTGCCCAAAACGTGTTTCCGCCCATGCAGCGCACAATGGCGACAGTCGGTGTGCGAAATCAATGTATGGGATGCATTAAGAAAATCATGGTGACACTGTTCATTAGCAGAGGTCTTAAAATGGCTATGTTGAAAATTTGGTGAAAAAATTCCTAAAAATGACTGTTTTACAAGTGTGCATTGCGCAGTTCCTATGCCAGCTCGTAGGTTTGCGAATTTTCAATATTTCCACTCCAGATTTTCAACATTGCCATTTTACCATACCTTCTTATGAGCAGTACAGCTGTCATTTTTCACATCTCACCCAAAACGTGTTTCCACCCATGTAGCGCACAATGGCGCAGTCAGTGTGTGAAATCAATGTATGCGACACTTTAAGAAAATAACAGTGACACTGATCATGAGCAGAGGTCTTAAAATGGCTATGTTGAAAATTTGGTGAAAAAATTCCTAACAATGACTGTTTGTTTAGGCCGCGGTGTTACGTAGTTCCTACGCACGTCAGACGCTTAAGTACTCTTTCACATTTGCACCGGATTTCAACATTGCCATTTTACCACACCTCCTCATGAGCAGTACAGCTGTCATTTTTCACATCCTGCCCAAAACGTGTTTCTGCCCATGTAGCGCACAATGGCGCAGTCGGTGTGCAAACTCAATGTATGGGGCACATTAAGAAAATAACAGTGACACTGATCATGAGCAGAGGTCTTAAAATGGCTGTGTTGAAAATTTGGTGAAAAAATTCCTAAAAATTACTGTTTTACGAGTCTGCGTTGCACAGTTCCTATGCACGCTCGTAAATTTGCGAATTTTCAATATTTTCACTCCAGATTTTCAACATTGCCATTTTACCACACCTCCTCATGAGCAGTACAGCTGTCATTTTTCACATCCTGACCAAAACATGTTTCCACCCATGTAGCGCACAATGGCGCAGTCCGTGTGTGAACTCAATGTGTGGGACACATTATGAAAATCACAGTGACACTGTTCATGAGCAGAGGTCTTAAAATGGCTGTGTTGAAAATTTGGTGAAAAAATTCGTAAAAATGACTGTTTTACTAGTGTTCATTGCGCAGTTCCTACGCATCGCTTGTAAGTTTGCGAATTTTCAATATTTTCACTCCAGATTTTCAACATTGCCATTTTACTACACCTCCTTATGAGCAGTACAGCTGTCATTTTTCACATCCTGCCCAAAACATGTTCCGCCCATGTAGTGCACAATGGGCAGTCGGTGTGCAAAATCAATGTATGGCACACAGTAAGACAATCACAGTGACACTGTTCATTAGCAGAGGTTTTAAAATGCCAATGTTGACAATTTGGTGAAAAATTCCTGACAATGACTGTTTCTGATGCATTGCACAGTTCCCACATGCAGCTCGTGGGTTGCGAATTTTCAGTATTTCCACTCAGATTTTTTCAACATTGCCATTTCCACACTTCCTTTAGGCAGTACAGCTGTCATTTTCACATCCTGCCCAAAACATGTTTCGCCCATATGGCGCACAATGGCGCGATCCGTGTGCTAACTCAATGTATGGGACACATTATGAAAATCACAGTGACACTGTTCATGAGCAGAGGTCTTAAAATGGCTGTGTTGAAAATTTGGTGACAAAATTCCTAAAATGACTGTTTTCGAGTGTTCATTGCACAGTTCTCATGCGCTTCGTAAGTTTCGGAATTTTCAATATTTTCACTCCAGATTTTCAACACTGCCTTTACTACACCTCCTTATGAGCAGTACAGCTGTCATTTTCACATCCTGCCCAAAACATGTTTCCGCCCATGTAGTGCACAATGGCGCGGTCGGTGTGCAAAATCAATGTATGGCACAGAGTAAGACAATCACAGTGACACTGTTCATTAGCAGAGGTTTTAAAATGCCAATGTTGACAATTTGGTGAAAAAATTCCTGACAATGACTGTTTCTGGCGTGCATTGCACAGTTCCACGCTGCGCTCGTGGGTTTGCAATTTCAGTATTTCCACTCCAGATTTTCAACATTGCCATTTTACCACACTTCCTTATGAGCAGTACAGCTGTCATTTTTCACATCCTGCCCAAAACGTGTTTCCGCCATGTAGCGCACAATGGGGTAACAAAAGGTCATGCTGAAAATTTATTGTGCAAATACCAGCAATCGCACAGGGCATTAGGGTAAAGCACCATACATGCCAAACACCACTGCAAATACCTGCAAGCGAACGTTCGGCATTGACAAATGCTTGTTTGTATGTGGTTCAACTTGCAGTAAAATCAGTTCAACTACAAGCAACAACTATCTGTGACAATATTCTTTTGTGGGGGCGCTCTGCCCCTATACTCCCTGACACTGATGTTATTTCAGCTGAGCACCTGGGGGTGTGGGAAGCGGAGCGCCACCACAGAAAGAATAATATCAGTAACTATTAACAAATCATTATGCTAACAATTCATTTTCAAGCAACTGGAAAAGGAACAATAATGTTTTGTTATTTAGTGATATTGTTTCTTTGGGGGCACTCACCCCACACCCTAGGTATTAACAGGATTTCAGCCTCATGCCCAGGGGTTTGAAGAGCAGAGTACCCCCAGAGAATACTAATATCAATATTAATTATTAAGAAAACATTATACAGTTAGAAAACATACAAACTCATTTGAACGCCCCACAGAAATACCATTAATGAATGCGGGCAGAGCTCTGAAAAAGGTTTAGGATGTCTCACTCATGGTCTTACTACACTTAACATTTCTGCATTATATTCAGCCAAGAGCTTACATACCTTACCCTATTTCTTGTAAGAGGGCAAGGGGCCTGAAGATCTTCACAATCGCTGATTTCAGGGCTGCAACCACAAATATCCAGAAAAACAATTTGTTTTGAGGTGACTCACTCACTGAGGTAGGATGCCCAGGAACAGTTTTTCCTCAATCTACATTTTGTCCTCTAGTTTTTGTCCGAGCTGGCAGGCAGGGCTCCAGACCACCAAGGAGCATACCAGAAAATCGTGGAGACAGCCAGCTCTGTTTTTCTTATCGCATGTATGCGTATGGAGCACACACACACACACACACACATGGTTCAGCAGTGCCCTTCCTATTCATGTTGCCAGCACTACCCAGCGCCTCTACCTGGGGCAAATGTATTATGGGGCAACAAGGTCCCTCGCCAGGAGAAAGCCTTTTGGTTGCTCAAGTCCTGCTTCCTCCCTCCCCACCCCCGATGGTCCAGGCAAGGTGGGGATCACATTAGCCTCCCTCGATAGATCAGACTTGAAAAAGCCTGCTTTCCTTCTGGAATATGTGTTATCTAACCCGAGGTCAATGAAATGGGGTAATCTGATACCTAGCCACAGTGAATAAGAATATTAGGAAGCTACAGAAGCAGTGTACCTGCTTAGATCTCACATATGGAATATGCAGATGTGAGAAACATGGAGCACCCTGTGTTCACCAGAGGCATCCATTTCATACAGTTTTGGGGGCAGCAGTCCACTGCCAGTGTAGGGATTTTATTGGATAGGGGGGATGGGGGGGTGAAGGCAGCAGTTGTGTTCAATATGACAAGCTGGCTTTTCCAGTCACGTCTCCCATTGACTCACCCCAAGGAGGGCAGATTCAGGCAACCTGGGGCCACACATGCAGCAGTACCATACAGTACTGGAATGGTGCTCAGTCAGACTTGGGGCCACCCACACTGCAGTACAATACAGTACTGGAGTGGTGCTCAGACCTGGGGCCATCATCACATCCGTATCATACTGGAATGGTGCTCAAAGTACTATGAAGCTCCAGCCTAATCTGGATTAGGATTTCTTTATGCTCACCCCCGCACCACCCAGAATTACTCAGTGAAGAGAGAGCAGGATGACTTTTGCAGCCAGTCAGTTTCCAACTTCTTAACGAAACCAGAATCCTTCAGTGAAAGGCATCTTTATGGACTGCCCCAGTGCACTGCCACTCCACCCTGTACTAGGATAATTCCAGAGTTGGGGTGGGGGGCACTGATAGATTACACCATTCCCTTTGGAAAGGCTTTTCACTCAAACTCATGTTTCAAAAGGTCTGAAATAGATTTTTATGTAATCTCCCTGGGTAGCAGAATATAGCCAGCTAATGACAGTAAATTCTGCTGCTAACAAAGCATTGCCAATGATAAAAGTAGGTCAAAGAGTGATTACATTTTTTGATTCTTTCTTCAAGATATCAGTTTCACCTCCTGGTACTCAAACCAAGACTACCCTATTGCAAAGATCCTGAGAGACCCAGTGTTCATAAAGATGCGAATCCCGGCTCAGGCTGACCCTTCTGTTGTACTAGTTCTGTACTAGTTCTGTACATAAAGAAATCCTGATCCAGATTAGGCTGGAGCTTGATAGTACTTTGAGCACCATTCCAGTATGGTACAGATGAGAGGGTGGCCCCAGGTCTGAGCACTATGCCAGTACTGTATTGTACTGCAGTGTGGGTGGCCCCAGGTCTAAGTGCCATTCCAGTACTGTATTGTACTGTACTGCAGTGTGGGTGGCCCCAGGTCAAAGTGCCATTCCAGTACTCTACTGTACTGCAATGTGTGGCCCCAGGTCTGAGCACTATTCCAGTACTGTATTGTACTGCAGCGTGGGTGGCCCCAGGTCAAAGTGCCATTCCAGTACTCTACTGTACTGCAATGTGTGGCCCCAGGTCTGAGCGCCATTACAGTACCGTATTATACTGCAGTGTGGGTGGCCCCAGGTCTGAGTGCCATTCCAGTACTCTATTGTACTGCAATGTGTGGCCCAAGGTCTGAGCACTATTCCAGTACTGTATTGTACTGCAGCGTGGGTGGCCCCAGGTCAAAGTGCCATTCCAGTACTCTACTGTACTGCAATGTGTGGCCCCAGGTCTGAGCGCCATTACAGTACCGTATTATACTGCAGTGTGGGTGGCCCCAGGTCTGAGTGCCATTCCAGTACTCTACTGTACTGCAATGTGTGGCCCCAGGTCTGAGCACCATTCTAGCACTGTATTGTACTGCAGTGTGGGTGGCCCCAAGTTAGAGCACCACACCTTTCCAGTACTGTATGGTACTGCTCCATGTGTGGCCTCAAGTTGCCTGAATCTGCCCTCCTTAGCGTGGGTCAGTGAGAGACGTGACTGATCGGGAAAGGCAAGCCAGCTTGTCATATTGGACACAACTGCTGCCGTCACCCCCCAATCCCCCATATCCAATAACCTCCCCACTAGCAAACTCTATTTTGGGGGAGGGGGGCTGGGGAGAGCGTACTCTTTCCATTGAGGTTTACTGTGGTTGCAAGGCCATTACAGCACTGCACTGCTCTTGTGAGGGGAGAAGAGAGGACATGGGAGAAAACTGGGTGAAAAAAAACTCTCAGCTGCATACATGATGGCTCACAGATTGTGAACAGTGCATATCCCAGATAACTCTTGCGAAAAAGCAAGGGCAGGGAGAAGACAGTAGAGGCATGGATAAAATACAGATTGAAAAGAACAAACAAAATGTAACTGTTCAAATTGGGACTTGAGTCAACCTGTAAATGATGGGATGTGCACTTTATCACCAACACCTAGATGGGGCCTAACTAGTGTCTTGTAAAGAGGATTATACCTCCCTTCTGACTTGTGATACCCCTACTAATACACCCTAACACCCCCAGCCTTACTCTACTGCTTTAGAGGTCTGTTGATGATTTCAGGTCATCAGTGATGATGATGCCCAAGTCTCTTTCTTCCTTTGTGACTGCTAGCAACTCCCTCCCAGCCTATAGGTGGCTTCAGGGTTTCTCTTCCCTATGTGCATGATCTTGCACTTCTTTGCATTAAATCCCAGTTGCCACTCTTCTGACCATTCTGCTAGTTTATCCAGATCTCTTCTCATTGACCCACCCCATCTGGATCATCTACTCTGTTGCAGATCTTGGTGTCATCTGCAAACAGACAAGCCTTACCCTCTAGTCCATCTGCAAGGTCACTAATGAAGATGTTGAAGAGGACTGGCCCCAGGACTGATCCCTGAGGTACCCCACTTGTGACTTGCATCTCTTCTGACTGTATACCATTTACCACCACTCTCTGTTTTCTGCCCGTCAACCAGTTTGCCACCCAGTTGACCAACTTCTGACCCACCCCAGCCTACCCAGTTTATTTATCAATCTTCTATGTGGAACAGTGTCAAAAGCTTTGCTGAAGTCAAGGTAGGCAACATCAACTGCTCCCCCTTGGTCCACCACTCTGGTTACCCAGTCAAAGAAATCTATGAGATTAGTTTGACAGGACCTTCCTTTTGTAAACCCATGCTGTCTTGGATCCTGTGCCCCTATGGATTCCAGGTGTTGCACTATCCTTTCCTTAAGGAGTGCCTCCATAATCTTGCCCACTACCGAGGTAAGACTGACTGATCTGTAGTTCCCTGACTCCTCCCTGCTACCACTCTTGTGGAGTGGGATCACATGAGCCCTTCTCCAGTCTTCTGGGACCTCTCCTGTGCTCAGAGACTCACTAAACAGTTCTGCTAATGGCTCTGCTAGTTCCATCTTTAGCTCCTTAAGTACCCTGGGATGTATGCCATCAGGTCCCATTGCCTTATCCACCCTGAGCTTAGCAAGCTCTTGTAGGACCCTATCTTTTGTGAAGGGAGTAGTGCTCACCTCCTTCCCCCCTGTGTCCATGGTGCTGAGCTGTGGGCCCTGCCCTACCTTCTCTTCAGTAAATACTGAGCAAAAGTATCTATTTAGGATAGATGCTTTTACATGGTCCTCCTCCTCACGTGCTCCCTTTTCTCCATTAAGCTTAGAACACCCCTCTGGACTTTCTCCTTTCACTAATGTATCTATAGAAAGTCTTGTCACCTTCTTTACTGTTAGGTGCTAGTGTTTCCTCAGTTTGGGACTTTGCCTGCCTTACTGCCTTCCCTGCTTCCCTTAGGGCAGTTTGGATGCCTCCCTATCTTCATCCGCTGTGTTCCTTATATTTCCTGAAGGCCAGCCTTTTGTCTCTGACCTTTTCTGCTGCTTTATTTGAGAACTAAAATGGTTTCCTTCTTCTTTTGCACTTCCTTTTCTGTCTAACACAATGGGATGTTGCTTCAAGTATTGCATCCTTAATGCTTGCCCACTTTGCCTGTACCCCCTCACCTGTGTTTCTTTTTGCCAGGGCTAGCTTAACTCTATTGGCCATCTTATCAAAGTCAGCTCCTCTGAAGTCCCATATTTTTGCCTTGGAATGGGATGATTTAGATGTAGTAGCCAAATTGAACCATACCATGTGATGGTCACTGGCCCCCAGGTGACCTTCTACCTGGAGATCTGTGATCCCTTCCCTGTTAGTCAGTATTAGATCTAGGATAGCCCTGTCTCTTGTGGGTTGTTGTACCAGTTGTTTGAGGCCCTCCCCACAGGAATCCACTATGTGTCTAGTTCTGGCAGATGTTCCTGCTGGTATTGACCAATCTGTATCTGGCATGTTGAAGTCTCCCATTATCAGAACCTCCCTTTAGCTGTCATGTTTTGTATATCTTCTAACAGTAATGTGTCTATGTCCTCCCCCTGGTCTGGGGGCCTGTAGATGACCCCAGTTCTTATGGCTGTCCCATTTCCTGTTTCCAGGGTGACCCACAGTTCTTCTGGCTCCTTATGTGTATTCTGAATTTCTGTAGCTTTGATATTTTCATTGACATACAGGGCCACTCCTCCCCCCCTTTTTGCACCTCGGTCTCTTCTGAACAATACATAGCCAGGTACTGAAGTCTCCCAAGTGTGGTTACTGGTAAACCACGTCTCACTAATTGCTACTACGCCCAGTTTAGCCTTTGACATTATTGCCTGCAGGTCTGAGATCTTATTTCCCAGGCTGTGAGCATTTGTGTACATGATTTTCCATTGGCCAGATTTCAGTGTGTTAGTTGTTGGGTGAGGTTTAGCATTACCCCTGTGCGTCGTATGGGGAAACAAACCTTTTTTTTTACCTGGTGATGCAAATGAACTGCAAACATGCTGAATCCCTGTTTGAGGGGGGAGGGTTGTTCTTCCCATTCAACGTATGGGGTGCTGCACCCCTCTCCCCATTTGCTAGTTTAAATATTCTGCAAAGACATCAAACTTCTGCCCCAATGGAATGACTCCCTCCTGAGTCAGATGCAGTCCATCAAATTTAAAGAACTTTTGCTCCCAGAACTGTTGCCAGTTCCCTACAAATCTGGGTCCTTTTTCCTGGCACCAGCCCTTGAGCCATGTGTTTAGCTCCCCTATCTCCCCTTCTCTGACCTTCCGTCCATCTGCCCCCTTCTCCCAGACTGGCAGGATCTCAGAGAAGGAGATGCCGGACTAAATGGATGATAGTTTGTCACCCAGCCTGGTCAGGTGTTCCTTGGTCTCCACAACTGACCGGCTGGTGAGATCATTAGTCCCTATGTGTACTAGGACATCAATGTTTTTCTCCTGCTTTGAACAATTTTTAGCAGTGCGGTCAGTTTCTCTCCATGCTGATGTACCTGGGAGACATCTGACCATTACCCTGGCTGAGATGGGTATCAACTCCCGAATCATGGAGTCTCCTATGATCAGAAGTTTTTTTGGATTTCCTTTTTGCTTTGGTTCCTGATTTGGGTGAGTTTTGTTGTGCTAGCTCCTGTGCCACAGTGTCCTGCTCTGCAGTGTCTTCTGCCTCTTTGTTTGATTTCAGAGATAGAGGCAGATACAATGCATGATGAGTCATGAAAAGCGGTGGGGCTAGGGGCAGAGCTTAGGATCCAGTTTTTGTCTCATCCAAAGGTGGCAACCCTACTACTGATGCTTGATCCATCTCCCTCCCCTGCTGACCCCCAGCACCCGGGCTTGCTCCAGAACGCGGGTCACTGGCATGGTGCAAGGTGTGGTGTCCAGTGCCTCAACCCTCAGCGCCACCGGCCAGCCCGGATGTCCGTGCTTTTAATTGTTATATTTTATTCAGTAAGACACTCTGAGCCTGATGGCAAGAGTAGTTTAAAATATATAATGCATAAATATACTAGTAAAGGGTGTGATTCTACTTTAATGGAAGACCACTGGTATCTTTTTAAGCCATAGTCTTTCATAATACTGTGAGATATAGCTTCATCTCCAGTTTTCTCTTGCCCTTTAATCCCCCCGTCCTCCCCCCATGGCACAAAATTCCATGAAGTGAGTCTTGTGCTCTGATCATCATTTGCAGATGGCACTGGTAGTCCATTTCCAGGCTAATTCAATGGGTCCCCTCCCTAACCTGCAGCAAGTTGTTTGTCAATTCCACTGTCTTGTGAAAGCAATAGTGTGGAGCCTAGTAGGGAGAAGGGCAGCATTCTTATATCATTAATAATGCTACACAGCCTGACCAATCACTGTTCCTGTTATCATGAATGATGTAAGACTGCCCCTCCTTCCTGGGAGTGCATACTGCTGCTGTCAGATGCCAATGTGATTTACAAACTGTGCACTGGGGGGGGCTAGGGAGAAAGCACCCACTGAGTTAACTTGGAGTTTGACTACATCCTTACCACATAATAGTCAATGGGAAGCCGGTTCAGATAAATAACCCTTTGAGCTGGAGGAGTAATGGAGGGGGGTGCTCAGTGAAAAGATACTAGAGTCAGAAGAGGACCAATTTGCAGTGTGTGGCCCTTTGGGTGGGTTGCTGACAAGACTGTGTCAGTTCCTAGCATCATGTCAGCTGTGGGCAGTGACATAGAAAATGGGGTCTTGTATGATCTGAAGGATCAAAGTGGTTTGACAAAAGAAAGTTGTGTTTTTTTGAAACCTTCTATTAATTTTGGGTTTTATTTCAAATAATTTAACAAATATTTAGCACATTATCATTTACACACATTTACACTTTTATACCCTTAATCATATTTAAACATTTCACCCTTCCCAGCCACCCCAACCAACCTCATGATTTGTATTTCACCTGTGAAAGTTTAGAAGATAATAATTGTCAGAAAACAGAGTTTTATTTAACATAGCCTCAATATATCAGAAACTGTCAGTAGTGCTATGTAGTCCTACGCATTCGTCATAGATAGATGATTGTGCATGAAACCTCTGACAGCAACATTTTCAGAAAGGCATTAATTAAATTACATTAAATCTTCACAATGTACCTAATCTGATTAATCACTTTTCATGGAAGAAGAGATCGTCTTGAAAACTGTCACTTAGTGTATGTATGAAAAGCACTCTGCTGGCTGAAACGTGGAACTGTTCAAGTTAATTACACATCAGTGATATATAAGAATAAGTACAGTAGTATCGCCTGTCAAAGGTGTTAAAGACTAATAAGCAGATATTGCAGTCTTGCTTAAAATCCTGGCAAAGGAACGTAGTTTTCTGTTTTGATATTTAAATATTTCCAAGATTAGATAGCATATCATTACTCTTGTTTCCTACAGATTCTACATAGAAACCTAGAAATATAGACAATGATGGAAGAACAAGACCAATGCTCCATTCAGTCTGTCTATAGTTCCATATCACACCCCAGGAGCTTTTGTTTATACTGAGTACTGTACTAGCCCCCACTATCTTACCCCCTGTTCCCCTCCCTACTACTACCACCCTGACTAACCACTATACACTTCATTCTGTTCCAGCCATGCCTGAAACCATCTATGGTTTTGGTGACTACCACCTCAGCTGGCAGATTGTTACACAATTTCACCACCCTTTCTGTAAAATAAAACTTTCTCATATTCCTTTTGAACCTCCCTCCCATCAGTTTACGCTCATGCCCCTATGTCCTTGAGCTGTTACTTATGCTAAATAGTTCCTTGCAGTTGACCTTGTTTATTCCTTTCAGGAACCTGAAGGTGTCTATCATATCACCCGTGTGTCATCTGGTCTCCAGCGAATACATGTTCAGTACCTTGAGCTATGCATCATAAGATCTGTCCTGCTGGCCCTGAATCATCCTTGTCACACTTCACTGCACTAGCTCTAACTTGTCCTTATCTTTCCTGAAGAGAAGACTCCAGAAATGGGCATAATATTCCAGGTGTGTCCTTACTAACAATCTATAAATAGGTAGTAATACCTCTTTTCTTCTACTGTCATTACCCCATCCAACATATCCCAGCATCCTATTTGCCCTACTATGCCTCGTTACACTGGCTTGATTGTTTAAGAGAGTCACTAATGGTAACTCCTAGTTTCTTTTCCTCAGTCATAGTGCTCAGCTTTACGCCTCCCATCCAGTATTTTGTCCTGGGGTTCTTGTTCCCTAAGTGCATCACATCACCTTGAAATTTTTGGTGTTGAATTTCATCTGCCAAACCTTAGACAGGCTTTCTGTCACTCAGGTCACTCTGAAGCTCCCTAATTCCTTTATCACAATCTGCCCTCCCACAGAGCTTAGTGTCATCTGCAAAGGGACACAACTTGCCCCAGATTCCTTCTCCATTGTTGCTGTTAAACATATTGAATAGGACAGAACCCAGAATGGATCCCCGTGGCACCCCACTCGTGACCTCCCTCTCTTCTGATTTGACACCATTAATCACAACTCTCTGTTGCCTCTCCTTCACCTAGTTTCCTACCCATCTTACTGTTTCTCTTATTGCACCAAGATCCTCCATTTTCTTCAGCAATCTTCCATGAGGCACCAAGTCGAACACTTTGATGAAGGAGAGTAAGTCCATGGCATGGTCCTTATCCAGTATCCTCATCACCCAATCAAAGAAAACTGTCATGTTGGTCTGACAAGGCCTCTCTGCCATGAATCCATGCTGTTTGCTATTCTAGAAACCGGTGCTCTCCAGGTAATCCAAAGGTCCTCTGACCAGTGACTCTATCAGTTTACCCACAACAGAGGTAAGACTGACAGGTCTGTAGTTCCTTGCTGCTCTTTTCCCCCATGAAGCAGAACTACACCGCTACTCTCCCATCTTTCAGAACTACCACTGTCTGTAATGGGCTACTGAATAGCCCTACAAGCAGCTCAGCCAGTTCTGCTGCCAGTTCCTGAACATCTTCAGATATATGCATCCCATCAGGCCCCAGAACCTTATCTATCTTTAAGACCTGCTAGCGCTTTCCAGACCCTTTTGCTGGTAAATGCTAGCTGCCTTATCTCTGGGACCCCTTTGTGGCCACCTTGATGCCACTGTCTGACGGGGCCTGTTGTCTTCCTTCTGAAGACAGAGCAAAACTAATCATTAAGGATGGCTGCCTTTTGCACATCCTCCTCTGTTGCCCTATCTCCCTCAGATAGCCTAAAATTCCCCCTTTCTTTCTTTTTTCTCTAATATACCTGAATAACTGCTTTTCCCCACCATTTACCCCCTCCGCAATATGTAGCTTAATGTCTGCTTTTGTCTCCCTAGCCACCCTCTTTGCTTCCTTGGTTCTGAATTGGTATTCTCTCCATTCTTTCTCCCCTGTATTTCCTTTTACCTGGTGATGGCCTTTTGTGGGAAGGGGGCTCACTGCTTTCTTGGCCCTTTCTGAGAACCTTATTGGTCTCTTGTATCTATTTCTTTTGGTTACTGTTCTCATGCATAACTTAGGTGCCTCAAGAATGGCCCCTTTAAATGTCCCCATCTCCCCTTCACACTTTTGATGCTGTCTATGCTGTTTAACTTGTCCCAGGCCTGCTCCCTCATCTTGTTGAAGTCTGCCCTTCTGAAATCAAGGACCTCACCCACAGAGTGGGGCTTTCCTAGTCCCAAGGACCATACAAAGTCCTACCTGTACAACCATGATGTGATTTGTTCACTATCTCGATGCAGACTACACAGTTCAGTGACAATTGGGATGACTCTGGAAATGCTGGTGTAACCCTCCTATAAATGGGGGTTCCCAAAAGTCTTCCTTGGGTGTGCCTAAATGCCCACTGCCCAGTGGTGTTCTGTGTTCTAACCATTTAAAAGTGATTGCATGCGAGTGCCCTATTAGCCTTCGTGCCTGTCTCTTTAAGAGCTGCCTATCTCATAGTGTATAATTAATCTGGGTAGGGGTTGAGTGTTCCTAAGCTCGAGTCCTGCCTGGGCTGCCAGATAATTGCTCCATTCTGCCATCACTAATTGCACAGAGGGAGCTCTGTTAAGAACTGTAATTGTTTGCTGATTATCTGCTTTCTTAATAATTATATAGTAGTTTGTCTAACCTGCCTTCTTTGCAGTATGGACTTTTCTGTTAATCACCACCATCTTGGTTCTGGACTGCCAGTATGCACCAATCAGTACCTTTGGGGGCCCTAAAATGGAGCCTGCCCCATCTAGCCCCAAGTTAGCTGATAGGGATGGGTCCCCATCTGTACTGTTTAACATGCAAGAAATTATAATTTGAATCGGTATAGTAGTTCTAATAATGTGTTAATCATAATAGAATCAGTCTTACATGTATGAGAAATGCATAACTGTTGACTTTACAAATATATGTGTGAAGTGTATTTAAAATGTATAGCAATGTGATACGTTTAGGTTTACTGATGTATCAGTCATTATCTTGTCTAGTGTATCAATGTCACGTATATCTCGTACAGAATATTGTTTTAGTATGCTATTGCTAAAGTATAGACTTGATGTGCATGCCAAGTTTTTCCAAGCAGGGAAGGGTGTAACCCCCCCTATAAATGAGGGTTCCCAAAAGTCTTCCTTGGGTGTGTCTAAATGCCCACTGCCCATTGGTGTTCTGTGTTCTAACCATTTAAAAGTAATTTCATGCAAGTGCCCTATTAGCCTCCATGCCTGTCTCTTTAAGAGCTGTCTATCTCATAGTGTGTAATTAATCTAGGTAGGGGCTGAGTGTTCCTAAGGTTGAGTCCTGCCTGGGTTGCCAGATAATTGCTCCATTCTGCCATTGCTAATTGCGCAGAGGGAGCTCTGTTAAGAACTGTAATTGTTTGCTGATTATCTGCTTTCTTAATAATGATATAGTAGTTTGTCTAACCTGCCTCCTTTGTAGTATGGACTCTTCTGTTAATCACCACCATCTTGGTTCTGGACTGCCAGTATGTACCAATCTGTGCCTTTGGGGGCCCTAAAATGGAGTCTGCCCCCAGAGGTCTTGTTGGAGTGAATTTCTGTAGCAATTTTAGTTGTCTCCCTTTGGCACCTAAATGGACCTGGAGGAGGAGCCCTTGCTGTGACGGACAGATGGATCAACAAATCAAACCTTTTGGATCACTGGGAAAGTCCTGAGCTGCCTGCAGCAGCGAGTCAGTGTGAAGTAGGAGTTGAGAGTGAGCGGAGCTTGAGAGATTCGAGCTGCTGCTCCTGCATAGTGTGCAGGGGAAATCGACGGGAAGGCTGTGACGGCCTGCCTGTTTCCATCTTCCTAAATGAAGAGAACTAGAACCTGAATCGGATTTTATACAAACTCGTGTCTTTCTAACTAATAGTGATTAATTTCACCTGAAGAGGGACCAAAGACTTGCTTTTGAGTGATCAGCCTGTCTGGACTTCCACCACGATCGCAGAGCATACAGTTTGCACAGAAAATCCTGTGAATTGCAACCCGGACTGTCATCTGAACTGTGGTACTTCCTTGCCTTTACTATAAGTGAGTTGAATGCGAATAGTGGGTCGTAATCTTGTTCCCCACTGCTTGAATGTGTCAGTCTTGCTAGAAGCAGTATCCAGTAACTCTGACCGGACTGAATTTGTTTTCTTCAACCTGTCTGGGCCTCAACATCACTGCCCTGATTGCTGCTCATGCTGCAGAGAACCACCTGATGAGAGACTTGCCTGGGGATTCGACTCCCTGCTCAACATCAATGAACAGGAACGACACCATGATAAATCGTGTGGGCCCTGCTTCTCCTAGCAAATCAGCACTTCATCCTGAGGTCTCCACGTCATCCCTCCTGCAACCTGGTCTGGGCATCATGAGTAAATCACAAGGTAGCTCCCTGTAACTACCTCCTAATCAAAATGTGTCATCTGATTTAATTGTTTTGATTGATTGTCACGAACTGAGCCCTCTGGCTCCGGAATACAAATATTGGGTTAAAGTGCATGTTGTGTTTTCTTTTTTCCTAAGGGCCCCAACAACAGCTGCAATGCCAGCGTACCCCAGGCAATGCTTCAGGCTAGCCTGTAACTCCAGCTGGGTACCCAGAGTATGTGTAACTGTGATAGAGGGACTCTTAGAGTCATGCATGCTTAAACCTGATATAATTAGTAATAGAATCAAGCACCAGATTATGCCCCTTCCTTGTTCATGCCCCCAGATAAATCAGATCTGAATCTTTTTTGCACTTAAACTGTTTGTGGTGTACCTCTGTACAGACAGCATTAAAATACGGTTGGTTGTTGTGGTAAATCTTGTTTTACAGGGGATCTCCAGGGCCAAGCCAGCTGATCCAGCCCTGGTGGCAAATGCAACAAGTGTGGGGTTAAATCTGTTGTCAGCTGCTAATTGCAATTGTGTATTCAGGGAACCATTTAGGCCACTAGAGGGAAAAGAGGGGGGTAACAGTATCCCGGACGGCTGTACCCACGGCAGCTATGCTACCATTGACACTGTCCTCCGGGTGGAGGCACCCGCCTTAGAACTCAGGCCCTCACCCTGCTCTCAGTCACGCAGGCAGGGGTAGTATCCCTTGGGGTAGCGCCACCTAGGGGTTACACTGTTGCAGTTGAACGTAATGGACTGGATGTTCAAAGCCCTTCACCACCAGCAGCAAGGTGTGAAATTTGCAAAAATTGCTATATGTGGCTTTCAGCAATTATGAGAGCCAGTGTATATGCAATATGGACACAGCTGCAGGCTATTTTAGGGTGCCTATCATCCCTTTGCAATAGCAAATGGCAGCAAATCAGATTTCTGCAGAAAACTGTAAAAATGGAAATCCACCCTCATTGATAGCTATCCCTCATTAACATTTTAGTACATTCAGTTATTTTTATGATTGCTTGCACGCATGTGCAAGAAACATAGTGCCACCATACGAGTTTTCATAGGTGTGCCTCCCCCACTTCCAAAGCCTTGCTCCCTTTTGCAGGCATGGCTGCACCGCACCAATGAATGTCCGAGCTGTCTATGACAGCAGTTCAGATGCAGTGGCATACAGTTGTAAGGAAAACACCGCCGCAGACAATTTGCATACTGCCGTCAGCAGTATGCAAATTGCCTACGTCAGCACTGCATCTAAACTGTCATAGACAATTCTTCCCCCCACGAACACATAGGTGCATGCTGGGAGCCCACCCCAGAATGCTCATGCGCTCCCCCCATACACCGTATGGCTGACGGGGGTTGCCCTATCCCCCGTTGGCTCCCCTGTCCCCGCCAAACACACTTCCAGGTGCCACGCTGGCAGCCCACCCCAGCATGGCAAATGTCCATCTGCTGCCCCAAACACACTTCCAAGCGCCATGCTGGGAGTTCTACCCCAGCGTGGCAAAAGTCAGAATGGCGACGGGTGCCCAATCCCCGTCGGATCCACTATACTCCCCCCAACAAAAACAAGTAGACTTCCAGTTGCCACGCTGGGGAGCCCACCCCAGCATGGCCAACGTCATATGGCCGATGGGGTGCCCCATCCCCATCAGTTCCACTGGCCCACCCAAAAAAATTCCAGCTGCCACGCTGGGAGCCCACCCCAGCGTGGCAAAAGTCCCGTCGCTCTTCACAAAACCACCTAAAACCAAAAACGGTCCCTCGTTGCTTGTCTTGCCCCCCTCCCCCAACCCACACCCACCGTCTGTGCATCCACCTCCCCACACACACACACCCTGACCCCATACTTACCTCCGGAGTCCGGCGCGACGATCGGTGGACTGGGAACACGTCTGCACTCTTCAAAGCCGACCGCAAACTGAAGAAATGCCGGTAAGCTGTATAATGGCAAAAATGTTTTTTTTTCAACTTTGGTGCATATCTAGCCATTTTGGAGAATTTTTTCACCAAATTTTCAACATGGCGTTCTTGGTGCCCCACCTCATGAATTCAGTCACTGTCATTTTGTTGTTCGGTCACAAAAGGTAATTTCGCGGTCACTGCGTGGAACCACCATTCAGGACCCAGTAACGAAACAGTGCCACAGCTCATGAGTAGGGCCCCTGAAACCCTATGTTGAAAATTTGGTAAAACAATTCCCAAAAATGACTGTTACTGTGTGCGTTCACGCAGTCCCTACGCCCACTCACATTTTTAATATTTTCACTCCATATTTTCAACATTGCCATTTTACCACACCTCCTTATGAGCAGTACAGCTGTCATTTTTCATTTCTTGCCCAAAATGTGTTTTCGTGCATGTAGCACACAATGGCGCAGTCATTGTGCGAAATCAATGTTCGGGATAGATTAAGAAAATTACAGTGACACTCTTCATGAGCAGAGGTCTTAAAATGGCTACATTGAAAATTTGGTGACAAAAGTCCATAAAATTGCTGTGTTATGAGCGTACATTGCGCAGTTTCCACGCACCCTCGTAAGTTCACAAATTCGTAATATTTTCAGTCCAGATTTTCAACACTGGCATTTTTCCACACCTGTTTATGAACAGTACAGCTGTCATTTTTCACACCCTGGCCAAAATGTGATTTCGCACTTCTGGCGCAGAAATGCGTGGTCGCTGTGGGAAATCAGTGTTGAGGACAGATTAAGAAAATCACAGTGACACATTCATGAGTGGAGGTCCCAAAATGCCTGTGTTGACAATCTGCTGTAAAAAATCCCCAAACTAATTACATTACGGGTGTGCGTTGTGCAGTTTCACGCACGCTCGTGACTTCACCAGTTTTTTTATATTTTCACTCCAGATTTTCAACATTGCATTTTTTACACCTCCCCATGAACAGTACAGCTGTCATTTTTCATATCCTGTTTGAAATGTGTTTTCGCACCAGTGGTGCGAAATGGTACAGTCGCTGTGCAAAATCAGCTTTCCACTAACGAACTAATATTGCCACTGTTCATGAGGTGGGTGTCACAAAAAACCCATAGAAGTGTCGATAGGGAGAAGGGCAGGGGTAAATGGAGAAAGTGACAAAGGCAAGAAGGACAGGGATGGGGCAAAAGGGAGTAAAGCCATCAGGAAATGGAGGGTAATGAGTGCCAATGCCCGTAGTCTGGGCAACAAGCTCCCTGAGCTGGTGGCCTTGATGGAAGAGGGATGCCCTGATATCGTAGCAGTCACAGAAACATGGTACACAGAGAACCATGACTGGGATGTTAACATACCAGGGTACATAACCTACAGGAGAGGCAGGCAGGGGAGAAGAGGGGGAGGAGTAGCTCTCTATGTAAAGGAAGGGATAAAAGCAACTGAACAAAAGAGTACACAGGAGGAGAGGAGGCACTGTGGGTCACCTTGAGACTGGAAAGGGCACCACAATCCGCACGGGTTAGGTACGACCCCCATGTCAGGGGAGGGAATGGACAAGGATATGATAGAAGGCATTCTTAGAATGGCAGAGAAAGGGAGATACTATTGATGGGAGACCTGAATATGCCAGATGTTAACTGGAGCATTTGCTGCAGCCACATCCAAGAGCAGGGCCATTCTTGATGCCCTACAGGTGGCAGGTATTAGACAGCTAGTTTCAGAGCCCACCTGTGAGGGAGCAATCTTAGACCCTCAGACTTCCTCAAACGGGGGCAATGAGAGGATCTCAGATCTAGAAGTGGGTTGCCATCTGGGGACAAGTGACCATCAAACAGTGTGGTTCACGCAAACTCAGCTACAGAGTCAAGCCATAAAAGTGAGGGTACTGGACTTTAGGAGGGCTGACTTTGGCAAGATGGGAGAGTGCCTCAGAAAAGCACTAGCAAACAGGCTAGAAGGAGGTGTGGAGCAACAATGGGGAATCATCAAAACTGCCATCACAGAGGCAACAAGCCTTTGTGTGAAGCAAATAAACAAATCAAAATGAAAGAAAAAGCCACTATGGTTCTCAAAAGAGGTGGCTGTGAAAGTCAGGAAGAAAAAGATAGCATTCCGTAAGTATAAGGAAACACAGAAGGAGCAGGACAGAGAGCTGTACCAATTAAGGCAGAAGGAAGCAGGGAGGGAAGTCAGCATAGCAAAGGCCCAAACTGAGGAAAAGATAGCCAACTCAGTTAAGAAGGGGGATAAAACCTTTTATAGGTACATCAGCGAGCGTAGAAAGACAAAGGGAGGGATAGTGAGGCTGAATAGAATGAACAGTGGGTGGGCAGAGGGGACAGTGAAAAAGCAGGGATACTGAACGAATATTTCTGCTCAGTATTCACAAAAGTGGAGGGAAAGTGCCTAATCCAATTAACAGAAGCACTTTGATGGGGGTCGATCCCAGTCCTTTCACAGAAGAAAGGGTTCTGCAAGAACCCTAAAACTGAAGGTGGACAAAGCAATGGGTCCTGATGGAATTCACCCCAGAATTCTAAAAGAATTAAGGGAGGAACTAGTGAAACCACTGGCTACTCTTTTAATAAATCATGGGAGGATGGTGGTACCCGAGGACTGGAGGAAGGCGGATGTGATTCCCCTTCACAAAAGTGGGACCAAGACAGAGGCAGGAAACTACAGACCTGTCAGTCTGACCTCTGTGGTAGGGAAAGTGATGGAGTCACTTCTGAAGGAAAGAATAGTTGAGTACCTAGAGGCCAGTGGAGCACAGGACCCAAGGCAGCATGGATTCACAGTGGGAAGGTCATGTCAGACAAATCTAATAGATTTCTTTGACTGGGTGACCAAAGTAGTAGACCAGGGAGGGGCTGTGGACATGGCCTACCTAGACTTTAGCAAGGCATTTGACACAGTCCCACACAAAAGATTAATAGTCAAATTAACCAGCCTGGGAGAGGGTCCCAGGGTGGTAGCCTGGGTAAAACATTGGCTGCACAACAGGACACAGAAGGTAATTGTAAATGGAGTCCACTCTGAAGAAAGAGAGGTTACTAGTGGGGTACCGCAGGGTTCAGTATTGGGTCCAGTCCTTTTTAATGTCTTCATCAGTGACATTGCAGAGGGACTGGAAGGAAAAGTATGCCTTTTGCAGATGACACAAAGATCTGCAACAGGGCTGATACACAAGGAGGTGGAAAGGATGAAAAGGGACTTGCAAGGTTGGAGGAATGGTCGAAGTATGGCAGCTAGGATTCAATGCAAAGAAGTGCAAATAATGCACCTGGGAAACAAGAACCCAGGGAAAGAATACACAATGGAGGGGGAGGTAGTAACAACAACAAAAAAGGAAAGGGACCTGGGGTAATCATATCAGATGACCTTAAGGTTAGCAAGCAATGTGAGAAGGCAGTTGGAAGGGCTGGGGGTATACTGGGATGTATAGGGAGAGGCATCAGCAGCAGAAAACAGGAAGTTTTATCCCTCTGTACAGACAGTTGGTGAGACCCCATCTGGAGTACTGTGTCCAGTTCTGAGACCCCATCTCCGCAAGGACATAGACAGGATAGAGGTAGTCCAGAGGAGGGCAACTAAATGGTGCAGGGTCTGCAAGAGAAGCCGTATGAGGAGAGACTAAAGGAGCTTAATATGTATACCCTTGAGGAAAGAAGGAGGGGGGACATGATAGAAACTTTAAGTACCTCAGTGGAATCAACAAAGTCCAAGAGGGTAGCATCTTTCAGAAAAAAGACTTGCAAGAACAAGGGACACAATTTAAAAATAGAAGGAGGGCGGTTCAGGGGCAATGTGAGGAGTATATTTCACAGAGAGGGTAGTGGATGCATGGAACAGCCTCCTGAGGAGGTTGTGGGGTCTAAACTGTGGGAGAATTCAAGAATGCATGGGACAGACATAAGGCAATTCTTGAGGGGGTAGGAAGAAATAGGCTGTTGATTAAATAGGATCTGTGGCCTATCCTGTAGGTAGGGAAATGGGCAGACTAGATGGGCCAAGCGGTCCTTATCTGCCATCAAAGTCTATGTTTCTATGTTTAAAATTTGGAGTGAAAATACCTACAAATGCCTGGGATGTTAGGGTTTCCAACCATAACGCCCCACCCTGAAGAGACTGACAGGCATCAGGGGTGTGACTTGGGATTGTTAACCTGTAATACTCCTGCCATTCCACCCCCACCCACACCCTGCAGCCAGTGACAGGCATTGAGGTGTGCCTTGGACTCTTTGGCCCTAAAGTTCACCCCATTCTCCTATAGTGCACCCATCTCACCGTATTTTTTTATGGAATGGTTGAGCATAAGGCCCAAAGACTCCAAGGCACACTGTGACACTTGTCAGTGTCTGCTGGGTAGGGTATGGTGAAATGACAATTATGCCTGATGACCCAAAGGCACACCCCAATGCCTGTCAGTCTCTGTAGGGTGGTGGTGGGGTTGGCTTCAGTTCAATACTTCACTGCCATTCCTATGATGCATTTCTGTAACTCTTACACTACCAATGCCTAAGCGAACATTCAGCATTGACAAATGCTTGTTCTAAATGCCCTACAATATTGTTTTGGAGCTTTCTAAAAATTGTCTGTAGCTTCTGACGAAAAGACTGCCAGCAACCATTGTGTGGGCAGCCCTACACTCCACTCGTCCACTCTCTGATAATGTGCCCTGCTACCAATTGCTGAGTCGGTAGGATACAGTAGCAGAGTTACAGTAAGTTGAGTGTGCAGTTGCTCACTCGGTATGTGGTGGGCAGCCTGTTCAGCTAGCTATGGATGATGATTATTAGTGTGGCATTTTGGTGTTGGTCTGCCACTAGGACCCTTACTTTCTCTTCCTGACTGCCTTGCCTATCTGTTGCTGCTCCAGCAGACGTTGTTATGCTGTGCTTGGGCCATCAAACATATATACACACACACACACACACACACACACACACACACACAAAAATAAAACTGAAACTGTATGTATTTAGGAATAGGGGCGACACCATGCCATAAGGCATTACCTTTGACTGAGGGGTTTCCAGAGCAGTAGGATAGTAAAGGTACCACAGGATTTTCCTGTCAGGAAATTATCCTGTCAGGGACTGGTACCATGAGATTTTCCTGTCAGGAAATCATCCTGTCAGGGACTGCCACACCCTGTTTTCTCCTGGGATTTCCTTGTCAGGAAGGTGTCCTGTCAGGGTCAGGAAACTGTCCTGTCAGGGTCAGGAAACTGTCCTGTCAGGAACTGCCAAAGGGTGTTTTTCCCTCCTAGTTGGGCTCTAACTTCTACAGCTAAAGAGCTGAGCTTTGTGGTGTAGTGAAAAGGTCTATAGCCCTGTACATAAAAGATTGTGGGTTTGAATCCAGACAAGATCCTTTCAGTTTTCTTTTGTCAGAATTTCACTGGAGTAGTGATCCATGGTGGTGTGGTATTAGAAGATTAAATAGGTAGGGAAAGGGACTTAAATGCGAGAAACAATAAATGTGAGTGGCATGGCACAGATTTCTTGACAGGACAATTTCTTGACAAGAAAATCTTGTGGTTCCTTTACTATCCTTGCTTCTAGAGCTCCGGCATAATATGCCACTGTCTGACAGTGCAACAATTTGCTACAACTAAGTTCTGAGTGCACTTAAAGGGGTGCAACTACAGTGAAGCCCCATACTTAATTGTTTTTCACATAAATTGTTGCACTGACTGCCTGGCACTGCCATGTTATACCAGGGGCACTGGGAACCCCTCAGTTGGAGACAGTGCCTCACAGCATGCTGTAATCCCTTTTACTAAATAAAGATAGCCTCCATTTTACTTTTGTGCATTCATCTATGTTTGTTTACCCAGGTCCCGCAAGACAACATCCACCAGAGCAGCAGGAGATGGGCAAGGTAGACAGGAAGTGTAGGTAAAGGTACTAGTAGTAGACCGACATCACAACACCATGTTAGAAAGCTCTAAAATCATACTGCATGGTATTGAGGGAAATGATTTAATCTGCTAAAGATACTAATTGGGGAGTGAGCTACCAGTGGGGAAGAGATTGCACTTTTGTTCAGTTTTCCTTTGAAGCAGCAGTTCATGTGATAGCATCACTTTAGTAAATATATAGGGGAGATGCAATAGGGATCTGTGTGATACATTAGTTATCTACACAAGAGAAGTTTGACCTCAGGAAACCTTACAAGTGGCACAAGCCACAAGCAATTGGTCTGAAGTCAAACTGCTCAGGTGTAGATCAGAAATGTATCACACAGGTTCCAGCTTTATGTCCTGTTTATACAACAGAAGGTTGTTTTGGTTTTGGGGGTTGGGGGGATGATTGACAGGTAGTGCTTATGCAACATAAAATTCCGGATTCTAAAATTTATGACACATATGTGGAGATACCATCTTTTATGACACTTATTTTGTGTCTAGCAAATCAAAAAAAACAGCCACTCAATGGATTCATAAAAGCTGATTATTTTTTTTTTTAAGTATTTCTTAGAATCGACGATCCCCTGTGCTTGCCCAATGTTTCACCCACATTGGGATTCCTCAGGGGCCAGGATCTATCATAAACACATAATTACAGTTTTAATTTCTAGACATGAATATTTTTTATCATTAATTTTTCAAACAAAAATGTTCTCAGGTTAAACCCACATTGCATATGTAACGCACTTTGTATCTCAATTAACGAACTACTCATACTTATCTTTTTGATTGTAGAAAACTATATTCATTTTAATATTTACAACTTAAGTTAAAACAAGGCCATGAGTGACTACCATCTACAGCTGAATTTTGCTCTAAATGGTTAGTTGTTACATAACCGTCTAATTACCTGGGATTCTGTAGTCATTTAGTTTATAATGGTATGTATCCTCTTTGTTTTCATAATAGGCTTTTCTAATTGGTTTTTCCTAAGTAAACATATTATTTTCAGTATTCAATTTCTTTTTACCTTCTCACTAAGATGAATTTCCCCTTCTCATTTCATCAATTAAGTATCATCAAAGGCGAATTTCGCTTTAATAGCAATTCAGTTTATAGGAACCCACATTCAAAATAGTGCTTAATATTGTAGCTTTTGTTTGTTTGTGCATGTCTTAGCTTCATATATCATTTAATTGCATCTTTAAATAGTAACTTGTATTTGCTTTGTAATCATACTTATCGCTGTAGCATCAAAACTTCACTTGTACATCCTTTAATTATACTCTCAAGCAGTAAATTATTTGAATACAGTACTTGTTGTTTCACATCAAAAAGAGAAGGAGAGAAACATGACTCTACTTGTGACTTAGATGAACTAGTATGCAACAGACACAGCTACCAGGATCTTATGGGACATCAGAACTAACTACAGGCCATAAAGCATAAAGCTCTGACATGATACTCATAAAATGAAGGTGGCACCACAGAAATAGAAACATAGACAATAAATTTCCCCTGGGTTGCATCTGGAAACAAACTTCAGTTCATGGTGCTTTTCCCGGTTATCAACTTTTAAATAAATAAATAAATAGACAATAGTGGCAGAAATAGGCCTCATGACCTATTCAATCTGCCCAACCCTATCCACGAGAAGTTGCAAGTACTGTAGCAGTTACACAAATGGATTTGGAAACAAGAACTGCAGGGATGAATTCTGGAGATTGAAAAGGAGTGCAGAATAAAAATAGAATAACAAAATGTAGGAACATGGTCTGCTGCTTATCACTCAAACTTTTTCTTAGTTAACTCTTCAACCAAAGTTGGAGTCTCTTGGGGTGGATTTTCAGAGGGGCATCCACCTTCCAAAGATTGCACCTCAAATAGCTTCAAACCCCCGGGGAAACTTTTTAAAAGTTACATCATGAATGCATAGTTTACTTTATATTTATAGACTTACCTTCCTCCCATCATTTATTACTTATAGATTTTGTTAACAGGATTCCCATTATTTTGCCTTCATCGACTCTGCCTGCTTGCCTACAAGTGACATCATAACTCTCTTCTGTGACATCACAGCTGGTTGCTGTAGAAATGACTATGATGCCATGTGCATGGGAACATGATGTCACTTGTAAAGTAGAAGCTAGAGCAGATGAAGACCAATGAAGAGGGATTTAGTTTTCATGCAGATGTACCTTAATAAAGCATGAGGGGAAGGTAAATCCAGAAACTATCTGAATTATAAGTTTATCATGTCTAGATGTGATGTTTTCAAAGTTTCCCTGTGATGCCAGTGGTTCTTTAATGTTTAATGATTTTCTAGGGATGGCAATTGTTTTCTCTCAGCTTTTTATGACATGGGCATAAACAAGACCTATACCAGGGAAACCTCTGCCCAAAAACGTGGAAATCATTGTTCCGATTACATTACATGATATTACAGGGCCAAGACTTCCCTAATTGTTTCCCCTAAAATCCTTATTTATGACCTTAGCCATCAGACTGGTTAATAAACAGTTAAAAACAATTTGCATTTTCTATAGGCTAGCTAAGAGGGCACAGTAAAACTATTGTCCTGCAGAGTTCATTCTGGCATGCATTCCTTCACGTGCCATCGACAGGTGAACGATGAAGCTGAGACCCAGTACAAACTCACAGGTGCACTGCAGAGAAAACTCACAGGTGCACTGCAAAGAAACTGCAATCTAATGGTGACGACGGACAGACTTTTTGGAGTCACGGTATTATGGCCAACTTGCACATAGCTGCTAAACAGCCCATATAACCAGATGATTAGACTGTCATTAACATTCCATGGGTGTATAATAGAGCATCTTCAAGTGTGAATGTATCAATGGTACTGCTAATTAAAATTCATCACCTTGCTCCTTTTTCCCGGTCAACAGACACAGAAAAGTATGCTATGTTACTGCTGTATTGGCATGCGATGTTTTGTAAAATTGCTATCATCAGGCAATATCCAGAGAGCACAGCAACACTCCATGATGTAAAGAAAGGCAGGCAGCTAACAAAGGTTCACAAAGGTATAAGGAGCTAAAAAAATCTGTTGCCCATAATTAGCTCCTAAATTTATGTATAAATGATCCAGATTACCTTCATCAATAATAAATATTTTTAGTTTGTGTTTAAAACTATCTTTTGATTTGCTAATGATGACAAATTCTGGGAGACTGTTTCAGGGGTTAATTATATTCAGTAAAGAAAATTTACATTTATCAGTTCTGAATTTTCTCCGATTTGTAATGGATGGCAGTCAGCAGAACACCTTGGTCACATGCTAGCTTGATGTGATCTTCCCAGGTCTAACTCTAGATGGTGATGTCATCCATGTAGGCCAGAGTGAAGTTTCCTGCCCCCTGCAGAATGCAGTCCATGACCACTGAATAGTGGTTGGTGCATTCTTCATCCCAAATGGTATCATTCTGAACTTGAATAATCCAAATGGGATGACAAAGGCTGACCTTTCTGTGGCTTCAGGGGTCACGTGTACCTGCTAATAGCTCTTTGTCAGGTCTATGGTGGACAGGTAATGGACTCCCCCTAATCTCTCTAGAACCTCATCTGTCCTGGGCAGGGTGTATGTGTCAGACTCTGTGCAGTTGTTGAGCTTACTGTAGTTAGCATAGAATCCTGTGGTCTTGAGATTTTAAGGAATCAGTACCACTGCGGAGGAGCAGGGACAACTGGATTCCTGAATCGCCCAGAGGGCCAGTGTCTTTTTGCTCTCCCCATCTCTGGCATGTCTTACACCTTGTGGGACTCTGTAGGGTAGTTGTCTCAGCAGGGCTTGGGACCCTGTATCCACATGGTGCTCTGTCAATCTGGTATACCCTGGTTTCACTATGAACGTGTCACCAAATATACTCAGCACCACACTCATTTTGGCAGCTTGGGCTCGGGACGCACCTGGAAACAAGACCTGGCTCAGTGTGCCTTTCCCAGCTACCAGTTTTAAATAAATAATAAATAAATAATGTCAGCCACTTCAAGATGGTGACAGCATCCACTAAGGTGTCTCCCTTCGCCTCTCCCGGGAGATCTACCAGTGGGTCTGTTCCACACCCTCCTCCAGAAAGCTGCACACAGCCGGGACCATCTCATCCCATCATGGTAGGGGTTCATCATGTTTTTGTGGTAAACTTACTGTTGTCTCCAACTGTTGGGTAGCTCCATCATGTAATTAACATCATTCACCCCCCTGACCACTGAGTAAGGCCCCTCCCAAGCAGTCTGCAGTTTGTTCTGCCAGATGGGATGAGCACCATCACCTGTTGCCCAACTTCATAGTCCTGAGCTCTGGCCCCATAGTCATACCATGTTTTCTGCCTCTGCTGTGCAGTGGCTAGGTGCTCCTGGGTGAACCCCATAAGCTGCTTGAGCCATGACCTGAAATTTAGGACATCACCCACAACAGATTTCCCATGGGGAGCAAGCTCACCCTTCTAATCATCCCTTATCAAATCAAGGGGGCCCTACACCCAATGAACAAAAAGAAGCTCAAAGGGTGAGGAACCCTGTGGACTCCTGAGTGATTTCCTTATATGCAAAAAGAGGTGGGGTAGGTACTTGTCCACTCTCTTGCATGCTGGTCAGTGAATGCCCTTAACATTGTCTTAAGGGAGTCATTGAATCACTCAACCAGACCATTAGTCTGGGGGTGGTATGGCAAGGCCCTGAGCTGCCTTACCCACACTTCTTCCAGAGACTATCAGATCAGACATGAAGCTGGTGCCCTGATCTGACAGACTCTCCTGGGGAAAACTCACCCAGCTAAATATCCCCAGGCCCAGCAGTTCATCAGCCACCTTCTCAGCCTCGATGGAGGACAAGGGCACTGCTTCCTGGTAGCTTATGGTGTAATCTATGACCACGAAGCTGTACCGCTTGCCAGTGTGACTTGGGGTGCTAAGAGGCCCCCACTGTGCCTGTGGCAACTCACAGAAATGGTTCTTCAATAACAGGTAGGGGAATCAAAGCCACTTTGGCCTTGTGCCCAACCTTTTCCACCCTCTGGCTCTGCAGACAAGTCCAGCAGTAAGTTGCCACTTCTTTAAAAATACTGGGCCAGCAAAAATTATTAGTCAGCCAACTTTTTGTACAGCTTACCCCTAGGTGTCCTGAAAAGGGTATCTCATGGGCTAAGGCCAGAATCTACTTCCCATACTACCTAGAAACCACTATCTGGCAGAGTACCCCTTCCTCTGATCCTCCTTTAGGAACCCACTCATGGTACATGAGCCCATACTCCCAGTATACTTCCCCTTTCTTGAACACTTGGAGAGTCACCTTCCCCACTGGTGGCTAACTCTCTTAGCTTTTGTAGGGATTAGTCAGCTTGCTGTGCTCTCCCTAGCTCCGCATGCCTGATCTTACCCAGAACACACTCTGCTGTGGAAGAGCCGCCCCCGTTTGGCCTCTCCTCAGTCTGTAGCTGTGACTCAGAACTGCTGCTCTAAGATCATTCCAGCTACAACTTCTGCTACTGAGGTAGGGGTTGCTTCCTCATGCACTGACCCCTCTGTGTCCTCAGGATCTGGTCCCTGCTCTTGCTACAGGTGGAGACACAACCAATATTGACACTACTATCAAAGTCATTACCCAAGATTACATTCACAGTTAGGTCTGGTACAACACCAACCTCCCATATGCCCTGGTCACCTTCCCAGCTTAGAAAGACCTGGGCAAGTGGCACTGAGACCACTGAACCCATGACTCCTCTAATCCTAGAAAACTGATCAGGCAGGATCTGTTCCTCTGGAATCAAATCTTGCTTCATCAAAGAAATGCACGTCCCAGTGTCCCTCAATCCTTGGGTCACCATCCCACACAGAGGGTGCATGTGCACAGTGGAGCTAGAGGGTACTGCACTCTGTGTACGGGCTACTAACTGCTGGGTGCTTCTTGAGCTACTCCCTCCTGCTGTACTGGCACCTTTTGTTACATTTGTTGGACAATCATAAGACAAATGCCCCAGTTTCTGGCAGATATAGCACTTGTGTTCACCAATCCCTGTACTTCAGAGACCAGGGGCTTCCCTTTTTGTTCAGGCACAGGTTGGCTCCCTTTAGGCTGCTCCCACCCCGGGGGCTTCCTAAACCACCTGATGGTCCACCCCCATTCCCTTTGTGGTGAAAGGCTGGTCGGCTGCATGTGATCTAATCAGCCCTCTCAGCTGCCTCCCCTGCGGAGCTCCATATTCTATCCAACAACCATATTCTCCTATCCTCAGATACAGTTTTTAAAAACTGTTCCAGCAGAAATAAATCTTTCGTCTCCTCTACAGAGTGAGCGTTTGCATCTTCTACCCATCATTCTAACAAGTTACTTAGCTGCTCACACATTTCAAAATAGCTGTCGCCCAGGGCTTTTCTTAACTCCCTAAATATCTGCCCATAGGCCTCGAGTTACTTCAAAACACTTTAATAAGGGATTTTTCACTTTATCATAGTCCATGCAATCATTAGCATCCATTCGGGCAAAAACTTCAAATGCCTTGCCTGTAAGAAGTGACAGTAGGATAGTAGCCCAAGAAGCCCTGCTCAATCCCAATTGCCCACAGACTCTCTCAAAACATCTTAAAAACAAATCAAGATCACCCCCTTCCCCATATCTAGGAAACATTTTAGAATTTATTTTGGCATCCTTGGGCAACCCCTCATGCTATTACTCACAGTTTCTGGTGATGCCCTCTGGCACCGAATCTCTATCTGACTGTCATGCTCAAGCCTTTTTATCTGGATCTCATGCTGGCGTTGCCTTTCTTGCTCCTCAGCCTTTCCCTTCTCCTTCTCTTGCTCCTGTTGTCCTTCTCACTGAATCTGGAAGTGGTGCTTTTTCTCTCACTCCTCTGCTTTTCACTTCTCCTCCTCTGCTTGCAGCCTCATCTTCTGCAGCTCCATCTCTGTTACTTAAACATGGCAAGCTGTAGCTGCAACATCTGTACCTGGTGTACTTGCACCACTGCCCTAGTCAAAGGCTCTGGCACATTGTCGATTACTTCCATTGTGACCAATTTCATATGATTTTCCTGGTCACTTTTTTGGAGGATGGCTACAAATTATGCCCTTGTTTGCCCCTTCTCATAAGCCAATTTTCTGTTTTGGCACAGCTCTTGTGGTTGTAGCAGTGAGCAGCTGTTACTTGACCTAGACATAATGTCTTCTAGCTTTCTAGTTTTGCTAAACAAACAGAAAAAAACCTGGTAGAATATACAGTCCCCCTTTGTATATCCTGTTCTGTGACTGGACAGGTAACCTTTATACCGACAAACTGTTACAGATTCCACACACTGTCTCCAGTTTGTGACTGACTGGTCCTTCACTGACTCAGCCTATATCACTGTTTCCAGCTTCCTCAGTACTTCAGTAGCTGCCACTACTCAGCTTAGACACTCCTTTAGAGAGTCATTGGGTTCCTGTCCCTTCAGAGCCCCTGCTCACACAGTACAGTGATCCTTGCTTAAGGTCACACGACCACCCCTCTCTGTCACAGCAGATAACAGCTTACTTTAGAAACAGATTATGATAACAGTAGCCTTCTCCTCTGTGATGGATATACAGTTATTGTCAATTATACATTGGTTAGCTGTACCTCAAAGGATTCAGTCACAGAAACATGAACTATATAAAAATAATACTTTTAATATTTCAAGATAATTGCAGAGATTCTACAGCAAATTACCACAAAACTGTAGGTAACAGAAATTCTACAGAAATAAAACCTGTTCCACACAGAAAACAAATGACTGTCTCTCTCTTTACAAGGTAGATTAGTTTACCCCAAGACACTCTGAATCAGGTCAGACATGAACTTTAAGATGGCAGTTTGTTCGCAGTCTCAAGCCTGACTGACTCTGTGAGGCCCTGTCAGAGCTAAAACCTTCTAGATGCCCCCCCCCCCATGACACATAAACCAGTATATGTCACTCTGACCTCACAGATTCAAAATCTTTTGTCTCAAGCAGCCATTATGAGAACCAGCTTATACCAGTGTGTGATTTAATTAGTATAACCCCTTTTACAGGAATGTTTTTATTAGCTAGCAGCCTTCTAGTGCTCAGCCATGTCTCAGAGTTCTGAAGCGAACATCCTTAAAGTCATACATTTAGAACCAGGCCCAGCTAGTCTGAGAAAACAACAAACCACACTCCACAAGTGGTAAAAATTATAGAGTACAATAGTCAAGTTAACCATGCAGAAAAGCTTTATTGTGCTGAGACAGTGATAAGAACCTCGCCTCTTTCCATTATCCACTTACTTCAAACTGTTATCCTGGCAGGGAAATACAGTACAGGTACCTATTTATGGTTACATTACATTACACAGGCTATAAATTCAAAACACTTTAGGGGTCTGTCATTCTTGAAAAAGTTCATGTCTGAGCAAATCACCAGGGGCCAGATATTCAAAACTTTGCCCAGGCGTAAATCCCAGTTTGCCCACACAAACCAGGCTTTGCCTGGATTTCCCATATTCAAAAGCACGGTTAGCACTGGCAAACAGGGTTTGCACCCAGGCATTATTCAGAGGGAGTGCAATGCAAATGAAGGGGCGGGACATGAATATTGGCATAGTACAAAATCAGAGTATGTGCACTGCACAAGGCAGTTTTGCTCAGTCCCCTTGTGTGGCGTACATACCACTGATCAAAAACCTTGACTTACTCCCGCAGAACCCTAGCAGTTGACAGAGGAAGTACAGCGCCCCCCCCCCAACTCCCAACAGAGTAGTCCTTGGCATCTAGTGGTGCCCTCCCCCTTCCCCGCCAATCACTGGCCCAATGTTAAAATACATCATTCCCCATTGCCAGTGATCCCCCTGCCAATCGTCAGCCTGATGTTAAATCATTCCCTGGTGTCCAGTGGTCCCTCCCCCCCCCCCACACCCATACCCAATGTTTTCATATGTATTTGAACAAACTGGGGGGGGGGGCATCACTAGCTAGTAAAATCACCTCAGGAGACAACTTCAAAATTTCTTCTGTAATCTTTTATTAACCTCCAACATTTCACATTTCATGCTTTTTCAAGGGTATTTGTCAGTTCTGAAAATACATGTACGAATATGTTAGCAACAATTTTTTATGCAGTTACACTTCTCTGAATTTTATTATAAGGTTGTTTATACCTTATGTAGCTCTTTTGCTTATCAATGTACTTAACATAAAATCCATTGGCATAACCTGAGCAATCTCATAATATATCTGAAAATACAATATAAAGTATAAAAAAGTTCTTATTTCTCTGTAAATATGGGACCACCACCTCTCAGCACGTGTTTATCTATGCTTAATATAAGCGATACACCCCATATTTTAAAGTGGAGTGTGTACTTGCCAGATCTATTTAAATTTATCCTTCATACTTTTTCGTTAGTTCAATTTGGGACTTTGTGTTCTGTAGGGTTTCAAATAAAACAAGCATTTGTCAATGCCGAATGTTGTCTTGCTGACATTGGCATTGGTAGTGTAGGAGTTAGAGAGGTGCATAATAGAAATTGCAGTGAAGTATGGAACAGATGCCAACCCAACCCCGTCCTGCAGAGACTGACAGGAACTGATGTGTGCCTTTGGGTCTTCAGCCATAACACTCATGTCATTTCACCTCACCCAACCCTGCAGACTCTGACAAGTGTCGTGTTGTGCCTTGGGGTCCTCGGGCCTTACGCTCACCCCATTCCATAAGGAAATACGTTGAGATGGGTGCAGTATAGGAAAATGGGGTAAACTTTGGGGCTGAAGAGTCCAAGGCACATCTTGATGCCTGTCAGTGGCTGCAGGGTGGTGGTGGGTGGAATGGTGTGAGCATTACATCCGACAATCCAAAGTCACACCTCTGATGCCTGTCAGTCTCTACAGGGTGGGACATTATGGTTAGAAACCCTAACGCCCCAGGCGTTTGTTGAAATTTGCACTACAAATTTTCAACATGAGCTTTTTGTGACCCCACCTCATGAAAGCATTTGGGACCTCCGCTCATGAACAGCGGCACTGTGATTTTGTTAATCTGTCCCGAATGTTGATTTCCCACACTGACCGCACCATTATGTGCCAGATGTGCGAAAACACATTTTGGGCAGGATGTGAAAAATGACAGCTGTACTGTTCATAAGGAGATGTGAAAAATGGCAATGTTGAAAATCTGGAGTGACAATATTAAAAATTTTTGAAGTTACAAGCCAGTGTGGAAACTATGCAACACACACTTGTAACACAGTCATTTTATGGAATGTTTTCACCAAATTTTAAACATAGGCATTTTGGGAGCTCTGCTTATGAATAGTGTCACTGTGATTTTCTTAATCTGTCCCGAACATTGATTTCCCACAGCGACCATGCCATTGTGTGCCACATGTGCAAACACACATTTTGGGCAGGATATGAAAAATGACAGCTGTACTGTTTGTTCATAAGGAGGTGTGAAAAAATGGCAATGTTGAAAATCTGGAGTGAAAATATAAAAAATTCTCAAAGTTACCAGCGTGCATGGATACTGTGCAACACACACTCGTAACACAGTCATTTTGTGGAAATTTTTCATCAATTTGGCAACATGGGCTTTTTTGGGAGCCCACTTCACGAACTGTGATACTGTTGTTTCTATTAATCGTCCCGAAGGTGATTCTGCAAAGTGACGTGGAAATCACCTTTCGGGACTGAATAACAACATGACAGTGACTGAGTTCATGAGGTGGGGTCCCAAGAACCCCATGTTGGAAATTTGGTGCCAAAAGTTGCAAAAATGACTGAGATATCCACCTAAGTTGAACCCCCCCCCCACACCATTTATGCCATTATACAGCTTACTAGCATTTCTTCAGTTCACGGTCGACTTCGAAGAGTGCAGAAGTGTTCCTGCTCCACCGAAGATCACCACATCGGGCTCGGAGGTAAGTCTGGGGTGAGAGGGGTGTGGGGAGGTGGGGTGCACAGAGGGTGGGTGCGGATTTGGGGAGGGGGCACCGCAGACAACAAGGGACCATTTTCTTGTTTACAGGTTAAAAAAAAAACTTTGTGGGAAGGTTTTCTGTTTTCACAGGTACATTTAGCACGCTGAGATGGGCTCCAACTGTGCCACCTGGGTGTTTCGGAGGGGACTGGAGCTGATGGGCATTGGGCACCCCATTAGCAAAGAAAATGGGTCTGTATTGGGGGGCATGATCCCGAGGGGGATTGGGCACCCCCTCAGCAGACAAATGAACCTACAGGGACATCATACCAATGGGGATTGGGCTCCCCGTCGGCAAATGAACTTGGAAGGGGGCATGCCGGCAGGGGGATTGGCCATCCCCAATGTCGGCTTTCAGGCAGGACTGTGAGGGGCAGATGGTGACAGCCACCACCATGTTTATTGAAATGTTACACCAGGCAAGGCATGCCCTGCAATGATGGGTCGCTCCCTCATTGCAGCAGTGAAATTGTTTCAAGTTGGTGGCATACTTTTGCAGTGCTGTCATAGACAGCGTGCTGTTTCATTGGTGCCACAGAGCCCAGCTCGAAAAAGCAGTGGTGCCATTGGCCACAACATGACTGCACCTCCAAAACCTGCTACTCCAAGCTACCACAATATGTTGTTTGCACTTGCACACAAGACAACATAAAAAGAAGAAAGAAAGAAAGAAAGAAAGATCCATGTAGATTTCATTCATCATTTTAAATTCCCCTAGAAAGCACTCACCACATTACTTGTTAAGCTGTATTATGAATTCAGGCTTTACCTGTTACAGTTCATCCAAGCCCATAAGGAGCAGTTTACGCTAATGGAATCTGTAAGGCATGGAATGCCATCTCCTCTCTTATCATCCTCTCGAGCTGCCTGCAGGCCCACAGAAAGACTGTTGTCATGTCCATGTTCTTGCAGAATGTGTGAGTCTGGTTGCATATGCAACCAGTAACATTCAGCATTCAGGTGAATGATGAACAGGCTGCTTGCAGATGGGCTCATGGTGCTAAACAAAGCTGGTTGGCAGAGTGGCATAGGGTTATAATTATTTTTATCATGTCTATTCCCTGCTATCAGTGGTCCTCCCCACCCGCACCCATGCCTGATGTGTTATGTATGTACTCACTGGTGTCCAGTGGTCCCTCCCTACAATCACCCACCTGAGACACAGACACCATTTCCCTGGTGTCCAGTGCATCCTCCTCCCTTCCCAGTCCCTGTGCATGAAGATAAGGCATTCCCTGGTGTCTGGCAGACTCCCTCCTATCCCTGATCACCATTAGAATTACATAACTCCATTCTCTCTGGTGTCTAGCAGACCCCCACCCTCAACCCCGTCAGGTAGGTTCTCCACCACCCACTCCCCATAACGAGCCTAGGCCAGCAACTGGCACAGCCTCTCACTCTCCACCATGGCCGCCACTGACCGAGCTGTCAACGAGTGCATACTGTAATGTATGTGCTCACTAATGGCTCAGTCAGCAGCCAGCCACGGTGGAGAGCAGAGGGCTGTGCCAGTTACTGGCTCAGGGTCAGAATGCAGTGGAGCAGGCTGGTGGGGCACTACTTGCTGAGTTGAGGGGTCTACTAGACACCAGGGAACAGTGTTATGTAATTCTACACAGGGACAGAGATAGAGCAGGGGCTCTGAGACACCAGGGAATGGTTTATTTACAATAGGGGATCAGGATGGGGACAGGGATACAATGGACACCAGGAAATGGTGTCTGTGCATCTGGCAGAGGGAGGAGGAACCACTGGACACCAGGAGTACACATATTAATACATTGGGCATGGGTGCAGGTGGAGGAAGGACCACTAGACACCAGGGAATACATGTGAACACATCGAACATGGGTGCAGGTGGGGGGAGAGACCTCTGGACACTAGGATGTACATATTAATACATTGAGCATGGCTGCAGGTGGAGGAAGGACCACTGGACACCAGAGAATACATGTGAACACATTGGGCATGGGTGCAGGTGAGGAGAAGGGAACACTGGACACCAGGGAGCACATATTAATACATTGGGCATGGGTGCAGGTGGAGGAAGGACCACTGGACACCAGGGAATACACATGAACACATCGAGCATAGGTGCGAGTGGAGGAAGGGACCACTAGCACCAGGGAATTATATATTTTAACATCTGGCCAGCAGTCGGGGGCCACAAGCACCAGGAATGATATATTTAACATCTGGCCAGCAGTCATGGAAGGGCACAAGCACAGGGAATTATTTATTTGAACATCAGACCAGCAATCAGCGGGGGAGGGGCCATTAGCACCAGGGAATGATTTATTTCAATATTGGGACGGTGATCGTGGGGAGGGGGGCAACTAGCACAAGGGAATTATATATCATCCGGATGGCGATAGGTGGGGGAGGACACTAGCACCATTGATAGATTTATTTGTAACATCAGGCTAGCGATGAGTGAGGGGGACCACTAGCACCAGGGATAGCTCTCTGGGACCAGACGAGTGAGGGGCAGCGCCATGCTTAACTGTCAGGCTACCCACACAATGAGCCTATAATGGGGATGCAAATGTCCGCTTTGTGCCTTGCATGCCCAATGAGCTCATTTGCATGGGGCCATTTGAATATTGGAAATTAAGTGAGGGTGCAAGCAATTGTGGTACCCTGTTTTGGGGCCATGTTTTCCCCAGGGCTAAGAGGCTTAGTGCTGGGCCAGCATGACCCTATATTCAGTCGAATAGTGTGAGTGTACTATTCCACTGAATACAGCCTTTTCGAACTCCCAGGCAACTGCAAGGTGCAGTGCTAATGTTTGTGCTGCTCTTTGCACCTTTTTGAATATCGGGCCCCAGGAGTCTTACAGGATCTCACTTTGTTGTGCCATTTTTATCATGTACTTATAATAAAGTTTGTATCTGCAGCTGAAAGTATCGGCATTAGTTTTGGAAAGGAGGCGTCTTCTGCTTAGCTTTCTCTTTTATATTTGTTTACTTATATGTGCAAAGTGAACAAGTTGTGGCTACTCGACAGTGTAGGGCTGCAGAGGTGTGGCAGTGTAACATCCAGTACTACCCAGGCTACAGGGAGGCCCACCACTGACAGCCCAGTGAGAAGCAGGCTGATACTGATTGTGTTCGGCCTGGCTGATGGTTGGAAACTGCGTAACTGAAAGAATCCAGCCACACCTATCACAGTGCATCTGGATCCTGTCATTTATGAGATGCCACCTAACAGCCAGCTGGGCGGCATCATGATGAGCCTGCTCCTCACCCCCCAGTTTCTTTTAACAAACTAGCAGCCACCAGTATCCTGCTTGCCAAAAATACATTCTTCGTCTGCTTCCTTTCAAGTGCCCCTTTTATGTTAGAAATGTCCTGCTGCTGCCTTCTATCCCTCCCACTTCTGAAGTGTTCCCCTATCCCAGCTGTCTCCCCGCTGATGGCAGTGTTAAAAAAGCAATAGTCCCACCCACTGCTACCATTTATCCTACCCACCTAGACCCAGGAGTCACTGTCACCCATTGAAATCACCGACTACATTTATTTGACACCAGAAGTGGCCTCACACTGTGTCCATTGCCACAGAAAATGTGTTCACTGGACCCTCTGTGTGTCATCATGGCAGGCTGCCCTCTGCAGCTCTCCCATGCAGCTCAATGGAGTCTTTCTTGGACACACAAGGCCTCCTGAGATTTTGTTATATTGCTCCATAACCCATGGCATTCCTTCATGAATACCCCACTACCGCTCCAGTGGTTGCCCTCCAATCCTCTCACCATCACTTGCCTCCCTCTCCAGTACACCCTCATATGATGGTCTAACTTACCCTCAGCTGGTGATTGGTGCCGTACTCTCTCCCACACAAGACGCATATGGAGTTGGGTAAATGATGGCTGGGCCTGGGAGGAAAGGTATGTATGTAGAGCTGCTGATCAGTGCCTCCCCCAAATATTATATCTGACCACTACCTAGAGCTCCCCTCAACCTGGTGGAACACCGCTTCTTCCTAACATGGCTGCCAAGCTGCATGTACCGTATGGAACTGAAACTAGGGAGGTGCTGTATCATACCTGCAAATGCTCACACCTTGTGACTGTGGCATTTGAAGTCCAAGAGGCCACAGTCAAAGGCCTCACTGGGCCAGGGCAGGTGTGGGCTATCACGGAGGAATGGACAGAAAGAGGGAGGGGATCCGCCCAAGCCATCTTGTGGGACATCACTCAGTGAAGGCAGCAGTGCTGGGCTTGTGTAGCTGCAAGACAGATGTCAAATCATTACTTGGGACACAGCGATGGCATAGAAGGCAGTGAGGTGAAAGACAAATCTTAGGTAAGCTGGGGTCATCTGGTGGGGAGGGAAAGGAGGTGGATGATGGCTGTCCTACACAATTCGACCAGCAACTAGACGAAAAATAATCCAACAGAAAGGGGAAAAAATGAACAAATTAAAACCCACATGAAAACCCCATGAGGCCATAAAAAAAAACAAACTAAAAACAGCCAGTAAACAGAAGGGTGTCTGGTGCAAACAAGAAGGATGTTGCAGCCTGGACACTCAGAACTTCCATCCTATGTGACAGTTTAAATGCATTAAGGATCCTTGCGCTTGTTCTGCTGGACTGATGTTGGTTTGAGAGTTCAGGATGGGTGGCTGTGCCTGGCATCAGGAAGAGCAGGGCAGATATCCCTTCCAGGAAGATTTTTGTGAGAACTCCATCTCATGTGGCTGATCACGTGCCACTCAGTGGCTTAATTTTCATCTCCATTTTGGTGGGATGAGGGGAAAAGCAGAAGCCTGGGTTAAAGAGGGAAAAACAGAATGGAAAGTGCCTTAGTGTCAAGTGACAACAAAATTAAAGAGTGAAAGAAAAGGGAAATTCAAACATAGATGAAATGAAAATATTCAGGGAAGCAAGTGAAGCAGAGGGCCACATTTTTAAAGCCCTCCAAAGAATGCAAGGTGCTTGCGTCAAGCAGGTGTAATGCAGCTGGCACCTTACATCAAAAGATATGTCATTCCTGATTCAGAAACATGGGCTGCATCTGAATTGGGAGCCACTGCATCAAAGTGGTACACCCCTTGTGACAAATCTGAGAGTGCGCCACATTGCAAGGGGCTTGTGGCATGGAGGCTGCAACATCCCTTTTCTGGGATGGAAGAAGCCCCACTGTGGCTGCAGGAAGGGGCTTGAAAACTCCTTGCACCAGTCCAGGTGCTGTGGTGACTTGTTTGCAGGGGGGACCTGATGGCTGTGTACGAGGCAGCAAGGGCACAGGGTGCCATAGTGGTGGTTAGCAATGGGGTTGGCAGACATATTAGTGGTGCACCTGCAGAGGTGCCGATTATTGAACAGTACTGTCATTGCCAAGGAACCTTGCGAATGGGGGGGTTATAGAGACACGCAGTTCCATGGCCCCACGTGGGCACAGCCCTGTGGGCTGATGCCAGAGCTGTGCCTATGTGGAGCCATGGTGTTGTGTGTCCATCACCATTCCTTGGCAGTGACGGTATTGTTCAATAATTGGCACCCCCGCTGAATGCACCATCACTAATATGCCTGCCCACCTCCTCCCCAACCATTACTATGGCACCCCGTGCTCATGTGCCTCGCACCTGCATGCTCGTGATGTGTTTGCCCCCACTCCAACCATCCCAGCACCTCTACTGTTGCTCTGGGCATGGGGAACAGCCAGATCCCTGCAGCATTTCCCGCAGGTACGCCACTTGTTTTGGCACATGTCTGTGGGTGCTGCAACTCCCAAATTTGTAGTGCAGGAACCCTGTTCTTCCTGAATACAGCGCAGGGTCCCTGATGCAGCTGAGGTGATCTAGGGGCACTTTGAAAATCCTGCCCAGAGAGAAGGAAACTGAATGACAGACAGAGCAAGAAGAGAACAGAAAAATAAAAGCGGAAGAGAGAAATAAACCAGTAGAGCCATAGAAAAGAGCAGGTGAGAGGACAGAGAAGAGAATATAAGTTGGCAATCATAGTGAAGACTGGAAACAGAAGAAAGAAGTACTGTAAAAGACATCAGAAGACAGCAGACAAGAGCGGACCACTAGACAGTCTGAAAGGTAAAAGTCAGAGGGGAAATGGGATAGATATAAAACAAGAGCCTGGAAGAGTGAACAGGTCAACACGACAAAGAACCCAGATAGGCATGACAGAAAAAGGACAGAGAGAAAGGTCACAGTGACTGGTAAAATATAAAGAAATTGTAATAAACTGCACAATTAGTTAACATTATTTGCAGGAAAAGTTACAAATCAAACCAAAATTGTCCAGGTTGGTAGTGGGGGATGGGTTGAGTTCCTTGGGCTTTCCTGTTTTTTCTGTTTTGTGTGTGGGGGGGGATGGGGGCACGCAAGAGTTCACAAGTGTTGTAGTCTGCTTACCTGGCATACACACGCACACACCCCACGCTATTGTGGGGTTACCGCTTCACTTCTGGGTATTGATGCACTCAGCCTGTGCCTGTGCCCAGCCACCTGAGATGTGATGTTGTCCCAGCATGACACACGTCATACTGTGCATTATTGCTTAATTCATATAGCTCTACAGCCTCAAAGTGAAACAAAACAGCAAACACTAAAGTTGTTTTTATTTCATAATCCCAGTCAATCACTTCCAGGGTTATATTAACAGTTAATCACCCCACAGGACATGTAGCACTCAGCTACCCCACATGCCACATCACACCCTAGGAGTCATTAACAGACTGCTACTCTACTCACGATCTTGCCTTATTGCCCAATGTCTAATTATTTTGTATTGAGTACAGTACTTTTCCTGTGCATTCAAAATATATGTATGACATAAACATATAGAGGCAGTATAGCGCAGTTGTTTAGGGCTCTGAGCTGCAAATCTGGAGACCTGGGTTTGAATCCCACAGCCCCCACTTGCATACTGTGTGACCCTGAGCAAGTCACTTAACTTCCCTGTGCTCCCAGGTCACACCTGTAAACAAGCTTTCAGCTTAGTGTGTCTCACCTGGTTAAACAACTGCAAAAAAAAAATATATAGATGTAGTACAGTTACATACATATACTGCAAAGCATTTCCAATATAGTTGTCAGATAGATAGATAGATGGATAGATAGATAGATAGATAGATAGACAGACAGATAGATAGATATAAATAAGGAATTTGCGATGGGGACCTGTTGTATAAATGATTTATCTTCACAAAACAGTTTGACCTCAGGTAACCCCACAATTGGCGTAAGCCATGAGTGAAGTGCCCGAGGTCAAACTGCTCAAGTAAAGATAAATCATTTATACAACAAGATTTCCATCACCTATTTCATTTGCGACATGTAAGGACCTTGTTGGTTAATTATTTTCTTTTAATTTGTTTTATGTGCTTTTTAATTTAATTTCACTGGGTTTATTTTGTGAAAAAGCACTATTGAGTTTTATTGCTCGGGCCAACACCATGAACGCGCTATCACGAACGATGCCGTAGCACAGGAGCATCGAAGCTGATTAGTGGAGCTGCATGAGCTCCTGAAATTCCAGTTAAGACGGCAGATCCTCTTAGCAAGACTGAACCTGCTTATAGTAGAAGCCGGCTAAGAAGAACTGCTGTCAATTAAATAGTTAACTTTCTAAAAGTTTAAAAGGTTTTACTGTGGCTTGATACGTGGTAAAAAAAAAGCTCTGTGATACTGGCCGAGGTTCTGTTTTTTAAGTTGTAGCAAAAGCAAGAGTGCAGTTTTGTGCTTTGTCCGTGACTCGGGAGTCAAAACAAAGAAAGAGTAAATGTTTTTTGTTGCTGTAAAATAAATGTAGTAGGCTGTAAAATGAATAAGGGAACAGTTGAGATGACTCTTGAGAGTATTTTGTTTGGGAGCTGGCAGTAGTCCAGATGGCAGTATGGCTGAAGGAAGCAAAGCAGAGGATCGTGAGCAAGCAAGCAGGCTGGGAGATTGAAGCTCTGACTGAAGAGACAGATTCGTGTGATGGCAGCAAGGAAAGAAATGGTAGGAGATTGGAAAATCAACAAGGGGAACTGATTGCAATAATGTCTGAGTCTATTTTAACTAAGTTTAACTGCATTAGTCTGTCGACAGTGCCAGTTTGGGAGACAGTGCAGAAAAGTGAAAGTGGTTGCCATGAAGAAGCAGTGCCAGCGGGAAGGGGTTGCAATGACTTGTTAACCATATGAATAAATCCTGATGATGAGTTTACTATATGTATAAATTTTATTTATATTATAATAATAGCTCAGGTAACAGGATTTATACGATAGCTTTCAGGTCCACGCATGTTGAAGAAACATATACCACACCCCTGACACCTGTCAGTCCCTACAGGGTAGGGCGTTATGATTGGAAACCCTAATGCTCTGGATGTTTTTTGGTATTTTTACTCCAAGTTTTAAACATGGGCTTTTTGTGACCCCACTGCATGAACAGTGAGACTATCAGTTCGTTAGCTGAAAGGTGATTTTGCACAGTGACTGCACCATTTGGCGCCACAGGTGCGAAAACACATTTTGAACAGGATGTGAAAAATGACAGCTGTACTGTTCTTGAGGAGGTGTAAAAAAATAGTAATGTTGAAAATCTGGTGTAAAAATATAAAAAAAGCTAGTGAAGTCACGAGCGTGCATAGAAACTGCACAATGCACACCCGTAATGTAATTATTTTGGGGATTTTTTACACCATATTTTCAACCTAGGCATTTTGGGACCTCTGCTCATGAAGACTGTCACTGTGATTTTCTTAATCTGTCCTCAACACTGATTTCTCACAGCGACCGCGCTATTCTGCGGCAGAAGTGTGAAAACACATTTTGGCGAGGATGTGAAAAATGATAGCTGTACTGTTCATAAGGAGGTGGGGAAAAATGCCAATGTTGAAAATCTGGAGTGAAAATATTACAAATTTGTGAAGTTAAGAGGGTGCGTGGAAACTGTGCAATGCATGCTCGAAACACAGTCATTTTATGGACTTTTGTCACCAAATTTTCAACATAGGTATTTTAAGACATTTGCTCATGAACATCACTGTGATTTTCTTACTCTGTCCCGAACATTGATTTTGCACACCAACCACGCCATTGTGCACTACATGTGCAAAAACACATTTTGGGCAAGATGTGAAAAATGACAGCTGTACTGTTCATAAGGAGGTGTGGTAAAATGGCAATGTTGAAAATTTGGAGAATAATATAAAAATTCTCGAAGTTCTGGCGTGCAGGAACTGCACAATGCTGCGTAAAACAGTTCATTTTTTTCACCAAATTTTCAACATAGGGTTTTGGGGCTTCCACCATGAATCTGATGTGTTTGCTTTGTTAATCACTCCCAAAAGGTAGTTCCGCAGAGACCACAAAATCACCTTTCAGGACTGAATAACAAAATGACAGTGACTGAGTTCATGAGGTGGGGTCCCAAGAACCCCATGTTGAAAATGTAGTGAAAAAATTCCCAAAAATTGCTGAGATATCCACCTAAGTTGAAAAAACCCTATTTATGCCATTATACAGCTTACCGGCATTTCTTGGGGTCCCAACCCCTGGCCCCACCATCGCCTACCAATGGCAAGAGGTTTTTTTCTTGTAGTTACGGCCTTCCCCCTCCCCTTATGCAGAGTCCAGATGTGCAATGACACCAGGGGACGTCTGACGTGGCTCTGTATCCCTCTAACTGTGCCCTAAGCATTGCAGTGCCTCCGGTCTCCACCGGGGGCCGCTGCAGTGCTGGGCAAACCCTTGGATTCCCCCCCCCGCCCGAGAGAGGAGAGCAGTCCTCCAGATGCTCGATTCTCTCTCTCTCTCTCCCCTGCCAACCCGTGGCGGCCTGGGCTCATTCCTGAACCAGGGTTGCTGGCGTGCGCGAGGTGTGGTGTCCAGCGCCTCAACCTCAGCACCTCCGGCCAGGACCAATTGTCACAATTAAAAACAAAATCTTCTGTTGCAACTTCACAGCCAGAGAGCTGCACCTTGCACGCACTGCAGGAAATACAACCCGGGGAAATTTTGTGCTTCTGATTTTTCTTACCATGTTTGCTGAAGATCTCGGTTCCTCACTGCATGGAGAGAGCCCTGCTGCTGAGAAAAAGAAAATTGTGAGGCAGGGTTCTTCTCAGGAAATTTAATCAGGGTTCTGGAATTTAAGGTATCTCCCCCTCTCTGTGAAGTGGCTGAGAAAGCAAAGAAAGAACCAGACAATGCAGCTGTAATTGGCTGCTGCAGTCCAGGACTGCCCCACAGCAAAAACAGCTGATTGTGTAGTGACGGGGAGCTCCCTGATTGCAGTGGCCAGTTTCTTTGAGCATAGCGGCATGCTCATTATCGTCATCGACATCATGCTCCTCTGTTCGGCGTGGCAGAGACCAGCCCCAGAACGGACTGCTGCCATTCGGCACAGCACTGCCGTGCCTACACAACCCACTTGTAAAGGAAGATGATGCAATGTGTTTCTTGCACGTGTGTACAAGCAAATACAAAAATTAACAAATATTAAAAGTTTTTCTTTTTTGAAGTAAAAAAGTCCCTCTGCTCCATCCACTACGTATATATTCTGCCACTGTTTTCTCCATCCACATTGTATCTTCTTTATCATCTGTGAAGAGCTGTTGTAGAGTTATTATGTAAGCATTAGAAAATGGGCTTCAGAATTCCTGGTCTCCATCCACTATGTATATATTCTGCCACTGTTTTCTCTCACACCTTTCTCTCCCTTTCATTCACACCCAGTTTTGTGTCCCAGTCACTTTCTGGAATGATTGTTTGTTTCCAATGAAAACAGGCAGTTTGCTCATTTGGATTTACAAGTATAAAAATAAAAATGAAAAAAAAAAATTTTTAAAGGTGTTTTCTCTTACACCTGCCTCTCCCTATCATATACAGGACGACTGCAGCGGGTCACTAGGTTGCCAGGAAAACAAAGATTTCCTTGTGGTCTTGCCAGCAGCAGGCTACCATCTCTGGTTGCTTGTTGTGTAAAAGTGCTTGTGGTCTCACTTTCTGCCACTGGGAATGGAGAGTGAGAGACCACCACCAAGTTGAGTGAACAGTGCAGGTCGGGGAGACATAATGGTAATTTTTATATCCTTTTTTTTTTTTTTTGTGGTTGTCGCAGTTTTACAGTGCGGCAGACTGGAAAGGGCTGCTGAAGATGGGTTGGGACTACTGTATCGAGTGCAGTGTTCTGCAGGTCGAGCCCGGGACAGAAAAAAATATTCTACCCACAGTCCTACTGAGTATTGTATGGAGTGGGAGAGAGGAAAGCAGAAAGAAAGAAAGACAGCGGTTGTTTGAATCGCTTATGATTTGACTCACTGCACTGCGTGTTTTCATTGTTCGTGTCACTTGGGGACTTTGGATTGGGTGCCAGGCACAAGGATATCCTGAGTAAGTGGGTCACTGGTGCTGGCTCTTGTTTTTACTGTGCTGTATCAAAAATAAAAGGCATAGCTGGCAAGGTGCAAGCCAATCAGGTCACTTTACTGTCTCTAAATATTTTATAAGTAAGATTAAAATATATATATTGTATTCTGTAATTCCTTCAGGTTATCTCATAAACTTCCTCTCTAAAGGAAATGTTTGACTGGTTTGTATCTTCTTTGCCATCTGTGAAGAGCCGTTGTAGAGTTATTATGTAAGCATTAGAAAATGGGCTTCAGAATTCCTGGTCTCTGATTGGTTGATACCCCTGCCAGGGGGATACATTAACTACTAGTAAAGACCAGAAAATCCTGCCCTGCCTCAGTATCAAATTGGTATCACTGTGCCAGTTTGGATTTGAAAATTCACTCGCTAAGCAAGAAGAGAGAGCTAGTCAGCCTCCACACCCTTGCAGCTCAACTGCAGTATAAGTAAAGCAAATGTACCCATTTTAGAGAAACCTTACATTTTCTTTTCTTTTTTCAAGTAAAGTTGAAGTTCTAGCACATTGCGAAGTACTGCGACTCATGCCCCCTTCTCCAGCTGGTGGCCCATTTTACAGCTGCAAGCTGGCAGCATGTCTCCATCTGCCATACACTAAATCATGAAACTACCGTTTGTCTCATCCTAGACATAGCATTACACTCACAAGCTTGCTCTTCACACAGTTCAAGTCACACAATCGCTCATTTCACCTCTCTCGTCTCTGGCTCTCCAGGTGCTACCGCCAGCACACAAGCACTCAGTTCCCTGTCTCCTGGTTCTGGTCAACAACAGTACAAGTATGTAAAACAGAAGCAGAACAGTCTCACCTGCACTCCCCAATAAATCATGGCTCCCTTGCTCACCAACTGACAACGCTACCTCATTGCTCCCTAACTTTGCTCACTGTACCATACCCACAGTATTCTTTTCAGGTGACCACTAAAATAATTGTAATTTTCACAGAAGCAGAGGACAGCAGTAAAACAAACACAGCAGTTGAGGACAGTAGGAAAAAAACAGTAGTAAAGTTCACTTCACAAGCCGGCCCAGTGGTGCTGAGGGTTGAGGCGCTGGACGCCACACCTCGTGCCACACCAGTGACCTGGGTTCATGAACGAGCCGGGCCCATCGGGGGTTGGCAGGCGAGGGGAGGGAAGGGACTGAGCATCCAGAGGACAGCTCCCCCTTCCTTGGGGAGGGTTTCTGGAATGTGCCGCTCTGTAGCGGCACCTGGCAGTTGTTGGGTGCAGCACAGACTTGCGGGGCTACGCTCAGCAGGAGAGGAGCTTGGTGGTCTGCAGCACGCAGTGCGCAGCTGACATTGCATGTCAAAGCTCCTCGGAGGACTACTAAAGCCTGAAAAACCCTCTGGCTGCCTGGTGAGATGACAGGGATCCCAGAGGCGCACCCACATCCCACCATCGGCCCTGCGCACCCAGGAATCCCCACGGCCGACCCGGTGATGAGGTAGTTCCCTCTAATCCTTGTAAAGAGCCGCCAAGGGGAAGTGGACCCTCCCCAAAGGGTGATCTGGGGGCGCTGGGCCTGCCAAGTCATCTAGAGGGTAGTCTATTTTCTAAATAAAATAATACTCTCCAGGGTAGGCAGCATGGGCAATACCAGACCTTCCAGGGCTATAAGGCCCTCCGCCTGTGGCATTGGGCCTCAATATGCCCCTGGTGGGCCAGTATTGCCCAGCAACACCCACCATGTCAGGTAGTAGTGCTTGCATAATATATGACAGGGTATGCTTTATGGTGATATAACTACTGGTGACACCCTTTGATACACGGTTTGACATCTGCCTTCAAGCACCGTAATAACCGGTATGACATCATACCTAGCTATTATGGCATTTTTTCCCCACAAAGGTTTTAACAGCCTGCAGGATGGGTGGCTGTCAGCCCGTCTCCATGATCCACAGCTGTCTCGACCACCGCCATCCAGGGACTAGTTCCCCATGAATTCCCAGCCTGCTGGTGGGGCCAGGAGGAGAGGTGATCCTCCCCTACCGGTGCATACATATGCAGAGTTCCCCGGCTGGAAGGAGGTGCTGGCCACAACTGCATGGGTGGGCTTTATGAAGCCCACCCCATACATATTCATCCTGATTTTCTCCCACCCCCTTTGCTGGGATGTGCACGTTAACGTGGTCATATAGAGGCATGCACACGACACAGAACTCCTGCAGCTTTCTACTGCGCATGCTGCTCCCTTACTGTCCTACCACCATGTCTCTACCTGATGGCAGTCATGCAGCAGAGCCATCAGCCTCCGTTCCTTGGAAGAGGAGAGCAGCCCATTGGATGCTCTATCCTCTCCCTCCCTCAAGCCAGCCCCAGCAACCCAAGCAGTCCACAGCCTGTCAGGTGGTAGCACTATTAGATGAGGTACTAGTGGAAGCCACTGGCAAGATGACAGAACAGAGGGAGGTGTGCTGGGGGGGGGATTTCAACCTGCCAGATGCAGGTTGGAGCCTCCCAACAGTGGCTTCAACTAGAAGTAGGGTTGTCCTTGACTCCCTGCAGGGGGTCATTCCTCAGGTAACTAGTCAGAGAGCCCACTAATGATGTGGCAATACTGGATCTGGTATTCACTTACAGGGACAGTGTTGCAGACATCAAGGTGGAAGGCCACTTGGGACTGGTGATCAGTGTGCAGTGTGGTTCAATACGAGGATGGCTGCAGAATCAAACCACAAGAGCGAGCTTCCTGGACTTCAGGATGGCAGATTTTATAAAGATGGGTGAATGCCTCAGGAATGACCTGTCAGGGGGGATGGCCTGGGTGGAGTGGAGGAACAGTAGGCGAAGATAAAAGAGAGCATACAGTAGTAAAGGCAATAAATCTCTGCATCAAATAAGTGAGCAAAGGCAATAGGAAAAAGAGACCACTATTATTCTCGAAAGATGTGGCTGAAAAGGTGAAGGCTAAAGGGTAGCACTCAGAAGGTATAAGGAGACACAGAGGGAGGTGTATCAGGGAAACAGAGATAATGCAAATGCACAAGCTGAAGAGAGAATTGCCCAGTAGATAACAAAAGGGGACATTTTTTAGGTATGTAAGTGGAAAGAGGAAGACCAGGGCTAGGACTGTAAGGTTAAAAATGGAAGGGGGTACTGTGCAGAGGGGGCCAGAAAAAGGCAGACATCCTGAATAAATACTTTTGTTCACTGTTCACGAAGGAAGAAGAAGGGAAAGGGGCTACAATTGTGAGTTCTGCCTGAGTGTTAACTTCAGAAAACGAATAAAAAGTCTATTAAAACAGAAGCTTTGGAGAGAGGGAGGTGGTTACTAGTCCTCTTTTGGAGGAGAGAGTCCTGAAGGGACTTGCTAATCTGAAGGTGAACAAAGTAATGGGGCCAGATGAGGTGTATCTGAGGGTATTGAGGGAGCTCATGGAAATACTAGCTGCACCTCTGACAGTTCTATTTAACAGCTCACTGGAAACAGGAGTGGTTCTGGAAGACTGGAGTAGGGTGGATGTAGTCCCACTAGACAAAAGAGGTAGCATGGAGGAGGCTGGCAATTATAGTCCAGTCAGCCTGACATCGGTGGGGGGAAAGTTAATGGAATCACTGCTGAAGGAAAGGATTGTGGAATATCTTGAATCAGTTGGTTACAGCACCCAAGGCAGCATGGTTTTACAGTGGGGAGGTCATGGTAAATGAATCTGATAGACTTATTTAACTGGGTGACCAAGGAACTAGATCAGGGTGGAGTGTTGGATGTGGCCTACCTAGATCACAGTAAGGCTTTCCACACCGTTCCACATAGGAGACTAGTAATCAAGCTGGGTTGCTTAGCAGTGGGTCCAAAGGTGGTAAACTGGGTAAGGAAACTGGTTAGTGGATAGGCAACAGAGGGTAGTGTTAAACGGAGTTCACTCTGAGGAAGGGAGGGTAACTAATCAGGTGCCTCACAGATCAGTGCTGGTACTGGTCCTCTTTAATGTCTTTATAAGTGACATTGCAGAGGAGCTGAAAGGGAAGGTCTGCCTCTTTGTGGATGTCACCAAACTCTGCAATAGGATAGACACTTTTGGGGAGGGGAGGATGATCAGAGGCTGAGAAAACTAGAGGAGTGGTCAAGAGTATGGCAGCTGAGTTTCAGTGCGAAAAAATGCAAAATAATGTGCTTAGGGCACAGAAACCCAGAGGTAGAGTACAAAATAGGTGGAGTGGTATTGATGACCACCAAGCAGGAAAGGGACCAGGGGTAATCATATCAGATGACCTAAAGGTGGCCAGGCAGTGCAATAAGGCAGTAGGGAGGGCTAGTCGGATGCTGGTGTGCATATGGAGAGTATCACCAGCAGAAAGAAGGAGGTGGTGTTGCATCTGTATAGATCACTGGTAAGACCTCACCTAGAGTACTGTGTCCAGTTCTGGAGACTTCATCTCTGGAAGAACATAGACAGAGTAGAGACAATCCAGAGGAGGGCATCTAAAATAGTGTAGGGCATGCATCAAAAGTCCTACGAGGCAAGACTAAAGTACCTTAATATGTACACTTGGAACAGAGGGGGACGATATGATAGAGACCTTAAATATCTAATGGAGCAAATAGAGGGAAGTATTTTTCAGAAGAAAGGGTGCTCAAGAACAAGGGATATGCTATGAAACTGGAGGGGGGTAGATTCAGGAGAGATGTGAGGAAGTACTTCTTCACAGAAGGAGTGGTGGATTCCTGGAACAGCCTTCCAGTGGTGGTGGTGGGGAAAAAAACAGTTGTGGGGTTCAAGAATGCATGGGTTAAGCACAAGGGAATCAAAGTGGAAAGGAAGGTGGGAGGGAGAAAGAGCTGTAAATTGAGCACAGTCTGTGGCAATAGTGAAGGTAGGAAGAAATGAGCAGACTAGATGGGTCAAGCAGTCCTATCTGCTGTCAAATTTTATGTTTCTATGTTTTTACCGCCATGCCACTAGGTCGGCTATTATGGTGTTTTCTGGCCACTTTTGTTGCATTCCCCTAGGAAGCGGGAATTGACAGTCTCAAGATAATCAGTGATGGCCGGCCCAGTGGTGTGAGGGTTGAGGCACTGGATGCCACATCTCATGCCACGCCAGTGACCCGGGTTTGGGAGTGGACTCAGGCCATCGGGGGTCAGTGCGGGAGGAGCATTGAGCATTTGGAGGACTGCTGTCCTCTCCTATGGTGGGATCCAGGGGTTTCGCCACTTTGCAGTGGCCCTTGGTGGAGACTGGGGGCATTGCACTGGGTGGGGACATAAGATGGGGGAGGTGGCGGCAGATGTCTGCGGGAATTCGCGCTGACATCATTGCACATCTGCCGCCTTGGGAGCAACCAAAGACGGAAAAATCCCTCCGGCACCAGGAGGTAGAAGACAGTCTCCAGGGGCAGACACACACTCCAACACCGGTCGTTGCCTGGTCGACTCTCCCGGGTCCTCTCCTCTCTCCGGAGCCTCGGAGGGAGGACTCTGTCCCCAGTTTCTCGCCAGGTGGGAATTCAGGCAGGGTGGTAGTGCCTGTTGAGTGGGTCTCGCCCAAAGGGTCCCTAGTGTCCTGGATGAATAAAGAAAGTTCACAAAAAAAGACAGTGAAAGGCGATGCGCTATCAACACCACACACCAGTCTCACAGCACTCTGATCCTCCACCTACTGACTGTGTCTCATCTTGCAGTGTCCATGACCCCAGCTCCTGACCTCTGTTTCTTTGGAAACAAACTCATATCTTAGCAATGATGGTTTCAGAGTTGGGAAATGGCAAAATGAGAAAGTGTTTTAAAGTGTTTCCAAGCAGTGAGAAAACAAACCATGCTACAAAAAGTCAGGCTGGAGTCAAACCTCAAGTATTTAAGATGGTTTATTGGAACCAAGTGATAAAACAAAACTATCACAGACAATTACGCCAGCGCTTCAAACTTGATGGTTCTTCATCTGGAGGTGGGGTTGCACCAAACTGTCAGTCATTATATATCTATCAATCAATTTTATTTATATGGCACCTTTCAATTGCAAAGGTGCCTCACAAAAACAGTTAAAACAGCTACAGCGTAAAATCACATATATTATAAATATTATAAAACACAGATAAAACCAGCAAACAGTATTCAAATTATTCCCCAAATGCTTGAGTCCAGTAAAAAAGTTTTAAGAGCCTATTTAAATCCTCCACGGTCGGCATCTGTAATTGATGGGGTAGAGAATTCCAAAGGGTAGGATGCATGTATAAATGCCCAGGCCATGGAAGATTTTAAGCAAACCATTGGAATCTCTAGCAACCCCTCTTCAGTCAAGCGAAGCAATTGCCCAGGGCAGAAAGGGACCAGAAGCTCTTTCAGGTAGTCCGGACCCTGTCCGTGTAGGGTTTTATAAGTCAGAAGTCCAACTTTGAAGGTGATTCGCCACTGTACCGGCAGCCAGTGCAGTTCACGCAGCACCATAGAAATATCACAGTACCGAAAGGTTCTTGTCAATAAGCGGGCTCACCATTCTGCACCAGCTGCAAGCGGCGCATATCCACCTCGGTAACCCTAGGTATAGGTATTGCAGTAATCCAGGCGTGAGGGATACAAAGGCATGGACCAACATAGGAAGGTCACCGGATGGAACAAGATACTTAACTCTGGAGATATTCATTTCTCTGACCTCTCTGAGTAACTAGAAAATAATCAGTCACCCGCACCTGCTCTTGATAAGCACTTGCCTCCCAGATCTCTTTTTAACCTTAGATCGCTCTCCACTGCTGAGGTGCTGTGTCTCCCTTAGAACTATCCTCTCTATGGATATGCTGGGTCTGCTGGGTTACTGCCCAATTTCATCAGACTGGTAGCTCCTGCTCTTGCCGCTCCACTTCAGTAGAATTTTCATTCTATCCATCTTAACCCAAACAGTGCCGACTCTAATGGAAAACTGCTCGTGTTGTCCCAGTGCACAAAAGGGACACCAAAACATGGCAAACTATCACCCACTTGCAATTCTCTACTCTTAATAAACTACTTGAGAAGGTTGTTGCCTCCCAGGTCTCAGAATATCTGCATCTTCACAATCTCCCGTCTTCTGCTCAGCATGGTTTCCGAATAGGGCACTGTACCACAACTGCGCTACTTCAACTATCAAATGGTGTCCTAACAGCTATGGATAAGGGCTTGCTCTCAGGGGCCATTTTTATTGACCTCACAAAGGCTATTGATCATGTGGATTACCCTCTACTACTTTCCAAACTGTCCTCCCTGGCTTTCTCGCAGACTGCCATCTCCTGGTTTGATAGCTACCTCACCAGGAGGACGCAGTTTGTTCAAATTGAAACTGCTGTCTCTGACCTGGCCCCCACCAGTGTTGGGAGTTCCCCAAGGATCTATACTTGGCCCTCTCCTTTTCTCTCAATTTAACAACCTGCCCTCACTGCCCTGTTCCTCCTCTGTGATCCTATATGCTGATGATATGGTGCTTCCCTCAAGTGGTAAAGACCGTATATCAATAGAGGCAAATCTTCAAGCTGATTTTGACTTTTTACAAGGTTGGCTTCTACAAAACAAGCTCCTATTGAACTCCAAGAAAACCGTGGCCGTGCTTTTTGGCTACCCCCTAGGATCAAATCCAGTACCCCTACACTTTCAATCCTATGTCTTAATGGCCCCTTCAGAATCTGTTAACTCTTTGGTATCTAGTAGTTACTCTCAACCCATCTCTGGATTTTAATCTGCACATTGCTGCTACCTGTAGGCGGTAAACACCAAACTGGAACTTGCTTATAAAATCAGGTCCTCCCTCAATGATGCCACTTGGCTTGCTATTGCGCTAGGTTTCCTCCTTCCCTGTCTTACATAGCTCCCTGGCATACCTTGATGCTACAAGGAGCCTTCCAGAAATGGAGCACCTGCTATAATAGCATAAGCAGATTTGCCCTTTCTGCTCACAGACTAACTCACTCTCAGCTCTACTCTAGACTGGGCTAGCTTGCCCCTTCAATTGTATAGACTCTATTCTGCTGGCTGCCTGATTGATAATACAATCAAGAACACAGAGACCCAGATACCTCTCAAGGCTGCTAACCCATTCTACCCAAGCTTATCCCTAGGTCGTCGGGTACAAGTTCCTCTAAAATTCTAGGTGATTCACTAAAATGGAGAACTCTCCTTGCAAGATCTGCTCCTTACATTTGGAACTCCCTCCCCAAACAGGTCAAACTCATCAAATCCACTAGGCCTTCAGACTTGGTCTTTGCTCCTACCTAATGGCACTTACTGTTCTCTGCATTTCTGGTATGTGCCTGTTCCTACTTCCTCACTAACCCTATTGTTATAACTGTTATTGATTTCAAATGTGTTGCCTGATTTCAGCTAGTACTTTGTTACATCTAGTACAAGTAATTAATGTCATTTATCTGTTCTCTTGGCTCTGTAGAATTGACTTGTTCCAGTCTGTAATCATTGCCATGTTTTGTTCTCATTTCCTGTTGTGCCACGAACAATGTCTCTCTTGTTTGTACTTTGTTCTCTGTTTTGTACCCTCCCAGGTTGCGCTGGAATACAGGCAATACTCTTGTCTGGTGTACTTACCCAGTAAACAAAAACTAAACAAATAAATATACAACAAGACATGGGGTAGTGAGTAAAACTCAAATTTTACACACACCCTCAGTGTTGGATGCTTGTATAAACCCCTCAAGCTTCACTCTCAAGGTTTAAGTAGCATCCGACACCTTGGGTGTGTGTAAAATTCTCACTATACTTACTACCCCATATACTATTCTCTATATATGCACAGTCACCTGACTGGTTTTACCTAATTAAATTTTTTTTGATTTTTTAGATCCATTTTATAAATGGATCTAAGATGTTTATGTAAATTGGTCTAAGGTGTGTAAGTATATTATTTCTGTTTATTATTGTAGTAATGTTACTGAACTTTTATCATTGTGTTTATTTATTTGCAGGTATCATGTATGTTGCATTGACCCAGGAAACCTTTGTAAATGAGCTTTGCTCAGTTGTTTGATCCTTAATAAAATAAAGGAAATATATTTTGCCATTTATATACTGTATACATATTAGACCCCAATATAGAAATACAAATATAGTTCTCCTGAGTCCAGTATTGTAGTTAGAGACAAGAGTCTCTTATCCCAGAATTCGTAATAAGTGGGTGCTCCAAGGTGGAATACATTTTTTTTATCTGTTCATGGTCTTCAACTTGGTAATATTAAAAGTTTAGCAAGCTCAACCCTGGCCCATACATAAAATATTTTTATCACATTTATAATTATTTATAATAATTAAATTTGTTAATGTTTAAAGGGGTGCACCTGGTGTGTGACCAAGCAAAAGCAAACAGTTATAATGCCAGTGCCCCCCCAAAAGCTGTTTTAAAGCCTGCAATTTATTCAAATCTATTAAATTTTCTTACTTGCTTTCTTTCCATCATTTTAACATGTTAGCAGGTTATTTTTTAAATATGAAGCTTTTTCCTGACCAATGAGTGGGTCACCTTGTTGTTGGTGGTCATGCTGATCATAATTCGGCGAATGATGAGACCAAGAACCCTCTAACATGTTAAAATGATGTGAAAAGCAAGTATGAAAATTAATTGATTTGAATTAATTGTAGGCTTTAAAGCAGCTTTTTTGAGGGGCACTGGTATTATAAATGTTTGCTTTAACATGGTGAACCAAGAGGTGCTATTAAGTTGATTAGCTTGTTTTAACCTATGCCCTGTGGTCCAAAACTACCTCTAACATGGCTCTTCAATGTAATTATCTTTTTATATTGTACTATTTATCCATGTGTTCATTGTTGAAACTAGTACGTTTAATCTTGACTACAGGAAGCCATGCTAGTTCAGCACCTTGCTCAATGGTTATAGCCTTAATAAAGGAATCTTACTTACAGTGAAACCCACCAGGATGAAGCGCAGCACTGCAGAATTTTGCAGTAGAGTTACTGCAGCAAACAATGCAGTTTCAGTGGGAGTTAACACCTTTTGTCATGCAGTAAACCTGTGACACTGCACTTCATCCTGGCGGGCTTCACTGTACCCGTACCTGTAACTCTTGATCTCGTAGAAAATCTCCAGAGCAAGTGGCTAGCAACATCACTGCATGGCACTGATGAACAGCACCAATTGAACGGCAAATACTTAATATTTTTTAAATGTTAACACAAAACATAACAAGACAAAGGGATAAGGTAGCCTAATTGTGGCCATAAGGGTTTATAAAATGGGTTGGAACAAGTTCAGGTAGTGATATTTGAAATTGTGGGTGAATCAACTTTAGAATTTGTGAATGACCGACTTCCAATCATGGATCTAGAGATGGCAGAGTGCCCCTCTCTCACTGGACACTTACTACTTGCTGACGTCCTTGCTTTACCTGGTGGCTGATTCCCCAACCATACCAAAATCATGTTATGTATTTTTAATAAAAAAATAAAAAGATTAAAAAGGTTATACCAGATTATATAAGGGATTTAAAACAGAGTACATTGATTTAAATTAGCAAAAATGACATATTAAATCTAAGTACAGAAAATTACAAACAATAAATAACAAAAACTAAAATGAGCAAGACAGGAAAGCTATTTAGAGTAACAAGAAGGCCTTGGCCCCTAAAGAGATCAAATCTCTATGTTGTGGGGGGGGTGCTGAAGCAGTTGGTACCGGTGCTGCTTTACATACTGATACCATATATATGTTGCCCTACATTGATGCCAAGCAATGATATGGCCAGCTCTACAAAAATCTGGTTCTCACAGGGTCCTAGTGCCTCTGAGTAGTGCATAATGGAGGAGACTGGCTCTGAGAAGATAACTGAAAACTGAAGTCAAAGCTGAAAAAACACAAATTTAACTGAGAGTCTCTCTAGAGAAACATGCCCATATGGTCAGTCTGACCAGTGTTGACCATGCACTGATTATGCTAGTCTTGTAATACTTCATAACCATTGTCAGCAATGACATTAAAAGCATGGTTATAGCATGGTTGACAATTTCCAACCATGGTCTGTCATTTCCCATAGTCATTGTGGTGAGCTATGCCACTGCCAGTCAGATGTACAGATATGGTGTTATATTCTGTTATATTTGTGTATGTTTAAACTGTCACAAGGAAAATGAATGACAGGGTCACATAGAGCGAAGAGAGAGAACTGGATTTTTACAATGTTTGACCTTCCTCTGACCTGAGAGGAACCAACTGCTTGCCAGGAAGCTGACAATTACATGTCAAAGACTTGGGGTTAGCTGATCAAGGGTATTTCCTTATTAACTAACTGAGGGAAACAGAGGTAAATAAAATGTTCAGAAGATCACCCTTTTCTTTTTAACCTCCAAGGCAGGATGCTTTGGTCCCAGGAAACTGTCATGGTATATTGCCTTTGATGAGATGAAAGAAAAGGACAGAAATATCCATTCTGACAGGCTATTGTGAATTCTCTTACAGGTGTCACAATTGTCAGGGAAGTATGACATCACAAGGTAGTCAGAAAAATGTTGTTGTTGGAAAAGCAAGTGACATTCACTGTCCTAAAAGTTAGGACAGATGAGGATTCGACACCATATAAAGAGCTTGAAAATCAGGGTCTTCCTCTCATTTTGCTGAGCATCTTCAAAGGACACTCTCCTCCTGACACACAAGAAGCAAGACTGCTATGAAAAACTGAAACTTTCATTTCCTTTTCCTGGACTTCAATTCACCAAGAACTTAAGGTAGAACTTAGCTAACAGTTTAAGTTTTGTTTTTTTATGTACATGTCCACTTTTTATTTGTGTTAGTCTGTGACCAAATTGATAAAACCTTTTGTTGTAGTGTATGATAACTATTTAATTATAATGTATTTGTTTTGTTTAAAAACCTGCCTGAGCAAGTTTTCTATATTGCGTGTTTGATTGTGGGATGTTTTAGTAATAATCTGTGGCTAAACTGTTATTGCTAAGGTGCTTTCATAAGCTACCAAATTGAACAAAAGGGTCTGAAAGGAAACTCTTAATAAAGATAGAAATACTGAAGTCTCAAGGAAGGGTCTGTGGGGATTTGAACTAGGTTATTGCTCACCTTGTGAGAGAAGGCAGAATCAGGGTTACAGTGCCACCCCAAAAAGGTTGTAACACCTGGATCTTACCCCTTTGTATGACAACCAAGAAGGGTTCATATTTGGCTACAAGACTCAAGACTGGTATTGGACCCTGATCCAGAGTAAAGTGGGGACCCTGGGACTTCGTGGTGAATGTTCAGTTGTAAATTCAGCAATCACTATAGAAGGACATGAAGAGGGTATCCCCTGTTTTCCCCCCTCCCTGACACAGATTGCACTTAGGGATCAGCACTGTGAGCTCAGTGGACCTTGACCCACAGGAGTGGGTTAGTGACAGTCATATCCACACCAAGACTGAGTTTCCAATAGGAAGACTTGTTCATCCAAAGCAGGTCTCACCAGAGGTGCTACTAGGATCTGTAAACAGGAGTGGGGCCCCATACGCATAGGATCCCAGGCAGAGATACATCAGTTGATCAGTCTTTTAATTTTAAATGTTTGTTAATTTATATTCTCATCTCCTGCCTTTATTAACAAGGCACATATGACGGCATCACAGGAGGCATATAAATGTAAAAATAAGTATCATAACACCATAAGTACACCATCCAAAGTGCAGCCAAAACCAAGTGGTGACAGAAGGGGCAATAACTTCACCTCTGGATCCAAGAGTGTTGACTAGTGGACACACTGTTCTAAATTTGGTTTCTGTTTGCAGGGAATTGTGTGACATGGCTGGCTAGCTGCTATATCACCTTTACAATTACAGCACTAACTTTCTTTAACATTATGGGCTCGATTTCATGGATTTTCAAAGGGTGATACAAGGCTAGCGTCAAGCCTGTGTCAATCCTGTTCCTTGACACAGCTGCCGCAAACACCTTTCATGCAACTGCTCGATTTAAGTACATTGGGCCTTGTGACACTTTCTACACTTTATGGTGGCTTGTGCCAGATATTTGGTGCAAGCCCATAGAAATGGTCTGTGGCATACCGAAAGTTAGACCAGGGGGACCTGGTCTAAATTGCAGTTTGCAGCGTATGGGAGTGAAAATCCTGACCAGCGCTGGGAGACTGTTGCAAGGCCCATGCACTGTTTAATCGGTGCACTGGGGGCTTGCAGCATTCTCAGGCCTTTGAAAAATCAAGCTCCATGTGTTACCCATCCTACTGGGTCAATATTGCGCATGAAAGACAGTGTGGTGGATACTGTGTTGTCTATTGAGCGCATGTAGTTTCAGCGACGGGGTACAACAGTGCTAGTGAAAAAGCACTACCTCTGTTATTGAATGCTTTTACCTGGTGTCATCAAGTTGCCATGTGCTGGGGGCTTGGTCGAGCCACTCCCCTGGTGAAGTGGCTAGGGCAGCAGAACATGGTGGAATGGGAGACCTGGGACAGTGATTCAGTCCCCCCCCCCAGGTCTTCCCATGCTGCAACTCTTTCCTGGTTTTCTTTGAAAACAAAAACAGCTCCCACCCTACAGTGTTTTCCACATCCCAACCCCCGGAGTTTGTTATTTTAATTCTTGGGATGTTGGGGCAAAGCCCCCATAGTCAGGGGTGTGGGGGTAGTCCCCCACAAAAAACAAAGAAGCCCATAGAATGTAAGGGTGTGCGCTGCTTGTGTTCATTTGTGTTTTGCCCAACAATATTGCAGTGTACGCTGTTATGGTTGTGGCATTAGGTGCCATGATGTTTCTGTGCATGGTAATGACCCCGTTGTTACCCATAATAGGCATATAAAATGATGCTAAGGTTTTTTCAGTGAAGCAAAACTCAAATTGTTGTACAGAGATATTTCTTTTGGCAGGTACATTAAATGGTTAAGACTCTCAAAAATGCATCCATCTGTACGTTTCATAAGGTACACCACCATCCAAGTGTCACTTCAAAAATTGACATATTACCACTTATTGGGAAACCAAACCCCATTTTATGTATTTCCCATGTGGTTGCCAGAAGGAGTTCAGAAGTGTATACACTGTGGTGATGGATATCAATACCATGCATAGACCACCACCACCCAAAGTGGCAAAATGGAAACAGTTTTTTTCTTTTCGACACTGAGGTTGACTTTGACATTGAGCATAGACTTTGCTGCATTATTTCTTACTTTCTTACTTCTTTTAATACTCATAGGGTACATTTTTACCTTTAAAAAACATGTAAATAAATATTTACTAGATTTCCTGTAGGTCATTCCCTTTGTTATTAGATTTTTTGCATATCACATGTACGTTGTAATATTGTTCTTCACTATCCTCTTATATAGCTTATAGCCTCAGATCTCTCATAAAATGAGCTTTGCCTTTAAGTACCTGCCAGTTAATTCAACAATACTATAAATGTATCATCATTAGAGTAGACATCATAGTCATTTATGTTTGACACTATTAATAAAGGACTGTGGATGGCATGAAAGATATTGTGGGGCCATGAATAGCAATGAAAGCTATTGTGGGGCCATGGATAGCAATGGAAGATATTGTGGGGCCATGGATAGCAATGGAAGATATTGTGGGGCCATGGATAGCAATGGAAGATATTGTGGGGCCATGGATAGCAATGGAAGATATTGTGGGACCATAGACAACAATGAAAGATATTGTGGGTCCATGGATAGCAATGGAAGATGTTGTTGGGCCATGGAAAGCAATAGAAGACATTGTGGGGCCATGGAAAGCAATGGAAGATATTGTGGGGCCATGGCTAGCAATGGAAGATATTGTGGGGCCATGGCTAGCAATGGAAGATATGGTGGGGCCATGACTAACAATGGAAGATATTGTAGGGCCATGGCTGCAATGTAAGATATTGTGGGGCCAATGGCTAGCAATGGAAGATATTGTGGGGTCATGGCTAGCAATGGAAGATATTGTGGGGCCATGGATAGCAATGCAAGATATTATGGGGCCATGGCTAGCAATGGAAGATATTGTGGGGCCATGGATAGCAATGTTAGACATGGTGGGGCCATGGATAGCAGTGGAAGATATTGTGGGGCCATGGATAGCAATGGAATATATTGTGGGGCCATGTATAGCAATGGAAGACATTGTGGGGCCTTTGAACTCTCATCTAGATGAACCCCTAATGTATACAGTGCATGAGTATCTGTTGGTTTGGAAGTGCTATACTATAGTAGCTGGCACAGACACTGGGTTACTAAGACCTTAGAAATAAACAAAGGAAAAAAAATTGTATCACTAAAAAGAACCTTGGAAAAAGCAGTGATTGGCATGAGTGTACAACTATACTGATGTTGGACTGAATAACTATCAGACAGTAGCCAATCAGTTGATTTATAAAATGTAATCTAAAAATATGGGACATTCAAACATATCTCACTTAACCAAACAGTGAGTAGCCCCACTAATCATAACTTTGAAATAACACATACTATGTCAAAATCACACTTATTCTCCCTGAAACTAAAGGCATTCACTTCTCCTCCAGCAGCTGATGATATCTGGCACACATTCAAGCTAGAAAATGTAAAAATATCTTCTCACTACTCTTTCATGTCACCATTTAATTGAAGTTTCATCACAGGAGCTTTCCTGCCCCATTGATCTTCAAATCTTTCCTTGCCTACACAGACCTATGCTTGTCAGCTGATAACAGAACTTAGTAACTATAAACTTGAAAAATCAAGTGTGTGAATGTAATGTTTCCTTTTGGTTGCTCAGTGTTGCCCCTACCTGTTACACCATTTTCTTCTAACTTGGTTTTATCGCATAAGTTGGAAGGCATTCTGCAATTAAACATTATGAAGAGGAAAATATTTATTTTACCATCTCTGCCCATAAAGCTAAACCCTCATAGAACTGGTATTCTACAGATCATGGGCGGTTTTCATAACTGCAAGACTGCCGTAAGCCCCGGTGCGATGAACATAAGGAGCGCGGGGCTTACGGCAATCTCGAATACAATCAAATTTCTATCCTTGTGCTCATCACAGGTCCTTAGACCACAGTTTTGTGGTCTAGCATGCCACTCCTGGGGACTAAGATACGGAGCATGCACCGGATATTTGGCGCAAACTGCCATAAAACATGGGAACTGTCACACCTACGTCCAGGAATGGAAAATCGGCCACTGTTGTGGCAAAGGGTTCGGCGCACTGGCAGAACTTAAGTTCCGTGGCACAGGGCACAATGCAAGCCCTGCGCCACCATTTGAAAATCCGGCCTGATTTCTGTTACACTTAATTTTTTAAATAACATTTAAACAGCATTGAAAAAACCCGATTGTCTGACCAGTTACATAATCATGCATCAGTTTCACATCGATACAGTCACATTTCAGGATCCACTTTCTATAGTGACTGAGCCTGTTTACTAACAACAGCGGACCCTTTTATAAGCACAATAACCCACTTCAGAGTGTGCAGTCATCTGAAGTGAATGCAATTTCAGGGGTGTAATCACTCTGGGGTGTACATCGATTTATCATTATAAAATGGGTTGGAAATTTCCTGCTTCCTGATTACCTAAACATATTCGAGACCCATGGTAAGACGTTCAAGCAGTGGGATTTGGAATTTGTGCAAATCACATACAGAACAACCAACGATGCTCAATCTAAATGGTAACATAACCCAGGACCCTAAAACAATAGCTGATGTATTCAACAATGCCTTCACAGACCTGAATGGTGTCCTCGCCCTGACTTCTAAAACCAGCATATGCTGAATTACATAGCCCCCAAAACCCCATCCAGTAACACAACCCCCCACCTCAGAGTAATTACAAAATCAGAAGCAAAAAATACCTCACAAACATATTGGCGAAGACCAGGCATAACAGTGATGGACTCGACCTGAAGCTAATATTTTTTATCCTCAACAACGTTCTGGCCCCACTGACTAGAATAATTAACCTATCCCTCATATCGGGTAACTTTCCAGAAATTTGGAAAGCAGCAGTGGTAACCCCAATTTTAAAAAATGGAGACAAACTACTGCACACCAGTTACAGACCTATTTCTATTTTACCGCCTATCTCCAAAGCTCTAGAGCAGATAGTCTATGACCTGCTGATAGACTATCTAGACAAGCACCAACTACAGTGTGCTCAGCAACACAGATTTCATAAACAGCATAGCACTACATCAGCTCTGCTTGAATTTATGGGCTATATACATGATGCACTGGATCGAGGGCACTTGGTGGGCACCATATATATTGACCTCACCAAGGCCTTTGTTACAGTCAACCATTATCTCCTTCTTACACAGCTAAGCAGTATTGGTGTATCTGCTGACACTGCCATGGTTCAGGAGCTACGTAACTGGGAGGGAGCAAAAGGTAAGAATAGGTAAAACTCTATTCGATAGCCAAAAAGTCACAACTGGAGTACCACAGGGCTCCATCCTAGGGCCTCTGCTCTTTAGTTTATTCCTGAATCAACTCCCCCAATTATGTAGTGAAAAAATCCTCCTGTATGCTAATGATGCGGTCCTACGTAGAAGTCACCAGGACCTTAGCATCACTGAACAACAACTACAGTCGCAATTCAAAAATATAGAAGATTGGTTCCTGCACGCAAAGTTGTTATTAAATCACAAAAAATACAAGACCATGTTATTTGCCTCCATACATAACAAATACAAATTCACAACAATAACAATAACAAATAAACAACAGGACCACTTGAGATGGTCAAACACTAAATATTTAGGCATCACACTGGATATGCGCTCTCCTACACCCTCCATGGTGACAAAATTGCTAAAAATGCTAACTGGAAAATTGGACAACTCTACAGGCATTCTGCCCTTAACCTTGCAATTACTAGTTTGGTCTTCTCATCCATTGACTATGGACTCATCGTATACAGTGCAGCCTCCAATACAACCATAAAAAGACTTGCCACAACACTAAATAAGGCATGTAGACTTCGGCCTGGTGTTCCTAAACTAACTTATACCTGTGACCTTTACTCACAGACGGGGTGGCTGGACCTTAACAATTGGATTGTGTACCAGACATGTCTCCAGGCCAAAAAAGCAATCCTTGGTCTAACCTCGAGTGGCACTCAGAATATGCTCCACCCAGCTACAACATCCAGGTCAACAAGAGCTACCAATAGAAACACCTTCAGAATCCCATTCTGCAAAACCGCTAATGGCCAGAGATCCTTTGGATACTAGGTTCCACTTGCCCTGAACTCTCTACCCCTGGACTTACTAGAGATTCCTAACATTGGCCCATTTAAGGTAAAACTCCGCATTCCCACATAACTAAGCCAACGGAAGGCTCCTGCTTCCATATAAGCTTAGCAACTGATCCAAAGGCCTAGCCCTACCCTAACTTGCACTTTGTTATAGTTCCTCAATTATGCTACTTATCTTTGTCAATTGCTGCCCTCCCACTACCGTCCCTGTGATTATGTCTCCCAACCCTGCACTGCCTACTGTCCACTATTCTTTACTATTTCTCACCCACCTCCCTCTCTACCACCATCACAAACCCCTTCTTGCTCAAAGCCTCCAGTCCCAACTTTGCCTCCTTCCCTTCTCTACCTGTACCCCCTCCATACTGCCTGCCCACCTCCAGTATTTACTATCCATCTCTTACCCACTCTATCCTCTGCTCCTAGTATAATCCTTTCTACTAGTCTACAAGTGATTCTGCTGCTTAACTTGAATTATGGCATTCCAACTTGATTCTACTAAGGGACTTGCTCAATTGTTACAATTGTGTCTTACTGGATCACCTCTTGTCAAAATGCACCACTCGATGTATGTTACCTAATCACCTTTATGTAAAACGTGTAATGTCCATGCTACCAATGTCGCCTTTCTTATGACTTTAATATGTATATTTTTGTATGTCGTTTGTCTTATGTACCATGACGTGTAACCTATGTAAATGAGCTATGAGCTCATAGGTTGTAATCAGAGACTTTAATAAATAAATAAATTCATGACCATCTTCACCCATCCCTGACTGCCATTATAAACAGAGCTGCTACCTTTACTCACAGAAAACTCTCAACAAGGCTCTAGAAATGAAAACTCCCATTATTTTTTTAAAATAAGTAGACATTTTTCCTCTGATGATCCCCTCCTTACCCACACAAACACATAAAAAATTGGAGTGCTATTCACAGTTTTAATTCCTGGGGCCTAATATTAAAAAATTGCCCAAGGGCAAAATAGTACTACCCCTGAGGGCAAAATTAGCCCAAGTCATTTGCACACAATATCATAGAATAGCCCAGGGGCAAACACTGCTAAATATGGTGGGCAAACATGGCTGTGAGTGCAGTGCAAACACAGCCCAGCAAAGAAGACACCTCTAAATATAGCAAAGACGTCAGCTCTGAATATGGCAAATGGGCAGTGCAAACAGCAACAGCAGCCCAGTGCACATAGAGGTGGAGTCAGGCAGAGGTGAACAATGTGGCCACTGGGGGTACCAGCAAAGAAGTGGTGCAGGAAATGTGAAAGCAAGAGCATAGAGCAGTGTAAAACACAAATAATAGCAACAGATACATCAAAGACAATGCCAAGAAACATGTAACATAAAATGTAGCAACATTGTTCGGATGTGTACTGTGGAAAAAGAGCAGTGAAGGGACAGTGGGAAGGGTCCCACACAAAGAATATCCCTACTGGTGTGCCAATATGACCCCAACCTGTGCCCCCCATGCACAGGGAGAGGAGACAAGGAACCCTGACATGGAGCAGTGTACTGAACACCCAATGACACACAGAATGAGGACACAGGGGGATGGACATCAGTCATGGCAACAAAGACAAAGCCACAGACAGGCCGGCAGACCAAGGCCCCCATCCAGTCAATGCCGGTGGGGGTTGCCCAAGGAACAGCGACCAGACCTTGTCTGTGGACAGTCACAACCCATATGTTGGCTGGCACACACACAGGAACTGCAGGGTACACACGGAGAACAGAATGTGTCAGCCAACAGGACGACACACCCACCATTCCCAGAAGACTGTACAGGCTGATGCAGAGCCAAAGACACTGCAGGGAGAGCAGTGGGAAGCCCTGTACCACAGGATGGTCAAGGATGTTGCCCACCAGGGTAATGCAGGTGGTCAGTAGGTGCAACACTGCAAAGCAGAGAAACTGTCTAGAGATAACCAATAAAGATGCAGGACACAGGATCATAACATTCAAAAGTATGTTATTGCAAAACAGAATAATAAACTATACACATGTAAATGGGTATAAACAGCAAGGAACAACAAAGGGAGAACAGGAAGGGAAAACAGATGTATGGTGGAGGCCAATGCCCCGCTGCTGGCCATTACCCCTGCATCAGCTCCTCCAGGAGCTCAACAGTCCTTTCACTGAGGCACACCAGCTGCTCATGGTGCTCCATGATCACCCTCTGCTGGCAGACAAGCCAACTAAGTAATTCATCCTGGCCCTCACTCTTCTCCAGGCATCTCACCTATACTGATGTGCGATGCATGTCTATGGACAGAGAGATGTCCATGTAAATATGAGGAGCTGACACTGTGGGTAATGTGAGAAGCCAGGCTGTGACCTCAGGTAGGGACCGCATGGCCGAACTAGCATGCCCATGTCTCCAGCATTGTTAACACTGCAGGCACTCCGTGACCTATGCCAGGATACACCATCCCAGAACACCATGGTACCTTCATGCATATCCCATGCAGATGGGAAGTCTAGTATGGTTATTGCCCCCCCCCCATCACCACTGTTGGGATGCCGCCCCATGCATCCACAATGCTGTCCGAGACAAAATACAGCCACACAGCTACCCTGAGCCAACACCCAGTCAGCCCCATAGCACAACAAAATAAACCACAGCATCTGTATGTTGCATAAATGCTGCCCACAGGAACATACCATAGGCCTATGATGCATTGCAATGTTACTATCATAACCCCTGCAACCCCTGTCCCCAGGGTCTACAGACTGAGGTCCTGTAGTCCAAATCACTGGGCTGTGATGCAAACCCAGTGCAAGTGTAGTCACCCTCTCTCAGACATCCACACCCACTGTCCATGTCAAATGTGTATTGTGTTGCCCTGAATCAGACACAGAAGCCTAGGTGAGGACACACCACTGAACCATACAGCAGTAGCCCCTGCCTCGGTCAGCTGCCGGGTTGGTGGCAACAGTGTGCAGCACAACCCAGTCATAGTGGCACACTGGAACATCACAGTGCACCATGACCAGTATGCATGGATGCATCAAACGGATGGAGACCACATGCCCACACCAGTGAGCACACAACGTCTGAATACCCCAGGGCCAGGCCGTTAGCATGGCATGCAACTATGCATGCTGCAAGCATACACACAGCCACAGGAACCATACAACAACACCACCCACCATGTCAGGTCATAAAGACCTCCACATGCCAGCCGTTCAATGTGTACAAAGCAAACATGTCTATGGCATATGTATGGGGATACAATACCACAAGCCACAGGAAGAGAGACAAATACCCAGCACTGTACAACCACAGTACAATCTTAGCAGATGAGCTATGCACAGCACACAGTGAAACCACAGTGGGACAACAATGACGCATACCCAACTCAGAGGAATGGAATGTACTTGCCCACTGCTGACTGTAGGCCAGCACGTGGTGGCCTGTGTATAATGCAAAAGGTAGCAGACATGACTGATGCAGCAAGTTACAGTCACACATGGGAGACAGGTCCGCAAAACAATACACATTCATCCCACCAGGGTGCAGATACAGGACAGCAGGACATCATGATCATGTAGGATGTATGCCCCTATAGGGGACTGCCAAGTGCACGGTAACCACACCCCATGGTCTTTCCAGCACTGTCACACTGTGACACAGCAGTGCATGAATGAGAGGTGTTCACATGCCATCACAACACAGGACAACAGGGCATGTGGCCAGTGGACCCATCGGCCGGGTGCACCATGCCATAGGCCATACTAGAGCTGTGCGGGGCAGGTTAGTGAGCACATCAGCATGGTCACCATGTTGTCCACAACTAGGTCATAGCATGAGAGGCACCCAGGACAGCAAGCACCTGGCACAGCCACACAGAGATACATAGATACATAGATACATAGATAGTGTCGGCAGATAAGGGCCTATGGCCCACCCAGTCTGCCCATTTGAGCTTGTAAGTTCAGATTATGTTTTCCTAGAAGTCTGTTGCCCCTTACCCCTGACCTCCAGAATTCCTTTATGTCTATTCCATGCATTCTTAAATCCTGTGATTGTTTCACCCCCACCACTTCCTCTGGCAGGGTGTTCCACTTGCCCACCACCCGTTCTGTGAAGAAATTCTTCTTCACGTTTCCTCTGAATCATCCTCCCTCCAACTTCATCCCATGCCCTCTAGTCCTGGAACATCTTTTTTGCTTAAAAATAGTGTATTCCTGCACCCTATTCCTCCCTGTAAGATACTTGTATGTCTCTATCATATCTCCTCTCTCCCTCCTCTCCTCCAGCGAGAACTTATTCAGTTCCTTCAACCTGTCCTCATAGGACTTGTGATGCAATCCATGTACCATCTTTGTTGCCCTCCTCTGAACCTTCTCTACCCTGTCTATGTCCTTACATAGGCAAGGTCTCCAGAACTGTACACTGTACTCCAGGTGGGGCCTCACTAGTGTCTTGTATAGTGGAATTATGACCTCCCTTCCTGCTGGTGATGCCCCTGCCTATGCATCCCAGCATCCTATTTGCTTTACCTGCTGCCTTGTCACACTGTTTCCCTACCTTGAGGTCATCAGAGATGATAACCCAAGATCCCTTTCCTGCTTGGTGCATGCTATATCCTCACCCCCCAACTGATATATTGTGCCAGGTTTTGTGCCCCATATGCATTATCTTGCACTTCTTTTGCATTGAATTTCAACTGCCAAACCCTGTCCATTCTTCAAGTTTCTGCAGGTCCTTCTCATTCTGTCTACACCCTCTGGTGTGTCTACTGTGTTACAGAGCTTTGTGTCATCAGTGAACAGTGAAATTCTGCCTTCTAGGTCCTCATAATGTCACTGATGAAGATGTTGAATAGGACCGGTCCCAGCACTGATCCCTGTGGTACCCCACTGGTCACTCTTCCTCTGTGGAGTGACAGCCATTTACCACCACCCTCTGTCCTGCCGCCCAGCCAGTTACCTACCCACCACACTACTGTCCTGCCCACACCCATATTCCCCAGTTTGTCTAGTAGTCTCTATGTGGCACAGTGTCAAAGGCCTTGCTGAAGTCCAGATAGGCCATGTCCACTGCCCTCCCCTGATCCACCTCCCTAGTCACCCAGTCAAAAAATTCAACGAGGTTGGTCTGACATGACCTCCCCCTGGTGAAACCATGCTGCCTTGGGTCCTGTGGTCCATTGACAACCAGATGTTCCACCAATCTCTCCTTCAGTAGTGCTTCCATGATCTTCCCCACTACCGAGGTGAGGCTGACTGGTCTGTAGTTCCCTGCTTCCTCTTTGTTCCCACTTTTGTATAAGGGGACTGCATCTGCTGTCCTCCAGTCTTTAGGTACCTCCCCTGTTTCCAGTGATCGGCTAAACAGGATAGACAAAGGTTCAGCCACCACCTCTCTTAGTTCTTTAAGGACGCTGGGGTGCACCCCATTTGGCTTGACTGCTTTATCAATTCTTATTACTTCCAGTTCCTTTAGGACCCTTTCTTGTGTAAAAGGACTTGTGTCCATTTCTGCAACATTCTCACCCTTGTACTCCTTCAGACCCCATTACCTCTCTTCCTCAGTAAAAACTGAGCAGAAATACCTGTTCAATATGTCAGCTTTACTGTTGTCATCCTCCATGCGGCCCCATCCTCCCCTTCAGTCTCACTATCCCTCCCTTTGCCTTTCTTTTTTCCTTATGTGCCTGTAAAGGTTTTTCCCTCTACCCACTGATTTTGCAACGTGTTCTTCTGTCTGAGCTTTGGCTTCCTTACTGATCTCCCTGCCTCCCTTTGCTTCTTCTGGTACTTCTCCCTATCCCTTCTGCTTGTGTCTTTTGTATTGCCTGAATGCAATCTTTTGGCTTTCACTTTCTTTGCTACCTGTTTGGAAAACCATAATGGTCTCCTCTTCCTTTTCCTCTTGCTAACCTGCTTAATGCATAATTCTGTTGCTCTTGTAATCCCCATTTTAAATACTGCCCACTGTTCCTCAACTCCTGATTCCTGCCCCATTCCCCTTAATGCCTCTTTCAAGTATCTCCCCATTTTCCCAAAGTCTGCCCCCCTAAAATCCAGGATACGTGTTTTTGTGTGGTTTGGTTCTGCTCTTTCTGTGATTTCAAACCACAATGACTAGTGGTCACTGTTCACAGGTGCTCCCCACTGTTACCCCCATCACACTGTCCCTGTTTGTGAGCACAAGGTCCAGTATTGCCTTCTGCCAAGTTGGTTCCATGACCAGTTGCTTGAGGAAGGCACCCTGAAGAAGTCAGGATAAATCTGCTCCTAGTTGATGCTGCTGCTGGGATGCTCAGTCCACGTCTGGAATATTGAAGTCTTCAACCAGTACTACCTCACCTTGTCTGCATCCTTTGGATGGCTAGCATCAACTCGTATCTGTTTCTTCCTCCTGTGCTGGTGGTCTATAGACCACACACCAAAGTATGGTTGGCCCCATTTTCTCTTTCCAGCTAACCCACAGTATCTCTCCCCATTTTGTTCCTCCTGGATCTCTGTGGCCCTTATGTCATTTTCACATACAGTGCCCTCCTCCTCCCTTCCTACCTGCCCTGTCTCTTCTGAATATGTTGTAGCCAGGTATGGCCATCTCCCAGTCGTGGTTATCATTACACAGGTTTCAGTGATGGCCAAAATGTCCAGGTCTGACTGCACTATGACAGCCTCCAGATCTTCCATCTTGTTGCTAAGGCTCCTGGCATTGGCACACATGGCTTTCCATGATTTGACCTCCCTAGACTGTTTCGGTGTTCTACTCCAGCCACTTCCTTGTTTGTCCTTTATCCCTGGTTCTCCTTGCTGTCTGTCCTCCTGCTGAATTTTGCCTCTTTTCTGCCTGTTTCACCTCTTGGGTGCTAATCTCCATCTTTTGCACACTGCTTTATAGAGATAGCCACTCCTCCAGTTCACTGGTTCCACTGCTAGCTGTTGGGGGTGAGCAAGTAGGTATCCTCCTTGCTGGCCTGCCACCCCCTTTGCTAATTTAAATGCTTGTCAATGTAGCATTTAAACTTATCATTGAGTGCTTGGATTCCCCTCCAGGATGGATGCAGGCCGTCAGGCTTGAACAAACCTCCATCCCTCCAGGTGGGTTCCCAGTCACCAATGAATCCAAACCCTTCCTCACAGCACCAGTTCTTCAACTATGGGTTAAAGTTCCTGGTGCATGCATCCCTATGCTCTCCCTTGCCTCTCGCAGGTAGTACTTCTGAGAAAGTGACAGAAGTAGCTACTTGTTTGAGACCCTTCCCCAATTTCCTAAACTCTTCCTGAACTTCCTTTGGCTCCCCATTTGCCTGGTCATTAGTACCCAATTGGATAATGACATCCAGCTCACCCTCCCATCTTGTCTTCCCAGTGATCCCCAGGATCTTCCTTCCATCCCTCCATGCCATGGCAGCTGGTAGGCACCTCACCTCCCTGTCCTCCCCCTACTGTGTTCCTAGCTGGATCTCTCTTATGATGGAGTCCCCCACCAGAATTCACTTCCTTCTCCTCTGGGGTCCACTGCTCTCCCTGTTGAGGTCACCTCCTTGGCTAACCTCCACATCCTTTCCTTCCACTACTTTGGGTACCTCTATTTGGTTATCCCCATTTGCCAGTGTGGCATATGAGTTCTTGAGTGGAATAGGATCTGGGATGTGCCTGTGCCTGACCACTCTAACCCTCCCTGAGCCCACTGTCATCCAAGTGCTCCTCGTTCTCGGCTAGATACAGACGGGTCCTAGCAGCATGTCCTAACAATATGGTGTACACTACATGCACTATGCACTAGAGGTGGGAAAGCCAGATGCTTTATTGAGGGCCAAGCCACAGCTGAGTCAGAGGTCTGACTTGCCTCTGTGATCCAGAACACAAGCCAAGGCCTGGCTATAGCAGGCTGTGTTCTGTTTAGGAGTTGAACAGTTCAGACACTATACTAGCTGCACAGGCTGAGAACAATTCCTGTCTTGATGATAACTGACTCGGCCTGACCATGGCACTCAAGCCATGACAAAGGCTGAGCCAGGCTGAGGCAGCCCATAATCCTGAGCCAGGCTCAACCCTGCTCAGACCTGGCCAGCTATACTATGCACCAGTGTTTGACATGGACAGTCAGATACATAATCAATGCCAGGTAAACATGCAACAAACTACACATTTGTCTAAACGTGGAGGGTCAACAGACGTAAGCTGTGGAAGACAGAGTTACCAGAACCTGTGCAACTGCAACACAATGTAATGGTACAAGTGACAGAAGAGCTGCTGTACAGGTCGGAGATGTGGTGATATCTGCACATGGGGGAACAAGGGCTCACTGTCTGAAGCATCCTGCACGGTGAGCAACACGAGGCATGTAGCACTGTGTGCACCCCAGGCATGAAATGATGCTCAACAACCAGCACGGCGGTGACCCGTGTGCCAGTATCACATAGTGTGTGTGCAGGACCTCTACAGGGAACACTGAGGTCCCTGAGTAGATAATGGTGGGTACTGCATACTGTGTCATGGCATCCAGCATGGAACTGTGCCCTGTTGGATGGGGTTTACCCACAGGCCGTTGGGGATGCGAGGACAATATGATGCATGGCCCAGAGGAACACATATGTGTCCATGCCATGTGGAACACAACAATGACCTGTCGTAGGATGATGGTACAGCACTGTACAGGCCATGAAGTGATAATTAACAGCAATCATCAGATCCATTGAATGAACAACACAGGCATGAGCATCGTGTGTTCACACAGCACAGGGGTGTTGCAGGCACATGTTAGGACACATGTCCGGTTACTGCAGTATCTGTCAGGATACCATGGAACACACATACCCCTCCATGGTCACGTGTCAATGGGATGCCTGACATGCCACAGTGTAAATGCACAACTGTTGGTAACAATGTCATGTTACAGGGTAGCATACATGTCTCACCTGGATAGGAATACAACGTGTAATCCACAAACAAGCATACTCACATGGCGTTAATCACTGATCGTCATGTTACTCACTGTCCTGTGAGGCCTGTGCCACAGTCCTGCACTGGTGCTCCCACCTTGGGCATTGCAGTCTGCAGAGGAAGGGGACTGCAACAGTGTCACCACCCACATAGACCAGACTCCCCCCCCCACTGTAGCAGTGCCCTTGTGGGCCACACGTCAGACACAACAATGTGCCCCTCCCACCTGCCAATGATTGTACAGGACACATGCTCAATGTAAGTCGACATGACCATATGGGTCCATTTACAGCAGTCCTGCAGGGCCTATTACCACAGATCAAATGGCAAAGTACAAACAGCACAGTGAAATAAGGATAAACAGACCTATGCATCCAGAACATACACACTGTGGCTGACAGCAGACACACTGTTACCATTGACCAGTGGGACCAATGAACACCACCTCTGTCCTCCTCCACCAGTCCAGACCGGTACCCCAACACCCAGCCAGGAACCATGCAGCAGTGTTAGTATGGGATGCCTGTGGTCACATGGTTGAGTCAACACATTCTATGGTGCCATGCAACTATGGTAGACAGGGGATATGACAGCACAGCTGTGGATGGAACATACCCACATGGACATTGCTACTACAGTGCCCATGACTGTGCTGAACATGTCTGTTGCCTGAACACTGAAACCTGCAGTAGGCTAGCATCCATGGGACTGTGGAGCAAATAGACATGCCGCAGTGAGACAGTGGAACATAGCCTTCAGCTATCCAGGCGACACAGACAAGTGTACTGCCAATCCATGGGTCTGGTAGCATGACTGGGGCAGTGGTCATCAACAGGCCTGTCCCTGTCACACAGTGCACATCATGGCCACATGCAGGGACAGTACGAGTCCAATATACCACTATCACAGTCTGCACTGTGGCTGACACGTACACACATGGATGGACAGTGTGTGCCCAATATTCATGACCACAAACAACCTGCTCCATGTACAGAGGTGTATCATGACAGTTCTGTATTGTCCACATTCCTGCAGAACATGGACCGTATGTCCCAGTAATGTACACAGTTGCCCAGTGTTGCACACAGATATATGTTACATGATACATTCCCCTCTACACAAGTACTACACATAGCTAGATCCTACACAGACATTTCAAACCATACACAGACTGTACTGTAGCCAGTGTTGTCCACACAGTGAACCCTGCATATGAATGACATTGCTATATAATAGGCACATGGGCCTTATGTGTGCAGTGCGTATACCTACTCACACCCTTGCCCATGCACAAGGACGCTCTGCATGACACAGCCCGTACAATACATTTCTGCTTAATCACTATAAATAATACTACAGTATTACTGCAGGATTATTACAGTACAGTGAAGCCTCCCATACTGTAGTATTGCAGCACTGTACTATACAGTATTGCTGTATTATTGGACCACTTTGTTGCACTGCATGTATACTGTAATAAACTGCTGTATGATTACACCACTAATATGGATTGGGGACCACCTACCTGGCACAGGCACAGTGTCATCATGCACCATGCCTCGAAAACATTGTAGGAACAGCTGCTCCCTCCTCTGCAAGTCCACATATCAATGGCAACATTGCTCCCCTATGTGCCTGATGCCAGTGCGTCCTATCAGTCTTTATGCCACAGATGACCACACCTCACACCTGGGCCCTGATCCCTCCAGTACTTCTCCAAACAGCTGGTGCTCCCTGGCCAGCACCAGGTCAACAAGGTTGTCCAGCTCCACCTCTCCCCACTGTAGGTCCCTGTGGTACAGTGCCATGAGCCTCCTTCTGCTGGACATCCTAACTTTTCTACCTGTGATGTTGCTGCCTGCATAACTGCTAGCAGTAGTTTGGGTGTCACACCTCACATTTCTGTGTGTGTCTTCGCTGGGCTACATATTGGTGAGGCGCTGGCTAATTCCGTTAACTTAGCGCTTCTTGCGGAATGCGCTATTGTCGCATGTGCGACCCGTGACCTTCACAGCTGTTACATCATTGTGCATGTGTTGGTAGAGCAGCTAACAATACAGCATATGCGCATACTGTAGGTGATTGCTACGGCCAGAGACATGTTTGCCTGTGCAGACACATTTGTCTGGGGCAAAATTCTGCTATATTCAAAACAGATATGCAAATGAGCCTACTTAGGCATTCCAAGGGCAAACAGCCACATTAGCATGTCATTATGGCCTGATTTTGCATGCATTACCATGTGTAGATTGCCTGAGCTATTTCAGGGCTCCCACAGCACCACCTGCAAACACTAGGGAACTAATTTGTAGCTGCAGACTGGATTGTACACAGCAGCACAGATTATTTAATCCCAAGGACAAGCACAAAAGGCACAGGTGGTGGTTTTTCATGCCATAGACATATTGTGGATTCTGCTATACTATGTGTATGTTATGCTACAATAACATGGGTAGCCAGTTTTGTGAGGGACACATCAATGCATACTATATGTCAGGTAATATTGAATGCTGCCATCCATACATGTACATACCCAGCTGGCAGGTGTGTGCTGACAGTGGGCAACACTGTCATACTGTCCTGTGACTCATATATGCTGTTCCAGTGGCATGGAAATCTCACAGTAATACACACATGGCTGGCATGCATGATGGGGTGCATGTACAGGTATGCGGTACGTGCCTGGGGTGGAGGGCAGACACATACCATCACACAGGCTCAATAATGTCAGGGCAGTCCCATCACCAAAACATGTCCACTGTGCTCTGAGTGGCACACAGATAGCGGTAGTCTCTGTACACAGTGCAGGATGGTGACATCATGGATGAGGTGAATGGAAAGGAGGCAGGCCCTTCCACGTGATGCCGACAACAGCAGGCGGGGGCCAAGTGGATGGTGATGGGGACATTGTATACACAGTTGGTATGCCTGTCATACAACGTGGACAACTCTTCCATTACCACAGAGCACTACCTGGCCACCCTAACAGCCATGGGGGTGTTCTCACCATCTGCTGTGTCCCACGACACCCCTGTTCAGCCAGCGGTGGTTGCCACAGGGCCCTTCATGGCTGTCTCACAGTCAGCCACAAGGGCCACAGTGCTGTCGGTGACAGCATGGACCCTTGTGGGTACAGTCATCTCTTCTAATACCACCAGCACCAACACCCCCTCCTCCAACACCAACACCACAACCACCACCACCACCACTTCCAGGGAGACGGTCTACCTTTTTCAGGTGGTTGGCGTCCCAGGTGCCTTTCACACTGTCGCCTATTCCTTTCCATGAAACATAGACTTTGACAGCATATAAGGACCGCCATGGCCCACCTAGTCTGCCCATTTCCCTACCTACAGGATAAGCCGTAGATCCTAGTCAACCAACAGCCTATTTCTTTCCCCCACTAGGGTTGCATTATGTCTGTCCCTTGTATTCTTAGAATTCTCCCCAGTTTTAGACCCCACAACCTTCTCAGGAAGGCTGTTCCATGTATCCACTACCCTCTCTGTGAAAAAATGCTTCCTCACATTGCCCCGAACTGCCCCCCCATCTTTAAATTGTGTCCCCTTGTTCTTGCATGTCTCTTTTTCTGAAAGATGCTACCCTCTTGGACTTTGTTGATTCCACTGAGGTACTTAAACATTTCTATCATGTCCCCCCTCTCCCTCCTTTCCTCAAGTGTATACTGTACATATTAAGCTCTTTTAGTCTCTCCTCGTATGGCTTCTCTTGCAGACCCTGCACCATTCTAGTTGCCCTCCTCTGGACTGCCTCTATCCTGTCTATGTCCTTGCGGAGATGGGGTCTCCAGACCTGGATGCAGTACTCCAGATGGGGTCTCACCAACTGTCTGTACAGAGGATAACAACTTCCTGTTTTCTGCTGGTGATGCCTCTCCATATGCATCCCAATATACCAGCTCTCCCTACTGCCTTCTCACATTGCTTGCTAACCTTAAGGTTATCTGAGTATGATTACCCCAGGTCCCTTTCCTTTTGTTTTACTACCCCCCATGATGTGTAATCTTCCCCGGGTTTTGTTTCCCAGGTGCATTATTTTGCACTTCTTTGCATTGAATCCTAGCTGCCATATTTCGACCATTCTTCCAACCTTGCCAAGTCTCTTCTCGTCCTTTCCACCTCCTTGTGTCAACTCTGTTGCAGATCTTTGTGTCATCTGCAAAGGGGCATACTTTCCTTCAGTCCCTCTGCAATGTCACTTATAAAGACATTAAAAGGACTGGACCCAGTACTAACCCTGCGGTACACCAGTAATCTCTATTTCTTCAGAGTGGACTCCATTTACAATTACATTCTGTGTCCTGTTGTCCAGCCAATGTTTTACCTAGGCTACCACCCTGGGACCCACTCCCAGGCTGGTTAATTTGACTATTAATCTTTTGTGTGGGACTGTGTCAAAATGCCATGCTAAAGTCTAGGTAGGCCATGTCCACAGCCCTTCCCTGGTCTACTACTTTGGTCACCCAGTCAAAGAATCAATTAGATTCATCTGACATGACCTTCCACTGTGAACCCATGCTGCCTTGGGTCCTGTGCCCCACTGGCCTCTAGGGTACTCAACAATTCTTTCCTTCAGAGTGATTCCATAGCTTTCCCTACCACTGAGGTCAAACTGACAGGTCTGTAGTTTCCTGCCTCTGTCTTGGTCCCACTTTTGTGAAGGGGAATCACATCTGCCTTCATCCAGTCCTCAGGTACCACACCATCCTCCCATGATTTGTTAAAAGGGGTAGTCAGTGGTTTCACTAGTTCTCCCCTTAATTCTTTTAGAATTCTGGGGTGAATTCCATCAGGCCCCATTGCTTTGTCCACCTTCAGTTTTAGGAGTTCTTTCAGAACCCTTTCTTCTGTGAAAGGACTGGTATGAACCCCCCATCCAGAGTGCTTCTGTTAATTGGATTAGGCACCTCCCCTCCTCTTTTGTGAATACTGAGCAGAAATATTCGTTTCAGTACCCTGCTTTTCACTATCCCCTCCTGCCCACCATTCATTCTGTTCAGCCTCACTATCCCTCCCTTTGTCTTTCAACGCTCCCTGATGTACCTATAAAAGGTTTTATCCCCCTTCTTAACTGAGTTGGCTATCCTTTCCTCAGTTTGAGCCTTTGCTATTCTGACTTCCCTCCCTGCTTCCTTCTGCCTTAACTAGTACAGCTCTCTGTTCTGCTCCTTCTGTGTTTCCTTATACTTCCTGAATGCTATCTTTTTCTCCCTGACTTTCCCTGCCACCTCTTTTGAGAACCATAGTGGCTTTTTCTTTCATTTTGATTTGTTTATTTGCTTCACAAAGGCTCGTTGCCTCTGTGATGGCAGTTTTGATGATTCCCCATTGTTGCTTTTCTGGGACTCTCCCATCTTGCCAAAGTCAGCCATCCTGAAGTCCAGTACCCTCACTTTTGTATGGCTTGACTCTGTAGCTGAGTTTAAGGTGAACCACACTGTTTGATGGTCACTTGTTCCCAGATGGCAACCCACTTCTAGGTCTGAGATCCTCTCACTGTCCCCATTTGGGAGTACGAGGTCTAAGATTGCTCCCCCATGAGTGGGTTCCAAAACTAGCTGTCTGAGGCATGCCACCTGTAGGGCATCGAGAATGGCCCTGCTCTTGGATATGGCTGCAGCAAGTGTGCTCAGTTAACATCTGCATATTCAGGTCTCCCATCAACAGTATCTCCTTTCTCTGCCATCCTAAGAATGCCTTCTATCATATCCTTGTCCATTCCATCCCCTGACCTGGGGGTCTGTATACAACCCTGTGCGGACTGTGGTGCCACTTCCAGTCTCCAAGGTGACCCACAGTGCCTCCTTTCCTCCCTGTTTACTCTTTTGTTCAATTGGTTTTATCCCTTCCTTTACATAGAGAGCTACTCCTCCCCCTCTTCTCCCCTCCCTGTCTCTCCTGTAGGTTACGTACCCTGGTATATTAACATCCCAGTCATGGTTATCTCTGTACCTTGTTTCTGTGACTGCTGTGATATCCAGGCATCCCTCTTCCATCAAGGCCACCAGTTCAGAGAGCTTGTTGCCCAGGCTACAGGCATTGGTACTCATTATCCTCCATTTCCTGATGGCTTTCCTCCTTTTTGCCCCATCCCTGTCCTTCTTGCATTTGTCACTTTCTCCATTTACCTCTGCCCTTCTCCCTATCGACATCTCTATGTTGGTGTTTACTGCACTTACTACCGTGACTTTTTGGAGGGGGGATAGGATTTCCTTGCTCCTTTCCAGTGCCTCCACTTGCCAATGAAGTATTTAAACCTATCACCTAGGATCCTGGTTCCCCTCCTGGACAGATGCAGCCCATCATGCCAGTATAGGCTTGCATCACTCCAGGTGGACCCCAGTCCCCAATAAACCAAAATCCTGAGCTCTCACCAGTTTTCAATACTGATTGGATCCCATGGTGTGGGGCACCTAACCTCTCATCGCCATAGACAGGCAGCACCTCCGAGAAGGTTACCGTGCGTGCTACTTGTCTAAGGCCCTCCCAATTCCACAAACTCTTCCTGCACTGTTCTGATCCTTTTCTTAGCAGGTCATTTGTCCCTAGGTGGGCAATGACATCCAGTTCCCTCCCTGTGCAGCTGCTCTGGCAATCCTGAGTTCGCTCCTGTCCCTCAAGCCATGGCACCAGGCAGGCACCTTACCTCCCTCTCCCTTCCTCTCCCAGTTCTACCTTCTAACAATGAGTCACCCACCAGGGTTGTCTCCTTCCCCTGTGGGGTCCCATGCCACCCTCCTGTGGGTCTCCTTTGTGGAGGTTCCCAGCATCCTCCTTGGTCTCCACTGTGGGTGCTTCCATAGAAGAACAACACTTTGCCAGAATGGCATAGGAATTATGGAAGGTACAACTGGAGGGATGCGCCTCTGATCCACCACTCTCACCCTCCCTGAGCCCACTGTGGTCCAACTGCTCCTCTTTCTTGGCAACCTCTGAAGCAACGGCAGTGGACCTGGTGGTCCCTGGATGGAAGAGGAGGTCCCACAAATCCTGGCCAACTCAGCCTGGAGATGAGCAACCTCCCCTCTCAGCCCAGACAGGTGTCTGCAGATGGGACAACACTGCATCCTCCAGAATGTCTACCGGAGACTGCTGCTCCACAGCCACTGTACTGCACCACTCCCATCATGTCTTATTTCTGGCCCCTTCACTATTGTTTGGAATCCTTACTCTTTCCTCTGTTTTTTTTTTCCTTCTCTCTCTACTTACTTACTGCCTCTGTGCCCATTAAGCTCATGATTGTCCTCCTGTTCTGAGACAAAAATATCTTATATTTCTCAGTAGACCCCTTATTTGCTTAGAGGCAGACCTCCAGCAGCTAGAGGGGGCTGGAGAGCTACTCTTGCCCTTCTAGGATGGTGCGTCTTTGATAGATCTGTGACCACTCACTTTCTGCTCCCAAAGAGGAAGTTCCTATTGTCAGTCAAATCCTGTGCCTATAAAAGTAGAACTAGCTTTGGGTGGGAGGGTGGAGAGGAGGGAAGGTGGGCAATATAGTTTTTTAGAAGAGTGTGGAGAGTAGAAGAGTTCCACTATTTTTGGTCCCAGTACAGAAGTCCAGTCACACAGCACTCCTTCCTTCTGGTATCCTCTGCCAAGCCTCTAATAGAATCTTTCTAAGGCAGTGTTTAACTCTAGTTTCCTTCTAGCTAAGCCACTTCTCCTACTTACTAGATCTTTCTACAAGTAATTTAAACTGCATAGCAATCAAGCCCCTTCAGCCACCTGAGATTTACACCTTGATAACTGTTCAGATAACCAGTTTAGCTAACTGAGACACACACTAAATTTTTTTTGTTTGTTTGTTTTTACCCTAAATTAAAGGTCCCAGTAGAAGAGTTCTACTTCTTTAGTCCCAGTAGTGAAGTCCAGTCACACAGCACTCCTTCCTTCTGGTGTCCTCTGCCAAGCCTCTCCTTCTAGTGTCCTCTGCCATGCTCCATGTTTTACCTTCATGCCATCCCCTACACCCCAATCCCTGTCATAACACTGTGACACTCACTTCCTATATTGTCACTTGGGTCCTGTTACTTTTCTGTGGGTGTGACTATGATATTGTTACAGTATTGTACACATATATGTTGTACATTTAATTTGCATTCATGTATTTATCTGTGTCAGGGCTCTGATAATGTTGCACAATGTTCCTGGGTTCTCCTGGCCATGGGAGGTCATGCCTCTCGAGCTGCTCCCCTGTCCCATGCACCTCTGGTTCTGGCTCACTGTCACTCTGTTCCTCAGGTACAGGCAAGCATATTCCATGGTTAAGAGCCATGTTGTGTAAGATACAATAGGCTATGAATATACCACATGCCTTCTGAGGGCTATACTGTAGGGTACCACCTGAACAGTCCAAGCAATGGAAGCATATCTTCAGTATGCTGAAGATGCACTCAGTGATGTTCCAATTTGCACTGTGTGCCTCATTGTATGTGCCCTCTGCCACTGTTGATGGCCGAAGGACTGGTGTGAGGAGCCAGGGTTGCAGGGAATAGGCACTGTTCCCTGTAAGAAACATAGACAGGTGTTAGCACATGTTCACTGTGTGGCTGACCCTGACCACATGGCAGTACCTACTTTGTGGTGCATCCTGAGCACCTGTACACCCTCCCCTTCCCAACCTCCCTCCCCTCAGTGCAGCGTGTATGTGCTGTATTGTGGTGGTGTACCCCCTATGGTGGGATAGGGATGTGTGCTGCATGTACTCACTGGCAAAGTGTTCATTGGGTATTAAGCCACCCTCATATGACTGGCAGAGTTGTGACTGGTGCCAGATAAAGGCATCATGGACACTGCCAGGGTACCGTGATAGGACACTGATAATGCACCCAGTTGCATCACACACCACCTGATATTTGATGGAATGGTAACTGTCATAGGGCTGTTGAGACCCTGTGTGTTAACTGGTGTTCATTTATTTTCTTATTCCTACAACAGTCTGCTGCAGCAGCACCTTTATCTTCCTCTGAGCCTTTGCTTACAAACACAAATAGAGGCTCATGAAAGGGGGGGTACCAAGGGTCAGAAGACTGATGTATACTGGGTCCATTTAGTGATAGCAGAGAACCTTCCCAGTTGGCATAAGGGGAAAAAGACAGATTTACATAGACAAAGTGCACAGGATGATAAAGGTGCTGCTGCAGCAGACTGTTGTAGGAAGAAGAAAAGAAATGGACACCAGTTAACACACAGGGTCTCAACAGCCCTATGACAATCTCTTCCCCACTCAAGAGGAAAACCCGGGGATAATCAAAGGGTTTTCATACTCATTCTGTTTCTTTAAGGTCAGAACCAGTGTCAGATCTCTCCAAAGAGAGATGGAGTTTTAGCCCTCCCACTCCCAAAGCTCCACCTCAGGGTCCCTTAAACAAAACAATTACTAAATGATACGGAGACACCTATCTCCGTATCCATGCATAAACACTTACCCCAAGGTCTGACTGGTCTGATTGTACATCTGCCCCATACCGGGACAAAAAGTCTGCAGTACGATTAAGGACACCTGCCCTGTGTTTAACAGTAAACTTGTATGGCTGCAGTGAGAGGTACCACCGCATTATGCGTGGATTTTTATCCTTCACATGCATCCAACAGAGTGGGTTATGGTCTGTGATAACTTCAAACTCCACCCCCATAGATAAAATTTTAATGCCTCGGGAGTCCACTTAATGGCTAGGCATTCCTTCTCTACAGTTGAGTAGAGGGTTTCTCTTTCATGTAATTTATGGCTGACGTAAATTACGGGATGTTCCTCCCCTTCAATTGTCTGTGGTAATATGGCTCCAATACCTCTGTCTAATGCATCAGTCTGTACTAAAAAGGGCAGTTTAAAATCTGGACTTCTTAGCTCAGGTGAACTACACAGCTGCACCTTAATAGTACAGAATGCTTCCTCACACACTCTGGAGTCCATTTTACCTTTGTAGGATAACTTTTCTTTGTGAGGTCAGCAAGGGGTGTGGCGATGGTGGAAAAATTCGGCATAAACCTTCTATAGTACCCAGCCAACCCCCAAAAAGACCACACATGTTTCTTTGTTACTGGACGTGAGCTGTTGGCTATAGCATCTATCTTACCTATATCAGGCTTAACCTGTCCCTTGCCAATATAAAAACCCAGGTACTTAGTCTCCTGAATCCCAATGGCACATTTGGCAGGGTTTGTTGTTAATTTTGCTTGAGTGTTGGCATGTAAGACAGCCTTAAGATGGTGTAGGAGTTACTCCCATGTTTTATTAAATACCACGACATGGTCAAGGTAGGCGGCACAATATGCCATGTGCTGATGTAATGTATGGTCCATGTACCGCTGGAACATAGCGGGGTCACCATGTAACCCAAAAGCATTGTATTGAAATGAAATAGGCCAATAGGGGTTACAAAGGCTGTCTTCTCTTTTGACTGCATCTCCAAAGGAATCTGCCAATAACCCTTAGTTAAATCAAATGTAGTTCTATATTTGGCATTTCCTAGCCTGTCAATTATGTCGTCGATTCTAGGCATTGGATACGTGTCAAACTTAGACATAGCATTCAATTTCCTAAAATCTAAACAGATTCTGATACCACCTTTCTTTTTACCCACTATAACCATTGGAAAGGCCCACTCACTCTCTGAAGGTTCAATTACATTGAGGTTTTGCATTTTCTTTACCTCCTGAATCACTTCATCCCTCAGTTTTTCTGGAATTCTATATGCCTTTTGCCTTACTGGGGTATCTTGGGTCAAAGTGATGTGGTGCTGAATCCCATCTACCTTTCCAGGGATGAGGTAAAAGTATCTTTGAACTTATTAAGTACCTGTTCCAATTCTTGTTGCTGTTGTTTGGTTGTATCTGGATTTATAACCAAATCTGTCATTTCTCCGTGTTTCTCAAGCCTATAGGACGCCATATCCCTCTCACTTTTTTTTGATCAGGGTATACATATAGTCCTGGGGCAGGCCTTTGGTACCACCTCTTCAGAAGACTGGCATGGTGTGTGCCCTTCTTAATTCTCCTGTCAGGCACCTTGATCTCATGATTTACTGGACTTGTCTGCCTGAGGACTGTATATGGCCCCTGCCATTTCATCAACAGCTTTTGGTCAGAACTGGGCAGTAATAATAATAATAATACCTTCTCTCCAGGTTGAAATTGTTTCTGCCCTACCCCCTTAGGTATCAGCGTGGCTCAGTTGGTAGCACATCCGCCTCTGGACCAGAAAGTCGTGGGTTCTCGTCCCACACCCGGGATTGGACTTGCACCTAAAAATCGCTGGCATCCAAGTGCAGTATTGGGGGGGTGCTGTACTGCTAGGGTGTGCCATCCTTTGGATGAGACGTTAAACCGAGGTCCCTTCTGCCCATCCTGCTGTTGTCCTGGTGGGTGTCCAGGTGGAAGTAAAAGAACCCAGGGCACTCTTTGCAAAGAGTAGGGAACATTCCCGGTGTCTTGGCCAACATTCTTCTTCCCATAAACTGGTTCATGCAATTATCCAGGCTGTGTGTGGGTGATGATGTGTGATATGGCTGCCACCACACATTCAGTCACTTCACTACCAGTCTAGCATTGCTTGTAAAGTGCTTTGGATGTATGAAAAGTGCTACATAAATGCTGATTCTTCTTCTTTTTCTTATCATATTGGATTTTCTGGGAGGCTTGCTTCTCTGTATTCTACTGATGAGCTAGCTTACTGTACTTTATAAGTCTTGCTCTCAGTATGGACATATAGTCTAGTGTACTTTGTGCCATTTCCCCATTATTCTCCTCCTCCCATTTTTCCTTAATCACATCCAGGGGGCCCCTTGGGTTTCTGCCATACAGCAATCCAAATGATCAGTGTCAGTGGCTCAGTAGGTAGCACGCTCACCTCTGAGGCTGGGAGATCAGAGCACTGTGGGTTCAGTTCCCACATCTGGCACTTGGGTTAATATCCCAATACTGACACTGTAGTGCGGCATGAGAGGGGTGCTGCACTTCTGAGGTGCCGTCTTTCGGATGAGACGTTAAACCGAGGTCCCATCTGCCTGGATTGGTGGTAGTTCAGGTGGATGTTAAAGATCCCATGGCACTTATCGAAAAGAGTAGGGGAATTTTTATTGAACAAAAAACATAACCATCACAGAAAAATCATTTCCATCATAAAGACATAAAAGCAAAAGGAAATAACATCAAAGGAAGGTTATACAAAGAAACAGTTCAATTAATAAACACAAAATTCTTCCAGAAATTAACAACTTTAAATCTTAGAAAATTTAGTCCATCTCTGGTTTTAAGTTCTTTCAACTCTGATTCAATATAAGAAATAATCATAGAATGAGATGTATACTGTTATTGTAAAACAAAGTGACAATGTGCTTGCCATAAAAAAATTGCAAAAAGCAAAAACACATTTAAAGTACTTCTATGATAAGTACCCCAAACTCCTGAGTAATCTCCGAGAACAAGAGTACGATAAGTTAGACAGCCTAAATGAGGCATGTGCCAGTATAGTGCTGCAAAAGCCCAAAATTCCTGGCTATGCGGACAATCTAAAAAAAAATGTTTTTGACTTTCTTCAACATTATTACAACCAGGTCGTAGACAATACCTATCACTCATTGGTTTATACTTTAAGTTCCCCCTAACTCCCAACCTCCCATGTGTGGCCATCCATATCACATCCCAAATTTTAACTGGAATTCTAAAATCCGTTAATTTATATAAGGCATATTGCATACAAGATGGGGAACAATCAGGAAAAATCAGAATAACTCTTAACAAGTCATACACAATATAGTTATAAAAAGCTTTCCTATTAAAAGAAAGCAGTTGTTGCAGGAGATTTTCCACTGATAAAGTTTTTTAAAGGTAGGTAAACCATATGTTGGAAGTTTATCAGAATCTAAAACTCTAGGGGAAAAAGGACCACTTAAAAAATATTTATGCCATATGGATCGTATCCAAAATTGCCATGGTAAACCTACATCATTCCAAAGATAAGAAAAGGAAGAAAATAAAATATGGAGTGTAAGAAAACTACAGGATTAATCATATTTAACCCGCCATTATTTCTTCTAAGATGGGTAAAGTCCCTCTTAACTGGGTTGAGTCTATTTCCCCAAAGCATTTGAAAAAAAATGCTATACAGTCTAGTCTCACAATTAAGTGGAGGTGGAAAAAGGTGACTAACATAAATGAAGAGTGGTAAAAGAAATTTTTTGATAATCAAAACTCTTTTCTGTTTCCCAAAATGCCAGTGTTTCCACTGATTTACTTTCAGTTCTCCATTCAACAACAGTTTATCCCAGTTAAAAAGTGCCATATCCTCCATCCCAAACCAAATCCCTAAAATCTTCTGAGGTGAAGTTAATAAAGGAATATTAGAACAAGATGATAAATCAGGAAGTATGGGACCTAATGGTAATACAAAACTCTTATGTACATTAATTGAGGCTCCTGAAAATTGTCCAAAAAAAATAAAAATATCTAGTGCTAATTGCAATGACCTAGGATCAGCTAATAATAGAGTGACATCATCAGCAAAAGCAGTAATTTTAATGGGCACCAAAGAAGGAGAAGGGAGATACCAATATTTGTCCTCCAAAACTATCGTCTAATAACCGGATCCAGTACGAAGGTATATAAAAGGGGACTAAGAGGACAACCCTGCCTAACTCCCTTATTAATTGGAACTTCAGTACCAAAGAAACTATTCACAATGGGAATGGTAATCGCCTGATTATATAATTTACTAATCCAGTGCACAAAAGTGCTTGGAATCCCATATTGTTGCAAAATAAAATAAAGATATGAATGACAAACAGCATCAAATGCCTTTGTTTGATCTAATGCAACTACAATTTCAGAATTTTGAAAAGTAACTTACTTGCAAATAAATCCCGAATCAGAAAAAGATTATGCTGTATTTTCCTTTGTGAAATGGCACATGTTTGTGTAGGGTGTATCAAATTCTAGCCACTCTTTTCCAACGTATATTTAAGATTTTAGCTAAAATCTTATAGTCACTATTCAATAAACTTATAGGTCTCCAGTTTGTTAAAAGAGATCTATCACCTTTTTGTAGATAAACTTCAGCAAAGAAATGGAGAATTCTTTACAAGGCTTGCCTGAAAACAAAAAATTGTAAACTAAAGGTGAAAAAAACCATATAAAGTATGCAGGATTTATAAAATTCGTTGGGTAAGCCATCAAGTCCTGGAGAAGATCCAGAATTGAGCTGTTTTATAACATCAATAACTTCTTGCGAGGAGATAGGGCTAGTCAAAAGCTGTAACAAACTTTCCGGAACCGCAGGTAAAACACCTAACGTTTGCACTGGGAAAGAATCTAATGCAGATGTAATTGAACATGAAAAATAATCTAATAAATAACGCTGTACAAAAGCTAACATATCCAAATCTGTAGTAAACAAAGTATCGTCGAATCACATAATCCTGTCATAAAAGTGTCAGCTAAGCATAATTTACATGCTTGATAAGGATCAGATGCTGGATATTTTTTGTTCGAACCGAATTCTAAATCCAGGAATGAGCTCTGTTGTATTGAAATTTTCTCATTTGTTCTTTGATTCCAGAGATTTGAGAAGCATAAGCAACCCGGTGCCTGGGTGATATAGACATTAATTTATATAATTGATTCCGAAGAAGTAAATAATTCCTATAATCAGAAACTACTTGTCCCTTACCCCAGCCTTGAAATAATGCTCGTACTTCTTTTTTCGTCTGCAGCCACCACTCAAAAGGGGAGGAAAAAAAATCAAGTGTAGAGTATTTAGCTGCAAAAAAAAATTCCAATATAGAAAAATAAACAGGTTTACTTAAAAAGGAAACATTAAGTCTCCATCGATTGATCATGGAATGAAATATAGGGGGTAGATGTGTCAAAGAAAGGGTACAAAGTAAAATAAAATGATCTGAAAATTCTGTAGGTACAACCGAGCAGACAACAGGATATAAGTAACGAGAAATAAAAATCATATCAATACGTGTTGTAAAAGTATGACGATGGTAGGTCTCACCGGCCTGTGCATGTATGCTTCTATAGACGTCCTTAAGATTTGCATCCTTTACAATGTGAAAAAGCATATTTAAATCACAATAAACCTTTTTGCCAGTAAGGTTTGTAAATTTTAAATCTATGGAGCAATTAAAATCACCCCCCCCCCAAATAATGTGTTTTTTGGTAAATAGGAAAGGCCTAATTTCATCAAATAATTCAATACGACCAGTCTTAGATTGGGAACCATAAATATTAATCAGCGAAAACAATAGGAGTGAAAGGAACAATCCAAAATCAAAATTCTACCGGGTGGACATCAATAACTTTAGTAATCTTAAATACAGAACTACAAAATAATATTCCAAGACCATCAGCTATATCTGGTCCGAAGGTCCAAAGGAGGCCCCATGGTCCATTTACTTTTAATTGATTAGTTTCCCCAAGGAAGAAAGCCTAGTTTCTTGCAAAATATGATGTCCAATTTTAGGGATGTTAAATACAAAAAATAGGCAAATGTTTCTTAAAGGCTTTCAAGCTGCAGACATTATATGTGGCTAGTTTTAATGTAGACATAAAGCAGTTCTAAATACTATTTTGTTGACTAACTTTCCGTTTTTTTACCTTTTTTCCTTTTTTTTCTTTGGCCAATTCAGTAGCTTTACTGTCTTCATCATCAGTAATAAGCTCTGAAATGTGGAAGCATCAGATTCAAGATCTGAATCCGAATCTCATCTTGCAAAGGAAAAAAAATTCTCAGTAGGGAGAGGAGTAGAGAGAGTTTGTTTTAATGAAGCTCTTGTGAGACGTCTATTCTTCACCATCTCAAAGGGCGGAGGCATAATTAAAGTAGGTGGTTGTTTACTAACAGGTGGAGGTTTTGGGCCTGGTTTTACACCTGATGCCTGAAGTCCTTCAGAAATACCCAACCCTTCACTAAGGGAATCTATAGGAGCAGATAATGGCACAACAGGAGAAATAGTAGGGGGAGTAGAAAAATTAGGTTCACAAAATCCCCTATTTGTGGATTGAGCCTTACGCAACAAACCATCATGATCAAGACCCTCTGAGCAATTACGTCGTGCCCAAGGACATTGGTGAAACGTATGTCCTTTCTCATCACAAAGGTTACATCTAAAAATATTAGTACACCTATCAATAGAGTGGCCAAAACCACCACATAAGGGACATTTCAGAATGTCACACACAACTAATATGAGTGCGGTCCCCACATTTATACAAGCTCGGGGCTGACCAGCATAGAAACAAACACCCCTATCCTTCCCAAAAAAACTATTAGGCAAGTGTACGATGTCTGAATTAACTTGAAAAAGTTTCACTTTAAACTTCCAGCCTCCTATCCAAATGCCTTCCACATCCAAGAGGGCCTCAGGTGGGCCCAAAACGTCACATTTGGACTGAAGCCAGTGATAAATATCACTAACATGAACGCCTTCATTCCTAAACATTATGGTTACAAAACGTATAAGAGGTTTAGAAAGGGGTATTGCAAAGAAAGGGGACCATAGGGGTATTTTTGTACACAGAGTATTTTTCCCAAAAACATTCCATATGAGAACTAGCCTGAAAACTAACATCAAAAGAATCCTCCCCAGAAATATGAATAAGAGCATATATGTCCTTAGCCACGAAACCCATAGAACCTTTCAACAAAGTTTTGAAAACAAAATATCTATCCGGATGATCTGGTAAACCCCTTTATATCTGATCCTTATTGCATTCCTTCGAGGTGCTTGTTCCAATTTGTTCTTGAAAAGTTCAGACATGGGGGTTTGGGCATGCTCCTGTAAACGAGAGTCAGCAGGATTTGTTAAGTAGTCAAAACAGCTGTGGAGGTACTAGGCTTAGAAAAAGCCGAGATACTCTCCCCACCCTTCCTTTCACTGCTTTGAAACCCGGTAATATGTTGTATTTCTGTACCTGAGCTCATAGCCTGGCTATCGTTGGCATGCAAAGTAGCAGTCGATGTCCAGGAAGAAACAGGTGTCCATACTCCCAACTCCGTTTTCCGCCAGCCTGCCTCCGTCAAAGCCACTTCTTCCAACCAGTCCTGAATGTCCACATCCTGGCTGTCTCCTTGTAAGCCGAATTGCCGTCGCACAATAGAGGAAGTACATGGTCCGTCCCCTAATGCCGTCATCCCGGGAACCGTATCCGCAAAATTAAGATCCTCTTGGGGCTCGGTTTGCACAGCGCTTTCCGGTTCGTCCTCTTTCCTCGGCGTCGACAGAGAAACGGCAGGACAAGACAAGGATCCACAAATCAAATCTTCAGAAGGCACTACCGGACCAACAGTGCCTGTATCCGAGAAAGACAGCTCCACAATCGGGTTCTGTAGTTCCACATCAGGTAAAGAAACGGTAGACTTCTCGCTATGCAGATTCATGCTTTCCTGAGATACCATACTCGCTCCAACCTCCATCTCCTCCGATGCTCTGAAACGTCTGCCATACTGCAGCGTGACGTCAGGATGACTCCCAGACTAGCCGCCGACCAGCAGCCAGTAGGGGAATTTCCCCGGTGTCCTGGCCAAATTTCCCCTCATTCACTAAAAATACCACCAACAGCTTAATCTGGTTCAACTTCAATTGCTTACCATCTGTATCCCCCCCCCAGTCACCCCTGAAAAGGGACTTCTAGGGCCAGTGGGCTTACCGGGTCAACAAAATTCAACAAATAACAAAAAATTGGGGAAACCCCGTAGATGCTTATGCGTACCTCCTGTATGCAAACATGAGGAAGGGTAAATATTCATCCCATCTTTTCCCTTCCTCCTGCATGAATTTCTGAAGCATCTTTTTCATGGTTTGGTTGAACTGCTCAACCAAACCATCAGTCTGGGGGTGGTATGGGGATGTGTGCAGGGCTTCAACACTCAGAGTAGAGTAAAGCCTTTTCAGCAGTCTAGAACAAAAGTTGGTACCACGATCAGTGAGTATTTCATCTGGTATTCCAACCTGACTGAAAAGCTTTACTAGCTCTTCTGCTATTTTCTCAGCGGTGATGGTACGTAGAGGGATAGCCTCTGAATATTTTGTGAAGTAATCACAAATAACCAGGATGAACCTATTGCCCTTTAAGCTTTTTTGGGAGGGCCCCACAATATCCATGGCTATCCTCTTAAATGGTGTTGCAATCACAGGTAGGGGCTGTAGGGACACCTTTTCCTTTTCTTTACCGTTGCCACCTTCTGGCATTCAGGACAACTCTGGCAATACTCAGCCACTTGGTCATGCATCCCCGGCCAATAGAATCTAAGCAGGAGATGACTCAAAGTCCGGTCTCTACCCATAGGCCCTGCCAAGGGGATATCGTGAGCAAGGTGCATAAGCTGTTCCCTGTACATTTTAGGGACTACCACCTGTTCTCTCATTTTCCCTGTAGTGGGATGTATACATTCTCTACATAACACTCCCTTTTTGATCATAAACCTGGGTCCTTGTACAGTACCCTTCCCCATCTGCTGGAAAAAAGCATGTAATGATGTGTCATTCTTTTGTTGAACCCCAAACACATTACTTTTTACATTCTCACAAATGTTCTTCATAGTGTCCACATGACTTATAGTCCATTGGGCTTTATCATGCATTCTCTCCCTCTTGGTCTTTCAATCTTTTCCTGGGGGCCCATAAAGTTCATCATCAAAAGGGAAAAGACATGCCCACTGTTCCTCTTGCTGTGCTTGTGCCCTGGTAGTTACAGCATTCATATCAAGTACCTCAGTCACCAAGTGTTTAAAATCAGGATGGTCATGTCCAACTACCACAGGCACTGGAAGGTGAGGAACTACACCCACATCCATTTGTTGTTCAAGTCCTTTAATAGACATCTTGACTTGCATCAGTGGGTAGTAATGGGTGTTTCAGTGTACACATGTCACTCCAGTCTTAGTACCAGAAGTCATATGACTTTCCACCACATCTGCTCTAACCAGGGTTTGTTTACTGCCTGAGTCAAGTAGTCCATTTACAACTTTATGGCCGATAATTATATGTACTAAATACTGTTCCCAGTTAGCCAAAGACAACTGTGTTGGGTTGGCCTTACATTTAGGGCAGAAGCGGGCTATATGACCTTTGCCCTGGCACTCTCTACATGTGATATCAGGGTTAAATAGTCTTTTAGATCTAAATGTCTGTGTGCCCCCTATAGCAGTCCCAGTAGAAGCAGAAGGAGTAGGTCTTATCGTAGGATTGACATTCCCAGTACCAGGTCCACAATACCCTCTGTGACGATTCGGACGGGCAGCCAAATAATCCTCAGCAAGGGAGATGGCTTTTTCTGATGTTTCTGGCTGATGCTCTCTCACCCAAGTCTGAACATCAGATGGCAAGACCCTAATATACTGTTCCAGGAAGATCATCTCTATGATCTGCTCTGGTCTCTTCTGACCGGGTTGCAACCACTTTTGGCACAGTTCCTGGAGTCTACCGTATGCTTCTCATGGGTTACCAGAAGCATGGTACCTGAAGGCTCGGAATCACTGTCGCTAAGTCTCTGGGCTTATGTCATACTGGCATAGGATTTCTTGAAGCACGGTATCATAGTACTGGGCTTGTTGGCTGTCCATGTGGTTATAAGCCAGTTGAGCCTTTCCTGTTAAGTATGGTGCCAGCCGGATGACCCACTGCTCCCTTGGCCACCCACAGGCTTGTGCCACTCATTCAAAGGTCATTAGATACAACTCAATATCATCTGCTTCTCCCAACTTTGTAATTTTAATGTCTTTAGGGAGGTCAGTGGATAAAGAAGGAGGTCGTGCACCCATAGCCTGTATAGCCCTTAAGGTGAGTTCATGCTTCTTATCCATCTCAACTTGTGTTATACATAGTCATCGTAATAATTCTCTAATGTCATCAGGGGAAACATCTTCAGGAGGCTCACCTTCAGCAGTGACATCTTCAGAGGGCCCTCCAGTCGCCCCTTCCTCCTTTGCTTCTGTCTTTGCCATGTAGGTCTTCCTACGAACATCCTCCAGCCCAGTCATCAAAGGTTCTCCCAGCTTGTGAGCCATAGTTCATGTCAAAACATTGCTGGGTCCCTTGGCTTCTCTCCAGTGACAGGCTGTTGCATTCAGCATCCACCTGGGCAGGAAAACTAGCCACTCTTCAACCAATCCCACTTCTCACACCAGTGTCAAAGAGTCATGGAAAAGGATGGACACAAAGTCAGGATTCAAGGTTTAAAGAGCCAAGCAAGGTCAGTATTGTATTTACAGCCAGAAATAAAAATAAAAGCAGACTGGAAAATGGCAAAAATAAAACAAAAGCATAACATGAATAACAGTTCTCTAGTAAGCAGCTAGAACTCCAGATGAGGTCAGCACTCCACCAATCTCTCCACTCATCTGAAGTGGTTACACGAAAGAGCTTCATTTATACCAGTGGGGTCGGGTGGTAATAATACGGCTTTTAAATCTTGATATTTTAGCTGTTTTGCTAATATTTACAAAAATCCTTAGCAGCAGGCCCCTCACCATTGGGTTTGCCAGTATATAGTTATGAAGTAAAAGGCCGGCTGGCTCTTAGAAAGCATTGGGAAGTCCAAGGGGTGAGGACCTCCAGCTAGGTATGTAAGTACTCTCTGTTACTACTGTTACTACTGTTTATGCAAATCATTATGCAGAAACAGCTGTGCAACAGAAAGCAATTACCATTCACATGCTTTTCATTGTGCAGTAAAAGTTTTAACTGAAACCTTTTCCTGGTAACAGAATTATAAAACACTGGTGCACCCAGAAATAAAACAATTCAACTTCATATCTTCCAGAACTGGATATGGCTACTTTGTTTATCCATTTAGAAAGGGTAGCTTTATTTTACTTTTCTAAATAATATATGTCTCACTTAGTAACTTCAAACAAACATACATACATACATTCTGTTACAGGGAATGTCAAGTCACTGTTTCTGTCTGGTCCAATTTACAAAACAAACATAAGTGCTCCTGGTTTTTAAAACCTACAAAACCTACACCCTCACTGTACATTCTTAACACAAGTGCTTTCTTTTACCTTATTTGAATTCAGTTTTCTTACTTTGTCTTTCTTGCATTCATGAATTGTAGTGTTTGACTGCTTCCTAGCTTGCAAGTCTGCCACATACAAATATCCTGCTGCAAGACTGGCTGCTGGTTATGAGGGACAAGGGATGTACAAAGAAAAGAAAAACAGTACAAAATAAGGAGTTAGCTTGGGGGGGGGGTAACCCCAGGAAACAAAAGTAATGCTAAGCGCTTCAAGAGAGACACTAACTGGTTTAGAGAGCTTTTCGAAACCTTCCAGTAAACTTATAGGGTACAGCTATCATCTCCCCAGCTCAGCAGTAAAAGCAATGATGCTGTTATTCCCTAAAGACAGCACACTCTGTGTGCTATATTCTAGCAGCTTTTAAGCCTAACACAACCGTGGTTGCTGCATTTTAAATGTTTACTTGAGTGTTTGCTTACAAACACAAATAGAGGCTCATGAAAATGGGGGTTACCAAGGGTCAGAAGACCAATGTATACTGGGTCCAGTTAGTGATAGTAGAGAACTTTTCCAGTTGGCCTAACTGGAAAAGGGTGAAAAGACAGATTTAGATAGACAAAGTGCGCAGGATGATAAAGGTGCTACTGCAGCAGACTGTTGTAGGAAGAAGAAAAGAAATGGACACCAGGTAACACACAGGGTCTCAGCAGCCCTATGACAGTAACCCTTCCTGTTGAGGAAGGTTTCCACATCCTCGCAAGGGGATGCCCGGATAGCAACATGAGTGCAGTCAATGGCACTGAGTACTGAGGGTAGGTGCACAACCCAAAATAATTGCTGCATTGTCATTCTGCCCTCCACTGTCATGCAGGGGATCACAGTGAATCCACCTGCAGGTGTCAAGAAAGCATCAAGGAATTGGTCCAGGAGGCACAAGGTTGTGGACTGTGACACATCGATGGTTTCACCAACTGAGGTCTGGAAGGACCTGGTGGCTAGGAAACACGTCGCAGCCATCACATTCTGCTCATCTGACATGGCATGGCTGCGCTGGGTGGTAGACTACAGCTGGTCATGCAGGAGCTCACACAGCTGCCTCAGCAGGACCCTGCTGAGATGATACCAGCCAACAAGGTGATCAACTGTGAGTATCTCAAATGACACTCATGGCTGGTACCATCTGTTTGCAGCCTATCTCCTCCTTGGCCTATGGAACAGCCCAGGGTGGCTTTCTGTCCTCTCATCCTCCTCAATCACAGCAGCCATCAGGTGCACCATTGTGCTGTTGTTGCACACAGCCATGTTTCTTGCTGCTATGTCCATGCCTCCCCTTGATTTGCCCTGGGATTAGGCCTCCTATTTATTGGCAGTAAAGTATGCCACACTGTGTGTTGCACTAACACACGTAGCACGGAGCTATTGCTCTGAATATACCATTGCACCTGTATTCATGTCCCCACCCCCTCAATTAGACCCGTGTATACATTATCATTTTGTTCTGACGCTAATCCATTGCACCAGCGCAATTTGCCTTTTGAATATTGTAGCCAGGTACAATTGGTGTACAATCCCAGCAAATGTTTTGCCCACCAGGCAAGGTTTTGAATATTGGGCTCCTGGTATTTGTTTGGTGACTGTGAACCCCTCCCCTCCTTCTTTCTTATCAACTTGCCAGGGCAATCTTTGCTGCTTACCCTGCCACAGATAAAATTGAGACTTTGGCTCCATATAAGGCCTTCTGTTGTGTATGAGGGAGTAAAGATTCCCTCACTTTTTACTGGATACTTTTAATGGGAGGCCCCATGTACGGTGACACTATTACAGTGAAAATGCTGATGCCAACAACATTGATGTTTTCACTGTAATAGTCTGCCTGAGACCCCAGCACTCTGTCTCCTAGTCTTGTACCCCCTCCTCGATCCAACTCTGACTCAGAGTTAGATTCCTAGAGATTGGGGGGTACGGAGGGCAGAGCCCCCTGAATGGGGTGTTCGGGGGCAGAGACCCCCGATGAAAAATCAGCCAAGGTCTCCAGTCGGATTTATGTCAATCGCAAGTTGCAGTCAACATAAATCCCTTGCTATGATGACGGTTCGAACTGGCATCATAGAGCCCTTTTAACAAAAGAAGATACCTTTTTTGAATTTAAAGTTGTTTTTTTTTTAATAGTTTCTCAGCTTACCTATTTTGTAAGCTCAATAAGACAGTCCAGGTCATTGACTGTCTGGAATAAATGCACTTCCAGGTGCTAATGACACTTGTCACAAATACACTTTACTATGCAGCTGGGCATGCATTAACCCCAGACAACCAACACCCTGTTGTGTTTTATTGCTTACTTATAAAATGTGTACTAAGAATCCTGCATCTTGGTTGATTGAAACTTGTTCCTACCCATTCGATTGAGACAGCACAACCAATAGGTATGAAAAAGTCCTGGTACCAATATTGCTGTATTACTACAAATACCAGTGTGCAGTTCTGTGATGTTGCAGTCCCTAATCCTGGTTTCACTTGCATTCACACTACTACCTTGCTGACTTACTCAATCACTGAACTTTAACCTACAGCCAAATATTCCCAATTGAAATAAACAAAGTAAAACAATATCTATTTTTTTTATTTAAAGAAAATCAAAAGTGGATCAAAACCGGGGTGGGGGGCTTCAAGAAACAGTTTACACAAAAAGCGCACATACACACACACACACACACACACGCGCACACACACACACACACACACACACCATAGTGGCTCACATAGTGCAACTCTGTCTAGCGCCCTATAGTGCAGACTATTTCAAATAATACTGATTTTTGAACATTTTTTGTTTTATATTTTTATTTATTCACATTCTTAACACAGATCCCATTTTATAAGCACTGTAAGACACTAAGACACTCTGGGGGGTTGGTTGTGCTACCACAACCACACTTTCTGGGGCTGAAGACACTTGGCCTCTGGCCTCATGCCTTAGTGTGCTCCTGGGCATGTGGTTTTGCAGCACAATGAACACTCCATCACGTCTTATTGCTAAATTACCGCACACCCTGCTGTGGATAACTGCTTACTCTTTTACCCAAGCTAGCCCCAAGAGATATGCAACATTTTGCTGACAGTGTAGTCCAGCATATACCCAGTTTATTTACAGCAGGGAAGACAGGAACACAAAGAAGGCAAGTGCCTGGTTCTATGTGATAATAGTGACTCCGGAACAACAAGTCTTAAATGCGAAGCAATGTCAGCAACAACACAAACAGTGACTGTTTTTTTTCAGGGGGCTTTGCCCCCACCCCCTTCTTAAATAACCAGCTCAGAGGTTGTAGCACCTCAGGGGGGGAAAATATATGTTGCTGTTTCATCATAACCGTAATTTTCTTTTTTTTCAACTAACTTTCGCTCCGGTCACAGCTCTTGAGGACCTCTCTCTGGCAACTGATCCTTGTCCTGCCCACCTGAGCTCCCTCCAGACTGTACCTCCTCTCTCCCCCCCCACCTGCAGCTGGCACCCTCAGTTTAACCTGCCCGAGGAGGGTAGCCCTGCACCTCTTGGGCTCCTTGCGACTCAGACTCCAACTGCAGGTAGACACCTGGGGGAGGATACTGGAAGGCCATCCGAGGCGGAACCCGGTGGAGGGTATGGGAGACCAGTGCCGTTGCCTGCCCCACGAGCCAGGTTTTTCCTCTGTTCTTGTTCCACCCCCCCCAGCATGTGCACGCTCCTGACACTTGGCGCATGGCAATCCTGCCAGCGGCCAGGCATGCTATTGTACATGCTGCTCCACGCTATTGTGGCACCCCAGTCTCCACTAGGGGCCGCTTGAGTGCCGAGCTCCCAACACACCTCCCCAGGACTGGAGAGCAGCCCATTGGGCACTCAATCCAGTCCCTCCTGCCGACCCCCAGCACCCAAGCTCGCTCCCAACTCGGGTCCAGCGCGGGCGCGAGATGGCCCAGCGCCTCAACCCTCAGTGCCACCGGGCTGGCAATCATCACCATAATTCACTTGCTGACTTGTGGAGTCATCATTCTGGAGTCACCAACATTACATGCCAACAAGTGCTATGTTCAAGGTCACACACTGAGCCAAAAGGAAGGGATTTCTCTTCACATTTCAGTACTTTAACCACAGCAGTACATTGCTGAAACAAGTATGTCAATTATTTCCTTTTCCCTTTAAATAAGGGGCAATATTAATGCAGTGCAAAATTTCCAGTACTCTTGCAAAATTCTGTGAATTTGCTGATTTCGCAGTTGCACAGTTTTTGCAAAAATGTATGAAAATCCAATGTAATTTTGCTTTATCTGTTTTCCAAAAGTACTAATTTTTGTGAGATTCCACATTTTCTAAAAGATGAAATGCACAATGTTAAGACTTGCGCTATATTAATACATTTTTGAATGTGCACATTTTTGAATAGTGCTAAAAAAAAGTACAATTTCAATGCATTTTTTTTAAATTGTGCATTTTTCAGGAGAAAAGGTGACACAAATCCAGGAGGGTAATGCATATCAAGGAAGTAGGGAAGCATTGTAGAGGGAATTTGGTGGGTGGATGGATGGATACATAGATTGGTGGATAGATGGATGGATAGAGAGTGAGTGACAAACCTCTCTTTGGACCATGTCGGTGTAACCCCCCTACAAATGGGGGTTCCCGAAAAGTCTTCCTTGAGCTTGCCTAAATGCTCACTGCCAGGCTGGTGTCCTGCGTTTTAGCAGTTTAAATGTGATTGCCAGAGAGTGCCTGTATAGCCTCTGTGTACTGTCTCTTTAAGAGCTGCCTGGACTACAGTCATAAGTAATCTGAGAGGGACTTCTGTTGAAAGGTGTAATTATTTGCTGAAAATCATTTACAGTGATAATGATAATGTAGTTTGTCTAACCTGCCTTCTTTGCAGCAAGGACTGTTTTGTTTATCCCCACCACTTGGCCCGGCACTGCAAATTGACAGATGAGCTATATTTGCGTTGTACATTTTATTCACCATGAATCTGTTATCCAGAGATATCTTGGAAGCTACTCCAAATCTAAACTTTCCGAATGTGAATGATTCACACGTGGAAAATCCTCTGGCATATATGGAACAACTACTGGCCACTGCGTGACTGAAAATCCGTTTCTACAAGAAGCATGATCCACCAGCTTCAGAAACACAGTTTTTAGCCACAGCGTTTAGACATTTAGACAAACTGACTTTCCAGTTACGCAGATTGTTTTGGAATAATAAGAATTTGGAAGCTTACCTGGAAGTTAAACAAATACCAAGGGGACTAAGGGACTAAGACTGATAAAAAATCCAGCTTGTGGGACAGACAATGAGCTGTTTATGAAAGAATGGGATGAAATTTTAATAGATGCAAGTTTGAAATTAGTTAAGTTAATCATAAAGTTTGGAAAAGAAAAAGAGACTGTGTTAAGGGATGAAGTTAAAAAGCAGGAGCGCTAAGTACTTAAACTAAATAACCTGGAAGAATTTGATGAATGGAATAAAAAATTAAAAACTTACATCATGAAACTTGATTGGGATTTAAAGGAACTAAAAACCAACAAATGTATTTGAGATAAAGGAGACTGGGAAAAAAGGCTTTATTTTCAATTAGAAACCATCTATAAAACGTAAAGGAATTTTGAAAAATGCAAAAAATGTGTCCTTTGAGTATACTACAGAAGGAAGTGGATCGGAGACCGAAGAAAATAATAGGGGAAACTTTTTTTCGAAAAGATGGACATGTGCTGGATCCACAACCAATAGGAAACACAGAAACATAGACTGTGATGGCAGATAAGGACCGCTTGGCCCACCCAGTCTGCCCAGTTTCCTACCTAACAGATAAGCTGCAGATCCTAATTAAACAACAGCTTACTTCCTCCTACCCCCCACTAGGACTGCCTTATGTCTGTCCCATGCATTCTTGAATTCCCCCACTGTTCTTGACTCCACGACCTCCTCAGGGAGGCTGTTCCATGCATCCACAACCCTCTCTGTGAAAAAATACTTTATCACATTACCTCTGACCTATCCCCCCCTCTATCTTCAAATTGTGCTCCCTTGTTCTTGCACATCTCTTTTCTGAAAGATGCCACCGTCTTGGACTTTATCGATTCCTTGAGGTACCTAAGTTCTATCATGTCCCTCTCTCCCTCCTTTCTCAAGGGTGTACATATTAAGCTCCTTAGTCTTTCTTTGTATGTCTTCTGGTGCAGACCCTGCACCATTTTGGTTGCCCTCCTCTGGACAGCCTCCACTCTGTCTATGTCTTTGCGGAGATGGGGTCTCCAGAACTGCACACAGTACTCCAGATGGGGTCTCACCAACTGTCTGTACAAAGGGATAACAACTTCCCGTTTTCTACTATTGATGCCTCTCCTATGCATCCCAGTATCCCCCCAGCCTTCCTTACTGCCTTCTCACATTGCTTGCCCACCTTTAGGTCATCTGATATAATTACCCCCAGGTCCCTTTCCATTTTTACTGTTGTCAGTATCTCACCCCCATTGTGTACTCTTGCCGGGTTTTGTTTCCCAGGTGTATTACTTGCACTTCTTTGCATTGAATCTGAGCTGCCATACATTTGACCATTCCTCCAACCTGCCAAGTCCCTTCTCATCCTTTCCACTCCATCTGGTGTATCAACCCTGTTGCAGATCTTTGTGTCATCTGCAAAGAGACATACTTTCCTTCCAGTTCCTCTGCAATATCACTTATAAAGACATTAAAGACGGTCCCAGTACTGAACCCTCAGGTACCTGCTAGTAACCTCCTTTCTTCACTGTGGACTCCATTTACTACTACCCTTTGCGTCCTATTGTCCAGCCAGTTTTTATCCAGACTACCACCTGGGACCCACCCAAGGCTGGCTAACTTGTGTATTAATCTTTTGTGTGGGACTGTATCAAATGCCTTGCTAAAATCTAGGTAAGCCATGTCCACAGCCCCTCCTGGTCTACTACTTTGGTCACACAGTCAAAGAAATCTATTAGATTCGTCTGACATGACCTTCCCATCATGAATCCATGCTGCCTTGGGTCCTGTGCCCCACTGGCCTCTAGGTACTCAACAATTCTTTCCTTCAGAAGTGATTCCATCATTTCCCTACCACTGAGGTCAAACTAACTGGTCTGTAGTTTCCTGCCTCTGTCCTGCTCCCACTTTTGTGAAGAGGAATCACATCCGCCCTCCTCCAGTCCTCAGGTACCACCCCATCCTCCCATGATTTGTTAAAGAGAGTACTCAGCAGTGTCATTAGTTCTACCCTTAGTTCTTTTAGAATTCTTGGGTGAATCCCATCAGGCCCCATTGCTGTCCACCTTCAATTTTATTAGTTCTTTCAGAACCCTTTCTTCTGTAAATGGACTAGTATAAACCCCGTCTTCAAGTGTTTCTCTTGTTTGGTTTAGGTACCTCCTCCTCTTCCTTTGTGAATACTGAGCAGAAATATTTGTTCAGTATCCTGCTTTTTCATTGTCACTCTCTACCCATTCCTCCCTTTATTAAGCCTCAGTATCCCTCCTTTGGTCTTTCTTCACTCCCTAATGTGCCTATATAAGGTCTTATCCCCTTCTTAACAGAGTTGGCTATCCTTTCCTCGGTTTGGGCCTTTGCTATTCTGACTGCCTTCCCAGCCTCTTTCTGCTTTAACTGATAAAGTTCTCTGTCCTTCTCCTTCTAGTCTTCTTATATTTCCTGAATACTATCCTTTTCTCCTTAACCTTCCCTACCTCTTTTGAGAACCAAAGCATTTTTCCTTCATTGTGTTTTGTTGATTTGCTTTAACAAAGCCTTGTTGCCTCTGTGATGGCTGTTTTGATTACTCTCCATTGTTCCTTCACCCCTCCTTCTTGCCTGTTCGCTAGTGCTTTTCTGAGGCACTCTCTCATTTCTCAAAGTCAGCCTCCTAAAGTCCAATACTCTTGCCTTTGTATGGCTTGATTGTATGGCTATGTTTATCGTGAACCACACTGTTTGGTGGTCACTTGTTCCCAGATGGCTACCCACTTCTAAATCTGAGATTCTTTCTCCGTCCCCATTTGAGAGTACCAGGTCTAAGATTGTTCCCTCCCAAGTGGGTTCCAATGCTAGCTGTCTGAGGCATGCCCCCTGTAGGGCATCAAGAATGACCCTGCTCTTGGATGTGCCTGCAGCAAAGGTGCTCCAGTTAACATCTGGCATATTCAGGCCCCCATCAACAATATCTCCTTTTTCTGCCATTCTAAGGAAGCCTTCTGTCATTTCCTTGTCCATTCCCTCCCCCTGAGATGGAGGTCTGTATACAACCCCCATGCGGATTGTGGTGCCATTTTCTGTCTCCAGGGTGACCCAGGATGTCTCATCTGCTCCCTGTTTACTCTTTAGTTCTGTTGCTTTGATCTCTTCCTTTACATAAAGAGCTACTCCTCCTCCTCTTTTACCTCCCTGTCCTCCTGTAGATTGTGTATCCTGGTATGTTGACATCCCAGTCATGGTTCTCTGTGTACCATGTGTCTGTGACTGCCACAATATCCAGGCAACCCTCTTCCATCAAGGCCACTAGTTCAGGGAGCTTGTTACACAGACTATGGGCATTGGTACTCATCACCCTCCACTTTTTGATGGCCTTACCCCCTTTAGCCCCATTCCTGTCCTTACTGCCTTTGCCTTTTTTTACATTTACTTCTGTCCTGCTCCCTAATGACTTCTCTACCTTGGTGTTTACCTCACTAATTACTGTTTGTGGGGGAGGCCGTAGGAATGTACAGCAACCCTCCTAATCCTCCTCCAGTTCCACGCAGAAGTCCCAGATTTCAGGACAGACAGGGAGAATCCTTTCGAGTGGAAAGAAGAAGAAAATATGATGAGGAAACCAAAGAAAGACAAAGTTACAGAGATTTACACAATCACAATCGAGGGAGACCTTACCAGAGACAGTTTTACAGGGGGAGGAAACAACGGAGGAGGTAAGATCTAAACAGATTATAAATCTTTCTAAACATTGCTTAAGTGATCTGGAAATAAGTCTTTTGAAGAAAGGACTGAGTTTTGCCCCTACTAAATATATGGACAGAGTGGAGACATTGGTCGATTTAGACCTAAATTGTAGAAAACTTGATTTAAAAGCCTTTTTTGGAAAAAGTGATGATTGTGTTACAGCTCCTGTTAATAAATTTTAAAATCCATCTGTTTTCTGTGCACTGCACTGTGCTACTGTGACTGTATTTAGAAACTTAATAGAAAATGATTTAGAACAGTTCTTTGAAACTCCTGCATTTCATTATTCTAATAATATTAGTAAATTAGAGAGAGAGGCTATACATATTTTACAAGCTGACAGAAATTTAATTATTTAAGCAGCCGATAAGGGAGGTGCTGTAGTTCTTTTAGAGAAAGACAAATACGTGGAAGAAATTAATAGACGTTAGGCGACGAAAGGTTCTATAAAAAATTAAAACAAGATCCTACAGTAGATTTTAAGTTTAGTATCGATGAGACTGTCCATAATGCTTTCAGACAAGGTTTTATAAGTAAAACAATAATGGAGTTTCTAATTACACCATTTCTCATTAAAGCCACTTTTTGTGTTTTGCCTAAGGTACATAAGACCTTAGATAATCCTCCAGGTCGACCGATTGTGAGTGGGATTGGTTCCATTACTGAGCGCTTGTCTAAATATGTTGATTCTTTTTTGAAACCCTTGGTAAAATGTTTGACTTCATATTTAAAAGATACTAAGGAAGTACTAAATTTGATTTCTGATTTAAGGGTAACAGAAGATACATTTTTGGTTACGATGGATATAGAGACACTCTACACGAATGTCCCACATGAGGGAACGCTGGATGCAGTGGCTTTCTATTTGAATAGGGCAAATGTGGCAACAGCACCTCCTACAGAATTTCTGATTAAATTACTGGAGTTCATTTTGACACAAAATTTTTTTTTAATTTAATACAGAGTTGTATCAACAGATTAAAGGTACAGCGATGGGGGCTACATGTGCCCCTGCTGTCGCTAACCTTTATGTAGGCTTATGGGAGTAGAAAATAATTCTGAATGAACAGTTTAATCCTTTTTGGAAACATTTGGTAGTTTGGAAACATTACATTAACGATTTATTTATAGTGTGGAATGGGGATCTTACAACCTTTGAATCATTTGTTCAATTTATGCATCGATCAAATCCGCATTTAAAATTTACATATACAAGCAGTAAAATGGAAGTTATATATTTGGATTTATCAATCATAGTGGATGAGACAGGAAAATTACAAAGTACTATCTATAGGAAGCCTACTGATGGAAATACTGTGTTATTGGCAAATAGTTGCCTGCCCCATGTTGCTAAGAATATTCCCTTGGGACAATTCCTAAGAACTAAAAGGAATTGCTCTACCGAGGAGATTTTTGCAAGGGGAGCTGATGATGTAACAACACGATTGCTCCAGCAAGGTTATGAAGAGAATAAGATAGAACAAGCTAACATCGTAGCAGAAATTAGAGAAAGGGTGGATTTATTAAAAGACAAAAATATCCCTGTACTTACAGAACAGAAATTTAACTATACCATGACATATTCAGCATAAGTAAAAGAAGTTGAAAAAATGCTTAGACGTCATTGGTATGTTTTGACAGCAGAACCAAAACTTAGGGAATTATACAAAAATCCACCTTGCTTGTGTTACAGGAAAGCACCCACACTTAAAGACATCCTTGTACAGAGTCGCTATGTTGATAAACAGAATGCAACATGGTTAAAAAAACCAAATGGATGTTATAAATGTCAGAGATGTGTATTTTGTAAACATGTAGAACAAACTAAATGTTTTTTTAATTAATGATGTGGAACGGTCCTTCGTAATTAAACAATGCATAACTTGTGATACTAAAAGCATTGTATATTTAGCTGTCGGTTGCTGTGGAACCTACTACGTAGGTAAAAGGAGAAGAAAATTTAAATAAAGTGTGGTGGAACACGTTAGAGCTGTAGAAAAGTGTGATCTTCCATATACCACAGCCTTACATATTCTAGAAGCCATTAATTCTCGACAACATTTTTTTAAGTGTATAGGCATAGATCAAGTAAATAGAAATCCGAGGGAAGGAGATTTTCAAAATCTTTTACTAATTCGAGAGAACTTTTGGATCCTTAAATTAAAAGCCAATAAATTTCCAGGCTTAAACACACATGTGGATATTCGCCCTTATTTGAAACAGGGCAGATAGAAGAGATATCTTTTGATTCTGAATAAATATTTGATGGTGTCTAAAATAACTACAGATAATGGGCTGGATATTCAAAAGGGTTGCGCCATGCGCAATAGGGTTGGGCCTGCGCAGGTCCTAAATTGCGCAATTCTGTGATATTCAGCAGGAGGCAGTTGCGCCCCCCAAGTCATGCTGAGCAACAGCGCAATACTAATGAAGGCATGCTCAACTGGAGGGGGAGGAACCATGCATAAACTACACAGCTTCGATATTCAACCGGGCTGTTACAGAAGTTGTCTAGCGTAACCCCTACCCGCGCCTGCACAACTTTCAGCCAAAAAAGGATTAAGTCGAGGCCACCCACAGGTGAGCGTCGCATTGCAGGGTGCAACACAGCAGCTGCCACCTGTGGGTGGCCCTCCACTTGTTCCCTGTGCCCCCTGCAGCCCGATCGCGGGCATAATAGTAACCCCCATAACCCGATCACGGGCAGAACACACTTTCCCACCCACTAGCCCAATGGTGAGCGAATCCCTCCCCACTGGCCGATCCGGGCATAATGTAAATGAACCCCTGACTGGACCAATCGCGGGCATAATGCAAATGAACCCCTCGACTGGCACAATGTAAATGAACCCCCGACTGGCCCGATCGTGGGCATAATGTAAATGAACCCCGACTGGCCGATCACAGGCAAAACAGAGTTCAACCCCTCAAAGACCAATATCCCTGGTGGTCAGTGGACACGCCAAGCGATGCGGGCATAGGTCAAACCCACCACCCAAAGTCCAATTTCCCTGGTGATCTAGTGGCCCCCATCCACCACCCAGAGCCCCACCACCTGCTCCCCATCAGCGGTAGGCGGCAACACCCACCATCTGCCCGGCCCGCCGCCCGACCAGCGGCTCGATAGGTCTGCATGCCCATTGGTTCCAGGCAAGGCCAGTAGGCGATGCAGCCCTCCGTACAAGGCAGTTCCAATGCAGATAAACATACTGGACTGCGTATGTTATCGACTCAGTGGTCTCCAACCACACATGCATAGTCCTTCCACATCAGGAGTAGCGGAACCCTAATGAGGTCACTCACCTGGTGGACTCAGGAGGACAACCTTCTTCAAGGTTTTCCCTTTGCCCCACTGAAGACACAGATCATCATCACCACAGATGCATCTATGATCGGTTGGGGAGCTCACTGTGAGGATCTCCACACCCAGGGCCTGTGGAGTCAGGACGAGTCTCAACTACACATAAATGTCCTGGAAATGAGAGCTGTCTTGTACGCTGTCCGAGCCCGGAAGGATATCCTCTGTCACAAAGTAATTCTCCTTCAGACAGACAAAATGTCAGTGATGTATTACGTCAACAAACAGGGTGGAGCACAATCTTACCCTCTGTGGAGGGAAGCCATGAGAGTGTGGGAATGGTGCCTCGAGCACGAAGCCCTGATCCAGGCGGCCTGCCTGCCAGGAATCCAGAATGATGTGGTGGATCGCTTCAGCAGAACGGAGGCGGAGCCACACGAGTAGTCTCTCGACTCAAACGTCGTGCAGTTGCTCTTCGAAGGGTGGGGCACTCCAGATCTGGACCTTTTTGCGTCCCCACTCAACGCAAAACTGCCTCTGTTCTGCTCCAGAAATCCAGAACCTGGCGTTTTCTGTCAGGATGCATTCAGACTATGGTGGACAATGCGCTTTCTGTACGCATTTCCTCCTCTTCCACTGATTCAGAGGGTGTTGCTCATACTGGACACACAGGGGGGCAGCATGATTCTCATCGCCCCATACTGGCCTCGTCAGATATGGTTTCCATTAATAAGCAGATTATCGGAGGTTCCACCGAGATAGCTGCCACTTCAGATGAACCTCCTGACCCAGGGCCCAGTGGTCCATTCCAATCTGAGATCCCTTCATCTCCATGCCTGGCTCCTGAGGAGATAGAAGTGGGTAGGTTCAACGTCTCCCATAGAATCTCAGACATTCTATTAGCAGTGTGTAAGCCATCAACTAGGAAAACCTACACAGCAAAGTGGAAACAATTCTCCAACTGGTGTGCAAAGTCCTCCCTGGACCTCTTTTCTTGCTCACCAAACAAGGTGTTGGAGTACCTGCTAAACCTGTCAAATGCAGGACTGCAGTACCTGACTGTGAAGGTACTCCTCTGTGCAATTTCGGCTTACCACGAGCCTATTCACAGCATGTCAGTGGCTCAGCTGCCCTTGGTCAAGAGGTTCCTTAAAGGTATCCTCCACACTGTGCCACCAGTCAGGAGACCGGTAGCTGCTTGGGATATCAACCCTGTGCTAGATATGCTCACCCGTAAGCCATTCGAGCCTCTAACAACCTGCGAGTTGAAGTTTCTGACCTGGAAGGCTGACTTCGTTGTAGCCATTACTTCTGCTCGTAGGGTGCCTGAAATACATGCCCTGGTCACAGACCCACCATATACAGTATTTCACAAGGGCAGGGTGGTTCTCAGAACTCACCCTAAATTTCTTCCAAAAGTAGTCTCGGAATTCCTCCTGAACCAGCCTGTGGTTCTTCAAACAACATGAAGTCTTGCTATATTACAGACATTAGCAGTTTGTTCCAGCTCTAGAACTGCCCTGGAGTGAAATGGTTAAAACCATTCCAAAATAGAATTTTGGCACGAGAGCAGCTCTATCTGTGTCATTTCAAACTTGAACTGTCAGATTCTTTACTCCGCCTCAGTGAACAGTCGCTCCAGATTTCTCCTTCTGCTCTGTTCATTTCTTGGTTTAAAAGTGTTTTCTCGGTTGGATTTAACCGAGAATAGTTTTATTTAACATAAAACCGTTAGGTTCAAGCTCTATCTGTGGTAACCGTAAGTAAATGAAGGTTTTGTCTGTGTGGAACTTGTAAGTTATCGGTTCGGTTTTGAAACCGATCAGTGGGTTTAAAACTCATTTAAACTAAAAGTTACTATTTTAGAGTGCGGTTCCGGTTCTTATCGGTTCTAAAAAGCGGATTTATTACGTTTTTCCAATACCAATGACACGGTTGGGAACCGATAAAGGGTGTCTTGCCTGTACTGCCGCTAAAAGGCAGAGTTTTTGGTTAGCTGGCATTATGTCTGAGAAACCCAAAAGAAAACGGGCCCACTGGGTTTCAACACTGTGATGCTTGTGGGGAAGTCTTTGCCAAGGCTGACCCACACACACATGTGTTTATTGTCTGGGGTTTGACCACCTCCAGTCAGACTGCCAGGTATTAAGAATTTCCTGCAGCCACCCTGGAAAAAGATTGGGCAGGCTCCAGGGACGAGAGAGTAAAAGTCCAGCTGACCGGATGGCCAGCCGGTTCGGTGCCAACCGAACCAGAGAAGGACGCCTCTGACCAGGGCCAGACTTCCTGGCAAAGAAAAGCTGGTTCTGAGGAACCAATTCCAGTAAAGAAAATAAGAAAATCAGCAGGTCTGGAGTCCAAAATCTTTCTCCAACTGCTGCAGAGATAGCAAAAGCCATACAAATTGTCCAGTCACTGTCTCAGGGTCCGTCCGAACCACCACTATCTGGTAAAGGTCGGTTCATCCAGTCCCAGTGGTTCAGGATTATGATATTGAGGAATTTTATGAACCAGAGGAGGGGGAGGAGGATTATGAACAGTATGAATGTGGCTGGGAAGGTCTGGGTGTGCCCATTAAACCGGACATCTCCCCAGACAGACCTTTAGAATCTCCCCCTATGCTGTCTGAGTCCCCAAGACAGAGAATTACATGAAGAAGATGGATGAATATAGGACTACTTACAAGAGTGCCCAGGCTAAGGAGCGGCAAGCCACTCCTCAAAGGCATGCCCCCAGGGGTATGGGTAGGCCTTTTCACAGGCCTTTCTACCAGACTCAGGCCTCCTCTGCCTTTGCTCAGAGGCAGGGGCAGACGAGGGGTGGGCAGACCTGCTCCCACCCCCCAGCCTAAAGCTTCTGCGAAACAGGCACCCTGATGCGGTGCCCAGGGCCGATTCTCCTGTACCAGTGGGGGGCAGGCTGGCTTACTTCAGTCAGAATTGGGCTTCTTTAACCTCAGACAAGTGGGTTCTGGAAGTAGTAAGCCAGGGTCTGGTTCTCAGCTTCAAAAAGTTTCCCAAGTTGAGAAGCAGACTTTTTACCTGCAAGTGCTTCAGAGACCCTCGCTCTGGAAACAGAGGTCTCATCCTGTTAGCTCTCAGAGCAGTAGAAAGGGTTCCTCCTCTGCATCAGGGCAGGGTCTGTATTCCAGATACTTCCTTACCCCAAAAAGACAGGAGAATGGCGGCCCATTTTAGATCTCAGATATCTGAACAAGCATCTTTTGAAACCAAAGTTCAAAATGGTAACTCTGGCAATGATTTTACTTCCCTAAGGCCAGGGACTGGCTAGCCTCCCTGGACCTCAAGGATGCCTATTTCCATGTCCTAATCAGAAGATCCCATCGAAAGTACCTCAGATTCGAACTGCCCTCAGGTCATTACCAGTTCAGAGCAATGCCCTTCGGCCTTACCTCTGCTCCAAGGGTATTCACAAAGTGTCTAGCAGTGGCAGTGGCCCACTTAAGGAGGCAGAGGATTGCTGTTTTTCCCTATCTAGACGACTGGCTCATTGTAGGCCAGTCCCCAGAACAGGTAAAATCTCACCTGCAGGTCACCCAGCAGTTTCTCACCTCCCTGGGTTTTCTGCTAAACCTACCAAAGTCGGTTCTGGAACCAGTCCAGGTACTCACCTTTATAGGGGCAGAATTGGACACAAAGCTAGCCAGAGCCTTTCTTCCCCAGAAAGGGTAAAGAATTTAGTGGCTCTGGCCTCTTCCTTCACTCTGCAGGTCTCGACCAGCAAGACACTTCTGCAGCTCCTGGGGCACATGGCTGCATCCACAGCTGTTGTGCAGGGAGCCAGATTTCAGATTGAGACATTCAGTTTCACTTGAGAACCTTTTGGTCTCAGAGAAGAGACCCCGTTCCAAGTTGGTCCCAGTGACTCGAACCTTGATCCTAGCTCTCCAGTGGTGGCAGGATCAGAGCAATTAAGAGCGGGGTCCCTTCATTTCCCCTTCTCACGACTTGACTCTCACTACAGATGCTTCCCTTCTGGGTTGGGAGCCCACATGGGCGACCTTTCCACTCAGGGAGTTTGGTCCCCAGGAATCTGCTCCACATCAATTTGCTGGAACTCAGAGCTGTTTTTTAGCTCTTCAAGCTTTTCTGCATCTGTCCACGACAAGGTGATACAAGTCAGAACAGACAACACCACAACAATGTGGTACATCAACAAACAGGGGGCACTCGGTCTTCGGCCTTGTGCACGAGGCAATGAAGTTGTGGTCTCTGGCCTATTCCTGAACACTTCCTCATAGCAGTTCATCTTCCAGGGAAGGACAATGTCCTAGCGGATGCCCTCAGCAGGCTTTCCCAGGGCCATCACTAATGGTCCTTGGATCCTCAAGTGCTGGGGATAGTTTTTGCCAGGTGGGGCATCCCTCAGATAGATCTTTTTGCAGCCCCAGACAATCACAAACTTCCTCTGTTCTGTTGCAGGCCTCCAGTGCTGGGCTCAGTTCCCCTGGATACCCTTCTTCTGGATTGGGAGGGGAAGTTCCTCTATGCTCCCCCCCCCCCCTTCCTCTCCTATTCAAAGTACTAGTCAAAATCAGATCTCAGCCTTGCAGGGTGATTCTGATTGCCCCGGACTGGGCCTGGTACCCACTCCTTCTGTTTCTGACAGTCCATCTTCCCCTGTGCCTCGACAGGAATCACAATCTGTTGACTTGTGCCCAGGGAAGGGTTTGGTATCCGGACCTCAAATCCCTCAACCTCAAGGCCTGGCTCTTGAGGAGTTAGAGTTTGCTGATTTACACCTCTCTCAGGGTGTTCTTGAGATCCTAAAGGCTTCCAGAAAACCTTCCACTGGGGCTACTTATAGTTCTAAATGGAAAAGGTTTTCCATTTGGTGTGCTAGGAAAATATTTCCCAGAATCTGCTGAGTTGCCCTTTTGTTAGATTACATGGTACATCTTAATTCCTTGGGTCTCAGACCAGCTACCCTGAGAGTTCATTTGGCAGCTGTGTCTGCTTTTGTGTCAGCAGGAAAGTCATCCTCTCTGTCCTCTCATCCTGTGTTTTCCAAGTTTTTTAAGGGTCCTCCATACTAATCCTCCCTTTGGGAACCGGCCCTGCTTGGGACCTTAATGTTTGCATTGCCCAGTTAATGCAACCCCTTCTGAACCTCTGTCTTCTGCAGAGCTTAAAGTACCTAACTTGGAAAACTGTTTTTCTAGTGGCTATCACTTCTGCCAGGCCTTTAAGTGAGTTGCAAGCCTTGTCAGTGGAGACTGACTTTATTTCTTTCCACAGGGATAAGGTAGTCCTTAGGACTAATAGGAAGTTTTGCCTGAGGTGGTTTCAGATTTCCATCTTAATCAATCTATCTCCCTTCCAGTATTTTTCACTGATCACTCCTCTTCGGATGAGAGGAGGTTGCACAACCCTGGATGTTAAGAGGCTCTTAGTTATTATATAGAAGCTGCAAAGGTCTGAGTTGATCCTCAACTTTTCCTTACCTGTGGTGAAGTTGGGAAAGGCAAACCTGCCACTAAGAGATCAATAGCCAGGTGGATTGTCTCTTGTATCCAATTTTGTTATCAGAAAGTGGGCGAGCCCCGGTTTGAGGCTCATTCTACCAGGGTACAGCTCGTCTCTAGCTGCTGCCAGAGATATCCCTTTATTAGAGATTTGCCAGGCTGCTACTTGGAAAGCGGTACACACACTTTTACAAGCATTACTCCCTGGATGTCCAGGCCAGGAGAGATGCTCGGTTTGCACAGCTGTTCTTCAGAGCCTATTCCCTAAGTAGGTTCTGCCCTCCTCCATGGAGGTACTGCTATGTATTCTGCTAATGTCTATAATATAGCAAGACTTCATGTTGTTTGAAGAAAAATTACTCACCTTAGTAATGTTGTTTCTTCTAATGGAGTCTTGCTATATTATAAACCACCCCAACCTGCCCCTCTCAGAACCTCTACTTGGTGGGGTGCGGGCAACTTAGTGTAGGGCACTACTTATGTCCTGTTAGCATTTTGTCCCCTTTGGGACTTTGGGGTGTAATGTTGTATGCAGTGTGTGTGTTTTATTATACTTATGTTCCATTTTCATACTATTAGAATGGTGTTAGTATTTCTGGTCCCTGACTTGAGTCTTGGGTGTTGGGACCATCAATGGTTGTTATTATTTAGGTAGCCATTTGGCTAGTGTAGGTTACAGCTTCCACACAGACCTTAGTGAGTTTGGCTCGTAAAGATCTGACAGTTCAAGTTTGAAATGACACAGATAGAGCTGCTCTCGTGCCAAAATTCTATTTTGTAATGGTTTTAACCATTTCACTCTGAGGCAGTTCTAGAGCTGGAACAAACTGCTAATGTCTATAATATAGCAAGACTCCATTAGAAGAAACAACATTACTAAGGTGAGTAATTTTTTCTTCCAACCTACTTTGCCAACTTTCCGAATGAAGGGAAGCGTACCCTACATTCTCTGGATGTAAAGAGGGTTTTGTGATTCTACATCGAAAGAACAAAGGAGATTTGCAAATCCAAGCAGCTCTGTCTCATTCAGCATGGCCCGGCTGGGTCAGCCTTTTGCCATCAGGTGCATTTTGGCATGGCTGGTAGCATGTCTCCGCCACTGCTATTCGATGGCACAGGTCAAGCTGGAAGGCAGGGTGTACGACCCCTCTACCAGAGTAGTCGCGGCATCTCTGGCAGAAATTTAGTGCGCCACTTGGAGCTCTGTGCACATCTTTGTGAAGCACTCGCCTTGAATGTCCATGCCAGACAGCATCCGTCCTTTGGCAGGACAATCCTTAATGGATTTCTGTCCTGAATGAGCTCCCTTTCTCCTGCCGCCCTTCTCGGAGGATTATTTTGGCTCGGTACTCTCCACTAGTGTGAATGTGTGGTGGAGACTTTATGTCAGGAAGATGTGTAAGTTGCGTACCTACCGTAATTCTTGATCTTCTTGGAAGAAGTCTTCACCACTCATTAACACGCCCATGCACCATTCCCAAAGCTCTCTTATCTTGTTTTTGGTCCTCACTCCCTTGTTGGCTGGGCTGTGAAGACACTGTTAAGTTGACCCTCCTTACGTGGGTCATACGGACTATCTTGGGTCCGAAATGGGTTAGGTTCGCTAGGTTAGTTTATGCTGCACCTCCTCGGTAAAAAAAGGTACTGAGGAGGTTGGAGGGTAGATGCCGAGATAGACTACAGCGCGGGCCAGTCTCATGGCACCACACATGCGCAGTCCTACCTTCATGCCGGCCCTCCTGAAGATTTTTGGCTTCCGCTGGCTCCTAGCGCCTCCGGCGTAGTCCCACTAGTGTGAATGAGTGGTGGAGAATTCATCCAAGAAGATCAAGAATTACGGTAGGTACATAATTTACATTTTTAATCTTTTATTATTAAAAAAGCAGAATTCTACAGTATGTTAGATGCATGCTTGCTATTTTTCCCAAAATATTGAGGAATCATAACAAAGGTGTACAGTGCTTCTTAATGTATCTCTGTTGTGTTTTCAAATTTTATTTTAGTGTAAAGTATTTCGTAGTGGCATGAATATGGTTCACTTGTCCACACAATGGCAGTTTGACCAGAAGTGCCGATTAGTCAGAAGGTCTTCAAACTACGCTCCTCCCACCACCCAGGCGATATGTCCTCCAACTCTACCCAGTGACGTCAAATCTTCCTTTCCGCTGGAAGAGTTTGGTCTTCTCCTTCGCAGCTCTGTACGTTGTAGAGCCTAAAATGCGCCATTGGCAAACACTTTGTTTTTTCTTCAGTACAGTCCTTGGTCATCCTCCAGCCCTCAGCAACAGAAAATGGAACAGAAAAAAGCAAAGCCAGCTTCCAGTTTCAAGCAGTGTGTAGCTTGCAAACAGAAAATGCTGCAGACGGACCCGCATTTTTTATTTATTTAGTTTGTTTGTTTATTTATGTATGTATGTATGTCTTTGTATCAGTTCACTTACCTGGTTACCAGAGGACTGTTTTCAGTCACGACCCAAGCCATAGCATGTCACAAATAGCAATAAAAGATATAGGTGCACACAACAGTAATCAGGCCTCAACATGAGGCGCAGTAGTAAGTACAGTACAATGGGAAAACATAAGGTGAAAATCACATAAAATAACAAGGTGCCAATAGTAGGTTAGCTTATAGGTCACAAACAATAGCCCAGGCTAGTGTCCTGGACAAAATGCAAGTCGCAGTAACACAGAGACCAAGCATAAACTGACTGATGCGATGCATAAAGTGCACAGTGCATTTAGGTACACTATCAGTGAAACAGGTCACAAGTCAATAATCAGTCTAGGAATTTAGGGGTAACGCTTCCCCATAATTAGTGTGCAGAGATATGTGTTGTGGCTCTTCTGCCAAAGGAAAGCACACTATCTCGGGAGTTGTGGCCTGTGTCAGATGATGCTCCCTTCCACCCTCTTGGATCGCAAAACTTGTGTTCTACTTGGCCAGCTGATCAAGATTCTAAACTGCAGTCTAAGGGTCACAAGGCAGCCTCCACTGCTCAAATCACGGCCATGGATAAGCAGCGGCAAAGGCTGCAGCAGGCAGCTTGTCAGCCTCGGTACTACTCCCGGCTGGGGGCCAGCATCGGAGCATCCTTCACAAGAGGTTAGAGAGATGTGTTGAGCCCTCCAGACTTTCTTGGAGAGGTCTGCCCACCATAGTAAGAAACAAAAGAAGCACTGCCTTCATTCGTAGGATTGGGAAAGATCACATCCTCCTGCTCCCTCGACTCCCATGATCACTTGAAGCTTGTCGAGCGCCCGGTCTCACCCGAGACAAAATTGGCCAAGGGTCAGGTGTCTAGCTCCGTGGTAACCCCACCAGGCTTGACAACCTCGACACCAGTCGATCAGCCAGTTGAGATTTTTCTCGACCCGGTCGACCACTTGTCTGAGGAGGTCAACGAGGAGTCGATCTCCGAGACTCCAGTATTCCCAGTCTTCACCCAGGAGGATGTGGAGTGGTCAGTGCCCCCAGCCGCTGCAGACAGCAACAGCCTCCACTGGAAATCATTCAGCTGAAGCCAGTGCGCATTATCTGTATAGCACCTCCAGCGACTTCTCCTTGACATTGGTCTCAGGTTGATAGTTGAAGCACTTTTCGTGCTATCGATCCTGCTCGACCAGAAGGCACTGCAGTTGACGTTCCTCATCTTCGGATGATGAGAGGCTCCACTGGCATGTGCAGCGGCACTACAAGGATCTGCTCTGGCATCAGTGGGCCATGGTGGAGCAGGGTAGAGCTCTATTCCCCCCGACCCCGTGGTCAGCTAGCCAGTGCCAGTCAGGCCCATGCCAGTCCTTTCAAGACAGTTGTCACCGACACCTGTCTCTCCACTATTGCTGGTGAAACCACCTCCACAGCAGCCTGTGCAGGGAGACCCAACCATGGACTTTCGTGCTGCGATCAGCTTGCCAGCCTGGCTCTCGGAAATCACCCAGTTGGATAAATCTGGGGTGGTTCACAATAGTAAATGGCCGAGGGCCTTTTTTGATGAGTCTTGATGACTTTGATGGTTCCTCCATGCAACCATGGAGAACACACACCTTCGGCCAGGATTCAGTTGAGGAACCGACCACCAACCGGTGTCATTTGTGACTGTTCTCCGATGTCTCTTGAGTCCATGAATGTCCCTCTGGAGCCTGTTCAAAAAAGGGCTAAATACCCTTTTACTGACATCCTGGATAGGGATGATCTCTGGGGCTTGTCTTTCCTGTGACCAAAGTCATTTTGGGACTGGTCCTGGAGCTCAGACAGCAGCTAGCATCCTACTCTGCACCTTCAGTCCATATGGTCTGCAAGTACGTGTTCCCTACTGGCTGTCTGTCCAGGTAGTCTGACCACCTCTTGGTCAAGGGTCTGGTGTTGAATTTGGTTTTCCTGAACTCCAGAAACATTGGGGACATGGACAAGCCCCAACAAGGAGTCAAAGAACTTGACTGTGCCCAAGAATTTCTGGGCTGCTTTCTCAGTTGGTCTCAGTCAGGCGAGCTACACATTGATGAATGCCCACTTTGGTCACGCCCTTCTGTAAGTGTTGGATAATGTCCTTCCTCACCTTCATGCTGACAGGCAGCTAGCAGTGAAAGTGGTCTGAGATTAGGGTCTGGCACTGGCTAAACACCAGCTCCAGGTGGCCTTGGACATAGGGAAGGGGGTCTCCTGTGCCCGTGCCATGGCAGCGGTTGTCGTGATACATCACAGGGCCTGGCTGAGGCTTTCCACCTTTACAGCGGACACTCAGCATAAGTTGGCCAAAAATCCCTTTTTTGGACACGGACCTCTTTGGCCCGGAGTTGGACGGTCATTTCACTTGGATTGAGAAGTCCAGTGCCACTGTGGCCTCTGTGGATTCGTCCCAGAAGGACCCAGATGCCAGAAACCAAAAAAGAAGGCCTTTCAGTTTCAATCCTTTCAGCCACAGCTGCAGACCCAGCATTGCTATCTCCAAGCCAGGCACCCCAAGGCCATGTTTTCCAGCCATTGGCCAAAGGGGAGGGACAGGAAATGGTGCCACTCTAGAACTACCCAGTGGCGGGTTAGAGGGTGTCTTACCTTTCTCCTGTGCGGTCCCTGACCCAGCTCTGGGGGCCAGCTCACCACTTCTGGTCACATTGGTCCATCATTACTTGACAAGTGGGTTCTTGAGGTGGTAGGCAGAGGCTGCCTCTCGGGTTTGAGGCTGTCCCACCTTACCAGTCCCATGCTCCTAAGGAGTCCTTGGTGCCACAGGACATGTTGTCTGCCCTCAGTGAGGACTTTGCTCAGCTCCTTGAGAAGGAGCCTTAGCCCATGTCCCAGGCACCCTGGCAAGTCAGGGGTTGCGTGTCCAGGTACTTACTGGACCTGAAACAGACGGGGACTGGCACTCCATACTGGATCTAGATGATCTAAACAATATCATGCTGAAGCGCAAGATCTTCTTCAGGGGTATGTCAGTCATCAGGTTACACCGCAGGAACCTTCACTGTCAGAGAAGGGGAATCCACATGGAAGATTTTCAGCAGTACAACTGGGGCCACCCACGCCGTCAACGTCAGCAGCCTTATATAGGCTTAGGCCGCCCCGCTCCCTCCTCAGTTCTTTCCCACCGTCGACTTGCATGCACAGTCTCCACGGAAGCTTTGTCACAGTGTTCGTGCCATTTTACCCTGTGGCTGTTTTTTCCAGTAGCCTTTACCAAAATTTCTTTTGAGATTTTTTATTTTTATGTCGAGAGTTAATTCTTCTTCCTCTCTTTTCTGTCACTGCCACTGAAGGAAGAAGATTGCTTCTACAGGCGAACACTCAGTTTATGTCTGCTGTCTTAGGCCTGATCATGATGTCCCCAGCTGTGAGCTTTCCCAGATGTTTAACCAAACTAACCTCAGGTGACGCAAAAAGGCTCTCAGGAAATTCCTGATGGAAGAGCAGGTAGCCAACTCTGGGCAGGGGTCCTCCGGGGCTCTGGCTGCTCAGTCGCTGACCGGATCTCCCAGGCCTCCAAGCCCCAGGACAAGTCGTCAGGGGGTGGGGGCCACAAGAAAGACAGGAATCTCGACTGCTCCCCCCGGCGGCCATCTCGTTCCCCATCGGCTTCTCCTTCAGGGAGCTCTTCGCTGATGGCAGCCGCCTCAATGAAAAGACCTGTTCTCCAGGTCTCTCTTCCATTTAGACCCATACAGACAGCTCCTCTGCCTGCCGCTCAGGGCGCTCAGCTGTCGACCTCCGGGTCGTTGGCCCCTCCTCCGTCAACGAGCATGTCGTCAATGACCTCTCTGTCAAGGCCTACCCCTTCTTCTCCCTGGGCTTCGGGCTCGCAGGAAGGTGGGTCGGCCCCAGTGCTGTCGGACCTCCCCTCCATCGATGACTAGAGACCTGAACAAAGTTCTTTTCAAATTCACTAATGTGCATGTTCAGCAGCTGGGCTGTTTCAATAGGCCCTTGTCACCGGCACTGTAGATGGCAGCTTCATCGTCGGCACCTGTTCAGTGACCCTGGAAGGCTCCCTTCGGGCCGCCACTGGAGGCTCCAATGCCAGATCCAGTTGAGGAGGTTGACGTCAGAGAGTATCACCCTGATCTCATCCTCTCTGATGATATGGAGGATAAAGGGAAGGAGGAAGAAATCCTCATATCTTACAAGTCCACTGCCTACCTTTTTCAGTGTCTTGAAGTAGTTGTCTGCCACTATGGGTTTTCAGACTAACGAGGAGGATGTCACCAGGAAAGACCTGGTGGACTCCCTGATCTGGGGGTCAGTCATGAGTCATCTTCAGAGACAAGAGATCACTGTCTTCCCTTATCTGGACGACTGGTTAGTGGTGGGAAAATCCCAACTGAAGGTACAGCAGTATATAAAGGTCACTCAGGACTTCCTAGAATCCCTGGGATTTCTAATCGGTCACAAAAAGTCTGCTTTCACCCCCACACAGGTGTTGCAGTTAATAGGAGCAGAAATAAATGCCTTACAGGCCAGAACCTATTTGCCTCTGGAGAGAGTACAAAACCTTCAGTCCATGGCAAATTCCTTCAGCAAAAAAAAAAATGCAAGGCAGTTTCTCCAGCTACTGGGCCACATGGCTGCTGCCATAGGCACAGTGTAGGGTTCCAAATTTCACATGAGGGACATCCAGTTCCACTTCAGGGCTCACTGGTGCCAGAAAAAAGACCCCTTTTCAAAGCTCACTCCAGTAACAAGGGCATTGTTACAAGCCCTCTTGTCGTGGAAAAAGGAATCCAGCTTAAGAAAAGGAATCCCCTTTCAAAAGGAGAATCCTTCAGTGGTACTCAACAGAAAACAGATGCATTCCTATTGGACTGGGGCACCCATCTAGAGCAGCACACCACTCAGGGTACCTGGTCAGCTGCACAGTCCCTTCAGCACATAAACTTACTGGAACTCAGAGCAGTTTTTCTAGCTCTGCGAACTTTCTTTCCCCTATTACAGGGCAAGGTGGTACAGATCAGAACAGACAATACCACCACAGTGTATTACATAAACAAGCAGGGAGGCACCAGGTCAGGCCTCATTTGTACAGAAACCATTCATATCTGGACTCTAGCTTACTCTCTGGGAATATCCCTACAGGCAATTCATTTGCCAGGAAAAGACAACATCCTGGCAGATGCCTTGAGCCGAATCAGTGAGGCCCATCACGAATGGACCCTAAACGGAAAGGTGGTACAGGTTATTTTCAGAAGGTGGGGCATTCCATAGGTAGACTTGTTCGTATCCCTCCAGAATCACCATCTGCCCCAGTATTGTTACAGACTACCGGACAAGGGCACACTCCCTCTGGATGCCCTAACTCTGGATTGGTCAGGGAGGTTCCTGTATGCTTTTCCTCCTTTCCCTCTAGTTCACAGGGTACTGCTGAAGCTCAGATGCCATGCAGCATCACTGATCTTGATAGCTCCAGATTGGCCAAGGCAGCCATGGTATTCTCTTCTGCTCTCCGTGTCTGTCACAAAACCGATGCACCTCCCTCGGAGGCACAATCTACTGACTTCCAAGCAGGAAACTCTGTTGTATCCGAATCTCAAGTCCCTCAACCTCAAGGCCTGGCTCTTGAGTACATAGAATATGTAAAATTGAACCTTTCTGAATCTGTCTTAAGCATTTTGAAAGCTTATAGAAAACCTATTTTTCTAAATGGAAGAGGTTTTCCTTTTGGTGCTCTAGCAGATCCCTAATACCAGGAAAGGCAGAAATTTCAGTTGTCCTGGATTATCTCTTTCACTTGCATTGCTGTGGTTTGCAACCCAGCTCTCTGAAGGTTCATTTGGCAGTTGTCTCTGCTTACCTCTCTGCTGGTGCAAGGATAACCATAGCCTCGGATCCTATCTTTAAAAGATTCTTTAAGGGTCTAAATCATTTACATCCACCCCATAGGGTATCAGAGCCAACTTGGGATTTGAATGTGTATATAGCTAAACTCATGGGCTGTCCTTTTGAACCCATGGCTACAGCTCATCTAAAATATGTCACTTGGAAAATAGTTTTCCTCATGGTAATGACTTCTGCAAGAAGGATCAGTGAGCTTCAGGCTCTCTGTATAGATCAGGACTATATCTGCTTTCATAGGGATAAGGTAGTCCTTAGAACAAACAGAAAATTTCTCCCCAAGGTAGTCTCGGACTTCCACTTAAACCAGTCCATCACTCTTCCTGTCCTTTTCACTGACCACTCTACCTCTGGTGAAAGAAGACTCCACAGTTTAGATGTGAAAAGGGCTTTGTTACTACATGACGGCCACAAAAGGCCATAGACAGGACAGAAAGCAGCTGTTCCTGACCTAAGGGGTTATGGGAAAAGGTGGTCCAGCCTCTAAAAGATGTATTTCTCAATGGATAGTCCAGTGTATCCAGTTCTGCTACACAAAGGCTGGTAAGGAGCCCGCATCAGGATTGAGGGCCCATTCCACAAGAGGGATAACTGCTACCTTAGCAGCTGCCAGAGATGTTCCATTACTAGACATTTGTAAAGCAGCTTCCTGGAAGACAGTACACACCTTTACAAAGTGTTACAATCTGGATATTTTATCTAGGAGTGATGCTAGGTTTGGCACAGCAGTTCTGCAAAGTCTGTTTCCAAAATAAGTTCTGTGCCCACTTCCAGTGATATTGCTTGGTAGTCTGCATAAAGTTAGGAATATTCTGAGCATTACTGGGGTTAGAAGAAAACATTACTTACCATAGTAATCTTCATTCTTCCCAGTGATGCTCAGATATTCATAACTTCCCTCCTTACCTCCCCTTCAAGAACTTCAGCCTCTGCACTCCGCATGCTGGTGCCACCCTTATTATTATACGCCCTTGGAGTATTCTTACCCTGCACCTGTCAATAGTTTGGGTAATCAGATTTCATTGTGTTCTGCCTTTTTTGGGTGTTTTTCTCTGGCATTTTGTTCTAACCATTGGTTAATAGTACTCCAGTTGGAGTGTTCATTTTTAAATATATATATTTTTGGGAAAACCCCAATTTTATTAATATAATTATAGTACTATATAACTCTGGGCCTACTTTCCAGGCTCCATTTATAAAATCTGAAGAGGTTTAGAACACAGGCAGTTAGCAGAGGCAGTGTTTGAAAGATGCTCACGTGCAAAGTGTTCTATCATTTGCATGTGTTCTGTCTCTCAGTCCAACCCTCCAGGCTTACTGCATAAAGTTATGAATATCTGAATATCTGAGCATCACTGGGAAGAAAGAAGATTACTATGGTAAGTAATATTTTCTTTCTCCCGCAGGGTGAGACGGCGGCTTTCGGGGCACTTTCCCTCTCCCACTGGGGGTTCCCTGTCTCACCCGGACCAGTCTTAGGCCTCTCCAGGTCTGTAAGGGTTCTCCCCTCCGGTGTCTCCCCCACTGGAGGCTAAGGGACTTAGTCCCTTAGGGACATATTGGGCCCCCCTTCAGGGGGCTCGGTACTCACCCAGTAGTGATGAATGGTGAAGATTGACACAGATAAGATATGAAAATTACGTGCCTACCGTAATTCTTGATCTTTCTGTGTATCTTCATCATTTATCACTAAATCCTGCCCACCTTCCCCCTGGGGCCTCAGTCTCTGGACTCCCCCTCCCCATGTGTATCTCCCTGTTCCAACTCCTCTTTTCTACTGTGGTCAGGAGGCAGGAGACCCTGGAGACACACAGGGAGGAGTTACTTCCTGTAGGTTTTTTTTTTTTTGGGTGGGTGGGGATCCTTCCTCTCTCTCTTGTTCGCCACTCTCCTAAATCTTCCCTTGTTAATCTTCACCATTCATTACTGCTTGGGTGTAAGCGGGAAGCGTGCACCCGCTACGGAGTTTTTTTTTTGGGTAGAGTTCACGCCAATGGCACCACCCCCAAGCGAGACGCACTACGTGGTGCACGAGGGGCAACAGTTAGGCAACGCAGATTCCTCCTCCATCCCAGTTCTGTTTCTCCCACCATCGAGGTTGCACCTGCTGCACAAATTTTCAGTGCAAAGTACGCCACTAGGCCTTTCGTTGACAGTCTCCTTCGTTTACACCGTCTGCAACTCCTCAATCCCGGTTCTCTCCCGATGCTGGTAAGTTTGTTCCATTTATTTTCTTAACAACGCGGGAACTTTTCTGTGTTATATTTATTTCACATCATGTCCGGTTAGAGCTCACTTTCCGTCCAGCGGTCCGATGTGCATCGAGAGTGCTCCTGTGGCCAGCATTTCTCCGTGATGGACGATATAACGTTTGCTTTCGGTGCCTGGGACCTAGCATGACATGGATAGATGTGGCGCTGTTTTTTCGATGGACCGCCGTGTTCCGAAGTCGCGTGTTTAAAAATCGGCAGGGCTCGGCCGACTTTCAGAGAACAGTGTCTATTTGGGTCTCCCAGGCCAAAACAGGCCTTCCCAGGCCTATACAGTCTGAGTGAGGAGGGGCCTCCTCATCTTCAAGCCTTGCTGAGGAGGATGAGGCCTCTTTTGCGGTGTCGGAGGAACATCGTGGCCCCTCTGGGGTCGCCCGGGACACCACCTCAGCAGGCACCTCTTGAGGTGCTCCCCGGTGTCGTGTTCACGATTGTGAGTCCGGCACTGGTGTACTGCTGGCGCTGCTGCCAGTGCGTCCGGTGATGGGCAGCGCCCGCTCACGCGACACCGGCTTGTTTTCAGTGCCGTTCTGGCGCGCTTCTCTGACTCCACTGGCGGCGGCTTGTTGATTTCTGCCACCGCCGGCGCCTGGAGAATCGACCGGGCCGTTGGTGGGTCGGGGTCAGATGCGCGCCAGGCAATGTGCGGGAAGTGGTAGGTGTTGTGACTGACACCAGCACCGTTCACGGCACCGCCTCCCTGCGGACTCTTGGGGTAGCCAGCGTCGAGGTCCTACTGGTCGACTCTTCCTTGGGAGAGGGCAGTTCCGACGTGGACCTGATCACGCACCCCGATTCCACAGAGCCTGAGTCCTTTGGGAGGCGTGGTGTCTGGCGACCCAGCACCCCTATCCCTGAGTCTCCGGAAAGCTCTTCCTCCGAGGACTCCCAGGCTGGGGGTGGCTTGGAGTCTTTGGGAGGCGGGTTGGGGGAGTGAGAGGCCGTCCCAAGGGAGGTGGTGGCAGCTGCCAGTCCTGGTGCTGCTGCACCTTCCGGGGTGGATTGGTGGTTCTGTCCCTGGGACTCCCTTGGGGTGGGGGTCTCAGGTCGATGGACCCCTAGCGCTGGAGTTGAGGCGTCCTTAGAGTCTGAGGGGTTGTGGGGTAGGGGTGAGGGGCATCTGCTTCCTTCCGCCGCCTTTTGGGGTGAGGGATGGAGCCATAGAGCAGAACCCCACCTTTCCTTCTTGGGCTCGGGGGACCCTTCCAGTGGCGCCGCCGTGGGTTGCGCTTCTGGACCCATTCAGCCCCAGGCGCATCACGGGAGATTCCCGGTTTGAGCTCTTCCAGAGTTCGCATCCCCAGGTTTCTGTCTTGCGACCTGATTTGATTTGAGGGACCCCACCAGCTCGGGCTCCGTTCCCTGGATTTCAGAGCCCTGGCAGAGGACAGTTGCCTATTCGTAAGTGCCCCTCTCCCATTCCTCTGCAGCCTCCACCTTCTCTCCCAGGCCATGTCGGTCCTACAGGGCCATTATCCTGGGAGACGTTCAAAGGCACTGCGGCGCCTTCCAGTCATATGTTAGACACATGCATGAGCGGGTATTTCACCTGTCCCCTCCGCCGCAGGAGTCTTCTGAGCGTTCAAGTTCCCCATCTTCCTCGGCTCCCTCCTCGGAGGGAGAGGAACCCTCTGCTCATCTTTCCTCCGACGCTGATTTCACAGATTATCAGTGATTCCTTTCAAGGATGGTTGGGGACCTCTGTATTTCCTTTGTCAGGCGTGACAGTACTGAGCGGGAGACGCATCAATTCCTTGGTGAATTCAGTGCCCAGCATCTGGTGGTGCCATCCTGGCCTGTCCCTTTCCAGGAGGCATCTCTCCGCACCTGGCAGTCTCCAGCCGCTCCTTTCCCAGCCCTGGCAGACTGCAGGAGGAGGTATTGTGCCTCATCTGAGTCTCTAGGTACACTCCCCAACCCACCATCGGGATTGGAGTTCCTAGAAACTCCTTCCGGGTGCCGCCTCCTGGCGCATGACCATCCACCGGACTCAGATTCCTTACAGTTTGACTGGTGGGGGCGAAGAGTGTTTTCTTCTCATGCAGTGTTGTGCATTGCATCACATCAGGCTCACCATGCTGCCTACAACAGGCACTTATGGTCGGTGCTCTCTCAACTTCTAGCATCAATGCCTGATACGGAGCAATCCAGACAAACTGTGGCTCTCTCCGCTATAGGCCTGGAACTGGCAAGGTACCAAGCAAGGTCATCCTACAATGCCAGTGAGGTGGCTTCTTTGCTTGTGGGAACAGCGATCTGCATTAGGCAGATGGCATTGCTTAGTCTGTTAAGATTGTCACCCCTGGCCCGGCGTAGGGTGATTTGCTCCACCTTCTGAGGGTGCCCGCCTTTTTACCACCAGCGCTAGGAGGCTTCTGCAGGGGCTTCCTCTGTCTTCTCGTCTCTAGGGGACACCTCCTATCTCTCCTCGGCCTTAGGCTTCCTGTCGTGTAAGGCCAGGGTCTCTTCCTTCTGTTTTTCACCAGCAGGAGGCTGAGGGTCTTGTTCCCTTAGGGTTTTACTAGTCCCCCCTTCGGGGGGGGCTTGGTACTCACCCAAGCAGTAATGAATGGTGAAGATTGACATGGGAAGATATGCCAATTACGTACCTACCATAATCCTTGATCTTCTCTTGTATCTTCACCATTCATTACTGATACCCGCCCACGTTCCCCTCATGGGCCTCCTTCTTCGGCGTCTCCTCCTCCCTGCTTGTTCCTCCTCCCTCCTTTTTATGGCCTTAAAGCCTAAAAAATAAAAATAAAAAATAAAACATTTTTTGAACCTTCCGTTCTCTCAAAACGGACCTTTTTAATTGAGGAAGGGGGGGGGGATGAGTAGAATTTATCCTGTCCTGAGGGAACTCGTTCCTTTTTCTAGGTCCCCTCTGGCATGTCTGAATCCCCTGTTTGTGCCAGCCTCTGCTAGTTAAACACTGTCCTAGCACTCCAGTTGCCTTGAACTGGTGATCTGTTTTGCCTTGCCTTCGGGGAGTCAGACTGAGTTCCCACTCTGTCCTTTTCTGCAAAGGGGTGCCCTCTGTAGGGCTTCAGATACCCCCACACACACACACATCTGTGTTAGCACATAGCAGGGTGCTAATGGGCTTCCTTCCCTTTCCTAGTTGGGCACTCTCCTTTTGAAACAGATTTTCTGCTTTGGCAGTCTGTGAGCTCTCAGCTGGAGTGTAAGGGGTTGGGGATGGTGGGACGTGCAGAGAGTCTGCCTTTTGTGTACCAAACTGTGCAAAAGATTCTGTTGAACCTTCTTCATCAGTTTTCTTAAATGGGATCCTTGCTTCCTTACCTTGGTCCCAAGCTTACGAGCCTTAAAGCCTTTCTCATAATTTGGCAGAACTTCTCCCTTCTCCCAGTATCACCCTCTCTCTCTACTTCTTCCTCCTCCTTCTCTCTCTCTCTCCCTTATCTGTTCCTCCTTCAGAGTGCCCCAGGAATGAGGCCCTGTGGTCCCATAGAGTAGGTTTTCCTCTTTCCTGTCCTCTATCGGCTTATTCCTTTTTCAGTTTATATCCTTTCCTTTACCTATCCCTCGGCTCTCTTGCCTCGCTCTCCTTTTTTCCTATCATTATTACGCCTTTCCGGCTTACAGAACTGGGATGGAGAGGAGTCTGCGGTGCCTAATGGCCACCTCACACACCACATAGTCGTCACTCTTGAGGCGGCTCCGTCGCCACCGACTCCTCTCAAAAAAACTCCTGTGGCAGTTGCTGCCTCCGACTTACACCCAGGCAGTAATGAATGGTGAAGATACAAGAGAAGATCAAGAATTACGGTAGGTATGTAATTTCCATATCTGGAGTGCGGTTGGAGGGACGGACGGACTCCCCCCCCCCCCAAAACCTCTTGATCTTCCTGGACATTGTCTCCACCACTCATTCACACTATTGGGATCTCAGCCGAGGTGCTAGGACCCAGCGGGAGCAAACTGTTTGCAGGAGGGCGGCGCCAGAGGTGGAGCCATGAGCCTCTGCTCAAGCGGCAATGACTGTCTCGGCATCGACCTCCAACGCCTCCCAGTTCCTTTTTCCCACCATGAATGCACTTCAGTGACAGCTTTCATGCGCCAGGAGTCAAACTTCAAACTAACAGCATAGTTTTCAGTTTTTATTTTGTAGTATTTTTCGAATAAAGTACCGCTTATGATAATTTATTCTTATTAAAGAAAGAAGTCTCAGCATACATTGAGGGAGTCGACCATGAGCAGGGCAGGTGACAGTAGGGAGACTTCGTATGAAAGCTGTTCAGTCAGCGGGCTGGGTCCGGTCGCCACCTTCTCCGGACAATGGAGCGGTCCAGTGCCGAGGGGAAGGCGGTCCCCGAAGCATAAAAGAAAATGGTCACATTCTCTGCCAGTCATCCTCGAGCTCTTCTTGACCTGTAGGTCAAAGAAAGAAGAGCATCCTTTCGGGGTCACCTTCTGATATGTCTGCGCATTCGACGATCGGTCATTGGGTTAGTTGCCAGTCTCCTCATTGAGTCGCGGTTTCTGTTTCTGGTCACGACCTCTTTGACATCGGAGCCCTTCCCCACTTTCTGGTAGGGCTTCTGATGAGCAGTTTCATCAGTGGGCCACTCTTATGGAGCAATGGGCTCGGAGGTTGGTCCAGCTGCCTGGCCCGGTCACTCTGGGGCCTTCGGGTTCTTCAGGACATCGGGCAGGGTGATTATGCCTTCCTGGTCGTGCTGCGCCCTCTTCGGTGCCGTTGACTCCGTGCTCAGGTGTTTTCCCACCTCGCATGGCTGCGGCGCAGGGGGTCACACCGATGCCTCTGTCGCCTGGTATTCTTTCTTCTTTCCCTTCAAATCCAAATTTTCGGGGCCCTTGGTTGGTTTCGGCGGCGTCGTTGGGTCAGTCGGCGCTGATTTCGGTGCTGGTGCACCTGTCAGTGCCGTCCTCGACGCCGTGTGCCCTTTCAATGCTGTGCAGCTTTTCGGCGCCATGTTCTTCTTCGGCGCCATCTGCTTTGTCTGCGTCGTGCGGCCTTTTGGCGCCATGTTCTTCAGCGCAGAGGCCGGGCTTTTCATCTGCCAATCTTCAAGGCTTCTCCTTTCCAAATTCTTTTCCTTCCTCTTTTCCTGCTGATTCTCATTCTGTTCCTGCCCATACCATCCCTCCTGGACTGTCAGGAGATGATATTGAGCCTGACCTTGATCTTAGACTGGGTGAAGATGTGGAAGGAGCAGGACCTAATCCGGTTACAGAGCCTGTGGTGAGGACCTGTCTTTTAAGTCTCTGTTGAGAAATTTGAATTCCACTCTTTCTCTCCAGACTATGGACATCGATCCTGGGAAGCTTTTAAGACTCCAATACCTTCATGTTCCGGACATACCTATGGATTTAACTCCCCCGGTACAACCCTCCTTTGAGACAGCGTCTCAAATGGTATGGAATAATCCTGCTCTCATTCCTTCTGTGGCTAAGTCCATAGATAGGAAGTATGCTGCTCCCAAGAATCGACCTATTTTGTCCTCCCAAGCCTTTGCGGATCATATTGTAGTCTTGGCAGAGAATAATAAGGTTGTCCTTCCTGAGACTACCACAGCTCGACCTATAAACAAAGAATCTTGTAAGAGAGATACTTCAGGTAAGAGAGTCTTTGCTGCATCCACCCTGGGTATGCATATCGCCAGCGACCAGGCATATTTCTCTCAATATGAGTATATTCTTTGGCATTCACTCAAAAAAATGGTTGAAGCTCTACCGGACTCTACGCTAATTTGGAGCTTCTTCAAGCCATAACCAGGGATATCGAGTCCAACAACCAGCAGATTAAAGCAGCTATGGACGCCTTCAATACAGCCTCACGAGTGGCAGCGGCGGGCATTTGTACCCGCTGCCATTCCTGGTTGCGCACTTCAGGTTTCATGAATGATGCCCAGCAACAGGTCATGGCGTTGCCCATCGATGGTGTGTATCTCTTCGGGCCTCAAGGGGAACAGGCTCTAAAGGCCACAAAAAAGACTAGGTCTGCCATTAAATTGGCTAGACCTCCTCCTGCCCCCTCTCGAGAGGGAGTTAACAAACGCCAGTTTCATAACCGTCGGTCCTTTCGAGGCAAAGGTGGGGGGGGTCAATAAAAACCAAGCCCCTCAGCCTCAAAAGAAAACGCAACAGAAGGCGCAAGGACCCAAACGCCCAGTGCCGCCTTCTGAGTTGTTGGCCCAAGTTCCACCTCAGCTGCCCGAGGGAGACTATTCCTCAGCGGTGGGAGGTCATCTGACTCAATTCTACAATCGGTGGAAGTCCATAACATTGGACAAATGGGTCCTCCCGGATAATCCACAAGGGATATTCCCTCAATCTTTTAGAGAGCCCTCCGGATCGTCCCCCCAAACGACAGCCCAGGCTGTCAGAACTTCTTGCCTCCAAGATACAAAGCCTTCTGAACAACAGGGCAGTGGAAGTAGTTCTGCTGGATCAACGAAACACAGGGTTCTACTCCCATTACTCTCTGGTTCCAAAGAAATCCGGGGGCATGCGTCCCATTTTGGACCTCAGAAAATTAAACAAATTTCTTCCCAAAAGAGAAATTCAAAATGATATCACTAGGAACCCTGTTACCTTTGCTTCATCAACACGACTGGTTAGCCTCCCTGGACATGCAGTATGCTTACCAGCATATCCCTATTCACCCAGGGCATCACAAATACCTGAGGTTCGTGGCTTTGGGCCAGCATTATCAGTTCAGAGTCCTGCCCTTTGGGCTGTCCTCGGCGCCGCAAGTTTTTACAAAGTGTTGTGCAATACTCGCAGCGCATCTCAGAAATATCTGAATACAAGTGTTCCCATACCTGGACAACTGGCTTCTAGCAAGCCCTTCCAGGCAGGGAACCCTCGACGCCGTTGCCACGGCCTCAGACTTTCTCACGTCCATGGGAGTCCTGCTAAATCTCAAGAAATCGCAGCTGCAGCCCTCCCAGAGACTCCTTTTCATAGGAGTTCTTCTGGACACCTCTTGTGGTGAAAGCTTTTCTACCAGAGGACAGAAGGACCGATGTTCTGCAGATGGCCTGATACATCGGAGAGAACAGCTCGGTAAAGGGCTATCTCGATGCAGCAGATGCTAGGTCTCATGACATCCTCGGTGTTCACTGTACCCCTAGCACACCTGCACCTGAGAACCTCTCAATGGATGCTCAGTACTCAGTGGTCTCCTACTACTCGCCCTCAGTCCTTTCTCATCAAGGTGACAACACCTCTGAAGAAGTCACTCAACTGGTGATCGCAAGAGGACAACCTTCTGAAAGGGTATCCCTTTGCTCTTCTCGAACATTAAATCTCCATTACCACAGACGCATCCTTGATGGGATGGGGAGCTCACTGTCATACTCTCCACATGGACTCAGGATGAGTCCCGGCTTCACATAAATGAGGGACGTCCTTCATGCAGTCTGGGCTTTGAAGGACATTCTCTGTCACAAGAACATTCTCCTTCAAACGGACAACAAAGCAGTGATGTATATTATCAACAAGCAGGGGTGGTGCTCACTCTTACCCCTTACGCAGGGAAGCGATGAGAGTGTGGGAATGGTGCTTGGAGCACAAGGCTCTAATTCAGGCGGTCTACCTGCCGGGAGTGCAGAACGAACTGGCAGACCGTCTTAGCAGAACAAAGACAGATCCTCACGAATGGTCTCTCGACTCAACCGTAGTTCAGTCACTATTCACAGAGTGGGAAACTCTAGACCTGGACCTTTTTGCATCCCCATTCAACGCAAAACTGCCTCTCTTGTGCTCCAGAAATCCAGGGCTTGGCATTTTCTGTCAGGATGCATTCAGGCTGCAGTGGACAAAATGCTTTCTATACACCTTTCCGCCTCTTCCTCTAATTGAGGGTACTTCTCCAGTTCGAGTCTCAAGGGGACAAAATGATCCTCATTGCTCCCTTCTGGCCTCAACAAATGTGGTTTCCGTTACTTAACAGTATGTCGGTAACCCCTCCGAAAGCATTTCCCCTTCAAACGAACCTTCTGACTCAGGGGCCTGTGGTCCATCCCAATCTGAGATCGCTTCACCTTCACGCTTGGCTCCTGAAGAGAGAGAAGTGAACAGGTTCAGTGTCTCTCACAGAGTTTGATATCCTTCTGGCTGCACGCAAGCCAGCCACCAGGAAAACTTACACAGCCAAATGGAAGCGTTTTTCGATCTGGTATACAAAATCCTCTTTGAATCCCTTTTCCTGCCCACCAGATAAGGTTCTAGAGTACCTTTTAGACCTCTCAAATTCAGGTCTGCAATACTTTCCAGTCAAGGTTCACCTTTGTGCTGTTTCAGCTTATCATGAGCCAGTACTTTCCTTGTCACTGGCCCAGTTACCTGTGGTTAAGGGTATTCTGCATACCAGACCTCCTGTCAGACGTCCAGTCGCAGCCTGGGACATTAATCTTGTGCTAGACATGCTCACTCAAACCTTTCGTGCCTCTAGCTACCTGTTACTTGAAATATTTCACTGGGAAAACTGCCTTCCTGGTAACTATTACCTTGGCCATAGGGTCTCTGAGATACATGCCTTGGTCTGAACCCCCCATATACTGTATTTCATAAAGACAATGTAGTAGTTAGGACACATCCTAAGTTTCTCCCTAAGGTTGTTTCAGAATTCCATCTAAACCAACCTTTGGCCCTTCCTACTTACTTTGCAAACTTCCAAAATGAAGGGGAGCGTTCTCTTCATTCTTTAGACATCAGAAGAGCTTTGCGTTTCTATTTAGATAGAATGAAAGAATTTCGCAAAGCTCAGCAACAGTTTTCCTTCATCAAGACCCGGCTGGGTCAATCTGTCACTATCAGATGCATTTCAGCATGGCTGGTGGCATGCCTTCGCCACTGTTATTCCATGGCGCTGGTTAAGCTGGAAGGCAGAGTGTACGCTCACTCTGTTAGAGTGATCGCTGCATCCCTGGCGGAGATCCGCAACATGCCCATTGCAGATATTTGCAGTGCAGCCACCTGGAGCTCAGTGCATACTTTAGTCAAACACAATGCCCTGGATGTCCATGCCAGACGACATATTTCATTTGACAGATCCATCCTTAATGGACTTCTGTCCTAAATATGTGAGCTCTTGGTCTCTCCTGCTGTCCTCACAGGGATTATTAGCTCGGTACTCTCCCAGTAGTGTGAATGAGTGGTGGAGATTTATGTCCAGGAAGATATGGAAATTATGTACCTATCATAATTCTTGATCTTCTTGGACGAAGTCTCCACCACTCATTCACACTTCCACCCACCGTCCCCCAAGCTCACCTCTGTTGTTGGTCTTCACTCCTTTAACCTTTAGGCTGTGAAGACTTCTTTCTTGACCCTTCTTATACAGGTCTTCCGGACTATCTTATGCCCGGTTTTTGTTAGGCTATCCTTCTAGGTTAGTTACGCTGCACCTCCTCAGAAAAAAAAGGAACTGAGGCGGTTGGAGGGTCGACGTCGAGATAGTCATTGCTGCTCGAGCAGAGGCTTGCGGCGCCACTCCTTGCGACTCCTTCTCTGGCACTGGCCCTCCTGCAAAAAGTTTGTTCCCGCTGGGTCCTAGCGCCTCCAGCGTAGATCCCAATAGTGTGAATGAGTGGTGGGGACTTTGTCCAAGAAGATTAAGAATTACGATAGATAGGTAATTTCTATTTTTGGCCTTATTTTAGATGTCTTTTTGGACTAATCCTTCCTTACCTTTTTAGGGGTTCCCCCCTTATCTGGGGGGGGAGGGGGAGTGATGCGCCCTTGTCTACCTGGAACTCCTCCCAAACAGTTTTTGGCTCCTCTTGAGGCTACTGCTGTTTATTAAACTGCAGGCTTCGCCTCCTTGGCAGCTTCTCTTTAAATAGACAAGACTGGGTGGTCCAGACGTTCCTTGTCTATCAGCTTGCTCAAACACTAGGAGTCCAGGTCCGACTTGCCAGGGGTGCAGTTCTCTCCTTCCCCCCCCCTGCTTTTCCTCCTCTTTCTGTTTTCCATCCCTGCTTCCTTTTCCAGAGATTGGGGCCCCCTTTCTCCCAATCTCCTAAATCTAGTCTGCTTCTTTCTGTCATCTCTGTCATTTATTTCTCCTTTTTGGTTTTTATATCCTTTCCTTTTATCTATCCCTTGGGCTGCCTTGCCCCACCCCTCCGTCCATGCCTCTCAACTGTCCCTGATTTTCAGGGCGTCCCTAACTCTAACTTCAAAATTTTACTCTCTCCCGCCTAAAAATTGTGTTTCTGTGACCAAACATTGGTGGTTGTAAGCTCAAAATAATGTCAGACATTAAAGTTACAGACTTGTTCTTCCTTAGAAAATGCATTATACACTAAACCCCTTATTCTACCAGCTTCCGGAATGGATATCACCAATTTTAAAGATGTGTCCCTGATTTTGGTCCTCTGTCCCTGATTTTTTTAAGCCTTGCGCCTGATTTTTGTGGCAGGAGGTTGAGAGGTATGCCTCCATCCCTTTTCTTACACACTCTGGTGTCTCAGAACTGAGGCTGGGGCAGAGTCGACGGCAGATAACTGGCAACCCGCGAGCGCCATGTGTAACGTCGGCCTCGAGGGCAGCACCGTCCCTGCGTCGACTCCACCCATAGGAGGGGGGAAAAAAGTCTCCTGTAGAGTTTTGGCTCCAGCGCAGTACCCAGTAATGATGAATGGTGAAGATACACAGAAAGATCAAGAATTACGGTAGGTACGTAATTGTCATTTTTCCTTACCTGGATAATTGTCTTTTCAAGGCCCCGTCCAGGGAACAGCAGTGGCTGACTCTGGAGCACACTCTCCAGCTTTTCCACTCGCTGGGGATTACAGTCAGCATGCCCTGGTCTATTCTAGTACTATCCCAAAGATGGCAGTACATCGGGGCGGTCCTGGACTCAAGGCAAGAGAAGGCGTTCCTACCCCAAACAGGTCAGAATGCCTTATGGCCCAAGCTCAGAAAGTCGCTCAGAGTCTGAACGTTCCTGCCAGACTGTACCTCAGGCTGCGGGGTCTAATGGCGGCAGCCATTCCTACTGTTTCACTGGCCAGACTTCACATACCCACCCTTCAGTGAACCCTCAGAGTGCAGTGGGACCAGCGTATAGATGAGTTGGAACAACAAGTCCTGGTCTCCTCACCAGTTCGCAAGGTACTGCAGTGGTTGATGGACCTCTTGAATCTTCTTCAAGGAATTCCCTTCCAGATTTCTTCCCTGCATCAGATTCTAGCAATGGATGTTTAGGGTCAAGGCTGAGGAGCACACCTAGTTCCCTTCTGAACCCAGGGCTCCTGGTTCCAATGGGAAGCCACCCTGCATATCAGTGTCCTGGAGGTGAGAGTGGTGCTCTATGCCTTGCAGACATTTTAAGAACACCTGGCTCCAGGCCAGCTGCTGATGCAGTCAGACAATTTGAGTGTTGTCTAGTACATCAATAAGCAGGGCAATCGACCACCATTTTTCAGGAATATTCCGAAATTCCTGAATTTAAGTCTTCACCATTCATTCATACTGTTGGGACTACGCCAGAGGTGCTAGGACCCAGTGGGAGCCAAAAATCTTCAGGAGGGCCAGTGCTGAGATAGGACCACACATGCGAGTCACAGCAAGACTGGCTTATACCTGTGTAGGCTATCCTGGTGTCGACCCTCCAACCGCCTCAGTTCCTTTATTTCCGTCATTGAGTGCGCTTCAGTGATGACATCGCTCGCCCACCTGGAGTCAAATCTTTACATCTATAAGACAGCAACTATAGTTGTTCAGTATTAGAGTAGTTTTAGTAGTTTCTAGTGTTACTATTTGTTATTTAAAAAAAAAAAAAATAGTTGAAGAAAGAAATTTAGCCTGCCATTGACTGAGTCAACCATGGACAGTATCGGTAACAGTAGGGAGACTTCATTTGAAAGCTGTTCTGGTAGTGGGGCTGTGTCCTGTCCGCTGCCCTCTCGGGGGGGGGGGGTTCAGATCACAGACAGTCCGTTGCTCAGTGAGGAAGGACTGTCCTCCTGTAAGCACAGAAAGAAACGGGCCTGGTCTCGGTCAGGACCGGGTGCCTCTCAGCCTCAAGCCCTTCTCCTTTCCATCAGAAGAAGAAGAGACGGTACTGCTCAAGGTCACCCTCTAGTAGGTCTGCTGGGGAGTCCTCGGTAGCAGAGAGTGGTAGATGCACTCCGACCCTTCCAGGGTCTCCAGTGATCTCCGTTCTTAGCGGTCAGGCCTCTTGACACCGGAGCCCTTGTCTGTTCTCTTGCAGGTTTTTTTATGGGTGTGCAGTTTCACCACTGGGCTGCTCTTATGGAGCAGTGGGTACAGCATCTGTCTCGGGTGCCCTTACCGGCGGACCCAGTTATGAGGACTTCAATTTTTGGTGCTGGTAGACCGCAGTCGGGGTCCTCAGGGCAGGGAGTGCAGTCAGTGCTGTGACAGAATTTCTTCCCTCACCGAAGACACCAGTTCCACATGCCTCTCCCCCTCATGTTTCTTCCCTGCAGGGGCTGGCAGGGATGTCAAGTGCTGTGCTGTAGCCTATATAAGCATGGGTGCTCCCCGATCATCCTCAGTTCTTTTTCCTCCGCCAACCTGTATGCTTCCCCTCTCGGAGGAGTCTCTCTATGGTCGACCTAAAACTTCTCGCCCTAGTAAGTGATCGCTTTTGCCAGTGCATCGCCTGTGACCTTCGTTGTCTTCTTCAGATGCCGTCTTCAAACTTTGTACCTGCAGACAGAAACTCGCCATCAAGGATCTGCACAAAACCTGCATGCGCTGCCTGGGGCCCACTCACGATACCCTGCCAGTGCTTCCGTTGTAAGAGATTCAATAAAGCTACTTGTCAATGACTACTACAGACTTTGAGGGAACACTCAGTGGAACAGAAGATTGCCCTATTAGAGTGGGAGCTGCACACTAAAGCGTCCCGCACATCGTCCTCGGGATCACCACTCCAAATCCCATGGTAAATCATCAACTGAGAAACATCACCTCCAGAAGAAGCTTAAATCATCCCACGAGCGGGGAAAATTGCCTCATTCCTCATTGACTTCAGTATCCTCTTCGACGAGACTGTCCACAGTCCTGCAAGCAGTTCTTCACACGTGGGCTGTATTCTGCCTCATCTGCATGCTGTGCCCAGTTGAGCAGTCCTCCATCGTCGACCTCATCAGCTCCCTTGGATTCCCAGAGCCCATTGACAAATCTGTCAGTGACGACTTCTGCCAGTGCACTGCTACTGGAGCTACTACCACTCCCTCCACCAGTGCGTACGGCCCTTTATAATGCTCCTGCTGACACCACTCTAATGGTCCAAAATCAATTGTCGACTCCCGCCGTTCCCGGGGATGGACATTTGCATCAGGGAGCAGGCCTACTTTACTGTCGATGACGCGCCTCCAATCCATCTTGACGGGACCATCTTCCTCATCGACGAGGGCTCGTCCTCCACCGCTGGTACCCCAGCCAGCACCAATGCCCTCTATATTGCCTATAGCACAGTTGGTAAACCCTTCTGCCACTTCTCAACAACCTCAGGTGGTTATGGTAGATATCTAGGATCTAGTCTGCACTGTCCTGGATCTTACTCGAAAGGCTAATGCAGCTGGCATTGGACTCACTTCGCCACAGCCGACTCCTTCTTGACACTCCTCAGTCTCTTTGGCTCCCTCGCCCGATATGGACCTTGAGGAGAGGACTTTGAGCATGAATTATAACAAGACAAGGAGGATGATGAGGTGGAGGTTTTTACTCCTTCCACCTCATCAGCTATGTCATCTCCAGGGGAAGATGCGGCTCAGTATCTCCCCTGCTCACCTCCAGATGACCCATCTTTCATGGATATAATGCATCATCTGCAGCAAACATTCAGATTTGAGGAAACTGAACAAGACACCTCAAGGAGAAAGTTTGCACACTGCCTGGGACTGCCCGATACTCCACCTCTGGTCATTCATATGAAGTCTCCAGCAAATAAAGACCCATAGGTCTAGCAAGTCTGCAGCTCACAGTTTAATACTCCTGCGGCTCCTCATAAGCCTCCACATGTGGAGGCTTATGGGGATACGATTTTAGCAGCCAGGCATCAGCTCCATGTTGTTCCATCTGTGCCTAGAAAGGTAGACATGGTCTAGCAAGCCCTTGGAGGAAAACCATTCTTTGCCGAGCCACCCCAGGCAGACTCAGTTTCATACACGCTGCCCATGTCCTCTCTATCTGTCCGAAGCACCTCAGTGCGCTGCCTCTGGATAAGGAATGCAGAAAACTAGATTCCATGGAGAAGTGAGTCTTCGCTTCCTCCACACTAGCTATGCGCATCCTAAATTATATGGGTCATCTTCTGAAATTCCAGGAGGAGCTTTGGAAAGAAGCTCAGACTGCCACCTAGTTGCTTCCAGATGCACTTCAAAAACAGGAATTAATGAAGACTTTAAAGACTGGTGCCGCAGTAGGCATCATCTGCTTAGGGCGCCCTACAACGCATGGATTCCTCAGCATGGGTATCTGCTACGGGAATATGCTTCAGGAGACACTCCTGCTTGCGTGTGTCTGGTTTCACCACAGATATCCAACAGTCAATTCTTAGAGCCCTCTTCAAAGGGCATAAGCTTTTTGGGTAGCCACCCAGGACATTTTGACAGCATTACAAATGTCAGAACATTGAAGTCAGTCCACTTCTTATATCATTGTCAACTGAAACGCCCTTACAGCGGGCCTTTTCGTAGGCCACCATCAAAACCAGACCTACCATCAAGCAGCCAGTCAAGCGAAAAGCTACAGCATCTTTGCCTGACCCTACCCCTTCCTCCAAATAAATCCGTCCTGCCCTGCAGGTCCCCCACAAGGACCCTTCACAGCCTGACTCTTCCCCAAAACCATGGTTCTCAGGCCCCAAACTACGGAGGTGGGTCATTTGTCACTGTATCTTCGGGGATGGCAGGCCATCACAACAGATGCCTGGGTCCTACAACTGATAGATCACAGGCACACATTAGAATTGATAGACATACTGCCCACATGTGCCTCCCAGGCATACTACGTATTCGCCTGATCACAAACTAATTTTGCAGACCGAAATCGTGACACTCCAACAAAAGAAGGTCATAGAACCAGTCCCCCACCACCAAAGAGGGCAAGGATTTTATTCCCACTTCTTCCTAGTTCCCAAGGTCACAGGAGACCTCCGGTCGGTACTGGATCTCTCCCAGCTCAACCTCTTTATCCAGTGCAAGCAATTTCGAATGGTCACTTTAGCAACCCTGGACCGGTCAGTGTCGCTGGCTAGCTCCACTCAGGAATAGCCTCCAATGGCGATCTTTCCACCTATGCCAGTGGTTTACAATACACCTTCGGCAGTGTCGTCTCAACATTGGCCCTCAGGTCAGCAATCTTTCTCTTGGTTGAGGACACCGCTCACGCTCTCACTTGACTGGGGGGCATTGTTGTCAACATTCCTTGATCTTCTCATCCTATGATGAGGATCTAATCCACCACCAGATGTGGTGGCACTACAGGGAACTCCTCTGGCAGCGAGGACAGGACGAGGTGGGGCATGGCTCTATCCCCGTCACCTGCAGACAACTGGCAGGTGCTGTTCATATCCACGCCTGTCTGTCCTCTGCATGTAGCCCCAGCACTCATCGCAGGTGGAGCCACCTCCACTGCAGCCCGTGATGGGAGCCCTGATGAAGGACTCCCATGTTGCGACCAGCTTGCCAAGCTGGCTGTCGGTGGAGATCACCCAGTCAGGCAAGTCTCAGGTAGTCCACGGCAACAAACAGTTGGCCATTTTTGAGGAATCCTTGGATGGCTAATCCATGCTGTCATGAAGTGCACATACCTTCGACTGCGTGTCAGTTGAGGAACTGACTGGCAGCCATGGGCTGGTGTCATACAAGGCGCTACACTGATTCATTTCGGAGTCCATGTCTGTCCCTCTGAAGTCTGTTCAGAAAAGGGCTAAGTACCCTTTCACATACATCCTCAATAGGGACAAATCCCCAAGGGTTGCCTTTCCCATGGCTGAGGCTGTCTTGGGACTGGCCCCCTCCACCCATATGGTCCACAAGTATGCGTTTCCTACTATGTCCCTTTCTGGATTCTCAGGACATCCCTCGGCCTAGGGTCTGGTCACAGACTCAGCTTTCCGTAAGTCAGGAAACCAAGGGGACGTGGACAAGCCCCCAGACAAAGAGTCTAATAGCTTGACCACATGGCCAAGAAGATCTCTCCAGGATGTGGAAGTCCAATGCCACCCTGGACTCTGTGATTACATCCCAGAAGGACTCTAAGGCCCAGAAACTGAAAAAGAAGGCCTTTCAGTTTTGGTCCATTCCGCCACAGCAGCAGCCTCAGCAGGGGCAGTACAATGCTTGGTGCCCCAAAGCTAAGTTCTCCTTCTGGATTCTTCTCCTTTAAGAGCTTCTGCACTCTTTGGAGTGGCAGAAAGACCTCTGTCTTATACCTTGTTTTCTAATCTGCTTTTACCTCTGCTCCTCTGGAGCTTTTGATTTTGTTTCCTAAATATCTGTCCTCTGAGTGCAACATACTGAGTTTGAATTAAACAAAATATATTTCCCCGGATTTTGTTCTATCTGCAGACACTCCCATTATTTCCAACACAAACTTATTTTCAAGCTTGGAATAGGTTGATCTCTCGCTTTATATGGCAGGGGAACCTCCCAGGATTCGGTACTCTATATTACAGTTATCAAAAGACAGAGGTGGGTTAAATTTACCAAATCTCCTGAATTATGCCCGAGCTTCTAAATTAAAGATCTTACTCTCCTGGATGAACACCAATTATATTATGTCCTGGAAGCAGTTTGAGATGACTTGGAATGGCATAGAAGACCTGACAGACTGTCTCTTTGGACATCTTCCTGGTTGCATACCTCACTAAATTCCACAATATACTGCAGAGGTGTTTAAGCAGTGGCTGACTGTACTCAATAAAAGATTATGCCCATGGAGCACTTTTTCTGAGATCCCTTGCGGTGAACAGTGCCTTTCCACCAATTCTTTGGATAGATCATTAACCCGGTGGTATAAATATAATATCAAACATATTTTTCAGTTATTAGGCCCACAGGGCCTTTATTCATTTGTCCAGCTCCAGGCTCAGTTTAAAATACCCCAGGGCTTCTTTCATAAGTATTTGCAGCTAAAATCTTATTTGCCGCCAATGGAGGAAGCACTGACAGCAGTGGCTGAACCCCACCCCCCACTAATAATAAAATTACTTCTATCACAGAGACAAGGTACCACTCTAGACCACGGTATCAGTCTGGCCTACCTTGCTTTGGGAGAGAAACCAGAAGACTCTGCTGAGTGGATTAAAACCCATTGGTCCTTGGAATTGGGGACTGACCTACTGGTTACTAACTGGAAGATGGTCTCCCGACTTATGCTTAAGGCCTCAGGATCCCCATATTGGAAGGAGTTTGCATGGAAATTACAATATAGATTTTTCCACACTCCTGCTATGGTAGCTAGTTTTTACAGGCGATCCTGAAGGAAAGTGGTGGAGGTGGTGTGGAGCAGTACATGCAGGCCAGACACATATATTTTGGAATTGCAGCATGCTGGGTCCTTACTGGGGGGAAAATGGTGCAGGAGCTGGTGGCAATATACGAAAACCCAGGTCTTTTTACCTCTAGGTATATAATGACAGCTAGCTACTACCCCATTTGGTCTAAAAGTAGAGAAGAAAGTACAAGGAAGTACAAGGAATCTCAGAAGGAGCAGGACAAAGAACTGTATCAGTTAAAGCAAAAGGAGGCTGGGAAGGCAGTCAGAACAGCAAAGGCCCAAACCGAGGAAAAGATAGCCAACTCAGTTAAGAAGGGGGATAAAACCTTTTATAGGTACATCAGGAGCAAAGGAAGACCAAGGGAGGATAGTGAGGCTTAATAAAGGGAGGGAAGGTGGGCAGAGGAGACTGTGAAAAGCAGAGATACTAAACAAATATTTTTGCTCAGTATTTACAAATGAAGAGGAGGTACATAAAACAAACAGTAGTAACACTCTGGATACAGAAGTTGATACCGCCCATTTACAGAAGAAAGGGTTCTGAAAGAACTCTTAAAACTGAAGGTGGACAAAGCAATGGGGCCTGATGGGATTCATCCCAGAATTCTAAAGAGCTAAGGGTAGAACTAGTGACACCACTGACTACCCTTTTAACAAATCATGGGAGGATGGGGTGGTACCCGAGGACTGGAGGAGGGCAGATGTGATTCCCCTTCACAAAAGTGGGAGCAAGGCAGAAGCAGGAAACTACAGACCTGTTAGTTTAACCTCAGTGATAGGGAAAATGATGGAATCACTTCTGAAGGAAAGAATTGTCGAGTATCTAGAGACCAGAGGGGCACAGGACCCTAGGCAGCATGGATTCACAGCGGGAAGGTCATGCCAGACAAATCTGATAGATTTCTTTGACTGGGTGACCAAAGTAGTAGATCAGGGAGGGGCTGTGGACATGGCCTACCTAGACTTTAGCAAGGCATTTGACACAGTCCCACACAAAAGATTAATATACATAGAAACATAGAAGTTGACAGCAGATAAGGACCGCAAGGCCCATCCAGTCTGCCCATTTCTTTTTCTACCTTATAAATGTGCCATCGGCCTTTGCTCTGTCAGTGACCTATCTATTCATAGTCATTTGTATTGCTCCCTTATGCCTATCCCATGCCTGTTTGAAGCCCTGCACTGATTCATAGCCACCACTTCTTGTGGTAAGCCATTCCATGCATCCACCACCCTTTCCGTGAAAAAGAATTTCCTCACATTTCCCCTTAATCGGCCTCCCTCTAATCTCATGCTGTGTCCTCTTGTCCTGCTACTTTTCTTATATTTAAACATGTTAGACTCTTTCACCTTGTTTATGCCCTTAAGGTGTTTGAATGCCTCGATCATATCACCTCTCTCCCTCCTTTGCTCAAGGGTATACATATTGAGCTCCGTTAATCTGTCTCATATGTCTTCTGATGCAGTCCCTGCACCATTTTGGTTGCTCTTCTCTGGACTGCCTCAATTTGGTTAATGTCCTTGTGAAGGTGTGGCCTCCAATACTGCAGCAGTACTCAGATGGGGCCTAACCAATGTCTTGTAAGAGGGATTATTACCTCCTCTTACGACTTGTGATACCCCTACTAATACACCCTAACACCCCCTAGCCTTACCTACTGCTTTAGAGGTCTGCTTGGATGATTTTAGGTCATCAGTGATGATGATGCCCAAGTCTCTTTCTTCCTTTGTGACTGCTAGCAACTCCCTCCCAGCCTATAGAGTGGCTTCAGGGTTTCTCTTCCCTATGTGCATGATTTTGCACTTTTTGCATTAAATCCCAGTTGCCACTCTTCTGACCATTCTGCTAGTTTATCCAGATCTCTTCTCATTTTGCCCACCCCATCTGGCTCATCTACTCTGTTGCAGATCTTGGTGTCATCTGCAAACAGACAAGCCTTACCCTCTAGTCCATCTGCAAGGTCACTAATGAAGATGTTGAATAGCACTGGCCCCAGGACTGATCCCTGAGGTACCCCACTTGTGACTTGCATCTCTTCTGACTGTATACCATTTACCACCACTCTCTGTTTTCTGCCAGTCAACCAGTTTGCCACCCAGTTGACCAACTTCTAACCCACCCGAGCCTACCCAGCTTATTTATCAATCTTCTATGTGGAACAGTGTCAAAAGCTTTGCTGAAGTCAAGGTAGGCGACATCAACTGCTCCCCCTTGGTCCACCACTCTGGTTACCCAGTCAAAGAACTCTATGAGATTAGTTTGACAGGACCTTCCTTTGTAAACCCATGCTGTCTTGGATCCTGTGCCCTATGGATTCCAGGTGTTGCACTATCCTTTCCTTAAGGAGTGCCTCCATAATCTTGCCCACTACTGAGGTAAGACTGGCGGTCTGTAGTTCCGCCTCCTCCCTGCTACCACTCTTGTGGAGCGGGATCACATGAGCCCTTCTCCAGTCTTCTGGGACCTCTCCTGTGCTCAGAGACTCACTAAACAATTCTGCTAATGGCTCTGCTAGTTCCTCCTTTAGCTCCTTAAGTACCCTGGGATGTATGCCATCAGGTCCCATTGCCTTATCCACCCTGAGCTTAGCAAGCTCTTGTAGGACCCTTTCTTTTGTGAAGGGAGTAGTGCTCACCTCCCTCCCCCTGTGTCCATAATGCTGAGCTGTGGGCCCTGCCCTACCTTCTCTTCAGTAAATACTGAGCAAAAGTATCTATTTAGGATAGATGCCTTTACAGGGTCCTCCTCCTCACATGCTCCCTTTTCTCCATTAAGCTTAGCAATACCCCCTCTGGACTTTCTCCTTTCACTAATGTATCTATAGAAAGTCTTGTCACCTTCTTTTACTGTTTGTGCTAGTGTTTCCTCAGTTTGGGACTTTGCCTGCCTTACCTGCTTCCCTTAGGGCAGTTTGGTATGCCTCCCTATCTTCATCCCGCTGTGTTCCCTTATATTTCCTGAAGGCCAGCCTTTTGGCTCTGACCTTTTCTGCTACCGTATTTGAGAACCAAAGTGGTTTCCTTCTTCTTTTACAAGTTAGCCAGCCTGGGAGTGGGTCCCAAGATGACAGCCTGGGTAAAGAATTGACTGGAGAATAGGACACAGAGAGTAATGGTAAATGGAGTCCACTCAGAAGAAAGGAGGGTTACTAGTGGGGTACCGCAGAGGTTCAGTATTAGGACCGTCCTCTTCAGTGTCTTTATAGCTACATTATGGAAGGACTGGAAGGAAAAGTATGTCTCTTGCAGATGACACTAAGATCTGCAACAGAGTTGATGCACAGGGTGGGGTGGAAAGGATGAGAAGGGACTTGGCAAGGTTAGAGGAATGGTCAAATGTATGGCAGCTTGGATTCAATGCTAAGAGTGCAAGGTAATGCACCTGGAAAACAAAACCCACTGGAAGAGTACACAATGGGTGGTGAGATAGTAACAACAACAAAATGGAAAGGGACCTGGGAGTAGTCATATCAGATGACCTAAAGGTGGGCAAGCAATGTGAGAGGGCAGCAAGGAGGCTGGGGGATACTGGAATGCATAGGAGAAGCATCACCAGTAGAAAACAGGAAGTTTTATGCTTCTGTACAGACAGCTAGTGAGACCCCATCTGGAGTACTGTGTGCAGTTCTGGAGACCCAATCTCCAAAAGACATAGACAGGATGGAAGCTGTCCAGAGAAGGGCAACTAAAATGGTGCAGGGTCTGCACCGGAAGACATATGAAGAGAAACTTAAGGAGCTTAATATGTAGCCTCGAGGAAAGGAGGAGAGGGGGACAAGATAGAAACTTTCAAGTACCTCAAGGGAATCAACAAAGTCCAAGAGGGTAGCATCTTTCAAAAGAGGTGTGCAAGAACAAGAGGGCACAATTTGAAGATAGAGGGGCGGCTCAGAGGTAATTTAAGGAAGTGTTTTTTTCACTAGAGAGGGTTGTGACGATGGAACGTGCTTTCCTCCTGAGGAGGTTGTGGAGTCAAAATCAGTGGTGGAATTCAAGCATGCATGGGACAGTCATAAGGCAATTCTGAGGGTGGGGATAAGAAGAAGTAAGCTGCTGGTTAACTAGGATCTGCAGCTTATCCAGTAGGTAGGAAATGGGCAGACTGGGTGGGCCAAGCGGTCCTTATCTGCCATCAAATTCTATAAGAACGATACCCGCAAACTACATTACATATTACAGCAAAAAGGTAATAACTAGACTATGGGGAACGAATAGGCTGCCAACTAAGGGAGAGTGGCTAAACTTGACAAGAGAGATATATAGGATGGAGAGGATGGCGGCCGGAGTACGTGTTAGAGTGGAGGTGTTTGATACAAAATGGATTATGTATCAGTTAAGCACTTATTCAGACTTTGTTCCCTGAAGCTAATCAAATCAATACTGGAGAAATGTTAAAACGAGACTTGTCTAGTTCATGTGATTAATTAGTCCTGATGCTGGGGAAGTTTTTTTTTTTTTTTTTTTTTTAAGTCCAATGTATATTTATATAACCTGAATGAATATATCTATGTAAAATGTCTTGTATAGTGTATAAATGTCCTCGTGCCTAATAAAAATTTTATTACAAAAAAAAAAAAAAACAGAGAGTTGAGTTGGCATCTGCCTTCCTAATTGTGCTGCGGTCCTCTGGGCTTCTTGTGCCAGCCAGAGCCGCTGCAACTCCTCTCCACCTTCCTGTCCGGCTGACTGAGATAGGCTCTGATTCTTACCCCCGTGCTCTTAGGTCCAACCCTTAGTTCTTGTTGCTGGTTGGGTTTTATTAATTTTATGTCCTGTATTCTTTTCCTGTCCCTTTGGGCTGGCAGTCTATAACTCTGTCTCTCTTTTCTCTCCCACCTGTTTTCTGTCCTGACAAAACTGAGGAAGGGAGGGGCCTGCTTAGGTTACTGGCCAGCCCATTAGCGCCGACATCACTGTGTCTGCCTCATAGATGGTGCTAGTACCAATGTCCGTCCCCTCCTAAGCTGCAAAAGACTTTGCTCTAACTGTATCCTAGGGCCTCCTTCTTAGACCCATGAGTGTGACTGAATGATGAAGATATTCTGGAAGATCAAGAATTACAGTGAGTACGTAATTTTATTTTAAATCATTTGAGATGAAGTTGATAAATCTACTACTATATTTATTACATTTGCCTTCTATCTCTTGAAGGATAAAATACATCCTGTTAACACGTCCCATCCAAAGGAATGTACCATGGGGTTCAGCCATAGGAAATGAGTGTGTGTTTGTAGGCATGCATCTGTAGCATATGGAACAGTTTAGCAGTTCGGCTTTGTGTAATATTTCTTGGATCATTCTTAGATTGGCTTACTTTGATTTCTTTTGGGATGTTTGAGTGTATCCAAGACCATGCCTGTTTTTGCAAGGTAGTGCCAGTATCCGTGCCCTATGTGGCCTGTAAATTGACCTCACAAGTACTTGTACAAACTCAACATAAATTAAATGTATGCTTGACCTAAGAATCTCGGCCAGAATAAGTAGACTTCAAATCAGTTGAGAAACACAGATTAAAAATTAGCCTGAAGGATGTAGACATGTCAGTGTTATAAATATTTTTAGGGATTATTGTCACTCATAGATGGATAGATAGATAATCTTTCATTTCCAACTGCAGTATTTCTTTAATTTTGCATAGAATTGACATTAATTCAGTAAAGGTAATTTTTATTGCATGCAACTTGTCTGTTTTATTACATTGTGAAAATGATTAAAGGGACACTGCTACCCCTTAGGCCTCAAAGTGTATCTAGTTTAGAAAACAAATGTTACGATTGGTCACATTCTTTAGAGGTTGCTGATGTGCTGTAGTTTGATTCTGATTCCTTTTTCCTTTTGAAAGTGAAAACAGACTGCCCAACTTGTTTGCAGTGCGTAGCACCAAAAACCTGTTTACAGTCCTGATCAACTCCTGCTGCATGTTACTGGGACTTAGAAACACACTCAACACAATCTAGCCACTCATGATGCAGGGGGAAGAGAGGAGATGAGTGGCTGCACTGTTTGGGAGTGATGTTCATATTCAGAAACTATACAATGACAGTAGATCAAGCATTTGAAACTAAACACGATTAGGAATAATTACACCACTAGCATATGTTACAGTTCTGCTAAGAAAGGAGGCAGATAGAACAGCCAGCAACATCAGTGAATTTTAGATAACGTAGCAATCATAAAATGTTGGTTTCATCAGAGATAATATGACACCTTGAATCCAGTGGAGCACAGGATCCGAGACAGCATGGATTCACAGCGGAAGGTCTGTTGTCAAAGAAATATAATTGATTTATTTGACGGGTGACTAGGGAAGTGGATTGTTGGGCTGTGGATGTGGCCTACCTGGATTAAATAAGGCACTCGGTGCCGTTTCACATAGAAGACTTGTGAACAAGCTGGGCAGTCTGGGAGTGGGTCACAAGGTGGTAAACTGTGTTAGGAACTGGTTGAGTTATAGAGGACAGAGGATGGTGGTAAAGGGAGCTTAATCTGAGGAAAGGAGGGTGCCCACCGGGATGCCACAGGGATCAGTTATGGGGCCTGTCCTGTTTAATGTCTTCATAAGTGACATTGTGGAGAGGCTGGAAAGGAAGGTATGCCTCTTTGCAGATTATACTAAGATCTGCAACAGGGTGGACACTCCGGGAGGGGTGGAAAAATGAAGAGGGACCTAGATGGGTCAAAATCAGGTAAACTGGAAGAATGGTCTAGAATGTGGCAGCTGAGATTCAGTGTGACAGAGTGCAAAATCATGCATTTGGGATGCAAGAACCCAGGGGAGGATTACATGATGGGGGTGGGTAGATACTGACGGTCGACAAGCAGGAAAGGGATTTGGGGGTAATCATATCTGATGACCTAAAGGTGGCTAGACAAATGTGCCAAGGCTGTGGGAGAGCCAGTGGGATCCTGGGGTGCACAGGGAGAGATATCACCAGCAGAAGAAAAGCAGTGGTGATGCCACTGTACAGATCATTGGAGAGGCCTCATTTGGAGTACTGAGTCCAGTTCTGGAGGCTGCATCTTCGTAAGGACGTAGACAGGGTGGAGGCAGTTCAAAGAAGGGCAACAAAGATGGTGCAAGGCCTACACCAAAAGTCATGAGAGACTGGGAGACCTCAATATGTATACCCTGGAGGAGAGGAGAGACAGGGGAGATATGATAGGAACCTACAGATATCTCAAGGGCATAAGTAAGGTACCGTGGATAGCATCTTTCAGAAAAGGAGATGTTCAGGAACCAGCTGACATGACATGAGGTCGGAAGGAGGTAGACTAAGGGTAACGTGAGGAAGTATTTCTTCACAGAAAAGGTGGTGGATGCATGGATTAGACTCCCAGTGCGTGATGGGGCAGACACAGTGGGGAATTCAGAAATGCATGGGACAGGCATAGGGAACCCTAACAATAGGAACAAGAAGGTAAAGCCAGAGATCAAGTATAGTCTGTGTTTTTGCAGTAGGTTGGGAAATGGGCAGATTGGATGGGCCTAGCAGTCCTTATTTGCGTCAATTTCTGTGATGCAAAAGGGTTGACAGTGTCCCTTTAAACAATTAAATATTGATATGAAACAAACACCGTACTTCAGATGAGACGATTATTTCCAGTTTCATTACTTCCAGCATGAAAAGACTCTGAGAACCACAGATTAACACTTTGCTTTTGTAGTGTAAAGTGATGTGTTTTTGGAACAGGTCCTTGTAACCCCTCTCCCTTCCTTTCCTGGCAACACAGCACTGCAGTTGTTTTACCAAATGTATTCTTTCTTTGCATGTCATACCCACACTTTCTTGGCTTTTGATTTTCTGTTTGATATTTAACAGTTGCTGTTTCAGTTATCCACATTGTGTGCCCTGATGTTGCCTATATGTGTGTGTGTATATATATATATATATATATAGAGAGAGAGAGAGAGAGAGATAGCTATCTATATATATATATATATATATATAACACTGCCACAATAGCAAAGCTAGTTCAGCCAACTTCAGTGTAATGTAACACAGAAACAGGAGCAAGCCTACTTAATAAAGGCATAACTCTAAAAAGCATAGGTCAATTTGGTGCATAACGTTTCTTAAGTCCCAGTTCCATGTGCATCTCCTCTATGTTAAATTGACCTTCAAGTCCATTTAAGAGCCCATTTAAACACATAGATGTAGTTCCATAGGACAGTGATCTAACTGGTACTTCATGACCTACGGTACATGTTTTAGTAATTAACAGCTGTCTGTAGGTGCAGTGACAGTGAAGCAACAAATCCTTATCACTTACAATCAGTATGCTGATCAAGACGGTGGAGTCTTACTGAGTACCATAATAAAATAACCAATTTTTAACAATGTGAATGCAGCCGGGTTTGTTTTTTAAATAGAAATTATAAGCCCAATTAAGTATTAGTGAGCTAGTTATGCTCACTGATCTGGATCGATCATTAATGGTCAGTTAGTGACCGATCCAGATGTGACCATGTCACGAGCAGACGCTCACGTAACCGCGGTGTAGTACACACTGCGCTGCCGGGACACAGAGACAGAATTGCCTGTCAGCTCAAGTTCCCGTTGACAGCTTTCCATCCATGGGCTGTATTCCATCTGCTTCAGGTTTGCGGCATAATAAAAACAGATCTTCAGTTACACTGGGGCAACAATACCACTGCACTTCACTTTTTCTAATAAACATCAGCATGTATTATTTATTTTTACTAAAAACATGCAGGCGTTTATTAGTGAAAGTGAAATGCCAGTGGTATGGTTGCTACGATGTAACAACAATCTGCTTTCCCCATGTGGCAAATTTGAAGCAGACAAAATGCGCTCCGTAAAATGCAGCAGATTTCACCCTCTCTGTTCACACCTTTGTCCGTCATTACAGTCTGGACATTGCTTCCAGATGCAGGGCCAATTTCGGACTAGCTGTCCTTCAGGGTCTTCTTTCATGAGCAGTCTGCTGTTGCCTTCTGCCTCCTCCCATCTGAATTTTGGTCAGTTCTGGTACTGCTTGGGACTCTGTCCTACCGGTGTTGCCTGCTGCAAGAGCTCCCTTGAAGTAAGCTAGTACAGTTACATAAGAACTTACCATAACATTAGATCTTTGAGAGGAGCTCTTGCAACAGGCGCTGCTTTCCCTCCCTCCTTCCAACTGATAGCTGCTTCTCTTTCACTTTTATTTTACCTTTCCTCTGCTTTGAGGAACTGACTCAGTTCTCCATCTTTAACTTCTGCGCCAGGGTCTCTGACGGGAGAACTGAGGTAGGTTTTGGGGACCATGCACTTTATAGGATAGTGAACATCAGCTTGATACTGGCAGGGGCGTCTACCATGATAGACCACTAACTAGAAGTTTTCCATGTGGTTCTTGTGCCTGGTGGCTTCAGTCCTACCGGTGTTGTCTGCTGCAAGAGCTCCTCTCGGCGATCTACTGTTACGGTGAGTTCTTACGTAACTGTACTGTCTTCCTAAATATCTTCACCATTCGTTACTGCTTCCTCCCACCTTCTCCTCATGGCCAGACTGCTGGGTGGTGCCACCTCCCTGTTGGCCTTCTCCCTCTGGGAGACCACTCTTGGTGGCACCTCCTGGCACACCGAGCACAGCTCTGAGTGCTTGCGGGAAGAAGGTGAGCAGGGATGCTCCTCTCTATCATGTGCCCCTGGGGCTTCAAGCCATCTATTGGACAGAGGACTCTTCCATTTTGGGACAACGGCATACACCTGTTTTTTCTTTCCATCTCTCTAGATGCATAACCATCAACTGTTCCATCATGCCAAACTCTCATTTGCGCCTAGTTGGACAACTTCAGGGGTTGCCTCTCGCACACCTGAGTCCCTATCCTCTGGCTCGGTGAGCTGTGGGGGCCCTCATGTCCTCTCCTCTACTGGGGCCTTTAGGGCCCTGTCCTACTTTTTTCCTTTTTACGGTATCCCAGCTTCTGGGTTATCCACTGGAAAAGGTGTCAACGGACTCCCCTATTCCAGGGATTCCTACTCCCTTCTCTAGAGTGAGTTAGCTTCTCTAACCACCCCCATCACTTTTGCCTAGTGGTGGTGCGATCTGAGATTTGCACCTTCTAGTTTGGAGCATGCCAACTAACTGTAGAGCAGGTGCACCTTCTTGTCTGTGGAGACCTTGCCCACGGTGTGTTTTCCACCCTCTGGGGAGAGAGGAACTCTTAATGAGACCTTTCTTGTGCTTGACCGTTAAAAAAAAAAAAAAAGTGGCTGACCTAGAAGGTAAAGGGGCAGGGAACTTGTGATCCTCTTTTCCTAGCGGATGGCTGTCTCTCTCTAACTTCCTTAGCTCTCTCTAGAGGCTACTGGGACTATATCCTCTGCCATTCCTTAGGTTCTTCCTCTGCTCTGCTGGACCTAGGTCTCCTGTTACATTCTGGAGCGGAACATGTTCCTTTCACTGTGGTCCACAGGAAACCCTCTATCGCCTTAATAGGGAGGTTCTCCCTATTCTGGGGGTTCAGACTTAGTTCCTCTCTCCCCCCACTTCATAGATTCATAGAGAGGTTAAAAGTTCTATAGACTGAGGTCCTTTAATGAACTTGCCACCGTTCTTTTTTTAATGGTGATATAAATATTTTTTTATTTCCCGTATGTGTATCTAATCTACGTTTAAAGGTTTTCATACTATCACTTTCCACTACACTTCTAGGGAGTGTGTTCTATGTTGTAATAATTCTCTGGCTATACCAATGGTTTCCTTTATTAGTCTTATTTATCTCTCTTCTAAGTTTATGATTGTGTGATCTTGTTTTATCATTATTTGAATTTTGCTTTACGAGTCCAAGCATCCCCTTTCTCTCACCTTTTGTTTTCTTTTCCCTTCTTCCCTTTCCCTCTCTCTTCCTCTTCCTTTTCTCCCTCTTGGCCTGCCCAGTGGTTGGGGTCTGCCCAGTCCAGGATCACTCTAGAACCCTTACCTTCTCCTTCTGTGGTCAACCTTAGAATTTGAGATCTTCCTGAACTAAAGTCTTCACCATTTATTCATACTTCTGGGTAAAAGTCCAACAAGCGTTGGACCCTCACAGAACAAAACTCTTCAGGAGGGGCCAGTGCGGAGGTAGGACCCTTTATCACAGAGCCAGCGAGACTAGCTTGCACCATATAGGCTATCTCGGCATCAGTCTTCCTACCACATATTTTCCTTTTTTCACGCCGTTGAGTGCGCTTTAGTGATGATGTCGCTCGCCCGCCAGGAGTCAGTTCTTCACGTCTATATGACAGCAGTATTTAGTCATTCAGTTTTTAGTTATTTGTTGTTTTCTGTAAAAAAAAAAAAAATAGTTTATTTTCCTCGCAGCCCTGCGATTGAAGGAGTCGACCTTGGATGGAGATGGTGACAGTAGGGATACTCCATTAGAAGACTGCTCTGGTCCACCGCCCTCTTCAGAGGGGGAGTCCAACCATGTATAGTCCGGTGCTAGGGAAGGATGACAGGATTCCCATAGACACAAAAAGAAGTGAGCCCATTACCGATCCAGGTCGGGGACCTGGCATCTCTCTGTCTCGAGTTCTTCCTCTTCCCGTTGGAAGAGGAAGAAGCGGTACCAGTCAAGGTTGCCTCTGTTACATTTGCCAAGAAATCTTCGGTGGTCGATAGCAACAAGCTGTCTCCAGTTCCCCGGCGGCTTCCACTCTTGAATGCTCTGATTCTCGACACCGGAGTCCTACTCTGTCTTCTTGTGGCATCTTCAGTGGGCAGTTTCATCATTGGGCTGCTCTTATGGAGCAGTGGCTGCAGCGTCTGTCCCGGGTGCCCCTTCCCACTTATCCGGTTTCTGGGCCATCAGGCCTAGGAGCCTCGGACTCGCGGTGGGGTCCTTCGAGGCAGAGTGTGCGTTCAGCACCAGCAACGGAGTTTGTGCCTTTCCCCCTCTTTCTGCTCCCTTGCAGGAGCTGATAAAGGTACCATTCCTTCCCTTTCTTTTTCTTCTAGGTCTAGACTAGGTTGTCTGGCGGCACCGTCTCCTTGTGGGGCAGTGCCTGGGTAAGCGGCTCTGCGGCGCCAGGTCTGTTGCCAATTCTGGTGTTTCCTATTTATCCTTTTCCTACGCCAGGCATGGGCTTATTCGGGGCAGGCCCTGTTCTTTCTGAAGGCTACTTGAAGCAGGACAAATCTGACCCAGATCTGTTACATCCAGAACAGGGTGATGAGGATTCCTTCTGCGGTTTGGAGGATAAACCCTCACTCCCAGTGGAGACTCCAGTAGAGGACCTCTCGTTCCAATCTCTGCTGAGAAATGTGAGGGCAACTAGCACTACAGACTTCTTCTGTGGACCCAGGCAGGCTTATGCGCCCGGAGTGACTTCACATTCCAAATATTCCAGTGAACCTTATGCCTCCTCTTCCCCCACCCTTCAGAACTTTGTCCGAAGCAGTGTGGGCTAGGCCCACTCTTATTCCTTCTGTTTGCAAGACCATAAATAGAAAGTATGTCCCTCCTAAGGACAGGCCTATTTTAGCCTTGTAACCCTTTGCAGATGCACTGGTTGTCCTTGCTGAGAATGGCAAAGCTGTCCTTCCTCAAGAAGTATCAGTACATCCTATCAATTAGGAGTCTCATAAAATAGATACTGTGGGGAAAAGAGTTTTCGTGAGCGGCAACGCTGGGCATGACATTGCAGCTATCAGGGGTACTTCTCCCAGCATGAATATGTCCTCTGGGTCTCCCTTAAATCTTTGGTGGAAAGCCTTCCGAGTCCGACTCAAGGATGTAACCTTTGCAGACTGTTATCAGGGTATAGAATGCAATAGCCATCAACTTAAGGCTTCCATAGATTCTTTTGATACAGCATCCAGGGTGGCAGCTGCTGGAGTCTGTATTAGGAAACATTCCTGGCTTAGGACATCGGGGTTTTCCTCTGATGCACAACAGCAGGTAATGAATGTTCCCTTTTATGGTACATATCTGTTTGGCCCACAAGTTGAACAAGCTCTGGAGGCTGCACAGAAAACCAAGACTGTCATTAAAACAGCCAGGCCGGCTCCTTCAGTGACTCAGGTAGGAACCGTCAGTTTTTCATAATAGGCAGCCCTTTCGAGGCAGAGGTCGAGGAGCCCCGAACAGAAACCAGCCTCCTCAGCCGTAAAAGAAAACCCAGCAGCAGGCACGAGGGCCGACAGTGCCCAGTGCTACCCTCTTCAAGTCTGACCCTACTGTCATCTCAGCTGCCGAGGGTGACTTTTCCATGGCAGTGGGAGGTCGTCTGACTCATTTTTATAACCAGTGAAAGTCTGTCACCACTGACAAGTGGGTCCTCAAGATTGTCCAGGAGGGGTGCTCTCCCAACTTCGCAGAGATTCCCCCAGACCTTCCGCCCAATCGACAGCACAGCCTGTCAACTGCTCAGTCAGACATTCTCACTTCCGAGATAATGGGCCTTCTGAAGAACAGGGCAGTGGAAGTAGTTACCTGGGCAGAGAAAAACACAGGGTTCTACTCCCATTACTTTCTGGTTTCGAAAAAGACAGAGACCATGCACCCTGTTCTCTACCTCAGAAAGCTGAACAAGTTCTTGTTCCGAGAGAAGTTCAAGATGGTCTGCTTAGGGACGCATCTACCACTTCTGCACTTGGCGTCACTGGATATGCAAGATGCCTGCCAGCACATTCTAGTACACCAAAATCACCACAAACACCTTTGTTTTTGGCCCTGGGCCAACATTACCAGTTCAGAGTCCTGCCCTTGGGCCTCCTCAGCGCTTCAGGTCTGTATCAAGTGTTTTCGCAGTTCTCACTGCACTCCTTTGAAAACTCAGTGTTCAAGTCTTCCCATACCTAGACAATTGGCTTTTAGCAAGTCCATCAAGGAAGGAGACACAGGCAGCAGTGTCCATAGCATTGCGGTTCCTCACCTCCATGGGGGTCTTGCTGAATCTAGTAAAGTCACAGCTTCAGCCCTCCCAGCAGCTTCTCTTCATAGGAGCACTTTTGGATACTACAAAAGCAAGGGCTTTTCTGCCAGATGACAGGAATAACGACATTCTCCACATGGCTCACTTCATCAGAGAGCACAACCCTGTAAGAGCTCACTCCATACAGTGGATGTTAGGCCTCATGGCCTCCTCCATCTTCACAGTACCTCTAGCTCGATTGCACATGAAGATGATTCAGTGGGGCCAGCCCAGTGGCGCTGATGGTTGAGGCGCATTGGACGTCACACCTTGCACCGCCCCGTGACCCATGTTCGGGAACGAGCATGGGCAGTCTGGGGTTGGCAGGGGAGGGAGAGGATTTAGCGTCCGACGACAGCTCTCCTGTCCCGGGAAGGGTGGGCAATAGCTTTTCCTTTAGCTGCCCCACAGTGAGGCTGGGGGCAGCACCAGAGCTAGGGAGACTAGTAACATGGCATTATGACATGCGTGCCTCCACAGTCGTGGGGAGGGACCAAGAAAAGCAGAAAACATCACCTGCTAGCTTCATGGAAGCTCCTCCAGTACTCAGACGCCACGGCCTCATGGAGCTCCCGTGCCGCTCCTGATATGTGTTCGGGTGGGAGGAGGACGGCCCTTCCGCCCACTACGGGAGTAATCCATGGGGGATACAGGGCCTGGGAGGCACTGGGGAGGTAACAGCGAGGAGTTGGAGGAGGAGAGAAACCTGCCAGCAGGGCGAAAAACACATAATGGAAAAAAACAAGATGATTCAGTGGATGCTCAGCACGCAGTGGACCCCTGTATCACACCTTCAGTCTCATCCCATAAAATGCGGAACTGCTGTGGAGATCACTAGGGTGGTGGATAAAGAGGACAACCTGCTACAAAGGCTCCCTTTGCCCCATATGACTCTCAGATCACCATAACCACAGATGCATCCCTGCTTGGCTGGGGGGGGCCCACCACCAGGATCTTCACTCTCGGGGAGTGTGGACCCAGGAAGAGTCTCATCTTCACGTAAATGTTCTAGAGATGAGAGCAGTCCTGTATGCCCTCAGAGTCCTGGAAGATGTCAGCCAGGTGGGAATTCTTCAGGCTGACGTCAGAGCGGTGATGTACTACGTCAACAAGCATGGCAGAATGCAGAGAGGCCATGAGAGTATGGGAGTGGTGCCTCGAGCACAGAATTCTGATCCAGGCAGGCGCTCAGAACGATCTGGTGGACCAACTCAGCGGGACGGAAGCAGATCCTCACTAGTGGTCACTTGCAACAGACCATGCAGTCGCTCTTCTATGAGTGGGGCAGTCCAGACCTGGACGTTTTTGCATCCTCACTAAACACAAAACTGCCTCTATTCTGCTGCAGAAATCTATAACCTGACATTTTCTGTCAGGATGCATTCAGACTGCAGTGGACAAGTCATTTTCTGTATGCATTTCCTCCTCTTCCCTTGATTCAGAGGGTACTGCTCAAGCTGGAGGCACGATGGGGGGGGGTTCAAGATGATTCTAACTGCACCATACTGGCCTCAACAGATATGGTTTTCCTTACTCTACAAGCTGTTGGAGGCCCTCTGAAGGAGCTGCCTCTGTAGACGGACCTCCTGACACAGGGATCCCTGGTCCATCACAACTTTCTCTCCCTTCATCTCAACACCTGGCTTCTGAAGAGATAGAAGTGAGCAGGTTTAAAGTTCCTCAGAGAATCTCAAACATTCTCTTGGCAGCTCATAAGCCTTCCACCAAGAAGACCCATATGGCCAAATGGAAGCACTTCTCAGAATGGTGTGGTAAGGTCTACTTAGATCCTTTTCAGTGTCCTCCAGATAAAGTGCTGGAGTACCTACAGTATTAGACCTTTCAGACCCAAGATTACAATACTCATCTGTCAAGGGGCACCTCTATGCACTTTCTGTTTATCATGAGCCAGTCCAGAACATGTCTCTGGCTCAGTTACCTCTGTACAAAAGATTCCTCAAAGGCATTCTGCTTACAAGGCCCCCTGTTAGAAAGCCAGTTGCCGCATGGGATATTAATCTCTTGCTAGATATGCCCACCAGCAACCCCTTTGAGCCTCTAGTAGCGTGTGATTTGAAGTTTCTGACCTGGAAGACCACCTTTCTGGTGTCCATCACTTCTGCTTGCAGGGTCTCTGAAATACGTGCATTGGCCTCGGACTTTCCGTATACATACTGCCTTTCACAAAGACAAGGTGATTCTCTGTACCCACCCTAAATTCCTACCTAAAGTGGTTTCGGAATTCCATCTCAACCAGCCTTTGGATCTCCCCGCCTACCTCTCTAACTTCCAAAATGAAGGGGAATGCACCCTCCGTTCCCTGGATGTCAAAAGGGCTCTACGATTCTACATCGATAGAACCAGAGACATCTGTAAAGGCAAGCAACTCTTTGTGTCCTTTAACACGGCCCAAATGGGTCAGCCAGTATCCATCAAATGCATCTGTGCGTGGATAGTGGCATGCCTGCATCACTGTTACTCTATGGCACAGGTTGAGTTGGAAGGCCAGGTGCATGCCCACTCTGAGTGGTTGCTGTGTCCCTAGCAGAGATTCACTCTGTTTCCGTTGCCGACATTTGCAAGGCGGCTATTTGGAGCTCAGTGCACACTTTTGTAAAGCACTACACTCTGGATGTCCATTCCAGACAGCATGCTTCCTTTGGCAGGACAATCCTTAATGAACTTCTGTCCTGAGTGAACTCCATCTCCTACCGCCCTGCTTGGGGGGATTGGTTTACCTTGGTACTCTAACCCAGAAGCATGAATAAATGGTAAAGATTTTTAGTCCAGGAAGATATGAAAATTATGTACTCACTGTAATTCTTGATCTTCTTGTACAAGTCTTCACCATTTATTCATACACCCACCCACCATCCCCCAAGTTCTTTTAATCGATTTCTGGCCTTCACTCCCTCGGGTTGGCTTGAGCTGTTAAGACATTGTTTAAACTGACCTTTCTTATATGGGTCAGAAAGGCTATCTTATGCCCTTGTTAGGATAGGTGTTTCTTAGGTCATGTTAGCTGCACCTTCTTAGTAAAAAGGCACTGAGACGATTGGAGGGTTGATGCCGAGATAGCCTGTACAGCGCAAGCTCTCGGGCGCCATGCATGTGTGATCCTACCGGCACTGGACTCCTGAAGAATTTGAGCCCCGCGAGGGGTCCCTTCGCCTCCGGCTTGTAACCCAGAAATATGAATAAATAGTGAAGACTTGTCCAAGAAGATCAAGAATGTGGTGAGGAAGTAGTTTTCATTTTACATCCTTTCCTTTTTCTGTTCCTTGGGCTCCCTTACCTCTGTCTCCCTCTTTTTCTCTCTACCTCATTTTCCTCTCCGGTGAGCAGAACTGAGGAGGTTGGGGGGCTGGCGTTGGTTACTGGCCAACCCATGAGTGCCACGTAGTACGTCTGCCTCAAGGGCAGCACCATCTCCAACGCCGGCCCCTCCTCCTGAAAAAAAGCTTAAAGCTATATATTCCCACAGGGACTGACGCCTCCTGCATATACCCAGCAGTAATGAATGGTGACAATATCTAGGAAGATCAAGAATTACGGTGAGTATGCACAGAAAACACTGACCGCTTGAGCTAATGTACGCAAGCATTTGCTCCACACACCGCCTAATGTTCTGATGATCTTCCCAGTGCCATTGTTCTCCATTCATCACTGGTGGTGTTAGCCATGAGCACAGCACCACGCAGGAGGTCCCACCCCCAGGGGTGAAAAGCCAGCGCACCACAAGGCTGACGATGGCATGACGCCCAAGGTTGGCCAGTAACTGCCTCCGCATCAGTTCTGCTTCTCCTGTTGTTCAAGACAGCACCTGGCAACTGCTTCATAGGTTTTTCTCTGGCCAGTGGCCTAGTCTTGGCATGGCACCCACTGGAGTTCAGGGCTGTGTTTCTGGCGCTGCTCCTCTCTGCTTCACCGTGATTCTGCCATCCAAGTTACTCAGTGCCGCCTCTGGAATCTCGGTACGGTCTTACCATTTTTTTTTTTTTTTTGCCTGAATGGCGTTGAGTCTGCACTGTGTTTTTAATTTTAGTTTTCCACTCTCATCATGCCCGGTTCAGGGGATAAAAAGCGCTCTTCTAAGGTGGGCCAGCCTCCCACGCATCGGTGTTCCTGTGGCCGGCATTTTTCCATTACGGACTGGCATGATGTCTGCCTTACCTACCTTGGACCCTAGCATGATATGGATCACTGCAACACCTGCTTCTCAGTGGGCCGCCACGTTCTCGAGTACCATGCATTCAAAGTCGTCAGGGCTTTGCCAGCTTTCGAGGGGTGGCATCTCCCTTGTCGGCCCAAGCGTAGGTCTCTTCGCACTTCCTCTGGGTCTCCTCCCGGGCCTGTATGGTCCGGTGAGGAGGAGGCCTCCTCCTCTTCGGCCTTGCCGCGGAGGAGGTCTGTAACGCTACGCCAGAGGGACGGACTGGTCCTACCTGCGGCTGGGAGCTCTACCCTGGCAGTCACCTCCTCGGAGTTGCAGGCTCCCCTATTGTCAGGGTCCACTGTCACTGGGCCCAACGGGCATTCCTTGGTGCCGGGAGGGGCGTGGCCTGCCAGCAGCGCCTTAGGCAGGAGAGCCCCCGGGGTCGCCAGGCTGGAGGTCTTTTGGATCTCCTCCTCTCTGAAGCCAGATGATCGAGATGCCAGTCCAGACTGGCAACCTGACTCCTCTGAGTCAGTGGGCTCTCCGAGGCCCAGGACCCTTGCGCCTTCCCAGGTGCCCCCTCCCATGGGACCGGGGGCGCAGTGCAGGATAGCGATCCCCGGGCTGAGGATGTGGTGATCTGGGCTTTGGGGGAGGGGTCGGCCGGCTGCTGTGTCCGGTGCTGTCCCCCTTCCTGATGCTGGGACCGGAACCCCCTCCTTTGCTGCCCCCATTGGGGGCCCTTTGAAATTGAGGGATCCACGGCACAGGGTATGTGGAAGAGGTCTTCCTTGGAGTCGGTGGGGTTGAGGTGGCGGGCGAGGGGCTCCTCCTCTGTAGTCCTTGGGGCTCGGGAGGAGCCACAGCACTGAGCTCAAGTTCTCCTTTGTCCCCTTCGAGGGAGTCCTCGTGATGGGGTTGGCATCCGCCTCTTGGACACATGCAGCCCCAGTCCCTCGTAGGGTTGCTTCCCCACAGGGCTCAGTCCAGACCGCTTCGACTGCTACAGCGGCCTTTGGAAGAGCAGACCTTCAGATCCCCTGGTTGTCCGGGATCGCCTGCTTGGTCTTCTAGCCCTGGCAGAAGCGTTTTGCTTGCAGTGATGAGTTTTTCTCCCTTGCCTCTGTGTCCAGCCCTTCTTCTCCCAGGCCATGTGGGTCCTTCAGGACCTTTGACCTGGGAACAGTTCCGTTCCCAGGCTGCTGATTTCCCCTGCCATGTTAAGGCTATGGACGAGCAGGTCTTTCGCCTGTCTGCCCCACCACAGCCAGAATCTGAATTGTCAGGTACCTCTGCCTCCTCGTCTTCCTCCATCGAGGAGAAGAGACCTCTCTCCACCTGTCCTCTGGCTGACCAGACACAGTATCAGCGCTTCCTTGCGAGGCTGGTCAAGGACCTGCATATTTTCCTGTATTGCTCGACGCAATACCAAGTGTACAACGCGAGCCTTCTTTCGTGAGTACAGTGCGTAATCATTTGGTGGTCCCGTCTTTTACTATTCCTTTCCAGGAGGCATCAGACAGCGCCTGGCAGCTTCCATCTGCCCCAGCCCTTGGACTGCCAGCATAGGTACGCACCCCAAAGGTCTCGAGGTTCATTGCCGCATCCCCTTGGAGGACGGATGCACCCCTACTGGGCATAGACATCTGGTCCATGACCAATCCCTGATCCGGACTCTGTGGATTATGACCGCCTGTGGCAGAGAGTCTTCTCCTCGGCGGATGCTTCTTTGCATTGCATCACAACAGGTGCACCACACTGCCAATAACAGGCACTTGTGGCGATGCTGAGTCAGGTACTGGCATCACTGCCTGATTCGAGGCAACCAGGCAGGCCACAGCCCTCTCCACGATAGACTTGGAATTAGCAAGGCACCAGACAAGGGCATCTTATAACCCAGTGAGGTTGCTTCAAGGCTTGGGGACAGCGATCTGCATCAGGCAGACGGTGTGGCTTTGCCTATTCTCAGTTATCACCCATGGCCCGGCATAGGGTGATTGCCTCCACGCCGGGGACCTGCCTTTTCTCCCCAGGGTGAGGCGGGAACTGCAGGGTGCCTTCCTTCCCAGGGAATGGGTACCTGACTAGTCTCATTCCTAGCTGTTCAGTAATGAGTCTTCTTCCGTGTTTTTCCCTATGGGAGTCTGAGGGACATCTATTCCTCAGAGAAGTGCTGAACCCATTTCTGGGGCTCAGTACTCACCCACCAGTGATGAATGATGAAGACTGACACTGGGAAAATATGAACATTATGTACCTACCGTAATTCTTGATCTTCCAGTGTATTTTCACCTTTCATCACTGAATCCTGCCCACCTTCCCCTTAGAAGGCCTCAGTTCCTGGGCAGTCCTCCACCCTGCTGGCTCTTCTGTCTAGGTCTAGTGCGGGGACCTCTTACCTTCCGCAGCCCTAGGACCTGTTTCTCCCACAGTTGAAGGAGGGGTCTATAATAGGGGTGAGCCAGTAGGCGTTTTCTTTGCAAGATCTTGGGGGGCTCTGGCGGCCTTTACCTCTGCCTTGATGGAGCCTCTGGAACCTGTCCACCTCCCTTGGTGTGTGACAGCTCCTTAGGCGGCCCCTTGAATTGGGGTCAAGGAGTGAGTGCCGCCAGACTCTCCCTTTATGCTTCCCTCTCTGTCTCTTTCGTCTACCCCTTTAATCTCCTTCCACCTAGGGAAGGAGATGTTGAACAGTAGGAGACCTCACCCCCTCCCCGAACCCTGTTGGTTTTCTCCTCTGTGAGCTATGGCCGGGGGTGGGGTGTGGTCTCCCATCCAGGGAAGTCCTCCCTGGTTCAAAGGGGGGGGGGTCTTCCCAATCACCCTTCTAGCTAAAGGAGTTAGAGCTGCTAGTTGCACTCTATGCAACTATTCTTTAATCCTGTTTACCTCTAAAAACACTCTCTGTCTCCTAGGCTGATCGATCGGGTCTTGTCAGGTGCCCCCTCTCCTCCCCTTTCCCTCCTTTTCTCTCTTATCTTCCTTCCTTTTCTCTCTTCTTCTCTCCTTTCCTGTTTTCTCTGGCCATCCAGGGACTGGGGCCTTATGGCCCATGTCCTCCAAATTCTTCTCCTCCTTTGGCCAGCCTATTCCTTTTTCAGTTTATGTAGAAAAATAGAAGTTGACGGCAGAGGGAGACTGCTAGGTCCGTCTAGTCTGCCCATTTGTTTTAGACCAATTTTGACACTCTATTTGCCCTTTGTAGTCAGGGTTCCCTTGTGTCTGTCCCATGTATTCTTGAATCCCCCCACAGTACTGACCCCCACAACCTCTTGGGGCAGGCTGTTCCAGGCATCCACCACTCTTTCTGTGAAGCAAAACTTCCTGGTGTTGGTAGAGAACCTCCCTCCTTGCAGCCCGAGGTCATATCCCCAGGTCCTGGAGCCATTCTTGAAGTGAAAAAGTTCCTGTGCCTGTACCTTGTTATGTACTTGAATGTTTCAATCATGTCCCATCTCTCTTCTCTGCTCCAGGAGTACATATTTAGTTCCTAAGTCTTTCCTCAGAGGACATGTACTGCAGACCGTGAATCATTTTTGTCACCTTTCTCTGTACTGTTTCCACCCGTCAATGTCCTTCCTGAGGTTAGACCTCCAGAATCGGGCTCAGTACTCCAGGTGAGGCCAGACCAGCAATCTATGTAGTGGTAGTACCACCTCTCTCCTCCTGCTCATGATTCCTGTCCCAATGCAGCCCAGCATTCTGTTGGCCTTCAATGTTGCCTTCTCACACTGCTTAGTAACCTTCAAGTCATCTGAGATTATGATTGACAGATCTCATTCCTGGTTTGAGACCTCCAGTCTTTTGCCTTCTAGGTAATACTCCTTTCTTGGATTTTTTTTCCTATGTGCATGACCTTGCACTTTTTGGCATTAAATCTTTGCTCCCACACTTCAGACCGTTCTAGTTTCTTGAGGTCAGCTTCCATCTTGCTCACTCCTTCTGAGGTGTCCGCCTTGTTGCGTATCTTGATTTCGTCTGTGAACAGACACACCTTCCCTTCCAGTCCGTCAGCGATGTCTGCTATAAAAACACTGAAGAGCAGAGGCCCCAGCTCTGATCCCTGGGGCACCCCACTGGTCACCCTGCCTTCCGTCGATTGCATTCCATTAACCTGTACCCTCTTGGTTCTGCATTGTAGCCAGTTTTGTACCCATTTGACTACTTCTGGACCAACCCCTGTGTGGTCAAGCTTCTTTACCAGCCTTCTGTGTGGAACCGAGTCAAAGGCCTTCCAAAAGTCTAGGTAGACCACATCTACTGCCCACTGTTGTCCACTATTTTTGTACTATAGTGAAAAAACTTGACCAGATTTGTCTGGCATGACCTACCTGCTGTGAAACCGTGCTGTTTAGGGTCTTGTTGGTTGCTAGTTTCGAGTAATGCTATGATCCTCTGTTCGAGTAGTGTCTCCATTAGTTTCCCTACTATAGACTTGAGACTCACCGGTCTGTAAGTACTAGCCTTATAGACGAGAGGCTCACCGGTCTGTAATTACTAGCCTCTTCGCAACTGCCTGATCTTATCTGTGTCAGTCTTCACCATTCATCACTAGTGGGTTATAGCGCCGGAGCTAGTACCCCGCAGGAGACTTTTTTTTTTCTTCTATGGGTGAAGTCAATGCAGGGTCAGCGCCACCCTCGAGGCTGATGTTCCACTGGCACTCACGGGTTGGCCGTTAACTGTCGTCGACTCCGCCCCAGCCCCAGTTCTTCTTCTCCTGCCGTCGAGTGAAGACCTCATGTGGAGACTCTGCTCAGTCTATGTTTGCGGCCTAGTTCGTTGGCCGTGTGTGTGTGCGCGCACGCCTCGGTTCTGTTCGCCCTGCTTGACGTCGCTGCTGGCCAGTAAGATCTTTCCTTTTTATTTAAAGTGGCATAGAGTACTTTTTTTGTATTTTATTTACTGAACGGTCATGTCTCAGAGCACCCAAAACACCCTTGAAAGCGCGGGTGGTCTCCTGTGCATCGATACCCTGCTGCTGCCTCTATTCTGTGACGGACCAGCATGACCACTGCCTTTCCTGGACCACGACATGGTCAACTGCAACGCTTGTTTTGCCATGGACTGCCGAGTTGTCGAAAATGAAGCATTGAAATTCGGACGTGCGCCGCCAACTTTCGGAGGACGAGTGTGGGCCAAGGCACGGATTCTCGGCCCTTCCTCCAGGTCCCCTCCCAGTCCTATACAGCCCATGGAGGAGGGAGCCCCCACCTCTCTTAGCCTTGCCACGGGGGGTTTCTTCCGTGGTGCAGGAGACCAGTCTGGCCCTCTCGGGACTCATTCGGAGGCACCACTTTGGCGGTCGCCTTCGGAGGTAAAGGCTCCCTCGGTGTCGTGTTCTAGGCCCTCCGGGTCTGGACCCGCACCGTCCTCAGCGCCATTTCGCAATGCTGCTTTTGGTCCCGTGTCATTCGGGTGGCGCTGCGGGCTTAGAGAGTGATGCCGCAGTCAGCTGCCGCTCTCTTGGTGCCGCCAGTAATTTCTGAAGGTCGTCCACAGCATCCGGGCTCTCAGCAGCTCTGGGGTTGTGCACTGGTGGTTTCTGGGCCTGCTTCTGGTTCTGGCACTGTCTTGGCAGCTGGGACTGGAGCCAGCGCCAGCCCTGACTCTGGGCGCCCGTTTGTGGCGCTGGGGATGGGGTCAGCGCCTAGCTTGGCTCTGGTGCCACTTGTGGCGCCCGGGTGCTGTCGCGGCACCACGTTCGGGGCTGTGCCCGACTCTGGTACTGCTCTGTGGCACTGGGGTGGGTGTCAGCGCTAGGCGCAGTGCCATGCTGGGCTTGGCTGTTGCTTGGGGCCATGCCCGACTCCAGTGCTCGTGGCGCCAGGGTGGGTGTCGGCACCAGGCATGCGGCCAGTGGCCTGCTCCGGGCTGTTGCAGCACCAAGTTAGAAGATGCTCCGCCATGGTCCAGGAACTGGGGCTCGGGAGAAGTCTAGCTCGGACTTCGAGCCTACCTTCGGAGGCAGACTCTGGGTCTGATCCGCACTGGCTCCCAGGTTCTTTGGAATCATCAGACCCTCCATTTCCCACCCCGCCCCACTCAGCCTCCTCTGAGAGTAAGTTGTCGCCAGTAGGCCCTATGGTCAGCTTATTCTGACCAGCCAGCAGTGGTCCCGTGACTACAGCCATGCACCCTAGGGCCACTAGCACTTCTGCTCCTCTAGTTGGGGCACCCTCCTGGTGTGTTTGGACAGCACGTTTGGGGCAGGTTGGGAGCGTCAGGAAGGGAAGAGTGCTGCTCCCTGGGTGGACTCCTCGGAGGCCGCCTGGTGCCCCATCTGCCTAGGCTGGTGGCTGTGAGAGCGAGGTCCCTCTCCAATTCTGAAGAGTTGAGGGGTAAGGGTGTGGCACAGGCGCCCTCACTGGAGCCCAGCTGGGTCATGGGAGGAGTCGCAGTGCAGAGCCTCGCTCTTTCCTGGACGAGTCCTCGCGAGGGACTTTTAACTTCTGAGGTCGGGACAGTCCTTCTGGACTCTCATGGTCCTGGTTACATCATGGGGGATTTCTTCCTTCGGGCACAACTCTGACCGTTCCGACCTGGTTGAATGGCTGTTAGCTGCTGGGGCCTTCGCGTCCCCCTCCTTGCGAAGGGTTTCCTGTTATCCCCCCTGCCCTGACAGAGACCATTCTCCTGTTGCTAGGAGCTTGTCCCCCGAGCCTCTGTCTCCATTCCCGGCTGTCCCAAGTATTCCCAGTCCTCGGGGACCTCTCACCTGGGAGCAGTTCAGAGGTTCCGCTGCACATTTCCCTACCTACCTCCATGCCCTGGACCAGCAGGTGTTCCACCATTCCCCCGTGCAGCCGGACCCTGAACCTCTGAGCTCGTCTTCATCTTCTTCCCCCTCCACGGAGGGAGAGGAACCATCTGTCCACATCTCCCCAGCGTCTGATCTCTCTTCTTATCAGCGCTTCCTCGCGAGGATGTTGGACAAGCTCCATCTTACCCCAGTCACAGTTAGCAATCCCGCACATGTGATGCGCGCCTTTCTAGGCGAGTACAGTGTGGCTCATGTGGTGGCTCCTGCCTGGCCTATTCCTTTCCAGGAAGCGTCACATCAGCTCTGGCTATGTCTCTTCTCCACTGTTCCAGCCCCAAAGGACCTACACCAGTGGTATTGCGCTCCCCCCCCCCCGGGTCTCCAGGTTCTCTGCCTCATCCCTCTTCGGGTTTGACCTCCCTGGATAACCCTTTGGGCCTTGCGCCCCTTACTGTGACCGTCCCCCGAACTCGGACTCTGTGGACTTCGATTTCTGGGGGAAGAAGAGTGTTCTACTCGGCACAGATCTTCCTCTCTATTGCAGTACATCAGGGCCACTTTGCAGCCTACAATAGATTCTTGTGGTCCAGGCTAGGACAGATCCTAGCCTCAGTGCCTGATACGGAGAAAACCAGGCAAGCCATTGCCCTCTCTGCACAGGGCTTGGAGCTAGCAAGGCACTAAGCAAAGGCATCTTATGATGTCAGTGAGGTGGCATCCAGAGTGGTAGGAACAGCGATCTGCCTTAGACGGACGGCATGGCTTTGCCTATCCCGGTTATCACCCCTCTCCTGGCGTAGGGTGATTTGCTCCGTATACTGGAGACCCCATCTTTTCTCCCATAGGGTGAGATGGCGACTTTTGGGCACCTTCCCTCCCCCACTGGGGGCCCCCATCTCACCCAGACCAGTCTCAGTCCTCCCCAGGCCTGTAAGGTTTCTCTCCTCTGGTGTCTCACCCACTGGAGGCTAAGGGACCTAGTCCCTGGGATAATCCAGGCCCCCTTGGGGCTCAGTACTCACCCACTAGTGATGAGTGGTGAAGATTGACACAAATAAGATATGAAATTCATTGCACAGCCGTGGTTGTTAATCTTTCTGTGTATCTTCACCATTCATCACTAAATCCCACCCTCCTTCCCCCTAGGGCCTCAATCTCTGGACTCCCTCTTCCCCCCGTGTGTCTTCTGTTATTCTCCTCACTCTTCTCTCCCTCATGGCTAGGAGGAAGAAGACCCAGAGACACACAGATGAATTCTCTCCTCGGGTAGAGGGTATTATTGAGTATGTGGATTGAGGGGCTGTCTCTTCTCCCTCAATTCTAGGGAGTGAGTGGAGTGCTGGGGTGCACCCCTTTCTATGTTTGATTTATGAACTAAGATTTTGCGTTCATTTCTTCTTAATGCCCTCATGGCAGTTTAATTTTTCCCCTGTTTGGGAGTGAGCGCAAGAGTTCGAGACATTCCCCGCCTGCACCCTCTTAAGGTTGGTCTTCTAGGCCCATGCTGCTTAAATTTTCAGGCCTTTCCTTCTGGCAGCTAAACCTTGATAGCCCAGTTTTGACCTATTGTTTTCCTAAAATCCTAAGTTGCAGAACCGCTCCTGGGGGTGTGCTTCTCTCTCCCCCCCCCCCATCTCTCCCTTACCCATCCTTTCTGCTTCTCCTTTCATAGATTGGGGTCCTCTCCCTTCCCCAATTTCCTATTCTGGTTTCTCTCTTCCATCTCCTCTGTCGTTTATTTCTCCTTTAGTTCATTATTCCTTTCCTTTGTCTATCCCTTGGGCTGTCTTGCCTCATCCCACCCTCCTTCCTTACACTCTCCGGTGTTTCAGAACTGGGGCTGGGGCAGAGTTAACAGTTAATGGTCGACCCACGAGCACTATGTGGATCGTCGGCCTCGAGGGCAGCGCCGGCACTGCGTCGACTCTGCCCATAGGGGAAAAAAGTCTCCAGCGAGATCCTAGCTCCGGCGCTATAACCCACTAGTAATGAATGGCGAAGATACACAGAAAGATCAACAATTACAGTAGGTATGTAATTTTCATATTTGTGAAGTGGAACCACTATTGCCTTTTTCCAGTCTTCGGGTACCACACCACTCTTTAAGGGTTTTGTGAATAGAAGTGCCAGGGGGGCTGCTAATTCTACCCCCAGTTCCTTAAGGATTCTGGGATGCATCTCGTCTGGTCCCATGGCTTTGTCTGCTTTTAGTGTATTTAGCACCTCCCATACTTCGGCTTTTGTAAAGGGACTTCAGTCTATCATTGGTCCTGGGGTGTTTTGTTTTTTCAGGGCTGGACCGTCCCTGGGTCCTTTTTCCTTTTGCTGTCATTTGGGGTCCCTTGTCCAGCCCTCAATTTTTTACTATTCTCTTTTCCTGTTCTCCGATGTGCAGAACTGAGGAGGAGGAAGAGCCAACGACCATTACTGGCCAACCATGAGCATCACGCCACGCCGGGTCTCCTCGTGGCTGCACCATCGGCACTGGCTCCTCTCTCATGGGGGCTCCCCAGGGTGCTGGCTCACGGCTGACACCCACCAGTGATGAATGGCAAGATACACTGGAAAATCAAGAATTACAGTAGTTATGTAATTTTCATTTTCTGTTAGGGCTGCGGCCTCTGGCATCTGTCTCGGGCAGTATTCCTAGCGCAGAGTAGCAGGATTTACCACAGATGTGCAACAGACAATTCTTAAGAGGGAAAAAGTTGTTTGACCATGAGGTACAAGAGGTTCCAAAAGATCTCCAAGCCTCGGGCAGGACTCTAAAATCAGTTCACTCCCTCTACCGTACCCATCACAGGGGTAGGAGCAGGGGTGCTGTCGCCCAGCTGGTGTTAGGGGACAGTGCCCAGTCTCCAGAGAGCAGGGCTAGAGCAAAGGAGCAGGGGCCTTGCCAGTCCCCAGCACTATCCCCAGGTGCCTATTCTGAAGCACCTGAAGGTGGTGGAGCTGCCTATACTGGCTCAGCTGACTCCTTATATGGCCTCCCCCAGCCACCTTCACCTCCAGGGGTGGTTGTTGTGGGTCCTGTATCCTCCACTTAGACTAATGGAGGGAGGTGACTACAGATGCATGGGTTTTGGAGATCACAGAAAAGGGACATGCTCTGGAACTTTGGGCAACCTTCAGATCATTCGCTGTTTGTGTCAACATACACTCCAGGGCACTGCCCTATTGCAGGAGGAAGTCACAACCCTGCTCCAGAACGGCCATAGAACCTGTCCCTCTAGAACAGATGAACCAGGTTTTACTCATGGTGCTTCCTTGTCCCAAAGTGGGCAGGAGACCTGAGGCCTATTCTGGATCCATGGGATCTAAAGTTCTTCATAGAATACAGGAAGTTCAGAATTGTCACTTTGCAGGGTCTCCTACCGTTATGCAAACAGAGAGATTGGATATGCTGCCTGGATATAAAGGATGCCGTACCTCCATATCAAGATCCAGAAACCTCACAGAAAATACCTGACATTACTGTTTTGGGGGAACATTACCAATTCAAAGTGTTGCCCTTTGGGTTGTCTTCTGCACCATGGGTCTTTACCAGATGTTTGGCAGTGGTGGCAGTAGCCCTTTGCAGAGAAGGCCTGTATGTTTTCCCTTGCCTGTATGATTGAATATTAAAAACCTACTCCAGAAGTCCTTAGTGCGAACAAGAAAGCTGTTTGATGCTCTGGGGTGACAGTCAACGTATCAGAATCAGTGTTGACACCCTGCCAGCGACTGCAGTACAACAGGGGCAGTCCTGGACATGTCCCAGGGCTTGACTGTCCTGCCTCTAGATAGGGCCGACCACCTGATTGCTCAAGCAGAATTAGTGCATAACAGTCGTTATGCCTCAGCATGGACATTTTTACGCCTTCTAGGACTTGTGACCACGGCCATTGTCACAGTACTACTGGCCAGGTTGTGCATGCGGATTCCCAGTGGACCACAGGAGTCCAGCTCTTGCGGACAGTCTCATCAAATGGTTCTAATTCAGCTTCCTGCAAGCAGAGTGCTCAAGCAGTGGGTGGAGTGCAGCAACTTGCTCAAGGGAGTTGTGTTCCTGATCCCTTCCCTCTTCAGGTTCTCACCACAGATGCTTTGGCATTGGAATGGGGAGCTCACATTGGCCGCTTCAGATACAGGGTACATGGCCCATGTGGAGCGCACTTTGTACATCAGTGTTCTGGAATATCAATTCTATACAGATTCCAGACCTTCCAGAGCCACTTTTCCCCAGGTCCTCTGTTAATACAGACTGACAATGTCAGTTTGATATTGGGCTCTGGAACATGGTCTAGAACTATCAGTAGTACATGTTCCAGGCATCCAAAATGTGTTGGCAGACAAGCTAAGCAGGTCACAGTCCAGGATGCATGAATGGGAGCTGCTGACCTCGGTGGTCGACAACCTGTTTGAAAGATAGAACTGTTGAGAGTTGGACCTTTCTGCATACCCACACAATGTAAAACTGCCGATTTCTGCTTGCTTGCTCCGGGCTTAGAGTTTTCTGATGAGATCGTTTCCTTCTCTTGGAAAGGGAAAATTCTGAATGCCTTCCTCTTTTCCACTCATCCAGTGAGCACTACTCGAGCTGAAGATGGAGTGGCAACCCTTAATACTTATTGCTTCCCTGTGGCTCAGCAGATCTGGGTTCCTCCTGGTAACAGCTGGCAGTGGAACATCCAGTCCCTCTGCAAGGGTCTACTGTCCAAGGAACAGGGAACCCTGGTCCATTCAGACCTGAAGTCACTCCATCTGTACACATGGCTTCTTAAGACATAGCCAAGATCACTTTGAGTTTCACAGAAAGTGGTGGATGTTCTGGTGGCTGCTAGAAAACTGTCCACCAGATGTACTTAGGTCCATGAAGTGGAAGCTCTTCGCGTTATGGGACATTTTTCACCACCTCGATCAATTTAATTGTCCAGTTAATCAGGTTCTAGAACACCTGCTGTCCTTACTGGATTCAGACCCGCAGTATTCCTCAGTCAGAGTGCACCTATTTGCCATATCAGCTTTCTGTGTGCCTATAGATGGCAGTACAATTGTTTAGCAGGAGGTTCCTGAGAGGAATTCTACACATAAAGCCTCCTGTTTGAAATCCAGTCTTGGCTTGGTGCCTGAATTTTATTTTGGAAAAGCTCCTTTTGGCTCCTTTTGAGACAGCTGCAACTTGTAGCTTACTCTCTCTCTCTCTCTCTCTCTCTCTCTGTCTTTTGGAAAGCATTGTTTTTGTTGCAATACCTTCTGCTCCAAGGATTTCAGAGCTGCAGGCTCTAATGTGTGAGCATCCTTATTTGATTTTTCACAAACTAGTCTTTGTGTACTAATCCCAAGTTTTTCCCAAAGTGTGGTGTCTTAGTTTTATTTAATCAAACCATTCATCTGTCGGTGTGTTACAGAGCATGCCAATCCAGGGGAAACATTGCCTCATACCTTAGATGTGCTGGAGTACTTAGCTGCTATACACACTGCGAATGGAATGCAGAAAGTCCTCACAGCTTTTTGTTTGCTTGCCTTGGGAAACAGGACACCCAGTTTCTAAACAGTGCATGTCCAAATGGCTAGCAAATTGTATTACTTTTGTTACTGGAAGCACGGTAGGAACTTCCTTGGTGGTTCGTGGTCATTCCACTAGAGGCATGGCTACTTCTGTTGCTTGTTTCCAGAATGTATCCGCTGCAGAAATCTGCCCAGCTGCTATGTGGAGTACTGTCCATACCTTCACTAAACACTACAATCTGGACATTGTCTCTTGTAGACAAGCTGGGTTTGGCCTAGCTGTACTACAAGGCCTGCTTTCATAAGCCTATAGGCTCCAGCCGCCCAGACTGTTACCTTTTGGTACTGCTTGATACTCGTTCCAAAGGTGTGGCCTAATGGAAGAGATATCCTCAAAGAAGATATGTACTTACCATAACAGTAGATCTTTGAGAGACTCTCTTTGATCAGGCAGGCTTTGCCATCCCACCCTCCTTCCCTCCTTTTTTTTGTGGTCTGTAACAATGCATTTTTTTGCTGCTATCTCCATTACTACATTTTTTCAGCCTTCTGTCTCACCTGGTACGTAGAGGGCTGCGGTCTTTCCTGGTTCCCTAGAGGGAGGTCCTCTGAGGATGATCTCCAGAAGGGAACTGAGGAGAGGGCGGGCCGCCAAAGTTGATCTATACACTGACACCTGACGTGATCGTTGTTGGCCCTTGGCTGACTGCTTGACAAAGTTTCCATGTGGGACCTAGTGCCTGGCACTATTAGTTCCAAAGGTATGGCCTGATGAGAGATTCTCTTGAAGATCTACTGTTATGGCAAGTATGTAACTGTTCTGTCTCAGGTATTTCTCCTCCGAGGCTTTGACCTTTATCCCTCCCAGTCTGTACTTGGCCCTCTGGTTCTTACACCCTGTGTGCAAAACCTTGCACTTTTTAGTAGTGAACCCCAATTGCCAGATTCCATAATCCTCTCCAACCTTGTTAGATCCTCTCTCAGATCCCTAATGCTCTCCTCACATTCTACTCTCCCACAGAGCTCGTTTCATCTTCAAAAAGACATACCTTGCCTTTGATGCTGTCCAGAATGTCATTAATAAACACATTGAATAGGACTGGACCAAACACTGATCTCTGTGGAACCCCCTAGTAACTTCTCTCTTCCTGGAGTGCTCCCCCTACCACCACCCGTTATTCTACCCACTAGCCAGTTTGACACCTACCTGGTTGGTTTCTCACCTGTCCCTGTATCTGCCAGTTTTTTTATCAACATGTTATGGGAGACTTGAGTTAAAGACCTTGCTGAAGTCCAGGTGTAGTATGTTCTCTGCTGGACTCCTGTCCACTGCCCTAGTGACTCAGTCAAAGACGCTGATAGAATTTGTTTGGAATTACCTCCCCGTCATGAAGTGTGCTGCCTACTATCCTGGAGCCCATTCTTTCCTTTACAATGGTTTCCATCAGCTTGCCAACAGTTGATATCAAGCTGACTGGTCTGTAATACCCCAGTTCAACTCTTCGTCCACTTATGTGCAGGGACACCACATCACCGGTCCTCCATTCCAGCAGAACTACCCCTGTGTCCGAAGATGAGTTGAACAGGCGAGCCAGGGGTACTGCAAGGACTGCTGCCAACTCTCTCAGCACCTATAGGTGCATGCCATCCAGCCTTGGGGGACTCGTCCACCTTGAGGGCCTTGAGCCCCTTAAGGACTCTGTCCTCTGTTATTGCTTCCTGCCTCATCTCAGTTGCCAAGCCTCCTGTCCCGTTTCCCCTGTGATAGTGGCCCATCTTAACCTTTGTGAAGACTGAGCAGAAGTATTCATTCAGTACCTCCATTTTTTCCCTATTTTCCTTCCCCGCAGTGTCCCCCGTCTCAGCTTCACTTGTTTTCTCTCCTTGTTTTTTTCTCTGATGTATCGGGAGAAGATCTTGTCATTTTATTTGTATTAAAATGATTCATAAAGTAACCTGCTTATAGACTATTTGGAGATGCAGTTGTTTGTGTCAGTGGCTCAGCAAGTAGCGCACTCGCCTGTGGTGGGTTCTAGCCGTCGTTCTCAGTGCAGTGGGGCCGGACGGCGCCGTGACAGGTTCTGACTCTGAGGCTGCTGCCCAGGCTGGAGCTGTGTCTTCCTCAGATACCGTTCGCAGTGCTGCGGAGGGCACTGGCTTGGGCACGGTCTCCATTTCTGGCACCCACTTTGGCAAGGATGGCAGCAGGCACCCTCCTACGGTCTGGCACAGGGCCTCGGCTTCTACCTCTTCGGAGGCGGAGGCGGACTCTTGAGTCAGGTGAGCAGTCTGACTCCTTGGTGTTGGCTGCTGGGGTGGGCAGCCCTGTAGTGTCTTCGATAAGCCGAAGTCGGCCCCCTTCTGAGGTGAGGTCAGTGGCTGCCGAGACTGGGGTCAGGGGTCCTGACCAGCAGGCAGTGGTGCAGGCCACTATTGCTCTGCAGCCCGGTCTCAGTGGGTTCACTGACCCCTCAGCAGTGGTATCCCCTCATGTGGTGTGCCTGGATCGCCCAACTTTGGGGCCAGTCAGGGCACCTACAGGAGGGGAGGGTACTGTGCCTTGGTTAGCTCCTTCGGGTGCTGACCAGGGCTGTCAGCTACCTAGGCTGGCCCTCTCGAGGAGAAGGGCTCTCTCGGATTCTGAGGGGTCGAGGGGCGTGGGGTTTGCGCAGCAATCTTTTTCTGGAGCCCACCTGGGCTCTGGGAGAAGCCAAAGTGCGGATCTCCGCTCTTCCCCCTCGCTTTCTTTGAGGGAGCCCCATTCTTTTGAGGTAGGGGACCGTCCTTCTGTACCTATACTGCCCCGGTCGCCTCACAGGGGAGATTCTTCCAGGTGCAGCCAAGGCAGTACCGAAATAGTTGTTCAGCTGTCAGCTGTGGAGTCTTCCAGAGCACCTTCTTCTTCGGGTGCTCCTGGTCCGCTCCCTATCCCAGGCAGAGGTCAGCCGACTTCTCTTCTGGACTCTGTCCCCATCCCTCTGTCACATTCTCCTGCGCTTCCAGGCATCCTTGGTCCTAGCGGGCCTCTCCTGGGAGCAGTTCAGGGTGGTGGCTGCTCGGTTCCCCGCTTATGTCAGGGCATTGGCAGACAGGTTTTTTAACCTCCCCCCGAGCAGCCACCCTCTGAGCAGCTGGCATCCTCCAACTCTTCATCCCCGTCTTCTGGGGGAGAGGAGCCTTCTGTCGACATCTCTCCAGCTGCTGATCTCACAGAGTATCAGCATTTCCTCGTCAGGATGTTGGAGGACTTGCACCTCACCCCTGCCACTTTAAGCAATCCAGAGCACTCGGCGCACGCCTTTCTAGGCGATTTCAGCAAGGACACCCTTGTGGTGCCCCCCTGACCTGCTCCCTTTGAGGAGGCGCCGTTGCCTTCCTGGCAGAGGCCCTTCTCTGGAGTTCCTGCCCCTAGGGATCTCTGTCAGCGGTATTGTGCACCCAGTCTCCAGGTTCCATGCCTCATCCGCAGTCCGGATTGACGCAGCTGGACACTCCGGATGGGCTTCGCGCCCTTCACCGTGACCGGCCCCCAGATCAAGACTCCTCAGAATTTGACTTCTGGGGTAGGAAGGCTTTCTACTCGGCACGGTTGTTGCTTTCTATTTCTGCACATCAGGCCCACTGTGCAGCCTGTGACAGGTTCTTGTGGTCCAGGCTAGGTCAGCTCCTAGCCTTGTTGCCTGACACGGAGCAAACCAAACAAGCCATTGCACTCTCTGCGCGTGGCCTGGAGCTAGCAAGGCACCAAGCAAGGGCATCCTATGATGCCAGCGAGGTAGCTACCAGGGTCATTGGGGACAGTGATCTGCACTAGGTAGACGGCATGGCTGCCTCTTTTCGCTGTGTCACCCTTGGCCGGGCGAGGGTAATTAACTCCGGCTCACCAGAGAACCTATCTCTTCTCCCTTAGAGCGAGACGGCATTTGCCGGGCAACTTCCTTCCACCTCCGAGGGTCCCCGTGCTCACTCTCGGCCTCCAGGCCCCTGAAAGTTCTCCTCTTAGTGTGTCACCCACTGAAGTTAAGGGACTCTGTCCCTTGGGTTAAAAGATACCCCCCTTTGGTGGGGCTCGGCACTCACCCATATGTGATGAATGGTGAAGATTGACACAGATAAGATATGAAAATTATGTACCTACCGTAATTATGATCTTTCTGTGTATCTTCACCACTCATCACAATCCCGCCCTCCATCCCCCTGGGGCCTCAGTCTCTGGGTACCCCTCCCTCTCTGTGCCCAGCCTCGCCCCCCCTCCTTTCTTTGTCAGGAGTGGGGTAAACAGGGGCACATAAGGGATAATGTTCTGGGGAGAGTGGTCAAGTGGGGGGCACTCCTTCTCCAGTGCGTTAGCTCCACCCCTGTGGGGTGGGAGTTGGTAGTTGCCCTCCATTCTCTCCTCTCCTTGTTCCCGTCCATCTTATTTTCCTTGTCCTTGGACATATCCTTTACTAAAAAAAGCCTTTTCGCTTTCACCAAAATCTTTCCTTGAGAGGGTGACAATTCCCTGTGTCCTGTCCTTCTCCAGAATAGCCGATTGTGCTAATATGGAGTTTTGCCACTGATTCTGTGCCTTGAATTCTGGCAAGAAGCCTTTCGCTACTCCTTGCAGTTCTTATACAGTCTGGAGATGGACCAAGGTCCAGGATGTGGTTTAATCTTTCTCCCCTCTCATCTTAATTCCTAAAATCCTTATCCCACCCTACCTCCCTCTTCTATTTCCAGAGATTGGGGCCCCTCCCCAATCACTTTAGTTTCCGACTTCTTCTTCTTCTTCTTCTGTCCTCTCAGTCGTTATTTCTCTTTTTAGTTTATACATCTTTTTCCTTTTTCTGTCCCTTGGACTGCCTTGTCCACCCTCCACTCCCTTCCTCTTACCTCTCTGGCAACTCAGAACTGGCAGGCAGGCGGAGTTGACAGCACCTAACGGCCAACCCGTGAGCGCCACGCAATACATCGGCCTCGAGGGCGGTGCCAGTGGTGCGTCGGCTCTGCCTACCAAAAAAAAAAAGCTCTGTGGGGTCATGACCTCCGGCCAAATACCTTTATGTGGTGAATGGTGAAGATACACAGAAAGATCATAATTACAGTAGGTACGTAATTTTCATTTCTTTTCTCTAATTTCCAGTGTCTAACCTTTTTTAATGGGGCCCTAACATATTCAGGAATATTAAACTGAGATAAAAGTTTGTGTGTGGTGGGGGGGGGGTGTATCCCATTTATTCATATAGGGTTGTAAGGCCTGTGAAGTCCAGAGTTGCCATGGGGTAGAATTTGTAGCTGTACAACATTTAAAATGGTTATGTAAAAAAAGGGTATGAAAAAACACAACTGGGTTCATCATGCTTAAACCCCCTTTTGATACTGGGTAATATGTTGTATCTCTTTCAACGTGGTTAAGTCTGCTGCCCCACACCATCTGGAAAAAAATGCTGTAAAGCCTAGTTTCCAGGTGTACGGTTGGGGCATAACCATAGCTAAGGTAAAGAAATATGGGGATCAAGAATCTCTTAACAATCATAACCCTTTTCAACTTTCCCAGTTTCCAAGACTTCCATATTTTCGCTTTATCAGCCAACTCCAGCCTTTTTTCCCAGTTATATTGAGCTCCATTCTGAACATTAAACCACACCCCTAGAAGTTTGTGAGGGCCATTGTCTATCCTGATACCTTCTAAATCCCGCTCTAAGTCTGCATCAGATGTCAAAGGGATCACAGCACTCTTATTTAAATTCAGTTGGGCGCCAGAAATTTCTGAGAATTCTTGAAAGATGCAAATGGCTTTCTTTCCTGCCTCCTTATTTCCCACCAATAAGCACACATCATCTGCATACACAGTAAGTTTCTCAGACATAATTCCAGGACCAGGTGAAAGTCCAATAATTTGATTGTCCCATTTAATTTGACGGATTACAGGATCTAGGGCGAAAGTATAAAGTAGGGGGCTTAAGGGGCATCCCTGGTGTCCTAGCCAGATTCCCCCCATTTTACTAAAATACCAGCAACAGCTTAATCTGGTTCACATCTGTTGTTCCCCTTCCCCCCCCAGGGTCACACTTGGAAACGAGCCGTGGCTTAGTGTGCCTCTCCTGGTCACCAACTTTTACAAAAAATTATGGCCCCCAAGCATTAAAAAAATATATACATTTTGTCTTTGATTCGAAAGTAGGAGTGTGATCTTTTAAAATCTTGCATGGTAATTTCAGGTGTGAAGGGGCACTCGGTCCATCATGTCTGCTACGACATCGTAGGCAAGCATGAAAATAAGTATGCTGTATAAACTTGTATTCACTTACTGTTCCCTTACACTTAAGGATTTATCTTTTGTGTAAGGCCATACAGACGTAGTATATGAATCAAAAACTGGGCCCTTCCATCACAGTTTGGTTTGTAGTTACTTATGCATTAAACTGCCCCTTAACGTAGATCAGCCCCACAATAATAAATCTTGAATCAAGTGGTTTCCATCTTTTTTGTTGTGATGACGCACCTTTAATTTGGCAGTGAATAAAAGAGTTGCATTCCTTTTGAGTGGCTGTTTGCTTAATTGAAATGGTACATTAGAACACATGCCATTTACAGAGCCATTGTTAATGTAGCCGAGTGTTTTGCAAACGTGTAATGAATCATTAATATGACTCAATGCATAAAAACCAAGGGGAGCAATTTTTGTCTCGTAATTTTGATTGAGGAAATGCCTTTTCAGAACCCTCTGGTGAATTGATGTGGGGAAGTTGATTACTTTCTTTGGCTTCCTCGATCCTCTGGCTGAAATATACAATCAGAGTTGTTATGGGAGTTGTCAAGGCAATTAGCCTCCCTGAATATTCTTGATATAAAATCTTTTCCTGGCCATGTAAGATGATCAGTCTCCATTTTGAGTGGGTTGTGAGAATTTCAGTTTTCATTGTATCTGTTGAATATTGCATTGTTTTACTTAAATTGAAATGTTTTGAATCAGGTTATACTAATCAGGGATAAAGAAATATCAAGGTTTAATGTCAGTGTTAACAGATGGAATACCAAACTTCGCTATTGATAACCAGCCCAAAAATCTGGTAAACCACCTCAGGCTAACACAGTCTTGTGCTTTTACATGCATTAGAAATTTTTTTTTAAATGGCATTAAAACAAAACCAACAGCCAGAAAAGTTCTATCAACTTGAATTTAGTTCACTATCCACACCTGGGCTGAGTCCACTGGGCTACCTACGCTTAGTTTTAGCTCGCTTCCCACCACCCGTGGTGGTGTCTTCCTGCTCTGCCCTATCTGATGTCTGATCTTCCAAGAATCAGTCTTCACCATTGATTCATACACATGGATCAAGAGCCAGAGGAAAAAGACCCCACAGGAGCTTTTTCTTCCAGGAGGAGGGAGCCAACATTGGCTGCTGTCGCCACTCCTGTGCAGCGCATACCCATGTGATGTCATGTACTAGCTAGTAACGTCTGCTCCACACATGTCAGTTCTGTTCTTTCTATCATCGCGCACTAATTCTGGGAGCGAAGCAAGACCTCAGTTCAACCGCTATTGACCGTTCTTCTGCATTACCACTGCTGGTCTTCTGTTTTGTGGTGTCACCTTTGTTTTGTTTTGTTGTGATGCTGAAGTACAAAGAAAAGGGGCGAAAAAGACCCCCATTTGTGTCGTGAGCCCTGCGGAAAGTCAGTTGTGATGAAGGACCAACGCCAGATTTGCCAGACCTGCCTTAGCACGGAACATTATATGGATTCTCTCGATGCCTGCTTTTCAGTGGACCACAGCATCTTCGGCACGATGCTGAAGCTGGGTCATGTGTTTTCCACCTTCGAGGCAAGTCGCCAAGGACAGGTCCCTGGGCCCTTCCTCTGTGCCCCTTCTAAGTGCCTCTGGTATTGTGAAAGCGAGGGTTGTCTTAGACTACACCAAGGCACTGGAGGCCCTGGGGGTGTTGGTTTGGTGGACAGCTGGCTACTTCTAGGTGGCTGGCTGAACACCACCAACCCCAGTCTGTCTGCCTGGGTAGCAGATGACCCCAGTGGTGAAGCCAGACACCATTGGACACCTCGATGTTGTGGCCTGGTGCTGCCCAGCTCCTGACACTGTCCATGTTGTTGGTGAGCAGAGTGGTACAGGCCATGATGTCTGGCCCCTGTGTAAGGGTTGAATAAGGCCCTGCCCTATTTATTATGCAGAAAGAGTTTAAACACAAGGGTCTGATCTTATCTGTGTCAGTCTTCACTATTGGGTTATAGTGCTGGAGCTAGGACCCCACGGGAGAATTTTTTTTTTTTTGGCGTGGACGGAGTCGGTATAGAGGGCTGGCACCGCCCTCAAGACCGATGTTTTACGTAGCGCTCGAGGGTTGGCAGTTATCCGACGTCGACTCCACCCCATCTCCAGTTCTTTCTCTCCCGCCGTCGAGGGTGGACCCTGCTCATGCTGGCTCTTATTTTGTAGCCTAGTCCGTCGGTTAGTGAGTTGCTCAGTTCTGCTTCGCCTTTGCTCAACATCACCTGATACCAGTAAGACCTTTCCTTATATTTTAGCGGCGTTAAGTACTGTTTTTAGTTGTTTTTTCATCCGATCATGGCTGCGTCCTGGCAAAAGTCTTAAGTGGGCGGCCTAATCTTCGTCCTTGGCCACCTTTATTCTGTTACAGACCAGCATGATCGTTGCTCTTCTGCCTCGGCCCTAGTCACGATATGGACAGTTGCGACATCTGCTTTTCCATGGACCGCCTTGTCCTCAAAAGTTGCGCGTGGAAAGTCAGACGTGCTCCCTCGACTTTTGGAGGATGGATTCGTTCGCTCAAGGCCAAGGTAAGGACTCTTGGCCCTTCCTCCAGGTCCCCTCCTGGTCCTATACGGCCTGAGGAGGAAGGAACCTCCGCCTATTACAGCCTTGCCACGGCAGGGGTTTCCTTCACAGTGCAGGAGGCCCAGGCTGACCCTCTTGGGGGGGGTCAGTCGGGAGGCACCATTCTGGCAGTCGCTACTCCGGTAGCGAAGGCTCCCTCTGTGTCGTGCTCACGATCCCTCGGCAACGTCTTCGGCGCTATCCGCTGGTGTCGCTCTTGGTCCAGGCGCCGTGAGCTTGGAGAGCGACGCCGTATTCAGCGTCGGGGCCCTCCCTCAGTACCGCCTTAGCCCCTGACTCCGCTTGCAGCGTCGGAGCTCTCGGCGGCGTCTGGGAGGGTGCTGGCGGGGGTTTCTGGACCTGATTCTGTCCCCAGCGTTTGATGCTGTTTCTGTTCCTGACACCGGGGATGATGTTGGCATCGTGTTCGATGTCAACCCTGCCTCCGTGCCTTGTCTGGCGCTGGAGTGTGTGCAGCATCGCGCTTGGTGCTGTGTCGACTCCTGGTGTCGCCGCGACGCTGGGGACACTGTCGGTGTCGGCACGCGCCATACCCGATTCGGTTTCCGCGGCACCGGAAAGGTCTGGTCGTGCCTCGTGCTGCGCCTGACTCCACGCCGTCAGGGCGCCGAGGAGGGTGTCGCTGGCCAGGCTGGGGCCTCTACTCTCTCTCTGATGCTTCTGGGACTTTGAATCCCAGGGTGCCCAACTCGGGGTCCAGGAACTGGAGGGTCCCGTGGGGTAGTCTGGCACTGGGCCTCGGTTTCTTCCTCTTCGGAGGAGAATTCTGGGTCAGACCCGGACTGGCTCCCGGGTTCTTCTAGATCTTCGGATCTTTCCATCTCTAGCACCTCGGCCCCCACTCTCCTCCCTTCTGGGACTCAGCCTTCTCAGGTGGACTTCGGGGTCAGAGGGTCTGACCAGTCAGCAGGAGCCCCTGTGGCCACTGCTGTGCAGCCTGGGGCACCAGGGAAGCTGCTTCCTCAGTTGGGGTACCCCCCTCCCTTGGTGTGTTTGGACAACTCAAGTTTGGGGCAGCCCGGGGCGCACCGGGGGGGGGGGCACGGTTCCCTGGGTGGACTCCTCAGAGCCCACTTCAACTTGCCAGTTGCCTAGTTTAATGGTTACAAGGACGAGCTCTTTCTCTGACTCGGAAGGGTTGAGAGATAGGGGTGTGGCGCGGTTAGCCTCTTCTGTGGCCCAGCCAGGCTCTGGCAGGAGCCATAGCGCTGGCCCCTGTCTTTTCTTTTCGGAGTCTGCCAGAAGGACCACTTCTTCAGAGGTCAGGGGGCCGTCCTTCTGGACTCGCATGGTCCGGGTCACCTCATGGGGGGGATTTCTTCCGCAGGGCACAGCTCCGTCCGTTCCGATCTGGTTGAACAGCTGTTAGCTGCGGCGGCCTTGGTCTCCCCTCCCTCTCGTAGGGGATCCTGTTGGCCCCCTCGCCCTGACAGAGACCGCTCTCCTGCTTCCAGGAGCCTGTCTGTTGAGCCTCTGTCTCCATCCCCGGTAGTCCCAGGTATCCTAGGCCCTCGCGGACCTCTTACCTGGGAACAGTTCAAGGGTTCTGCTGCTCATTTCACCTCCTACTTCCACGCCCTGGACCAGCAGATGTTTCACCATGCCCCTGTGCAGCAGGCCCCTGAACCTGGCAGCTCTTCCTCTTCTGAGGGAGAGGAACCTTCAGTCCACCTTTCCCCAGCGTCTGATTTGTCTTCTTATCAATGCTTCCTGGTGAGGATGTTGGACGAGCTTCATTGGACCCCCGTTCCCTTAAGCAGTCTCGAGCATGTGACCCGCACCTTTTTAGGCGAGTTCAGCGTGGCCCACTTGGTGGCTCCCACCTGGCCTCTTCCTTTTCAGGAAGCATCATATCGGCGCTGGCTTTGTCCCTTCTCCACAGTACCAGCCCCTAGGGATTTACGCCGGAGTCTCCAGGAGTTTTGCCTCACCCAGTCTCAGGTGTGACCTCCCTGGATACTCCTTCTGGGTCTCGCGCCCTATGCCGTGACCCACCTTCAGATCCGGACTCTGCGGATTTCGATTTCTGGGGGACACGAGTGTTCTACTCAGCACGGATCTCCCTGTCTATCGCAGCACATCAGGCCCACTATGCAGCCTATGATAGGTTCTTGTGGTCAAGGATAGGACAACTCCTAGCCTCGATGCCTGATTCGGAGCAAACCAGGCAAGCCATAGCCCTCTCTACACGGGGCCTGGAACTCGCAGGGCACCAAGCAAGGGCATCTTATGACGCCAGTGAGGTAGCTTCCAGAGTGGTAGGGACAGCGATCTGCCTCCAGCGGACGGCATGGCCTCGCCTATCCCGGTTGTCACCCTTGGCCTGGCGTAGGATGGTTTTCTCCGCCTACCGGAGAACCCATCTCTTATCCCGTTAGGTGAGATGGCAAATTTCGGGGTGCCTTCCTTCCCCCACCGGGACATCTCTGTCTCACCCGGATCAGTCTCAGGCCTGTAAGGGTTCTTCCTTCCAGTGCCTCACCCACTGGAAGCTAAGGGACTTAGTCCTTAGGGTTTCAGAGTTACCCCCCCCCCTTTTTTTTTGTTCGGGGGGGGTAGGGCTTGGTACTCACTCAATAGTGATGAATGGTGAAGATTGACACAGATAAGAAATGAAAATTACGTACTCTACCATAATTATTGATCTTTCTGTATATCTTCACCATTCATCACTAAATCAACCCTCCTCCCCGGGACCTCAGTCTCTGGACTCCTCCTCTCTCCCGTATATCTTCCCATCCTTCTCCTCTCTGATATGTAGATGGAGGGGTGTGAGGACACACGGGGTAATTCTCTGTATTTCTGATTTTGGAAAGAACCTTCATATTTTCCTCCAATCAATCAAAATCTTTATTTATCCAGGCAGGCTCCATTGAGCAAGGCTCATTTGAAGGTGGACCTGGTCATGAATACATCAGAGTACAGTACAGAAGCAGGTATACAAAAGCAATAATATACAAGGAAGAAAAGTATACAGTGTATACAGTACAGTACAAGGTTGAAATAAATAAAAAAGCATTATTTTACAATTGAAGAAGTCAGCAGATGTATAATCAACCATAGGCATACAGGGGTTATAAGCAGAGATCTTTGAGGAGGCAGCCAGCAACTACACAACTATAGGGGAAAGAGGCCTTGTATGGGGTGGCAGTTAGAGAGGTGAAGAGGAGGGATATATTACCAACGACTGGGGAAAATTGAACTAAAACTACAGAAAGTGACGATGGCTGTCGTGTACTTGTTTATTATGATAATGATGGAGGAGGAGTAGATAATTGGGACACTACTATGGATGGGGTGGACAGGGAAGGGTGGGTGCAGCAAGAAGAGTTAATAGGAAAGAGTGAGAGCCAGGGGTAGAAACATGGTGAGCATCAGGATGGAAAGGGGAGTTATGGAATTAGTGGGCTAGCGTGAGGAAAACATTTGCAAGGTGCTTTCATGTAGTGATCAGAGAGCACCTTGAAGATGTTTAGCTAACAGGCAACTCAGCTTCAAGTTCCTTTGTAAACCATTCCACAGTGTGGGTAGAGAAGCCTAGAGCAGCTTTGCCGAAACGAATTTTGACCCTTGGAACTTGGAGGGCAATTAGGGAATAGCTCCTTAGACTGTAGGTGCCTCACACACTTCAGGGAATACAATCTGAGGCATATGAGGGGAGCTTATTGGTCACCGCTCTGAAGGCCCATAGGGCGGCGTTTCTGTTCCTTCTGTAGTGAAGGGAAGTCCAGCCTAACGATGAGTACAGGGAGCAGTGGTGTGTGGAAAGTGGAAGGCCAGTAATGAATCCTGATAGCTCTGTGGTAGAGGGTGTCCAACTTAGCCAGTGCAGAGGCACTGCAGTGGCTGTAGAGCAGGTCTACGTAATCTATTAAAGATAGGAAGGTAGCTTGAACCAGTTGAATCTTGGCCTCCTTTGTGAGCAGGTGGTTAATTCTGTAGAATAGTCCTAATCTTTGCCTTAGTTTCTTCTGTAGTTCTTCAAGATGGTCGTCGAAGGAAAGTTTATGATCGAGCCAAACTCCGAGATATTTGAATTTAGCTACATACTCTGTTTCTCCAAGAACAGTGGTAATGTGTGGGATAGCTCCCCCCAAGCAGGAATTGCCGCATGCAAGGAGAGGGGGGGAGAAGAGCATGGCTTTTGTCTTTTTCGCATTGAGCAAAAGCTTTTTGTTTATGAGTTGGTATTGTAGGAGGTTAAATTCAGCTTGAAGGTCTTCACAGTCTGCTTCCGGCATGGGACAACTTAAGTACAGTGTAGTGTCATCCGCGAATAAGTGGATGTTGGCTTTTTTGATGGGTCATTGATGATGTTAATGTAGACTGCAAAGAGGAGGGGACCAAGGATAGAGCCCCGGGGCATGCCCCTCAGCATAGGTTTTAATGGAGAAAGATCACCTTCAGCTTTAACCTGCTGTTTCTGTTCTCCGAGGTAGTCTGCAAACCAGCACATAGATTTATGGTCCAGGCCTAAGGTGCTTAGCGAGGAAAGAAGCAGGCTGTGATCGACTGTGTCGAATGCCTTACTAAGATCCAAGAAAACAGCACAGACATGCTTCTTGTTAAGGTCTAGGAGTCAGTCATTGGTCACCTTAGCTAAGGCTGCTATGGTGCTGTGCTTTGCTCTGAATCCAGACTGAACCGGGTTTAATAGGCTTCTGGATTCTAAGTATACCCCTAGCTGGCCACACACTATTTTTTCTAGTAATTTAGACAGGATTGTGAGGAGGGAGATCGGTCTGCAATTATTTAGATCGCAGGGGTCACCTGCTTTTAATAGATGGATGACATGGGCTATTTTCCATTCGGGGGGAGGCTACCCTGGGTGAGTGACATGTTGAATAGGTGGGTGATTGGCACCACAAGCATGGTAGGCACATTTCAGATAGTATGGCTCTATGAAGTCGGAGCCTGTTCTCTCTTGGTGTCCAGTTGCAACAGTAGGTCTTCCACCCTTTTAGAGACAGGCAGGAGGGAGAAGGCCTCCTCGTAGAGAGGGACACAGTTGGTGGGCCTGAGCTGTGCAGAGGTCATTGGCAGGAGAAGTATCAAATGCTAACCCTGCCATTGCAAAATGGTTATTGAGGGCTTCGATATCTCCGATCGGTTAGCGATAAAGCTGCCACGGACTTAATTTTGCTGGAATGGAATTACCAGGTGCGTGTCAGACATGTCTTTAATGTTTTCCAGAGCTTTGAAGGATTTCTTGAGGCAGAGGCTAGCTCGAACGATAGTGGGTGGTCTTGGCTGCTCTGACCAACTTGGTGCACTTGTTACATGCTCTTAAAAGGACACCAACGAGTCATTCTTGCTTCATGGTTTTTTCCGACAGTATCTCTTTCTAACAGGGAAGCTTTGAGCTCAGGTGAGAACCAACGGCAGGTGCTGCTCTGACCCGCACCATAACCAAGGGTGCATGCTTATTTAAAGCCTCACTTAAAATATCGGAAAAAATAGTATATGCCCTGTTAACCGTTTTGGCTAGGAAGAATTCCTGCCATCGCAGTAAATGTTTCAAGTCGTGGACGTAATCAAACAAATCAAAGTTGTGTTTCCACCTATCGATAGAGAACTTTGCCACAAACTGTGGGTTGTGCACAGATCTAATGGTGGTGATTATACAATGATCGCTAATGTCTGAGAAAAATGTTCCGACAGGTGTGGCTTGCTAACCAAAATGACATCTAAGAGGGAGCTGTTGTTAAGGTTCTTTTTATTTGGGTGAGTAGGTTTCGCAATGAGTTGCACCAGCCCTAGAGTGTCACAGAAGGATTTCAAGGAGCTGATGCACTTGATAGCCAATCGTAGTTCAGGTCGCCAAGAATAATGGTTTCCAAGGAACTGAGCCCCAGTATGAAAGTGAGGTGAGACAGGAGATGAGGCCCGCAGAAGGGGCCTGTAGCAACCTATTACACAGAGTGCACTGGAAGGAGAAGTTCAATCTTTAGGTCAAGCACTCAAATTCTTTGGTGAAGGATGATGCCTGCATGCGGCTAAGTATTTGTCCCTTACATAAATTGCCACCCCACCTCCTCTGATTGCCAATCTGCTCGGAAGAGTAAATAATTTGGGATATTGATTTCATTGTCTGGGTGGCTGGCCTAAGGATCACTAGGACGCCAGGTAGGTGTGCTCATCCAAGCCTGGATAAGGGTGAACTTTTTCAGCAAACTACAGGCATTAAGATGCACAAAAGACATTCCTTTGATACCTGCCAGGTCTGATGGAGAAGCAAGGGTGTCTAATGGTCCTGGGTTAGAAACATAGAAGTTGACGGCAGATAAGGACCACAAGGCCCATCCAGTCTGCCCATTTCTTTTACCTTATGAATGTGTCATCGGCCTTCACTCTGTCAGTGGCCTATCTATTCATACTCATTTGTATTGCTCCCTTATGCCTATCCCATGCCTGTTTGAAGCCCTGCACTGTATTCATAGCCACCACTTCCTGAGGTAGGCCGTTCCATGCATCCACCACCCTTTCTGTAAAAAAGAATTTCCTCACATCCCCCCTTAATCGGCCTCCCTCTAGTGTCATGCTGTGATCTTCCTGGACATAAGTCTCCACCACTCATTCACACTAATGGGATCCACGTCGGAGGCACTAGGACCCATCGGGAGCAAACTTTTTTGTTGGAAGGTCGGTCCCTAAGGCGGCGCCCACGAGAGCGGCACCGCGAGCCTCAGCTTCGTCTGTAATGAATATCTTACGTCTGACCTTCCAGCCGCTATACAGTTCCTTTTTTCCCGCTTGTCGAGTGCACTTCAGTGACACCGCCGCTTTCACCGGGAGTCAACTTTCAAACGAAAGCAGCATAGTTTCAGTTTTATTGTTTTGTAGTAATATCTCGAATAAGTATCGCTAAGTTTATTCTTATTTACAAAGAAGTCTCAGCCTACTTTGACGGAGTTGACCATGAGCGGGTCAGGTGATGGTAGGGAGACTTCGTATGAAAGCTGTTCAGTCAGCCGGGCTGGGTCCGGTCCGCCGCCTTCTCCAGAGGGGGAGTCTGACAACGGTCAGTCCAGTGCCCGAGGGGCCGGGCGGTCCCCTCAAAAGCATAAAATAAACGGTCGTGATTCTCGGCACTGCTCAGCTCGAGCTCTTCTTCACCCATAGGTCAAAAAGGAGAAGGCATCACCGAGGTCGCCTTTGATATGTCTGCGCAGACGGTCAATTATTGAGCTTAGTTGCGGTCCTCCTTCGGAGCCGCTTCTGCTTCCGTAGCTGACATCTTCAACATCGAGCCCTCCCCGCCCCTCTGGTAGGTCTTCAGATGTGCAGTTTCATTAGTGGGCTGCTCTTATGGAGCAATGGGCTCGGAGATTGGTCCAGCTGCCTGGTCCGGTCACTCAGGGCCTTGGGCTTCTTGGAGACCAGGTAGGCGGTTGAGCCTCCTGGTCGCAGCACTTCTTTTCGTGCCGCGACTCAGCTTAGGTGTTTCTCCCCCATATGGCTGTGGGCAGGGGCCACACTGATGCCTCTATCTCCTGCTCTTCTTCCTCCCTTCTCCTCAAATCCTGTTTTTCAGAGTCTTGGGGTATTTTCGATGCCCTCGGCGTCAATGGCGCGCTCAGTGCCGTCCTCTGCGCCTCGTCTGTCGGCACCGCCCTCGTGCCGTTGTTACTTGGCGCCAGGCTGGCTGCACATGCCTGCACACTGCACTGCAGATGCCACAAGGCCGTGTGGCTCCTCGGGTGCCATGTGCTCTGCTGCCGCCGGGGTCCTTAGGTGTCGTCCACCTCTCAGGACTTCTCCTTTAACCCTTTTTCTTCCTCATTTCCATCTGATTTCCATTCCTTTCCTGTCCATGCAGTCCCTCCTGGACTGTCAGGAGATGACATTGAGCCTGACCCAGACCTTAGGCTGGGTGATGAAGTGGAAGAAACAGGATCTATTCCTGCTGCAGAGCCTGTGGTCGAAGACCTGTCTTTTAAGTTTCTGCTGAAAAACTTGATTTCCACTCTTTCTCTCCAAACTACAGACATCGATCCTGGGAAATTGCTAAGACTCCAATATCTCCATGTTCCGAGATCCCACGGATTTGACTCCTCCGGTACAGCCATCCTTTGAGACGCTGTCTCAAATGGTATGGAGTAATCCTACTCTCATTCCTTCGGTGGCTAAATCCATAGATAGGAAATACTCAGCCCCCAAGGATCGACCCATTTTGGTGTCCCAAGCCTTTACGGATCCTATTGTAGTTTTGGCAGAGAATAAGGTCGTCCTCCCCCAAACTACTTCAGCTCGACCTATTAACAAAGAATCTCGTAAGATAGACACTTTAGGTAAGAGAGTCTTTGCTGCTTCCACCCTGGGTATGCGTGTTGCCAGCTACCAAGGCTATTTCTCTCAATATGAGTATATTCTTTGGCATTCTCTCAAACAGATGGTTGAAGCTCTACCGGAATCGGATACAAAATCAGAGCTTCTTCAAGCCATTACCAAGGGTATCTAATCCAACAACCAGCAGGTTAAAGCGGCTATGAATGCTTTCGATACTGCTTCCAGAGCAGCAGCGGACGGCATTTGTACCCACCGTCATTCCTGGCTGCGCACTTCAGGTTTCACGAATGACGCACAGCAGCAGTTAATGGCATTGCCTTTTGATGGTGTGTATCTCTTCGCCCTCAAGTAGAACAGGCTCTAGAAGCAACACAAAAACTAGGTCAGCCATTAAGTTGGCTCAACCTCTCTCCTGTCCCTCTCGAGGGGTGTTAATAAACTCAGTTCCATAACTGCTAGTCCTTTCGAGGCAAAGGCAGAGGAAGTTTTCATAAAAACCAAGCCCCCCAGCCTCAAAAGAAAACGCAACAGAAGGCGCAAGGAACCAAAGCGCCCAGCGCCACCTTCTGAGTTGTTGGTCCAAGTCCCACCTCAGCTGCCCGAGGTGGACTCTTCCTCAGCGCCGGGAGGTCGTCTGACTCACTTCTACAATCAATGGAAGTCCATACCCTCAGACAAATGGGTCCTCCGGATAATCACTCAATCTTGTGGAGACCCCTCCAGATCGTCCCCCCAAACAACAGCCCAAGCTGTCAACCCTTCAGTCAGACCTTCTCGCCTTCGAGATTCAGGGCCTTCTGAACAACAGGGCAGTAGAAGTAGTTCCGCTGCATCAACGGAACACAGGGTTCTACTCCCATTACTTTCTGGTTCCAAAGAAAACTGGGGGCATGCACCCCATTTTGGACCTCAGAAAACTAAACAAATTTCTGCCCAAGGAGAAATTCAAGATGATTTCACTAGGAACCTTGTTACCTTTGCTTCATCAGCACGACTGGCTAGCCTCCCTAGACATGCAGGATGCTTACCAGCACATCTCTGTTCACCCGAAGCATCACAAATTCCTGAGGTTTGTGGCTCTGGGACAGCATTATCAGTTCAGAGTTCTGCCCTTTGGACTATCCTCGGCGCCACGAGTTTCTACAAAGTGTTGTGCAGTTCTCACAGCGCATCTCAGAAAGATCGAATTCAAGTGTCCCCTTATCTGGACGATTGGCTTCTGGCAAGTCCTTCCAGGCAGGAACTCTGGACGCGAGCCACTGCTTCAAGCTTTCTCACGCCTGTGGGAGTCCTGCTAAACCTCAAAAATCACAGCTGCAGCCCTCACAGAGACTCCTTTTATTGGAACTCTTCTGGACACCTCTCCTGCGAAGGCTTTTCTTCCAGAGGACAGGAGGAGCGATATCCTTCAGATGGCCCATCACATCAGGGAGAGCAACGCGGTTCCAGCTCTCTCGATGCAATGGATGCTAGGTCTCATGGCATCCTTGGTGTTCACTATACCCCTAGCACGCCTTTCACATGAGAACTTCTCAGTGGATGCTCAGTACTCAGTGGTCCCCAACCACTCACCCGCAGTCCTTTCTCATCAAGGTGACGGAACCTCTAAAGAGGTCGCTCACCTGGTGGTCGCAAGAGAACAATCTCCTAGAAGGGTATCCCTTTGCACCTCTGGATCATCAGATTTCCATTACCACAGACACGTCCCTGATGGGGTGGGGAGCTCACTGTCAGGCTCTCCACACTCAAGGTACGTGGACTCAGGTCAAGTCCCAGCTTCACATAAATGTCTTGGAAATGAGAGCCGTCCTTTATGTCGGTCCGGGCGTTGAAGGACATTCTCTGTCACACGAGCATTCTCCTTCAAACGGACAACAAAGCAGCGATGCATTACATCAATAAACAGGGCGGCGCTCACTCTTACCCCTTATGCAGAGAAGCGATGAGAGTGTGGGCATGGTGCTTGCAGCACAAGTCTCTAATGCAAGCGGTCTACCTGCCACGAGTACAGAACGAACTGGCGGACCGTCTCAGCAGAACAGAGACAGATCCTCACGAATGGTCTCTCGACTCAGCCATAGTTCAGTCAATATTCGCAGAGTGGGGAACTCCAGACCTGGACCTTTTTGCATCCCCACTCAACACAAAACTGCCTCTCTTCTGCTCCAGTAATCCAGGGCCTGGCATTTTCTGTCAGGATGCGTTCAGGCTGCAGTGGACAAAACGCTTTCTATACGCTCTTCCGCCTCTTCCTCTAATTCAGAGGGTACTTCTCAATTTCGAATCCCAGGGGGACAAAATGATCCTCATTGCTTCCTTCTTGCCTCGGTAAGATGGCACCAGGTTTAATGGTGTTGGATACCTGGGTGCCAGGGGCTCTGATGGAGCAGAGGGACCTGGCAGAGGCCCAGCTGGCAGGCCAGGTAGCGTGACCCTGGGGTGTTGGGCCTGGCGTGGAGCACCATCCGTAGGGGACGCCAGCTGGCGCCAGGGTAGCCAACGCCGGAGCTGGTGTCTGAGGGTCTGGTGTCAGGGTGTCTACTGATGGCAGCGTGTCCAGGTCCTCCGTGACAACTGGGGAGGGAGGGTTGGAATCCCTGGGGTTCAGTAGAGGAGACGCAGGGACCTCAGCGGGCAACGCCAAGCATTGCGGGGAGCCTGGGGCATCGGACTGATCGAAGGGGTCCGACGCAGGCTCCTTGGCTGGGCAGTCGTCAGAGAGGCCGATGTCCGGCTTATCAGCCAGATCCGGGCCAACGTCCGACTTATTGGATCCCTTGCTCGAAGAAGGCCACGCTGGAGATGCGGCCTTGTCGGCCGAAAGAGCAACTGTGCGCCCTCCTGAAGGAACAAGCCACTTACCAGTCTTGTCCGGGAGGACGTTGGTGGCACTGGCATCCGATTTAGCAGACCTGCTTGAACCTTAGGGCCACGTGTCAGTGGCCTTCCCGGGAGCGGAGGCCTCCTTTACCCCAGAGGTACCCGAAGGGCCCAAGCGCAAGCCCGACGGGAGGGGTGACACCTTCTTGAACATCGCCAAGACGGTCGTCGTGCAGCGGTCCCCCAGAGGGGACGTCACCTTCAGAACCACCCAGCCGGAGTCACGGAGGCCGTGGAAGTCGAATCTCAGTCCTGGTGCTTCTCCTACTCCTTTCTGTGGCCTTTGGGGGAAGTGGATGCCTGCCTCAACTTTTTCAACTCCTTCTCCATGGATGCCATTTTTTTCTTTAAAATATGGGCCTCCAGGAACTGCTGCCTCCGTTTTCAGGTAGCTGAATTGAATTTCTGGCAGTGCTGGCACTTCTCCACAGGATGATCCGGCCCAGGCAGAAGAGGCAAAGGGAGCGCCTGTCCTTATGCAGCAGTTGGGAACCGCACGAGTCGCACTTTATTTTTATGCGATTCGGAAGGTGTTGGGGACGACATACATGGTGTATAAAAAAGAAGAAAATATCGAAAAAAGTGGTTGAAAAGTTTGAAAACTAAACCAACGTATGATTGACTAGCGATGAACTCTACTGTGAGGAACTTTCACAAGTAGACTGCGGGAAAGAACTGGAAGGCAGGTGTGGCGGACCGCCCCTTTATACTGACGTTGCATGATGGTCACCCGACGTGGGGGCGGTCCCCCGCCAGAGATTGCTAGCTAGAAATTTTTCCGTTGGGTCCTGACACCTGGCAGGTCAGTCCTATATGTAAATACCTACTGCAAGAGCCCTATCGAAGCAAGATAGGAGTTTAGCGGGCTAGTGGTGCCAGTTGAGATTGGCGGGTTACGCCGTCCGCTGAACGCAGACTCTGGTTCCATCAGCATGGATGCCATCTCAATAGCATCGTGATGATGCCCTTGTCTGGTGCTTCGCCAACTCCAGACCCTTCGAAGAAAGACAAATGGCTTGCCTAACTCTGGTGGTGGCATGGCAGCTAGGAGCTGTCCAAGCTGTGCCCAAAGGCACTTGTTGTAAGCTGCCTGGTGTACCCTCATATGCAGAAATGCAAAGAAAAGTGTGAGCCGAGGAGAACACCTTCCTACCCAAAGCATGTGTCTGCGCAGAGTCAGCTTCAGGAGGTTGGTCACGCACCGGTCAATGAAGCTCTTCTGGGGCCTTAATGACCTGAAACCCTAAAGCGGGGTGAGGTATTGTGCTTGTAGAGCCGTGGATGTGCAATATTTATGGTAGACATCCCTGGGGGCTGGAGGGAGAGCAAAGGAACGCCCAAACTGTCCTGGAGCATTCCTCAAAGACTCTGAGTCCAGAGAGGGAGGGATGGATGACAGTGGTCACTGCTGAAAGCTACTATGAGTTCCATCTGTGTGGACAGCATACTGCGTGGATACTGTGCCAGTGTCCAGCGCCCCCAGTATGTCCATTAGGAATCTCTGGTACAGAAAGAACTCGGATGCAGAGGACAAGTGTAGGGAGGATTCTGTGCCCTCAAAGCAGGACGTGGACGGAGAGGAGGCACTGGACCTGGGAGTGGGTTGTGGATGGGGACTGTGGAGAAACTGAATACGGTCTGCACTAGTGTGATACTGGAACAACACCCCAGCCATGCTCCCATGCTGACTCCAGGTGATAAGCCCAAGAGGACCTACGATTCCTGGAAGTCCAGGAAAAGGTGGCAAGTCGACCTACTGAAGAGGAACAACACAAGGGTTACTCGGATCAGAGATTAACAGCACCACCTCAGCAAATGGGTGTAGCCAAGCCCCGTGTTAGTTCCTCTACCAGTACTGTGAAATTAACTAGGAGGGGCTGTCCGAGGCACAGGTCAGGAGGCATAGGAAAATCAGGAGCAGTTTCAAACTCGAGATAATGTTTTTTTTTCCTCAATAACAGCAAAATAAAAAATAAAAATGATTCAGTATAACTATTTACAAAGGCAGTACAAACAGAGAAACTAAGTCCTTCTTCTGAAGGTATCTGTTAATTCCAAATTTCAGTCTCTCATTCTCCTTGTCTCTCTAGCAAATCACTGCTGCTCTTTTTACAAGTCTTTGTCTGGGAACTTATTAAGAGAGCCTGCTTCTCACAGAATGTTTTTGTAAGTTTACAGAATGTTCTTGTAGGTTTCATTGCTTGCAGGTGCCGCAAAATAGCACATGGTGTCCCAGAACTGAACTCTTGTTCACAGCTCTGCAAAGGGCTTAAAAACTGCATCTCAGGTTAACCTCGAGTTCCGAATAGCTTTTGCAATCATTTCAACAGTAAAACTATATACAGTTTTAAACAAAGGGATCTCAATATCAGTGACATTTCCACAATGATTCACATATATTTTATACCTGCAGATATGCAAGGGGGGAAAAAAGACAAATAGCAAGAGAAGGCAGAGAGATGACGAGAGGCAGAGAATTGCGAAACCGTCAGAATGATCAGTTCCTAGGTCTCACAAGAAAATGTGGTTGCGCAATCAGACAGAGAAGAGACAGAAAAGGAGATGCCAGAAATAAAAATTACGTACCTACTGTAATTACTGATCTTTCTGTGTATCTTCACCATTCATCATTATTGGGTTATAGCGTCGTAGCTAGGACCCCACGGGAGACTTTTTTTTGCGTGGGTGGAGTCGGCAGAGGGCTGGCGCAGCCCTCAAGACCGACGTTCTATGTGGAGCTACCTCGCTGGCGTCATAAGATGCCCTTGCTTGGTGCCCTGCGAGCGTAAGAAAGGGAGGGTGGGATGAGGCAAGACAGCCTAAGGGATAGACAAAAGGAAAAGAATGAAATAAAAGGAGAAATAAACAACTGAGGTGACAGAGGAGGAAACTTTAGAAAGGAAATTAGGGAGACGAAGAAGGGCCCCAATCTCTGGAAGGAGAAGGATAAGAGTAACAAGGGAAAAGAAGAGAGGGAGAAAGGGGGAAGGATGAGTAACACAACCTCAGAATGCACCACGTCTTATTTATTTTTTTACAAGCGTGACCTGGAGTACAGGAATTTAAGAGAGCTGCTCAGGGCCACACAGCCCAAGAGAAAGCCGTGGGACCCAAACACAGGTCTGAACTGCTGGATTTCACCAGATCTGCAGTTCAGAGACCAAAACCACTGTGTTATAGTGTCTCCGTTTTAGGTATAAAGTCTAGGCCTCGAAAAGAAAACCGGCTGCCAGAAAAAACCTGCAGCGAGGATCGAAGACCATGTGGAGAATAGGGGCAGACTTTGTCCCAACCCTTCCCCCCTTTCCATCAATTAAGACATTTTTTTTTATTATTATTTTAAACCAATTAAGAGGTTCCAGAAAAAAAATTTTCAGGGTGCCTCAAACTGAGGTCACCAAAGACAATCTCTTAAAAATACAAGGGTAGAAAAACATGACCCTCTTCATACTCTACAACCCCTCCTGGGGCTCGCACCTTGCCGCTAGAGGAAAAGCTACAAGCCTGTCCTGGGAAGCAACCCACGATTCTGCTGTTGGCCAACATTACCTCTGCCCACAGGGTCTCTGAGATACATGCCTTGGTCACAGACCCTCCGTATACTGTGTTTCATAAAGACAAAGTAGTTCTTAGGGCCCATCCTAAGTTTCTCCCTAAGGTTGTTTCAGAATTTCATCTAAACCAACCTTTGGTCCTTCCTATTTATTTTGCGAACTTCCAAATGAAGGGGAGCGTTTCTTCATTCCTTGACGTCAAAACAGCTTTTATGCTTCTATTTAGATAGAATAAAAGATTTTCGCAAAGCTCAACAACTGTTTGTTTCTTCAGCGAGACCCAGCTGGGTCAACCTGTCACTATCAGATGTATTTCAGCATGGCCGGTGACATGCCTTCACCACTGTTATTCCATGGCACAGGTTAAGCTGGAAGGTAGAGTGTACGCTCACTCTACTAGAGCGGTCTCGGCATCCCTGGTGGAAATCTGCAACGTGCCCATTGCAGGTATTTGCAGTGCGGCTACCTGGAGTTCAGTGCATACTTTCGTCAAGCACTATGCCCTGGATGTCCATGCCAGATGACATGTTTCATTTGGCAGAACCATCCTTAATGGACTTCTGTCCTAAATTTGTGAGCTCTTATCTCTCCTGCCGCCCTCTCGGGGATTATGAGCTCAGTACTCTCCATTATTGTGAATGAGTGGTGGAGACTTTATGTCTAGAAAGATACAGAAATTACGCATCTACAGTAATTCTTGATCTTCTTGACTAAGTCCCCACCACTCATTCACACGCCCACCACCATGCCCTGAGCTCACTCTTCTGCTGGTCTTCACCCCTCAATCTTTAGGCTGTGAAGACTTCTTTCTTGACCCTTCTTATACGGGTCTTCCGGATTATCTTATGTCCGTTTTTTGGTTAGGCTATCCTTCTAGGTTAGTTACGCTGCACCTTCTCGGAAAAAAAGGAACTGAGGCGGTTGGAGGGTCGACGCCGAGATAGTCATTGCCACACGAGCAGAGGCTCGCGGTGCCTCTCCTCGCGGCTTCATCTCTGGCACTGGCCCTCCTGAAAAAAGTTTGGTCCACTGCTTCCTAGCGCCTCCGGCATAGATCCCATTAGTGTGAATGAGTGGTGGAGACTTCGTCCAAGAAGATCAAGAATTATGGTAGGTACGTGATTTCCATATCTTGTCCGTTCTACTCGTTTGGCCAGTCAGCACATGCTTTGTGTCACTTACGATGCAGTGGACACAGCTTTCGCTGTGGGTCTTCGGCATCATGCCTGGCTCTGCGTGTCACCATTGGTCCCTGAAGTGCAATCCACTATTCAGGATTCGCCTTTCAGAGGTTCAGTGCCGTTAGGCGGTGATGTCAAGGACATCATTACTGACCTGCAAGAGAAGGGTACTGCGCTCAAGTCCATGAACTCTTTGTACAGAACCCCCAAGGGGCAGCAGCGCCTTTTCGTTGTCGTAACCGACAAAAACCAAAACCGCGGGGCAAGCAGGCCAACAAGTGTCTGGTCCCTCCAGCAACCAAGACTCCCTCCAATAAAGCCTTGGAGCCTCAGCCGCCTGGCCCCAGACCTCCTGACTCCTCGCTCTCCCAGCCTCCTCTGGACACACCAGAGGAACCAGTAGGAGGGAGGTTCTACTTCCATCTACGTGACTGGGAGAGGATAACGTCGGATGCTTGGGTGCTCCAGCTGATTGCAGATGGACACTCAATAGAGTTCCTTCAAAAACCGCCCTGAAGGACCACCCCCCCCAAGTTGTCTTACTCCTCGGAACATCTTCCTCTGGTCCTAGAAGAAATCATCTCCCTCTCTCAAAGGCAGCGATAGAACCAGTTCCCAACCACCTTTGGGATGGGTTACTATTCCCATTTCTTTCTGGTTCCAAAGAAAGGAGATGTGAGGCCTATTTTAAACCTCAGTTCCTGATCATGTTCGAAGTACAAACGCTTCAGAATGCTCTCCTACGGGCCTTCTGCCTCTTCTTTGGCAGGGACTGTGGCTGTGTACTTTGGATATGCATGATGCTTACCTGAATATTTCCATATGCCCTTCCCACTGGAATTCCTTGATTTTGTTTCAGGGGACCACTATCAATCTAGACCCTCCCATTTGGTCTTTCCTCCTTTGATATTTACAAGCGCCTGTTTGTGGTGGCAGCCCACCTGCATACCCAGGAGTGCAGGTATTCCCGTACCTGGAGGATTGGCTCCTGGCGGCCCCATCCAGGAGGAACTTCTGCACTCCATTTTCCTTACTTGCAGGTTTTCAGCAGCATGGGTATCACCATCAACCAGGCAAAGTCCCATTTGGTCACTTCGCCAACGACTCCAGTTTATAGGGTGATCCTGGACACGCACCATCGGCAAAGCCTTTTTGCCTCTGGACAGGGTGGACACAGACTACAGCCTCGTCTTCTGTCCAGTCGCAGTTGGGTCAGAGCCAGGTCAATCCTTCTTCCCTCGGGCTGATGGTGGCTGCCATTCGACAGTCCCACGCGCTTGGCTCCTTATGAGGATTCTCAATGGATGCTTCGGTCTCAGTGGGACCAAACACTGGACAACCTAGACGAGGTACTAGTTCCCGATCCCATGATCAGGGAATTGCAATGATGGATGGTAACCTTTGCCGGGGAGTTCACTTCAACATCGAACCCCCCTCCCAGATGTTGACAACAGATGCCTCAGGAGAGGGTTGGGGAGCCCATCTCTGGTCTCACAAGACTCAGGGCAACTGGCCCAGGTTCGAGCAAAATCTGTACATAAATGTGCTCAAACTCAGAGCAGTCCTTTATGCCCTCCAGGCCCTGCACTCCTCCATACTTTCCGGTCATCTTCTCATACAGACAGACAACGTGTGTAGTCTGGTACATCAACAAGCAGGGAAGAACACGTCTCCTACCTCTATACAGGGAAGCAATGAGAGTGGAGCTGGGCCACCCAGCACAACCTTTACCTGACGGCCATCCATGTTCTGGGGTAGAAAACACACTGGCAGACCACCTCAGTCGGTCCTCAGCCAGGGCCCACGAATGGGAACTGTAGCAGGAGTTAGTAGATAACATCTTCCTGCTTTGGGGAACCCCTCAGGTAAACCTGTTCACGCTCCTCTAAATGCAAAACTTCCTGCCTTTTGCTCGCCGCCAGTGGGTGAGACATTTTCTGGCTGGATGCTCTGTCTCTTGACTGGAGGGACAGATTCATCTATGCCTTCCCTCCTGTTCCCTTAATTCCGAGGGTCCTGAACAAGATCAGATCAGAGAAGGCATAAATGATTCTCATCGCTCATTCTGGCCCAGGCAAGTTTGGTTCTGTCTTCTGCAACAGTTTTCCGAGGAACCTCCGCCTTCCTCTGTCGCAACACTTGTTGACCCAGGATCAGGGACCCGTCCATCCAGGACTCTGATCCCTTAATTTGCATACATGGCTCCTGCAGATGTAGCTAAGGCCCGCTTCGGAGTTTCTCCACTCAGAGCAGAAATTTTGGTGAAGGCCAGAAAGCCTTCCACCAGGGTCACCTACGCCATGAAGTGGAAACAGATCTCTATTTGGGCCATGTCAAAGGACTTCAAACCTTTTTCTTGCCTAGCCAACAGAGTCCTGGACTATATGCGTCATCTCTTCGATCTGGGTCTCAGTCATTCCTCTTTAAAGGTCCACATGGCAGCGATTTCAGCCTACCTTGTCCCCTTTGGAGACGGGACTTTCGTTCAGTTGGAAGTCTTTAAGTCTTTCTGCAGAGGGGTTCTCCACTTGAGACCCCCCATCCGCATTCCTGCTCCCCCTTGGGACTTGAATTTTGTTCTCGAGAAGCTTACTCTGCCACCTTTTGAGCCGGCAGCCTCAGCAGATTTAAAGTTCCTCTCTTGGAAGACTCTCTTCCTAGTGGCCATTACTTCAGCTTGACGAATTTCCGAGCTTCAGGCCCTGATGTGCAAAATCCCGTATTTGATTTTTCACAAGGAACGTGAGGCTGTGCGCACCTACCCTAAGTTTCTCCCTAAGGTGGTGGCAGAATCTACGCTGAATCAATCCACTGAGCTACCTGCTTTCTTTATGCAACACTCCAATCAAGGGGTACCTCTTGCACACTTTGGATGTTCACAGAATACTGAGATACTACATCACTTGGACTAAGGATCTCAGGACATCTGATCAGCTTTTGTCTCTCTTGCTCATTAAGAGAGGACAATGCGTTCAAAGCAATGCCTATCTAAATGGTCGCACATTATATCACTTTCTGTTACAAGTACAACAAGACCCTCTGGGTGAAGTCAGATCGGCACGGGGTCATAATGTCGCACAGCAGAATGCCGTGCGGCAGAATCTCGTTGCTAGATTTCTTTTTATTTATTCTGTGGGGGGGCTCTGCCCCCCTAAAGATTCCAACTCTGTGTGTGCACAGGTCCGGGTTTTGCCATAATGCCGTACGCTATTAAACATATGACATTATGTCCCAGTGTGAGTCAGAGGTCATTCCAACAGAGGAGTAGCTGCCTCTGAGGCTTGTTTCAAGAATGTGTCAGCGGCAGACATCTGCGCAGCCGCAACTTGGACCTCTTTCCATACCTTCAGAAACACTACAGGTTGGATGTTGCCTTTAAGCGCCGGGTTGATGTGCTCCAAGGTCTTCTTTCATAAGACCTGCTCAGCTGGAGGCTCCATACCATGGAGAGTTTTTCCTCCTCCCGATTGCTTTTCCTTGTTCCAGACTGCTTGGGATTCAGTCCTATATGTAAATATCTACTGCAAGAGCCCTCTCGCAGTAAGACAATACAGTTACGTAAGAACTCACCGTAACAGTAGATCTTCGAGAGAGGCTCCTGCAGTAGGTATTGTCTTCCCGCCCTCCATCCCACTCAGCTTTTTTAGCTCCTTTTCCATGAAGGGAAATATCTATTTCTCTCTCGTCTTGCCTCTTTTGGGCCCTTGGCGGGAAAGAACTGGAAGGTGGGCATGGGGGACCACCCCTTTATACTGTCGTTGCATGGCGTCGGTCACCTCATGTGGAGGAGGTTCCCTGCCAGAGACTGCTAGCTAGGAATTTTTCCTGTGGTCATGTCGCCTGGGCAGGTCCCATATGTAAATACCTTACTGCAAGAGCCTCTCTCAAGATCTACTGTTACGTAACTTCACGAACTGTGCCTTTTTCAGGGGTTCACTTTTTTCCCCTAGAGTCAGACAGGAGCTTTTGGGCACTTTCCTCTTCCGTCTGACTCTGAATATTCTCTGGTCTCTCCCACCCGTGAGGAGCCACTACCTTCCAGTGTTCTCCCTCACGCAAAGGGCTGAAGGTGACTGTCACCCTCAGGGTGACCCAGCTCCTCCCTCATTGAGAAGCTTGGTACTTGGACCCATGTGTATAAATCATTTGTGAAGATTGATTTGTGGAAGATATGAAAATAATGCACTCACTGTAATTGTTGATCTTCCAAAATATCTTCGCCATTGATTCAGATACCCACGCACCATCCTCAGCTCAGCTGAGAATTAGGGCCTCTGGCAGCTCACCCTGGAGGTGCTGGCGGCACTACTGCTTAAATCTCCTCTGCCATGGCCCATATATGATGGGTATTTGTTGTTTGAATAAAAATCTGCGTGCTGGTGCCAACCTTCTGTGTAAGAAGGAAAAATAAAAGTGGGGGGCGGTGGCAAGTCTCTTAGCCTCCCTGCCAACAAAAAATGGAGACCTTTTGGTTTTTTCCTTGGAGTAGGTAGCTACCTTCCCTCCTTTTTCTCACTCCTACTCCTTGCCTGGTGTATATCCCTACATGGTACATCACTGTTAGTTGCTATATGCAGCATGTGGCCTGGGCACTATCCAGTCTAACTCCACCGAGCAGATGCTTGTATCAATGTACTAGCTTCACACAGGGTACATCCCAGTGGTTGCAGGGAGAAGTGGGGCATGTTCTTCATCTCATGTTCAAATTTTTGTTAGTATCCTTGTCACTTCTGTCTGTGCATTGGACTTTGCCCACTCTGCCTGGAGCATGCTAGAGGAGATATCACATCTTAACTCCCATGCTTTTCACCCTTTTTTTTTTCTCTGCCATAAAGAAGCTAGGTTGTGAGTTTGCTCTCAAGATTACTCAGGATCTGTCTGGTAGGATGGAGCTATTACTTTAGAGTCCAGATGTCTCCCCAAAAACACACACACATTTTTGCAATCTCAGTTGCAGTGGGTCCCAAATTGGATTTCCCTTGTTGCTACTTTTGCCATAACCACTTGCTCAGGGCTGCTGCCCTATTTTTTACACGTCACTATCCACACTCTGTATGGCTAGTAGTAAGAGGCTCTGGCTTCATTTTAGACCCACTACCCTTTTGCCACCTAGTAGGCCCAACCCTTACTTTCTAAGTTGGTAGTCAGGTTCTAATTGGTTTATTTTATATTCTGTACTTTCACTATCCCTTTGGGTTAGAAAGTAGACCTCATGTTTTTTCTCCATTTTGTTTCTCTCATGGAGAACGGAACTGAAGTGCATGAGGTAGCCGACAATGGTTATTGGCTAGCATGAGGCATCACATACGTATGTGCTGCATGGAGTGATGTCAGTAGCTGACATCAGCTCCCTCCCTAGAAGAGAAAAACCCTCGCAGGGTCCTAGTGCCTCCAGGCCTAGATCCTTGTCTATAAATCAACAGTGAAGATATTCTGGAAGAGTAATAATTATGGTGCATACATAATTTTCATAGCTCCTGCAGTGTATGAGGATTCTGTTTTTAAGTGCTATTTTTTGCAAAATTTTCAGCTTTTTCTCTCAAGTCTTACACTTCACAGTTGCTTATTGGTTACTGCTCCGTCAGTGGTGATCGCAATTGGCTGCAAAAAGTCGGGCTCAAGAGATGCGTTCATTGCAGGTGCATGATGTGTCACTTTACTGCCTGGAGGCGAACCAGAATGTTGTGGGTACCCTTGCTGTGAGGCATGCATCCGTTGTTCTAAGTAGAACGGAAGGCACGCATCCTCCAAGGCAGGCCTCAAGAACATCAGCAGACCTTGAAGCTATCAGGTCAGCAACCTAGCTTGCAGCCATTTGGGGGACTCATCATCAGTCTTGGTCATGGTTCTACAGGGCCAGCCATGGACACTCCTTTGGGACGTCCTTGAGTTTAAAGAGATGTACATGGCTCTCCAAGCCTTTGATGAGTGCCTGTCCTACCACAAAACACAAGAACCCCAGGTACTGCCGCAGAAGTCATCGGATAAATCTCCGACCCCACGCATGATGCTGTCCGCGCCGTTCCCACTACTACCAGTGTCCGCGGGGGTGGTAAGCCAGGGCAAGATGTGAAGGACCATGGAGGGCGCTGCCCAGGGGGTAAGCCTGAGCATGGGGGACAGATGCGGGGGTTGTGCTGAGTTCCCTTCAGGGAGGAGGGGACCAGACCATAAAAAAAACAAGAAGTGCCACTGCAGTGGATCATGGTAGAGGAAGCATGCCCACTCTTCTCAGTTACTCAGTTCTCCCGACTGGTTGACCTTGGTCAAGCTTCTGCCAGTCAAGGGTTTGGTCACTACTACTACAGAGCTCCAGCTGGTATTCGATATCAGCTCCAGTCGAGAGCCAATCAAGATTTTCTCAGCTGGTCAACCAGGAATAAGAAGCCAACAGAGTTTCATCTATCTCTTCAAAACCCCATTTCTGTTGCAGTCCTCCCAGACTAGGGAATGGGGATCTTCCTGGACATAAGTCTCCACCACTCATTCACACTAGTGGGATATGGCCGGAGGCACTAGGACCCATCGGGAGCAAACTTTTTGCTGGAGGGATCGGTAGCGAGGGAGATGGCGCGAGGCGCGCCATGCTGGCTGGCTGGCTCGCGTGGTAATGACTATCTCGGCGACGACCCTCCAGCCGCCTCAGTTCCTTTTTTCCCGCCGTCGAGTGTGCTTCAGTGACAACGTCGCTCGCCTGTCGGGAGTCAAACTTCAAACTAGCGCATAGTTTTCAGTTTATTTTTTTGTAATATTATCTCGATAGTAGTATCGCTAATTTTATTCTTTTCATTATATTTTAAAATTTAACTTATAGTAAAGAAGTCTCGGCCTACTGGACGGAGTCGACCATGAGCAGGTCAGGCGACGGTAGGGAGACTTCAGATGAAAGCTGTTCAGTCAGTCGGCTGGGTCCGTCAGCCCCTTCTTCTCAGCGGGTTCCGGATAATGGTCAGTCCGATGCCTGGGGATGGGCGGTCCCCGCCAGCATAAAATAACGGTCGCATTTCGGCACCGCTCGCCTCGGACTCTCTTCTTCGACCCACAGGTCAAAAGAAGGCATCACTCGAGGTCGCCCTCTGATAATCGTCTCTTGCGGGTCGACGGTCGGTTATCGTTCCTAGTTGTCGGTCTCTTCGGAGTCGCTAACTTCCGGTTTCGCCGTTTTTCTATATCGGAGCCCCACCTCCCTAGGTAGGGCTCCAGATGAGCAGTTTCATCAGTGGGCCGCCTTATGGGAGCGATGGGCTCGGAGGTTGGTTCTTCTGCCTGGCTCTGCTGCCCGAGCCTCGGGCCTCGCCGGGCGATCAGGTAGGCGGTTGGACCTTCCTAGTCACGCTGGCTCCTTGGGTGCCAGCGACCCGTGCTTAGGTGTTTCCCTCACATGGCTGCGCGCGAGGGGCCACACTGATGCCTTATCTCCTGGTTTTTTCCTCTCTTGCTTTCCAGGTTCCAGGTGTCCTCGGCACCTCCGCTGGGTCGCTGCACTTGTGGTGCTGGGCTGTGCCGCTTGTGTCTGTGTGCGGCACTGGCTCTTGCAGTGCCGTCCGTGGTTCAAGTGGGTCTCAGGTCCTCCTGCGGCGACTGTAGTCTTCGCTGCACCGCTGGGGCGCGGTGCGCTCAGTGCCGCTTGTGTTCTCAGTTTTCGCGCGCCTGCACCTCCGGGCTACTGCTTTTTGACCCTTCGCCTCCCTTGCATGCTGGGGCCCTCGGGACTCTCCTTTTATCTGCTCTTCCTCCTCTCTATTTTCACCCTTTCCTGTCCAAACAGTCCTCCTGGACTATCAGGAGATGATGTTGAGCCTGACCCAGACCTTCAGTTGGGTGATGAAGTGGAGGGAACGGGATCTTTCACTGCTACAGAGCCTGTGGTGGAGGACCTATCCTTAAGTCTCTGTTGAAGAACCTGAGATCCACTCTTTCTCCAGACTACAGACATTGATCCTGGGAAAATATTAAGACTCCAGTATCTTCATGCTTCGGAGATCCCTTCTGATTTGATTCCTCCGATTCAATCTCCTTCATGAGCGCTGTCTCAAATGGTATGGAATAATCCTGCTCTTATTCCTCGGTGGCTAAATCCATTGATAAGAAATATTCAGCTCCCAAGGATCGTCCCATTTTGGCATCCCAAGCCCTGCGGATCCTATTGTAGTCCTGGCAGAGAAATGACAAGGTCATTCTTCCTCAAGCTACTACAGCTCGACCTATTAACAAAAGAGTCTCGTAAAATTGATACATTAGGTAAGAGAGTCTTTGCTGCCTCCACTTTAAGTATGCGTATTGCCAGCTATCAAGGCTATTTTTCTCAGTATGAGTATATCCTATGGCACTCTATGAAGCGAATGGTTGAAGCTCTTCCAGATTCCGACTCAAGTCAGAGCTTCTTCTAACCCGTTATCAGAGGTATTGAGTCCAATAACCAACAGGTCCAGCCGCCATGGGCGCTTCGACACTGCTTCTCCTGCAGCAGCAGGTATTTGTACTCGATGCCATTCCTGGCTGCGTGCTTCGGCTTACTTAATGATGCTCAGCAGCAGGTAATGGCGTTGCCCTTTGATGGCTCATATCTTTTCGGTCCTCAGGTAGAGCAAGCCCTAGAGGCCACTCAGAAGACTAGGTCGGCCATTAAGTTGGCTAGACCTCCGCCTACCCCCTCTTGGGGGCATGTAGGTAAACGTCAGTTTCATAGTCGTCAGTCCTTTCGAGGCAGAGGAAGCTTCCATAAAAGCCAACCTGCCCAACCTCAAAAGAAGACGCAGCAGAAAGCGCAGGGGCCTAAAGCCCCCAGCGCTACCTTATGAATTGCCGGCCCAAGTTCCATCCACACTGCCGAGGTGGAACTTTCTCCTCCGGTGGGAGGTCGTCTGATGTACTTCTACAACCAGTGGAAGTCCATAACCTCGGACAAATGGGTCCTTGGATATTCGTGAGGGTTATTCTCTCAATTTCTTGGAAACCCCGAATTGTCCTCCCAAGCGACAACCCAGGTTGTCGACCTCTCAGTCAGACCTCCTCACCGCGGAGATCCAGGGCCTTCTAAACAACAGAGCAATAGAACTGGTCTCCCGCATCAGCGAAACACAGGGTTCTCTCCCATTACTTTCTGGTTCCAAAAGAAATCTGGGGGCATGCCCCATTCTAGACCTCAGAAAGTTAAACAAATTCCTCCCTAAGGAGAAATTCAAAATGATTTCCTAGGTACCCTGTTACCTTTGCTGCATCAACACGACTGGCTGGCCTCCTGGATATGCAGGACGCTACCAGCATATCCCCATCCACCCGACCCATCGTAAATTCCTGAGGTTTGTAGCTCTGGGTCAGCATTATCAGTTCAGAGTCCTGCCTTTGGGCTATCCTCGGCGCCATGGAGTTTTACAAAGTGTTGTGCAGTTCTCGCAGCGCATCTCAGGGCTCGGACTCGAGTGTTTCCCTACCTGGACGATTGGCTCCTAGCAAGCCCTTCCAGCCAAGGGACTCTGGAAGCCGTTCAAGCGGCCTCTCGCCTTCTTCGTCCATGGGAGTTCTGCTGAATCTGAAGAAGTCACAACTGCAGCCCTCCCAGAGCTCCTTTTCATAGGGACTCTTCGGACACCTCTTCCATGAAGGCTTTCCTTCCAGAGGACAGAAGACTCGACATCCTTCAGATGGCCTGTTACATCGGGAGAACCGATCGGGTCACAGCTCTCTGATACAGTATGTTGGGTCTCATGGCGTCCTCAGTGTTCACTGTACCCCTAGCTTCGGTTACACTGAGGGACCACCCAATGGATGCTCTCCGCTCAGTGGTCACCGACCTCTCACCCCAGTCTTATCCCATCAAGGTGACGGAGCCCTACGAGGTCTCTCACCTGGCGGTCTCAAGAGAGCAATCTCCTGGAAGGATTCCCCTTTGCTCCTCTGGATCATCAGATCTCCATCACCACAGACGCATCGCTAATGGGATGGGGAGCTCACTGTCGCTCTCTCCACACTCAAGGTGTATGGACTCAGCTCGAACTCAGCTCCACATAAATGTCCTGGAGATGAGAGCGGTCCTCTATGCGATCCGAGCGTTGAAGGATGTTCTTTGTCACAAGAACATTCTCCTTCAAACGGACAACAAAGCTGTGATGTATTACATCAACAAGCAAGGCAGTGCTCATTCTTATCCCCTTTGCAGGGAAGCAATGAGAGTGTGGGAGTGGTGCTTTTAGCACAAGTCTCTAATTCAAGTGGTATATCTGCCAGGTGTACAAAACGACTTAGCAGATCACCTCAGCAGAACGGAAGCAGACCCTCACGAGTGGTCTCTCGATCCAGCCGTAGCTCGGTCACTGTTCGAAGAGTGGGGGACTCCAGACCTGGACCTTTTTGCATCCCCACTCAACGCAAAACTGCCTCTCTTCTGCTCCAGAAATCCAGGGCCTGGCATTTTCTGTCAGGATGCGTTCAGGCTGCGGTGGACAGAACGCTTTCTTTCGCCTTTCCACGCTTCCTCTAATTCAGAGAGTACTCCTCCAGATTCGAGTTTCAGGGGACCAAGATGATTCTCATTGCTCCCTCCTGGCCTCGCAGCTATGGTTTCCTCTACTCAACAGTATGTCGGCAGCCTCTCCGAGACCACTTCCCTTGCAAATCATTCTTTTGACTCGGGGTTCGTTGGTCCATCCCAACCTGAGGTCACTTCACCTTCATGCTTGGCTCCTGAAGAGGTAGAAGTGAATCGGTTCAACGTCTCTCGTAGAGTCTCAGACATCCTTCTGGCTGCTCGGAAGCCAGCTACCCAAAAACTTACGCTTCTAAGTGGAAACGTTTTTCTCTCTGGTGTGCGAAGTCCTCTTGGAATCCCTTTTCCTGTCCTCCAGACAAGGTTCTAGAGTACCTTTTGGACCTATCAAACTCAGGTCTCCAGTACTCCACGTTAAAGTTCACCTTAGTGCCATTTCACGTACCATGAGCCGGTTTCTTCCCTTGTCTCTGGCTCAGTTACCTATGGTGAAGAGATTTCTTAAGGAATTCTGCATACCAGACCCCGTTAGACGTCCGGTCACAGCCTGGGACATTAACCTTGTGCTAGACATGCTCACTGGAAGCCTTTGAACCCCTAGCTACCTGTGAGCTAAAATTTCTTACCTGGAAGACAGCTTTCCTAGTGGCTATTACCTCAGCCGCAGGGTCTCTGAGATACATGCCCTGGTTACGGACCCTCCGTATACTGTGTTCCATAGGGACAAAGTAGTTCTTCAGTACTCATCCTAAATTTCTTCCAAGGTTGTGTCAGAATTCCTTCTAAACCAACCTCTGGTGCTTCCTCTTACTTAGCGAACTTCCAAAATGAAGGAGAGCGGTCTCTTCATTCTTTGGATGTTAAGAGAAACCTTAGCGTTCTACTTGGATAGAACCAAGAATTTCATAAGACTCAGCAATTGTTTGTTTCCTTCAGCGAGACCAGCTGGGTCAGCCTGTTGCTATCAGATGCATCTCATCATGGTTAGTGGCATGTCTTGACATTGCTATTCCATGGCACAGGTTAAATTAGAAGATAGAGTGTCGCTCACTCTACTAGGGGCGATTCTTTGGCATCCCTGGTGATCGCAATGTTCCAATTGCAGATATCTGCAATGCCGCCACCTGGAGCTCACTGCATACCTTAAGTAAAGCATTATGCACTGGATGTTCATGCCAGGCGTCATTCGCTTCGGCAAACGATCGCTCAATGGACTCCTGTCCTAGCGTGTGAGCTCTGGCTCCCCTGCCGCCCTTTTGGGGATTATCAGCTTGGTACTCTCCCACTAGTGTGAATGAGTGGTGAGACTTATGTCCAGGAAGATATGAAAATTACGCATCACCGTAATTCTTGATCTTCTTGGACGAAGTCTCCACCAGTCATTCACACGCCTACCTCCACCCCGAGCTCACTGCTGTGTTGGTCTTCACTCCTCAAATCTTTAGGCCGTGAAGACTTCTTTGCTGACCCTTCTTACACGGGTCGTCCGGACTATCTTATGTCCGTTTTTGAGGTTAGTTTACTCTTTACGTTAGTTGCGCTGCACCTCCTTGGTAAAAGGTACTGAGGCGGTTGGAGGATTAGTCGCCGAGATAGTCATTACGGCGCGAGGCCACCGCTCATGGCGCCATCTCACGCTACCACCCTCCAGCAAAAGTTTGCCTTAGTAGCTCCAGCGTAGATCCCACTAGTGTGAATGAGTGGTGGAGACTCGTCCAAGAAGATCAAGAATTACGGTAGATGCATGTAATTTTCATTTCTGCTAGTTCCCTGATTGAAGCAATTCTAGTGGAACCTTCACCAGAGCTATCCTTTCACAGTTGTTGCTGCTGAGCATGTAGTCTACAAGACGCTGCCAGTGGACACCCTCAACCCCACACAGATTGACTGGTAACATTGAGGTGCCATTCATGGTCCCAATCTCAGTCTTGCTCCTACTCTGGTCAACACCACCCTCGACACCCATCAAACTCTTTGCCGTCAGAGGTTCGTCAGCATTGATTAAAATATATATAAATAGGACTTCCTGTGTCAGCATTGGGCTTTTGCTGGCCACAGGTGGGGCAGTGCCTTGTTCCCTGCTCCTTCTACCCCTGTTTGGGTGGCAGTAATCAAGGACCTTGGCTGGAGGACCTGCCACCTGCAGTCCCTCTACCTCGACTGATCGTGGGGGAGCCCTCACAGTCACAGAGGGGTCCCCAAGATGCCCAGCGCCTGTCTGTGGTCAGCTCTTTCACTGCTTTCCACAGTGGTCTGCCATTTTGTCGGAAAAGTGAATGCTATAAGTGGCTGGTTCAGGTCAGTCTCAAGTTTCAAACACTCCCTCCTTACCGCCCCAAACACTGAGGGCCCTATGCAAAGCCATTACATAGTAAAACTCCAAACTACAGATTCCATTAAATGAATTGTACAAAATGTTGTCTATAAAAACAATATTAAATTCAGTTTTTAGCAAAAGTATTTATTCAGGTACAGATAAATATGGATCATTTGGACATACAGTATGAATTTTATTTCTGTAAACAGAAACATTACTTACTGCTGGCAATGGGAAAACAGATTTCCTTCCTGCTCCTTTAAACCTCCAAGAGCTCCAGTCCACCTAGCTTCAGAAATGGGCAGAAGCAGACCCCATGGGAAATGAGATGCTGCAGCTCAGCAGGGCTATCCTGAGTTCAGAAATTGACAATACACAAATGCAGCTGTTCAAAACTGCCCACTGTATTCATGATACCATGGAGTCGGTGTTGTCTTTGCTGGTTAATCAAAAGCCACTGATAAACGTGCAATTTTCTTAGATAAATTAAACAGGCTGGGCTGTGGCCATAACTGGGGTAAACTGCAAGTCGGCCATTTTGGGGCATATGTTTATTTTGTACAATTTAAATTCATTTGGCAAATTCTGCACTTTATATCATTATGACAGTGATGCAGTTTCATATTACACTGCTAAGAATGCATAATAATTAAATAACTTCTGGAATTCCCCTTGCTCAGTATTACTTAAAATATATCGGTCTTTGGTTGGATCGCAGTCTGTGTTTTAATTTGCTCACCAGTAGGTTAAAGCAGTACTCTCTTTGGCCTACAGCTGAGCTATTTAATATTCTGGAACTGCCCGCTCTCCATGCTTACTCCCCTTTTACTTATTTACAATGGTATGTGCACCAAAAGGTCTTTAATCATCATTTAATCACTACAGAAAAAATGAGAAGCTCACTGTAAAATACATACAGAAAATACATCACACACCACTGTCTCTACCTTCAGCCTAGCAACACAAAACTTCCCTAAATGGTCTCTAACAGGAGATAGGCAGAATGCAGGAGTGCAGCATCATACTCTGTGCTTGTGGTCTCTCCCCCACTCTCTCTTTCCCTCCCTCCCCTCCTGTCTTTCTCTCCGATTTTGCATGTTTTATTGAATAAAAATTCAAGACCTTTTAAAAGAAGCATGCTGAAGGCACGTACCTCTAGAAAATAAAAGTAGCTCAATTTTGAACGAGCATGACCTGCTTCGTATTCATTTGTTTGAAATTTGTTGACTGAGATTATTACCCCAAGTGCTTTCCAGACTTGCAGCTCTCATAAACATTGCATATCCTTCACTGTCAGAAAATGTTATCTTTGCTGATTCTACCCATTACTGACCATGGTGTCCTAGTTAATAATGCACCTGGGTACCACTGCTCTTGGATTCCTTTAGAATCAAAAATACTGTACATACACCCAGTATTCCCCAGCTAGAATGTTAACCGTTCCTGCTGTGAGATCTAATGCTGGCAATTGTACCTTTTTTCCTTCAGAATAGCTGCAGACTGGACTGCACCTCCAAACAGCATCAGGGTCACAACAAGGTCTGGGTTCTTTTTAATATCTCTGTTGAAAAAATGTTAAGACCATGCTGTGCTTGTAATTTAGTTCTGTTTATTTATCATCTGCAAGAGCTGTGCTGTAGTTATGATTTTATATGCTGTTCTCTGTCCCACACATTCATTCTGCTTACTGCTGTTGTCATTGTTGTCGTGTGCTAATAAAGGTAACATGAAATGTTTCTGTTGGGACAACAACAGCCTTTATATGCCCTGTAAACTATGATCCTTTGCTGGGATTATAACCCCAGTTGCCTGCTTTTTGTAAGTTTTGACTTGAAGAGCTGCCTACGCCCCAGAGAAAACTTTGAAAAACATGAGATTTGGGTACAGTTCAGCTTTTATTCCATATATATAATCTAGATTTCTCCTTCCCATTATTTATTACTGAGGGAATTGCATGAATACATAATCTTTATTCCTTGGAGTTTATCTGCCTCTATACCTTACTTCCTACTTTGTCATAATCCTCTGTTGTGACTTCACAGTCTGTTGCCATGGGAGTAATTGTGCTGTCACAAGCAATGCGCTGTGACCTCAGGTAGAGAGAAAGTAGCAGGCTTAGATGAACGCTTCAGGAGCAAAGACACTGTTTTCATGCCAGTGACCTTAGTAATAAGTAACGGGGAGGATAAATGCAGAACTAATGTGAAATATAAACTGACCCGCCTACATATTATGTAAGTAATAAGTAAAATTTTATTTGTTTAGCGCCCAATCCCAGAGGCTCTGGGCACTTTACAGAGATGTGAAAACATTTATAGCATAAAATCAGTCTTAATAATTAAATCAGAGTAATTGCAATTAAGATCACATAATAAACAGAAGTCGTACCTATTAAAATATTACTACACGTTAAAACTTGCCTAAACAGGTGTGCCTTCAGTGCACATTTGAAGCTTCCACGGAAGGAGCCTCTCTTACAGATCGAGGCAGCGAATTCCACAACACTGGCCTGGCTACTCCAAAGGCATGTTCTCCAGATGTTTTCAACTGCATCCTCAGGACCGTAAGATAATCCTCCCTGGACGAGCAGAATTAGTGCTCCAGGCATACAGGTGTCAAGAGGTCTGACAAATAACCATGACCTGACCCGTATGGGACCTTATAAGTGAGTAAGCCCCACCTATGAAGGCAATCTTCCACCTGACTGGCAGCCAGTGCAGTTCGTGGCAAAACCAGGGTTACATGAGCGGACGCCGAAGGCCATCAACAACCTGGCTGCAGCATTCTACTGCTGCCAGTGGAGATTACCTCCACTGACCAAGTAAAGAGTGTTATAGTAATCAAGTCTGGATGTAACAAAAGCATGTACCAGTGAGGGCAGGTCATCAGGGGATTAAGGGTTTAGTCCGGTGACATTCCTCATGTGGTAAAACCACTTTGTACAATGGAAGACACCTGAGCATCAAGTGTCAGCCCATCGCCAGGATGCGCCCAGATTTCACACCTTATTTGTCCCCACCAGTGAGGTGGTACCCAAGAACAACCCTGTTCTGACCCGGTGGCAACCACATCCACCGATGACCAGGCTTAATCTCTAGGACTTCTGTCTTATCCGCCTTGAGCCTCAGCCAGTTAGAGAACATCCAGCCTTGGATCTCAAATAGGCATTTATTTAGCACATCCACAGCGTCCGATGTTCTGGGTGCAAAGACATGTACAGCTGGGTATTATCTGCATGGCAGTGAAAACCCAGACCATACTGTCTAATGATGTTACCAGGGACACATGTACAAAAAAACATGTGCAACAGGATCAAGCCTGAGGAACCCCAGGTCAGGGACTTGGGCAGAGGAGAAACTCCCCATCACTACCCGCTTCCTGACTGACAAAAGGACTCAAACCAGTTGCTGACTTTGCCAGTGAGTCCACAGAGACCTGTAAGGCAGTCAAGTAGCACCACGTGGTCTACAGTGTTACAATCTGAGGCGAGATCTAGGAGGACGAGAATTGACTGCTCTCCCTATCTCTCACCCTGAGGAGATCATTTTACACTCTAACCAACACTGTTTCATTGCTGTGCTTTCACCTAAACCCGTACTGGAGTGGCTCATAGATGTCAAAGGCCATCAGGTGGGCCTTGAGCTTGCGAAGCCAGCACTTTCTTCATAACCTTACCCAAGAAAGGAAGGTTGGAGACAGGTCGATAATTCGCTCAGATGTCCGGGTTGAGAAACGGTTTGTTCAGTAGGGGTCTCGCCAATGTCTCCTTCAAGACATCGGGAAAAAGCCCCTCTGAGAGCAAACACCGGACAATCTTGACAAACACTGGACCAACGGACTCAATGTATCCCACTAGTAGACGCATCTGGCCCAGGCCCAGTTCACAAAAAGTGGGTCGCAGCTTCAAGATTGCCTCAGTGACTTCAGACACCTCCACTGGCTGAAACTCCTCCCAGACAAATGGAGTGCCTCTGTACATACCAGACTCTATACTGCGGGAGTTGTCATGTCTAACTGGAGAGATCCCAGTCCTAATGGAGGACACCCTGTAGAAAAGAATTGAGCAAACTCCTTGCATTGAGCGATTGAAACTGCTCTTTTTGGCTGCAGACAGGCTGGATGTAATAACCTGTCTACAGTCCTAAAGAGCATAGCTGGTCTGGTCCTTCCTGCAGCAATCTCCCTGAACAGTAATTCTGCCTTCTTACGATTGATTGTTCTTTGATACTCACCGTAGTGAGTTCTCAAAGCCAGTCTGTCCTCCACAGACCCAGTCCTTCTCCAGCAATGCTGCAGCTTTCAACCCTTGGTTTTCATCTCCTTAAGAGCCCCATCAAACCACGGGGATCTCAAATGAGAAGCCTGGATCTGATCAGGATCAGTGCGATGCCAAGCACCTTGGTGATAGCATCATTATATGCTCCACCGCCTCGCCCAACCCCTTCACACATGCAACACTCACACCAGTAAAATCCACTACAGTCAACCATCCCTCTGGGGACAGTCCCTCAAACAGAGGTAGCGATCATCTCAACAGGAGAGGGGCTAATGGGTGGGCCCTGAACAAGACCCCCACTGTGCAATGATCCAACCAAGAGGCGGGATCTATCTTGAGATTCATACTCTCAAGCTCCAGTGGAACACCAGGCCCAAGGCGTGGTCATGGTCATGGGCCACAGAAGCAACCACTTGTGCAAGGACCATAGATGTCATCAACTGGAGGAACTCCTTTCCAAAATGCAAGAGTTAATCGTCGACCCAGGCATTGAAGTCCCCCAGAATCAAACATCTGGGTGACTCCCAACACCCTATCTGCAACGAAGTCCATGATTTCCTGCAGGAAATCTCCCTCGTGTTCTGGGGACAATACACAGGAGAATCCTGCAACCTGCACCATGCACTGCCAACGATTCAAACGATTTCAAGTAGATCCACTGGGTGCACAGAAAAGTTCAAGTCTGAGCTAAAGCAGATGGCCACACCCGCCACCCTTGTGTTTCTGTCTTGGGCAGTGCACCACGAGTACCCGGTGAGAGAGATGCCTCAGAACTGGACCTGCATCATCTCCCAACCAGGTTTCCGTAATGCAAGCAGGGTCAACTAAAGAAATCAAGTCTGCCATAGTAACGGTCTTGTTTCTCATCGACCTCGCATTGCATAGCACCACTCGAAGGGGACCATTGTAGGTTGCCGGTCCCTTTGCTACCTGCCCACTCGGTCCGGTGGGAACCCTGGGAATGGAACCAAACATGTCTGGTCTCTCTCATGGTCCCATTTTGCCCCAGGGCGCCTCCTGGACCTGACCACCCTAATGCTACTCCCCGGACTATATCCTCAACAAACTGCCACCTGCCCCCACACCCCCTTGCAATACCTACCTCCCTACAGCATCTTGATGCTGTTACTGACACAGGAAGCTCAGCAAAGGGGCGGAGGTCTCTCAGCAGGGATGCTGAATAAAGATCCGCCACCACTAGTACCTCAGCACATCCTGTTTAGCTGTTGTTCCTCTTTAAAACTAAAACCACTTAAAACACCCACCTCCAACTACTACTGTAATAACACACAAAACCCACCCTTTATAATACCCCACCTAACTCTGTCTATTTCAGAACCAGTCACAGTCATTAAAACCAAACACCCAGCATACACACACTACTATCCTCAAACCCACCTCCCAATAACCCTTCAATACAAAATTAAGTGACTCAAACTTTTAACATATTTGGATAATCCAAGCAAAGAACAGCAGAGGAAACTTCTTTTATAGTAAAATTTGTAAGTAACGCTCTATGCTTAGAGCCAAGTCCCAGTCTTTACAGCACTCTCACTACTGTAAGGTCGTCACTTGCAAATGCTGGTGTCCGGGAGGACTACCTGGACACAGAAAAAGGTGCTATCACCACACTGTCTCTGAGGCTAAACTCAGATTACTAACACTCTTCTTAGAACCCTGTGGGCAAACACGGTTTGCAAGTTCTCGAGTCGTGCCAGCAGCTTGAGAAACAATAGGGGCTCTCACCCCCTAAACATCCCAGGTTGCAGAGTTGTTAAAGCATTTCGCTGTAGTTGCGACCATACTCAGAGGCAGTCCCTTGGGAGAGTTCACCTTCAGTCCAGAACTCCAACCTTCAGCCACTCAGTTTCTGAACTTTCCTTTGGACCAGTCCACGAACCAGCCACTCTGGGATTTCGGCTCTCCAGCAGTGTCAGACTGCTTCCAGTCAACAGACACCCACTCCCAGCATCCGGACTGCGTCTGATTCTTAGGTACCTGAAAGTCAATTTGTTTTGTTAAAGTTCTCCTGGAGGTCTCAGCTGCTCTTGACCCTCTACACCAGAGGAATTACAATTCTTTTCACTGTAGCTCAGTGGCTTATTGTAGTGACTCTCTTAAAGATCAAATGCACACATATTTCATAAAAAGCTTGAATTCACTTGAATTCATGTCCCTGTGTCATGATTAGTGTTTCCTGAAAACATCATGCTGTTTGGTTTTGAGGTTTCTTTAACAGCATCTGTTAAAGTGCTCTGCAGTAACTGAAAACAGTAGATGTGTCTGTCCCTGTCAGTGTGCAGTGACATCATACTTGTCTAGCCTGTTTCTTCAGCAATTAAATCCCTTATTGACTGAATAAGCTGTTGCAGCTCCTGGTTGAGCAGTCTGTAGAGCTAATTGTTTTCACTCAGAGTTTGTTACTACCCATCTGGTTTGTGTTTGAGAGATATGCTTAAAATCTATCTTTCTGTTCTCAGAAAAAGTTGATCATTTGGGGTTCATTGCCGTATTGAAGTGGTATGAATGAATGTCTGTGAGAAATCACTTTGTGTATATCACAGATGTCAGTTCTCTTGTCATCAAAACTCTGCATTCTATTGTCTGTATTACACAGGGTTGTTTAATGGATATAAAATAAATCTGTATTCCGTTAATTCAAAGAAGCAGTGTGTCTTTGATGTCCCTCAATAAATAGGTTCATGTGAGAACAATTTAGTTTTTGTCAGATTGACAAAGCGTGTCTGTCACACTCTATTTCAGGAACATATACTGTATGAACTCATAAAATTCAGTTCTTCGTGGGGTTCTGTGTGAAAATAAATCATGTAAGTGTATAATTAGAAATACTATATGGCATCCTGATGCCCTGTCTCCCTGCCTCTCAGTTGATGTTGCTGCACCCCGCCTCCCTCTGTCCCCACAGTCAGGGCCAGTGAACACTGTTGCCCCCCTTTCCTGTCTCCACAGACAGGGCTGCTGTGTTCTGCTAAACTGTAGAGTCCCAGGGCCTCTGCCTGCACAGTTTGGGCTGCTGCCCCAGGCCACCAAAGGTGGGGCTTTGCTGCACCCTGCTACCCACTTCCATTGCCCCAAATGGGCAGTGCTGCTGTACCCTGATGCCCCACTGTGCCCTGCACCACAGTCAAGGCTTCTGCACCATTCTTTCCTCTGTCACCTGACACCACTGTGCCCTGCTGCATCATAGAGCCTTTTGCCTCCACAGTTAAGAGTTATTGCACCATGCTGCTCCCTGCCACTAGAGTTAGATCCTTTAGTACACTGCCCAAAACTACCCAAAAGAAAATACAAAAAATACTTTCATCGTGTGTTCTAGGGTGGGGGACAGAGGGTAGCAATGGGCAACAACCTAAATTGTTTATGCAGGAGGCAGCAGGATGCAACAGCCCTGACTGTGGGGAGAAACAGTGGGCAGCGTGTTGCAGCAGCCTCATATGAGGGCAGGAGACGGGGGGGCTTTTGGAGCACGTGAAAGGGGGAAGTAGAGAGCTGGTGCCTCAACTGTCAGGCAGGAAACAGGGCATCAGGATGCCATATAGTATTTAGTTATACACATACATGATGTATTTTCACACAGATACCCTCAAAGAACTGAATTTTGTAGTTCATACAGTACATGTTCCTGAAATAGCAGTGTAGCAGTGCACATTTGTCAGTCTGTCCATTCATTACTCTGGCAGGTGTTAGCGGGCGTGCACCCACCACGGGAGATTTTTTATTATTTATTTATTGAGAGGAGACGCGCCGATACCCTAAGAGCAACGCACCACGTGGTGCGTGAGGGGCGGCCGAGCAGGCGCCGCAGACTCCTCCTCCATCCCAGTTCTGTTTCTCCTGCCATCAAGGCTGCATCTGCTGAGCGTGTAGAGTGTTTTTCCTAGTGCGCCATTTGGCCTAGTTCGTCGTTCAAAGCGACTCCTTCATCCCGGTTCGATTTTCCGGACGCCGTTGACTCCCGTAAGTCCATTCCATTTTCTTTTTCGATGGTGTCGGGAGCTTTTCTGTGTTTTAGGTTATTTTCACATTATCCCCGGTTCGGGAGCTAGCGAAAGTCAAAGCGGGCCTTGCCCTGTCGTCAGTGTACTCCTGTGTAGTATATTTCCGTGATGGACCGGCATGATGTCTCCCTTGATGCCTGGGACCTAACCATGATATGGACAGATGCAGTGCCTGTTTCTCGATGGACCGCCGTGTTCTCGGAAGTCCATACGTTCAAAATCGGCCAAGGCCCGATGACTTTTGGAGGATAGCGTCACTCGCGGGCCTCACAGGCCTGGTGTCTAGGCCTTCCTCTGGGTCCCCTCCCAGGCCTACTCACGGTCTGGTGAGGAGGAGGTCTCCTCATCCTCAAGCCTTGCTAAGAGGAGACCTCTTTCACGGTGTCGGGGGCATCATGGTCCCTCCTGGGGCCGTGGTGGAGACACTGTCTTGGCAGTCACCTCTTGGAGGCGCAGGCTCCCCAGCGTCGTGGCCGCGGTTTCTGGGTCCAGCCTTGGTAGATCCTTGATGTCGCCCTCTGGCGCTGTCTCAGATCCTGGCATCGTTCGTGGTGCCAGTGATCAGGGCGGCGTCTTGTGTGGTGCTGCGTTGGTTTACGGCACCGTGAGGTCCGTTCGACTCAATTAGCGGTGCCGTGCTGGGTTCCAGTGCTGCAGGCAGCACTGGGGACCTAGCTGGAGCCGTAGGCGGATCGGGGCCAGTCTCTGGTGCTGCAGGCGATACGCATGGACCTCGCGGCGCTGTGCTTGATTCCGGTGCGGCTAGCGGTGCCGTTTCTCAAGGGACTCTTGGGGTGGCTAGCATTGAGGTCCTTCTGCTCGACTCCTTCTTAGAGACAGATGATTCAGAGATTGACCCGACTTGACGCCCCAATTCCTCGAAGTCAGAGTCTTTTCTGGAACGCAGAGTCAGGCAATCCAGCGTTCCCATTCCTGAGTCCCCAGATCCATCTTCCTCCGAGGAGCTCCAGGCTGGGGTGGCCTGGAGTCCATCGAGGTGGGTGGGTTGGGGATTGAGAGCAGGCTGTCTCCTCGGAGGGGGCTATGGCTGCCGCCATTCTTGGTGCTGCCGCGCCTTCTCAGGGTGAACTAGGGGTTCTGTCTCCAGGGGCCCCCCTTGGGAGGCCTCAGGTTCGACTGAGCCTATCACTGGGGTTGAGGAGGAGGGCATCCTCAGAGTCTGAGGGGTCGAGGTGAGGGGCATTGAGTTTCACCTTCCACCCCTCGGGGTGTAGGGAGGAGCCGAAGCGCCGAACCCCATCTCTCCTTCTTGGGCTCAAGGGACCCCTCTGGTGGCATTGCTGTGGGTTGCCCTTCTGGACTCTTGCAACCCCAGGTGTGTCACAGGGGAGGTTCCCCATCCAGGCTCTTCCAGAGTTTGCTCCCCTAAGGTTCCATTTTGCAACCTGGATTGATATCTGGGACCCCGCCAGCTTGGGCACCGTTCCCCAGATTTCAGAGCCCTAGCAGAGGACAGTTGCCTTCTTGTAGATGCCCCTCTCCCATTCCTCTGCAGCCACCTCCCTCCCAGGCCGTGTCGGACCTACGGGCCCGTTATCCTGGGAGACGTTCAGAGGCTCTGCAGACCTTCCCCTCATATGTTAGGTACATGCATGAGTGGGTGTTTCGCATCTCTCCACGCGCCAGGAGTCCTCTGGACATTCGAGCTCCTCACCTTTCTCGTCTCCCTCCTCCAAGGGAGAGGAACCCTTGGCTCACCTTTTATCAGACGCTGATTTCATGGACTATGATCGATTCCTGTCGAGGATGGTTAAGGATCTCCATATCTCCTTTCTTAGACAGGACAATACCGAGCAGGAGACACATGAATTCCTAGGGGAATTCAGTGTGCAACATCTGGTGGTACCATCCTGGCCTATTCCTTTCCAGGAGGCGTCTGTCTGTGCCTAGCAGTCTCCAGCCGCCCCTCTTCCAGCCCAGGTAGACTGCAGGAGGAGGTATTGTGCCCCATTGGATTCTCTGGGTACACTCTCCAACCCGCCCATGGAATTGGTGTCCCTAGAGGCTCCCTCCGGGCCCCGTCGCACGACCATCCACCGGACCCGGGTTCCCTACAGTTTGACCGGTGGGGGTGAAGAGTGTTCTCTTCCTCTCGTGCCATGTTATGCATTGCATCATATCAGGCTCACCATGCTGCCTACAGTAGGCATTTATGGTCAATGCTGTCCCAAGTCCTAGCATCAGTGCCTGGTTCAGAGCAATCCAGACACGTTATTGCCCTCTCCGCTATAGGCCTGGAACTGCAAGGCGACAAGCAAGGCATCCTATGACACTAGTGAGGTAGCTTCCAGGCTTGCGGGGACAGCGATCTGAATTAGGGCGGACAGCATGGCTTCATCTATCAATATTGTCACCCCTGGCCCGGCATAGGGTGATTCGCTCCACTTTCTGAGGGACCCGTCTCTTTTCCACCAGGGCTAGAAGGCTTCTGCAGGGGCTTCCTCCATCTCCGAGGGACACCTCCTAGCTCTCCTTGACCTTAGACTCCTGTCTTTAGGCCAGGGTCTCTTCCTTCTGCTTTTCACCAGCAGCAGTCTGAGAGTCTTGTTCCCTCAGGATTTTCCTAGTCCCCCTTCGGGGGGTGGGGGGGGCTTGGTACTCACCCAAGCAGTAATGAATGGTGAAGATTGACAAGGGAAGATATGGAAATTACGAACCTACCGTAATTCTTGATCTTCTCTTGTATCTTCACCATTCATTACAGATACCTGCCCACCGTCCCCTCATGGGCCTCCTTCTTCGGCATCTCCGCTTCCCTGCTTGTTCCTCCCCTCTCCTTTCATGCAAAAAATAAATAAAATTTCTTGAGCCTTCCATACTTCTCTCAGAATGGATCATCTTATTGGCAGGGGAGAGGAGCGAGTAGTACACTATTTATCTCTATCCCAAGGTAACTCTTACTGATTGCCCCTGGGGAGACCTCTTGGCTCCTTCTTAAGCCATGTTGTTTAATTCGCAGTTAGAGAAACCATTCCTCTTAGTTTGGTTCCTTTTTCTGGGTCCCCTCTGGCAGGTTTAAATCTCCTGTTGTGCCGGCCTTTGCTAGTCGAACGCTGTCCAGGCAATCCATTGCCTTGATCTGGTGATCTGCTTGCCTCCTTGGGGAGTCAGACTGAGTTCCCACTCTGTCCTTTCGCAGGGGGTGCCCTTTCTGGGGCTCAACCCCCCCCCCCCTTACACACATCTGTGTTAGCACAAAAACATGGTGCTAGTGGGCTTCCTTTCCTAGGCAGTCTGTGAGCTCTCAGCTGGAGTATAAGGGGTTGGGGATAGCGGGAGGTGCAGAGAGTCTGCCTTTTGTGTATCAAACTGTGTAAAGGCTCAGTTTTGATCCCTCTGCTCTCTTGCCTCGCTCCCCTTTTTTCTTATCTTTTTTTCGCCTCTCCGGCTAACAGAACTGGGATGGAGGTGGAGTCTGCGGCACTTGACAGCCGCCCCTATTGTACTCACGTGGTGCGTTAGCTCTTGGGGGCAGCGCCATCAGCATCGACTCGCTCCAAAAAAAAAATTCCATGGCGGGTGCACGCCTCCAGCTAACACCCTATCAGTAATGAATGGTGAAGATACAAGATAAGATCAAGAATTACGGCAGGTAGGTAATTTCCATTTATCACATGAACATATTTATTAAGGCTACATCAGATGCACTGCTTCTATGAGTTAATGGAATGTAGATTTATTTTATATCCATTAAACAACCTGTGTTATATAGCCAGAATACAATGCAGAGTCTTGATGCAGAGAACTGACATCTGTGATACAGGGTAATTTCTCACAGACATTCATTCATACCACTTCAGTTCAGCACTGAACCCCAAATGATCACCTGTTTATGAGAACAGAAAGATAGATTTTAAGCTAATCTCTCTAAACACAAACCAGATGGGTTAGTAACAAACTCAGAATGAAAACAACTAGCTCTGCAGACTGCTCTAACTAGGAACTGCAACAGCTTATTCAATCAGGGATCTAATTGCTGAAGCAGCAGGCTGAGCAAATATAATGTCATTGCTCACTGACAGGGACAGAAACATTTTCACTGTTTCTTTACTGTTTTCAGTTACTGCAAAGCACATTAACAGATGCTGATTTAAAGAAAACCACATAACCAAACAGCATATTTTCAGTAAACACTAAGGGATGTGAATTCAAGGGAATTCAATCTTTTTATCAGATATGTGCATTTGATCTTTATCCAAAGTGTGAGCCTTCAGCAAGGCTACGGCAGCTGGAGTGAATCGAGAGAGGTTCGACAGTAGAGCGAAAAAGTACTGTTAACACAGTATATGTCGCTGATGAGGCTGCCAAGGAGTACTGAGCCCAGTTTGGGAGTCGCCACTTAAAAAGAACAGGGACAGGCGAGAGAGAAAAAAAAACATAGAATTTGACAGCAGATAAGGACCACTTGGCCCACCTAGTCTGCCCATTTCCCTACCTGATGGATAAGCTGCAGATTCTAGTTAACCAACAGCTTACTTCCTCCTACCCCCCCCCACTAGAATTGCTTTATGTCTGTCCCATGCATTCTTGAATTCTCCCACTGTTCTTGACTCCACAACATCCTCAGGAAAGCTGTTCCATGCATCCACAACCCTCTCCATAAAAAATACTTTCTAACATTACCTCTGAGCGGTCCCCATCTATCTTCAATTTGTGCCCTTGTTCTTGCACATCTCTTTCTGAAAGATGCTACCCTCTTGGACTTTAATTCCCTTAAGGTACTTGAAACTTTCTATCATGTCCCCCTCCCCTTCTTTCCTCAGTGTATACATATTAAGTTGCTTTAGTCTCTCTTCTTATCTCTTCTGGTGTAGACCCTGCACCATTTTGGTTGCCCTCCTTTGAACAGCCTCCACTCTGTCTATGTCTTTGCGGAGATTGGGTCTCCAGAACTGCACACACAGTACTCAGATGGATTCTCCCCAACTGTCTGTACAGAGGATAACAACTTCCTGTATTGTACTATTTATGCCTCTCCCTATGCATCCCAGTACCCCCCCCAGCCGTCCTTACTGTCTTCTCACATTGCATGCCCACCTTTAGGTCATCTAATATAAATACTCCCAGGTCCCTTTCGATTTTTGTTGTTGTTAGTATCTCACCCACCACTGTGTACTCTTCAGCTGGGTTTTTGTTTCCCAGGTGCACTACCTTGCACTTCTTTGCAATGAATCTGAGCCGCTGTACATTTGACCATTCCTTCAATCTTGCCAAGTCCCTTTTCATCCTTTCCACCCCACCTTGTGTATCAACCCTGTTGCAGATCTTTGTGTCGTCTGCAAAGAGAAATATTTTTCCTTCCAGGTACTCTCCAATGTCACTTATAAAGACAATACTGAACCCTGCGGTACCCTGCTAGTTACCCTCCTTTCTTCACTGTGGACTCAGTTTACTATTACCAGTTGCGTCCTGTTGTCCAGGCAGTTTTTTATCCAGGCTACCACCTTGGGACCCACTCCAAGGCTTGCTAACTTGTATATTAATCTTTTGTGTGGGACTGTGTCAAATGCCTTGCTAAAATCTAGGTAGGCCATATCCACAGCCCCTCTCTGGTCTACTACTTTGGTCACCCAGTCAAAGAAATCTATTAGATTCATCTGACACGACCTTCCCACTGTGAATCCATGCAGCCTTGGGTTCTGTGCTCCACTGGCCTCTAGGTACTCAACAGTTCTTTCCTTCAGAAGTGATTCCATCATTTTCCCTACCACTGAGGTCAAACTAACGGGTCTGTAGTTTCCTGCCTCTGCCCTGCTCCCACTTTTGTGAAGTGGAATCACATCCTCCCTCCTCCAGTCCTCAGGTAGCACCCCATCCTCCCATGATTTGTTAAAGAGAGTAGTCAGTGGTGTCACTAGTTCTACCCTTAGTTCTTTTAGAATTCTGGGGTGAATCTGATCAGGCCCCATTGCTTTGTCCAGCCTCAGTTTCACGAGTTCTTTCAAAACCCTTTCCTTTGTGAATGGACTGGTATTGACCTCCTTATCCAGAGTGTTTCTCTTGTTTGGTTTAGGTACCTCCCCATCCTCCTGTTGTGAATACTGAGCAGAAATATTCGTTCAGTATCCTGCTTTTTCACTATCACCCTCTGTCCACATTCCCTCCCCTTTATTAAGTCTCCATATCCCTCCCTTGGTCTTTCTTCGCTCCATAATGTACCTATAAAAGGTTTTATCACCCTACGTAACAGAATTGGCCATCTTTTCCTCGGTTTGGGCCTTTGCTATTCTGACTGCCTTCCCTGCCTCCTTCTTTAACTGTTAGTTATCTGTCCTGCGTCTTCTGTGTTTCTTTATATTTCCTGAATGCTATCCTTTTTTCCTTAACCTTCCTTTCCACCTCTTTTGAGAACCATAGTGTTTTTTTTTTTTCCTTCATTTTGTTTTATTGATTCGCTTCACACAAAGGCTTGTTGCCTCTGTGATGACTGTTTTGATTATTCCCCATTGTTCCTCCACCCCTCCTCCTTGTCCATTTGCTAGTGCTTTTCTGAGGCACTCTCTAATTTTCCCCAAAGTCAGCCCTCCTAAAGTCCAATACTCTTGCTTTTGTATGGCTTGACTCTATGGCTGTGTTTATTGTAAACCACACTGTTTGGTGGTCACTTGTTCCCAGATGGCTACCCACTTCTAAATCCGAGATCCTTTCTCCGTCCCCATTTGAGAGTACCAGGTCTAAGATTGCTCACTCCTGAGTGGGTTCAAACACTAGCTGTCTGAGTCATGCCCTTGCAGGGCATCAAGAATGACCCTGCTCCTGGATGTGCCTGCAGCAAAGGTGCTTCAGTTAACATCTGGCGTATTCAGGTCCCCCATCAACAATATCTCCCCTTTTTCTGCCATTTTAAGGATGCCTTCTATCATTTCCTTGTCCATTCCTTCCCCCTGAGAGGGGGGTCTGTACACAACTTCCATGCGGATTGTGGTGCCATTTCCTGTCTCCAGGGTGACCCATAGTGACTTATCTACTTCATGTTAACTCTTTAGTTCTGTTGCTTTAATCCCTTACATAAAGAGCTACTCCTCCTCCTCCTCTTTTACCCTCCTTGTCCCTCCTGTAGGTTGTATATCTTGGTATGTTGACATCCCAGTCATGGTTCTCTGTCTACCATGTTTCAGTGACTGCCACAATATCCAGGCATCCCTCTTCCATCAAGGCCACTAGTTCAGGGAGCTTGTTACACAGACTACGGGCATTAGTACTCATCACCCTCCATTTTTGGATGGCCTTACCCCTTTTTGCCCGTCCCTGTCCTTACTGCCTTTGCCTTTTTTTGCATTTATCCCTGTCCTGCTGTCAATGACTTCTCTACCCTGGTGTTTACCTCGCTAATTACTATGTTTTTGGGGGGATTCTGGGATTTCCCTGCTCCTTTTCAGTGCCCCTCCCCCTTGGCTAATTTAAATGCTTACCAATGAAGCATTTAAACCTGTCACCCAGGATCCTGGTTCCCCCCCTGGACAGATGCAGACTATCACGCCTGTATAGGCCTGCATCCTTCCAGGTGGCTCCCCAATCCCAATGAAGCCAAAACCCTGAGTTCCACACCAGTTTTTAATCCCATAAGGAAAGTTACTTAATCTCACAGCTCTGCTGCTGCAAAATTGACCCTAAACCAGTGCTTGCTGAATCAGTGGTCCCGGACACATCACTGCCACTTAGGTCAGGCTGCAGGAAAAAAAAGAGCAACAAACCTTGCCAAGATGGAGATCCCCAGGGCCACAAAACTACCAGGTTAATTTAGAAAAAAACCTTAATAGCAGACAAAGGAGGACCACACACCAAACCAAACACTCGACACAACATGTTTTTGCAAATTCTGACTGTAGTACTCCTTTAAGGGTCGTTGCTCACAGTCCCAACAGAGCAGGGACCAGAGGTATTCCAAGATGCTCACCACATGGCAGGTGGGGGAATCAAGCTCCCTACCCTGGCACCATATGGAAATCACAGCATTTGCGAGTTGACTTGTTTTGGGAAGCCTCCACAACATGGAGCATAGTTTCCAACAGACCCAAGGCCTGAAACTCTAGCTGCCCAGGAGCGAGGCCGGCGAAGCACTGCCCTACTGTCTGGTTAGCAGTTCCGGTGAAAAGGCAACTGCTTCAAAGTCTTGAAGTTAGGAGATCACAGTACCAGAACTGCCTGGGCCAGTTAGGAGCTAACTGGATCATCCACCCTTGTCCTTCTGAGTCATGACCACCAACTTGAGAATTAAGGGAAGGCATACGAGGGTCTGGGTCCAGGGTCTATAAAGGCAACCCCCAGAAGTTTCAGGAATCACTCGTGTGAAGTCTCTCCTACCCGGCTGAGAGTGCCTGTGCGCTGACTGTTCACCAGATGACCTGTACCCAGGTTTCGCATGAGGGTCCAAGTGCAAGGTAGAACTTAGGATGATCAGGATGACTCGGAGCCAGCAGGGCAGATCCTACGAGGCTCAGCTAAAGGCACTGAACACGTGTTCACATGAAATCAGAAGAGAAAGGGGGGATATGATAGAAATTCCTGAAAGGAATTAACAAGGTGGACAATGAGGTGCTATACACTAGTACCAGGTACAGAGATGATAGGACAAAGGGTCACAAGTGGAGGTTAATGGGGGAAGCGTTTAAAAATGATGTGAAGAAGTAGTATTTTGCAGAAAGAGTGGTTGAGCCATGTAGTGGTCTGCGGGCAGAGGTGGTGGGAACCAAAAACATAAATGGCTGGAAAAACAGCTGGGATAGAGTCAATGGGATATTAGCTACTAAGTGGGGGTGGAAACATGGATAGCAAAAGGAGGAATAGTGTAAGGGAAGACACCATAGATCCTGGGGTATGATAGGATAATATGGGCAGACTGGATGAACCATCAGTCTTTTCTGCTGTCATCTGTGTTTCTGTTACTGGTATGTTTATTTAGTCTTCATTGACCTGGTAAGAACACTGGACAAATAAATGCATATTATCAAGTACAGCCCGGGAGATCACAAAGTGAAGAAAGGCAGGGCAAAACATCACTAGTTTTATAGTTATATGTGTGTTTGCTTAACAAGCAACGCAGTAGCGTTTTGAATCCAGGTAGGAGCAGTGTTATATAGTAATATGTTTTCAGCAAGAGACCATGGTTCAAATCCTGACAGGGACTTGTACATTTTTTCAGAATTATTTTAAAGTTGAAATTCACTTAAGTGGCGATCCATGTTGGCATGGAGTTGAAATACTAAATTTTATTAAAACAAACTTAGAATAATTTATGCAGGTAGAATGTTTTCCTGTTAATCGGGTATCTGACAACACAATATTATGTCACCTTTACTAAGCTTGCCATTGTTGCATCCTGGAACACTGTTGGAAATATTTTCATCTAGTAGGGGTTTCTTAATTCAGTATTTTAAGTCTGGTTTTCAGTACTGTGACTTGCACAGAACTCTTGAGATGGTTGTTTGTATTGTTGCTTTTTTGTTGTCATACCATGAAATACACCTAAATTAATAATTGTAACTCATGAGAATGCTTAAAGTTGAAGACATAAAATGGTGTTTTCCAAGTTTCAAAATAACACCGTATTGCATAAAAGTGTTTGGCATTTTCTGAAGGTTATGCATTTCACTTTTTGCCCGTGTTGCTTTTTTTATTGGGCAAAAAAAAAATGGTTATAGACAACTTTATTAAACAGCGTTTTATTTACTTAGTTTCTTTGTTCCCCCAGTGAAGACGAACGATACAGATACAGAGAATACGTGGAGAGAGGATATGAACGCCACAGGGCAAGTAGAGAAAGGGTAAGCAGAGAAAAAGAGGAGAGACACAGAGAAAGGAGACATCGAGAGAAGGAAGAGACCCCCAGACACAAGTCATCTCAAGGTAGTAACAATGTTTGTACATAAGCGTAATATCTCAGTGAAGATCTGTAGACTAATGTATAAAGAGTGGTGTGTAACAGTTTTTGTTTTTTACACACCGAGGGTCTGTGAAGCCACTTAAACCACCCCGAGCAAAGCTTGAGTGGTTTAACTCAAACATCATGCACTGAGGGTGCTTATATATGTGTGTACAGTGGTGCCATCTAGGATGCAGTGCAGTAATGCAGCAGGGAACAGTGTAAATCAATGGCATTTAAGTCCTTTTGTCATATAGTATTTTGTGACCTGTCACTTACTGCAAGTTACTGTGTTGCTCGTGGCTGGCTCCACTGTATGTGTGTATAGATATAGATACATGAGTATTTTAAAAAAGTTACCATACCCCCATGTTTTACTTTTTTTTTTTTTCAATAATTGCTAGTTTTAAAATGGCTAAACAGTAAAATCGATTAAAGTTTTTGAAGCTGCGCTCTCACTTTGCTGCGAGGAGAAAGCGTGTTTTTCAGTGATTGGCTGCAACTATTTGTTGCTCCATCATACACAGATGTATATAATTAGAAATTATGGATCTTCTTGAGGATATCTCCATCAGGCCATACCTATGGAACTATAGCCGCCAGGCAGTAGGACCACATGGAGACTTTGCAGAAGCAGTCTGCTAGGGCCACCCACGATGATGTCTTACGTTGACACTTCCCATATAAACGTGGGCAGCCCCTTCCCTCCTCAGTTCTTTTCCAGCGTCGACTATACTCACTGCCCCCTCCACAGAGACACCGCTACAGTCAACTGTGATTCAGTGTTTTTCAGTATTTCTCTCCCTAGTTCGCTACCTCTTTTATAAGTGATCGCCGCCATCATGGATGCCATTTAAAGAACCCTCAAAGTTCTGTAGATACTGCAATGCAATGAAAGATTTACTCTGGTGACTGATGATGTCTGAATCGCCCTCAGCCCAGCCCATAACATCAAGGCTTGTGAGATCTGAGTTCAGGGTTTTAAATAATTGATGAGCAGTTTTTTTCTTGGGGCAATAATAACTGTACATAAAGTATTTATATAGATTTTCTAGAAGTGTTTTGTTTGCTAAACACAGTGAGGCAAGTGCTATGCATTTTCACAATGTTTTAGAACTTTTATGAGCAAAACACTAATCAGTTTTTAGAGTTAAATAAAACCCTTGAGTTCAACACAGCTACCTAGCAGCACTGAAAAAGGCACTGGAAACTCACCTTTTAAAACATTAGGTGGCCAAAATGGAGAAAGATCTCCAGGAGAAGAGCTTTACTGCATTGCCGCCCATTCCTCAGGCTCCCATTCTTCAAAGTCCCAGAAGAAATACTCCAGGCAACATAAACATAACACGAGGAGAGGGAGAGAAGCAAAGAAGAATCCTCCTTGGTACATTCTTGATCACCCTTCATCTGACGGTGACCACCACCTCAGCAACGGCATACTTGCGTGCCCAGACCTCTGAATCTACCAGGTCAAGACAGGTTGTGAGTACAGCCAGGCTTATTGAGGCTGGTGAAGGACCGTCGAAGTCTGAGATGACTCCCCACCCCCTTTCAGCATCTCAAAGCGTACTAGCAGTTCAAGCAAGTGGCATCATACAGGCAGACATGCTACAGCACCTACTATCTCCTCCTTCTGTTACAGAAGCGGCGTCACCTGGGCACTGCAGACAAGTCCTAGTGCCAACCTCAACATGCCTGTTGCCTTCAAGGGTGTCGATGACCTCTTCTGTTCCCTCTTTAAGGTCTACAGAGCCCATTGACAAGCATCGGGAGTGTAACCCGGCTGACCTCATAATGCATGAGGAAGAAGAGGAGGAGGAATATGTGGAGAGCTCTTACGAGTGGTCCAGCTCCACCATCTCCCCAGGGAGTGAAGACTCTACCGTGTACTCTCCGAGGTCCCTTCCTGAAGACACCTCATTCATCTCCATGATGCAGCGACATTTAGGCTGTCGTGCAGTTTGAAGCTGAGGAGCAGAATGTTAAAAAAAAGAATTTGGTGGAGTTCTTGGAACTACGAGACTCCCCACCTGTTATCATCCTTCCCCTATTGCCTACCTTAGAGGATGCCACCCTGGCTGCCTGGCACCGGCCAGACATGATTCCTGCCATTCTAAGGAAGGCAGATAAAATTTACCAGGACCCCTCTGGAAAGCCCTTATTTGCAGGCCAACGTGAGGCTGGATCAATTGTCATAAATGCAGCCCATGATAGGTCTAAAGTGCCAAAACATCTTTGCTTTCTCCCTCCTCTCAGGGAGTCCAGGAGGTTAGATGTCTTGGGTAAGAGGACCTTTGCTTCTGCTACCTTGTGCCTGAGAATTGCAAATTATCATACTGATATGGTAAAATACTAAAATAGCCTCTGGAGGAAGGGCAAGGCAGCAGCCCAAGTCCTCCCAGAGGGTACTCCTAAGTAGGCATTACTGAAGGCCCTCCAGACAGGAGCAGATGTAGGTAAGTATCTGTTAAGGTCTACCTACGATATCTCTGATGTCTCGGCTAGGGCAGTAGCTTCTGCTGTCTGCTTAAAAAGGCACTCTTAGTTGAGGGTGGCAGGATTTGCTAATGATGTGTAACAATCTATCTTAAGTGTCCCATTCAGAGGATATAAACTGTTCGGAGTAAACATACAGGATATCCTCTCAAACCTACAGGCTTCGGGCAGGACTTTGAAATCAGAACATTCCCTCTACCATACACAACCAAGAAGCAGGTAGAGGGTGCCTTTTTATCTGGCTAACAGGCATTGTTCAGGGGCCAGACAAAGTAAAAGCAGAGGAGGATCAGCTTTGCCCCAGGACTCATCCCAGGTGCCCACTCAGAAGCCCCTAGAGGTGGGAATATGGCTACAGCTGCAGGACCTGCATCTGCATGACTCATTCTTAGACCCCCACCCACCAATACCTTTGAAGGTGGTAGTAGGGGGTCACTTTTCCCTCCACCTGTACCAGTGGAGGAAGGTCACAACAGATGCTTGGGTCCTGCAGATAATGGAACAAGGCTGTGCCCTAGAGCTTCTGGAGTTACCTCCAGGCCATCCACCAACTCCTTCAGCCTAACCTCCAGAATACATACCGGCTGCTTGAGGAAGTACATACTCTAATGCAGTAAAGGCCATAGAACCAGTCCTTTGGAACAAAGGAACAGGAGGTTCTATTCTCATTACTTCCTAGTCCCCAAATGCAGGGGATCTAATGCCCATTCTGGACTCAAGGAATCTGGGCTTCTTTATTCAGTACTTGAATTACAGAATGGTCAGTGTACAAGGCTTGCTACCACTGCTACAGGGAGGGGACTGGATATGCAGGATGCTTACCTGCACATCAGAATTTGTCCCCTTACAGGAAATACCTCAGCTTCTTTTTTAAGGGGGAACACTACCAGTTCAGGTTATTGCCCTTTGGCTTATCATCTGCATCACAGGTCTTTTTCAGATGCTTAGCAGTAGTGGCAGCAGCCCTCAGGAGAGAAGGACTGTATGTCTTCTCCTGCCTGGACAACTAGCTGCTCAAAGCTCACTCCAAAGAGCAGCTTTACCAGACCCTAACACATACCAGGCAGCTGTTCGATGCCTTGGGGATCATGATCAATCTGTCCAAATCAGTCCTGATCCCTATCAGCACCTGCACATGAGGGGCAATCTTAGACACTGCTCAGGGCTTAGCTGCCCTAGGACAGGGCCAAATGCCAGATGGCAAGTCATTCCTGAGACTTTTGGGCCTTGTTAAGGTACCACTGGCCAGGCTGCATATGAGGATTCCGTAGTGGACATTAAGGGTGCAGTGGGATCAACGCACCAATGACTTGGGGCAGAGGCCTTAGCAACATCCCATGTCAGAAAGGTGCTTCAGTGGTGGATGGAACCAGTCGATGTACTGAAAGGGATTCCTTTCCTGATTCTTCCCCCTCATCAGATTCTCTCCACAGATGCTTCAGGGTCAGGCTAGGGGGACACATCTGGGCTCTTATCAGACTCGGGGAACTTGGATGACAGTGGGAGCATCCTCTACATAAACATCCTAAAAATTAGGTCTGTTCTGTACGGCCTGCTAGCCTTCCAGACTTCTCTATACCTGGGACATCTGCTGGTGCAAACAGACAGCATCAGTGTGGTGCACTACCTCAGCATGCAGGTGGGGGCTCATCCCTTCTCTTATTCAGGGACACAATGAGGATTTGGTACTGGGCTCTGGAATATGGTCTAGAACCATACACAGGCATCCAAAACGTCTTGGCAGACAGGCTAAGCAAGTTGCAGTCCAGAATGCACAAGTGGGAACTGTTGATCTCAGTAGCGGAAGAACTGTTCGACGTGGGCCGTCCAGAGTCTGGACCTCAAGTCACTCCATCTACATGCATGGATACTGAAGACATAACCATTGCTAGGCTTGGAGTGTCTCAGTAGGTGACTGACGTTCTGGTGGCTGCCAGAAAAACCTTCCACCAGAGCCACTTATTCCATGAAGTGGAAGCGGTTTGCTTTGTAGGCCACTTTCCATCAGCTGGGTCCTTTTACTTGTCCATTGAATGAGGTTCTAGAATATTTACAGGTGTATGAGATGAGAGAGAGGCATTTATTTTGCATATTGAAAACCATACACTGTAAAAAGTTGTTCTCAGCTAGTAGTGACTTCCTCACTAATGCAGAATTATTTTTCATTCTCGTTAGTGAGGGCATCATAATGCAACTGCCCCATCAGCTGTTCATAGGATGGAGGCGGTTGAAGCATTGCGTGCGTGCGTGTGCTGGCTGTCAATCTTATGCCAGTGAAATAGGTGCCTTGGACAACAAATGCTGGCTCCTCTACACCAAAATGTAAGCTAATCTCTTTTGTTGGGACCATACACTACTCGCATTTTCTGTGCCGGCAGAGGAACCTCTCAAGCTTTGCTCTCGAGGTCATCTGCCTTCATAGAAAACACTTGGGTGAAGAATGGCCTTGTAGTGTATGTGGGACGCCATACACTGTCCTATATGTTGTCCCTGTCTGACGCAGGACTACAATACTCTTCTATCAAAGTGCACCTGGCTACCATTTCAACTTTCCATGTGCCTGTTGATGGTTGTACAGTTGGTCAGCTGGAGGTGGCCCATACATTCTTGCAAGGCACTCTGCACTTGAAGCCTCCTATCCACAATCCAGCCCCAGCTTGGGACCGAAATTTTGTGTTTAAGAAGCTTACTTTGGCTTCTTTTGAGCTGTCTGCAACTTGTGGCCTGTGCATTCTGTCTTCTAAAACATTGTTTTTAGTTGCTATTACTTCTGTGCAGAGAATTTCAGAGCTTCAGGCTGTAATGTGTGAGAGCTCTTATTTGATTTTTTTCTCAGAGACAGGGTGTTTTTTGCATTCCAGTCTTAGGTTTCTACCAAAGGTGGTGTCTGAGTTTACTTTAAATCAAACCATCCACCTGCCAGTATGTTTAGCTGTGCATACCAATCCGGGGGAAGCATTGATCCATACTTTAAATGTGCATAGAATACTTGGGTACTGTATACACGCAAAGGACTGCAGGAAGTCCTTACAGCTTTTGTTTCCTTCACCCCTGAAAAGAGGGCATACCAGTTTATAAATGGTGTCTGTCCAAATGGTTGGCCAACTGTATTACTTTTTGTCACAGGAAGTACGGTCAGGAACTTCCTGGTGGTGTTTGTGGTCATTCCACCAGAGGCATGGCTGTTCCTGTTGTCTGTTTCAAGAATGTGTCTGCTGCAGAGATTTGTGCTCCTGTCACTTGGAGAATTGTCCACACCTTCACTAAACACTACCGTCTGGACATTGCCTCACGAAAAATGGCAGGCTTTGGCCTAGCTGTGCTAAAGGGCCTCCTTTCATAGGCCCATAGGCTCCAGCCACCCAGACTGTTTTATTGTCAGTACTGCTTGGTACTCGTTCCATAGGTGTAGCCTGAAGAGAGAGAGATCCATGCCGTCCCACCCTAGGTCCCCCTAAGGGGTAGAGCTCTATAACGTCTGTCTCTTTCTCCAGGACAGTCTACCTGCTGTGTCAAGCCTCATCTGGTAGCTGGAACCTTAGGTTCTGTCCTGGTTCCCTAGAGGGAGGTCCTCTGAGCATGTTCTCCGCAAGGAAATGAGGAGGGAAGTGTCTATGTAAGATACACATGGGCGGCCCCTAGCAGACCGCTTTGCAACAAAGTTTTCTGTGTGGTCCTAGTGCCTGGTAGCTGTAGTTCCTTAGGTGTGACCTGATGAAAGAGATTCTCTCGAAGATCTACTGTTATGTACATGTTAAGTACATAACTGTTCATTTTCAGGTTGTAATGCCACTTATCAAGTAATTATGGATATACTGCATTATTAAAAATCAAGACCCCCTCAAAAGAACTACATTGAAGCTGTATATGCTTAAAATGCATGTTCCAGTTTTGTTATTGTTCCCTCTTTGTAGGCCTGTTTATAAACTCTGTTGAAGTGTCTGATTTGCACACAGTGGTTACAATTGTGATTTTAGAACTGTATGACATAGTTTATGTCCCATTCAACCACATAGTTCTCTAGTTCAACATAGATGCATTTTTACAGCAATATAAGAGCTTATTAAGGATATATACAACTTCATACCATTCCTAAATGTTCCTTAACCCCAAAATGTAAGTAGAAACGTTCCATGAATTTAATATAAACACAAAGTTGAAACAGTCACATAATGCAAACTAGTATTTGAAACTCAGCTTCTGGAAAAACACAGACTTGCAGTTTAAAGGAGTAGTAGGTAATCCTTACATCTTGTAAACGTTGTTTCCTTGTCAACCGATAACTCATTTGATTTATTGATTGATTAAAAGTTTATTTTTCACAGAATTAATTTGTTAGGACAAAGTCCCATTTACAACAAAGTCCTGCATGTAGATTCTAATACAATTACCAATTAACAATTGACATTTAACATAACTAATACAAACAAACATAATCACACTCTACATACATACATTATTTAAAACACATACATAAAAAATACAAACTATTTAACAATTCATTTTTAAATTTAAAAAAATCTAAATTTGTTTTCTGTGATTCAGTCAAACCATTCCAACTTAATGCTACTCTATTCTGGAGCATACTATCCCCTAGTCTATTAAAGCTTCTATACATTGGGATATCGCTTAATGGATTCCTAGTCTATATATATGATTCGTTATTTATCTTTCTTTTTAATTGCTTATACAAAAGATGGTTATACTTTTTGTGAATTATCTTATGACATATAGTAAGCCAGAGATAGTTTCTTTTTGGTTCAGGTTGAAGCCAATTTAACTTATTATACATTATACAATGATGCTCATTTTTAATACTTCGGAAGCAAATTTACCTATCCTATAATATATTTGATTAACCAAATTTAAAGCAGTTTTAGTCGAATTCATGTAAATTATAGAACCATACTCCAATATGGGTAACAGCATCTGATCTTCCTGGACATAAGTCTCTGCCTCATTCACACTATTGGGATCTGCGCCGGAGGCACTAGGACCCATCGGGAGCAAACTTTTGCTGGAGGTCGGTGCGCAGAGATGGAGCCTGGAGGGTCGGCGCTGAGATGGGTCGCGAGCCTCAGCTCGCGCGGTAACTGTTTATCTTGTCGACCCTCCAACGCCTCAGTTCCTTTTTCCTTGCGTCGAGTGCGCTTCAATGACGACGTCGCTCGCCGGCCGGGAGTCAAACTTCAAACTAGCAGCATAGTTTTCAGTTTGCTATTTTGTAGTAATATCTTGATAAGTATCGCTTAAGTTTATTCTTTTTTTAGAAATAAAAGAAGTCTCAGCCTACTTTGACGGAGTCGATCATGAGCAGGTCAGGTGACGGTAGGGAGACTTCGTATGAAAGCTGTTCAGTCAGTCGGGCTGGGTCCGGTCCGCTGCCTTCTCTGGAAGGGGGGTCTGACAACGGTCAGCCCAATGCCCGGGGGGATGGGCTGTCTCTCATGAAGCATAAAAAATAACGTCGATTCTCGGCACCGCTCGCCTCGAAGCTCTTCTTCTCGGACCACAGGTCAAAAAAGAGAAGGCATCACTCAAGGTCGCCCTCTGATATGTCTGCGCGTAGACGTTCGGTTATCAGGGCTAGTTGCCGGTCTCCTCCTTCGGAGTCACCAACCTCGGCTTCTGGTAGCCAACGGCTTCGACATCGGAGCCCTACCCCGCCCGCAGGTAGGTCTTCAGATGAGCAGTTTCATCAGTGAGCCGCTCTTATGGAGCAGTGGGCTCGGAGGTTGGTTTAGCTACCTGGCTCAGCTCTCGTGGGCCTTGAGCTTATTGGGGGACCAGGTGGGCTGTTGGACTTCCCTGGTCATGCGGCACTTTCTTGGTGCCGTCGACTCAGCTCTGCGGCTTCTCAGCGATGTCCTCAGCACTGTGCAGCTTCTGGGCGCCATTTTGGCACCGTCTGGCTCCTCGGTGCGCTTTCGCGCCAGCGTGGTCCTCGGCGTCGTTCTCGGTGCCATGCCTCCGCCGCTGGGGCTCTCAGGGCATCCTCCACTTTTCAGGACTCCTCTTTTCACTCTTTTCCTTCTTCGCTTTCCTCTGACTTTCATTCCTTTCCTGTCCATGCAGTCCCTCCTGGGCTGTCAGGAGATGACATTGGCCTGACCCAGACCTTCGGCTGGGTGATGAAGTGGAGGAAGCAGGATCCATTACTGCTACAGAGCCTGTGGTCGAGGACCTGTCTTTTAAGTCTCTGCTGAAAAATTTGATCTCCACTCTTTCTCTCCAGACTACAGACATTGATCCTGGGAAATTACGACTCCAATACCTTCATGCCCCGGAGATCCCTACGGATTTGACTTCTCCGGTTCAGCCTTCCTTCGAGATGCTGTCTCAAATGGTATGGAATAATCCTGCTCTCACCCCTTCGGTGGCTAAGTCCATAGATAGGAAATATTCAGCCCCAAGGATCATCCCATTTTGGCATCTCAGGCCCTGCGGATCCTATTGTAGTCCTAGCAGAGAATGATAAAGTCGTTCTTCCCCATACTACTACAGCTCGACCTATTAACAAGAATCTCGTAAGATGGACACCTTAGGTAAGAGAGTCTTGCTGCTTCTACCTAAGTATCGTGTTGCCAGCTACCAGGGCTATTTCTCCCAGTATGAGTATATCCTGTGGCACTCTATCAAGCAGATGGTTGAAGCTCTACTGGAATCGGATGCAAAACCAGAGCTTCTTCAAACTATTTCCAGAGGTATTGAATCTAATAACCAGCAGGTTAAAGCAGCTATGGATGCTTTGACACTGCTTCCCGTTCAGCTGACTGCTGGTATTTGTCGCGGCAGCAGATAATGGCGTTACCCTTGATGGTGCATATGTTTCGGTCCTCAGGTAGAACAAGCTCTGAGCTACACACAAAGACTAGGTCAGCCATTAAATTGGCTGAACCCTCCTGTCCCTCTCAGGAGTGTCAGTAAGCGTCAGTTTCATAACCGTCAGTCCTTTCGAGGCAAAGGCAGAGGAGGCTTCCATAAAAACCAACCTGCCCAACCTCAAATGAAGACACAGCAGAAGGCGCAAGGGCCTAAAGCGCCCGGCACCACCTTATGAGTTGCTGGCCCAAGTCCCATCTCAGCTGACCGAGATGGACATTTCCTCTCCATTGGGAGGTCGTTTGATGCACTTCTACAACCAGTGGAAGTCCATAACCTCAGACAAATGGGTCCTTGGATAATTTCTTGGCAGGTATTCACTCCAATCTTGTGGAGACCCTCCGGATAATCCTCCCAAATGACAACCAGGTGTCAACCCTTCAGTAAGACCTTCGCCACCGAGATTCAGGGCCTTCTGAACAACAGGGCAGTAGAAGTGGTGCCGCTGCATCAACGGAACACGGGCTCTACCCCATTACTTTCTGGTTCCAAAGTCCGGGGCATGCGCCCATTCTAGATCTCGAAGCTAAACAAATTTCTCCCCAAGGAGAAATTCAGAATGATTTCTCTGGGAACCCTGTTACCTTTGCTTCATCAACACAACTGGCTAGCCTCCATAGACATGCAGGATGCTTACCAGTACATTTCTGTTCACCCGAGGCATCACAAATCCCTGAGGTTTGTGGCTCTGGGACAACATTATCAGTTCAGAGTCCTGCCCTTTGGGCTATCCTCGGCGCTGCAACTTTTACAAAGTGTTGTGCAGTTCTCGCTACACCTCAGAAGGTCGGAATACAGGTGTTACCTTATCTGGACCGATTGGCTTCTAGCAAGCCCTTCCAGGCAAGGACTCTGGGCGCCATGAGGCGACCTCTCACCTCCTTACATCCATGGGAGTCCTGCTGAACCTCAAGAAATCAGTAACTGCAGCCCTCCCAGAGGCTCCTTTTATAAGGACTCTTCTGGACACCTCCTATGAAGGCTTTCTTCCAGAAGACAGAAGAGCGATATCCTTCAAATGGCCCGTCACATCGGGAAAACAGCTCAGTTACAGCTCTCTCGATGCAACGGATGCTGGCCTCATGGCATCTTCAGTGTTCACTGTACCCCTAGCACATCTGCACATGAGAACGACTCAGTGGATGCTCAGTACTCGGTGGTCCCCAACCACTCACCCACAGTCCTATCTCATCAAGGTGACGGAACCTTTAAAGAGGTCACTCACCTGGTGGTCTCAAGAGAGCAATCTCCTGGAAGGATATCCCTTTGCTCCTCTGGACCATCAAATCTCCATTACCACGGACGCGTCCCTACTGGGGTGGGGAGCTCACTGTCAGGCTCTCCACACTCAAGGTGCTTGGACTCAAGTCGAGTCCCAGCTTCACATAAACGTCCTAGAAATGAGAGCCATCCTTTATGCGGTCCGAGCATTGAAGGACATTCTCTGTCACAAGAACATTCTCCTTCAAGCGGACAACAAAGCATTGATGTATTACATCAACAAGCAGGCGGTGCTCATTCTTACCCCTTATGCAGGGAAGCAGTGAGGGGTATGGGAATGGTGCTTGGAGCACAAGGCTCTAATTCAAGCGGTCTACCTGCCAGGAATACAGAACGAACTGGCAGACCGTCTCAGCAGAACAGAGACAGATCCTCACAAGTGGTGTCTCGACTCAACCATAGTTCAGTCACTGTTCGAAGAGTGGGGAACTCCAGACCTGGACCTTTTTGCACCCCACTCAGCGCAAAACTGCCTCTCTTCTGCTCCAGAAATCCAGGGCCTGGCATTTTCTGTCAGGATGCGTTCAGGCTGCGGTGGACAAAATGCTTTCTTTACGCCTTTCCACCTCTTCCTCTGATTTAGAAGGTACTCCTCAAGTTCGAATCCCAGGGGGACAAGATGATTCTCATTGCTCCCTTTTGGCCTCTGCAGCTGTGGTTTCCACTACTCAACAATATGTTGGCAGTTCCTCCGGACCACTTCCTACAGATGAACCTTTTGACTCAGGGGCGGTGGTCCATTTCCAACCTGAGATCATTTCACCTTCACGCTTGGCTCCTGAAGAGGTAGAAGTAAACCGGTTCAATGTCTCTGTAGGGTTTTCAGATATTCTTCTGGCTGCACGGAAGCCCCACTCAGAAAACACACAGCTAAGTGGAAGTGTTTTCACTCTGGTGTGCAAAGTCCTCTTTGAATCCCTTTCCTGCCCACCAGATAAGGTTCTGGAGTACCTCTTGGACCTCTCAAATTCAGGTCTGCAGTACTCTACAGTCAAGTTCACCTTAGTGCCATTTCAGCGTATCATGAGCCATTTTTCCTAACACTGGCTCAATTACCTGTGCTAAGAGATTTCTTAAAGGATTCTGCATACCAGACCACCTACAAAGCGTCCAGTTGCAGCCTGGGGCATTAATCTTGTGCTAGACATGCTCACTTCGGAAACCTTTTTGAACCTCTGGCTACCTGTGAGCTAAAAATTTCTCACCTGGAAGACTGCCTTCCTAGTGGCCATTACCTCAGCTACTTGGGGTCTCTGAGATGCATGCCCTGGTCACAGATCCTCCGTACACTGTGTTCCATAGGGACAAAGTAGTCCTTGGACCCATCCAAAATTTCTTCCTAAGGTTGTGTCAGATTTTCATCTAAACCAACCTTTGGTCCTTCCCTCTTACTGCGGACTTCCAAAATGAAGGAAGCGATCTCTTCATTCTTTAGATGTTAAAAGGCTTTGCGTTTCTATCTAGATAGAACCAAGGTTTTCTCAAAGCCCAGCAATTATTTGTCTCCTTCAGCGAGACCGGCTGGATCAACTTAGCTATCAGATGTATCTCAGCATGGTTAGTGGCATGCTTTGCCTGCTATTCCATGGTGCAGATTAGACGGAGGGTAGGGTTTCGCTCACTTTACTTTAAATGATGCGGCGGCATCCCTAGCGGAAGTGCAATGTGCCCATTGCAGATATTTGCAACGGGCCACCTGGAGCTAAATGCATACTTTGTGAACATTATGCACTGATGTCCATGCCAGACGACATTCTTCCTTTGGCAGAGCCATCCTTAACAGACTTCTGTCCTAGAAACGTGAGCTCTTGGGCTCCTGCCGCCTCTCAGGGATTATTAGCTCGGTACTCTCCCAATAGTGTGGAATGAGTGGTGGAGACTTATGTCCAGGAAGATATGAAAATTACGTACCTACCGTAATTCTTGATCCTCTTGGACGAGTCTCCCCACTCATTCACACGCCTACCCTCCGTCCCCCGAGCTCACCTCTGTTGTTGGTCTTCACTTCCTCAAATCTTTAGGCTGTGAAGACTTCTTTGTTGACCCTTCTTATACGGGTCGCCCGGACTATCTTATGTCCTGTTTTTAGGTTAGGCTATCCTCCTAGGTTAGTTACACTGCACCTCCTTGGTAAAAAAGGTACTGAGGCGGTTGGAGGTTCGACGCCGAGATAGTCATTACCACTCGAGCTGAGGCTCGCGGCACCGTTCCTCGCGGCTCCATCTCTGGCGCCGACCCTCCAGCAAAAGTTTGCTCGATGGGTCCTAGTGCCTCCAAGCGCAGATCCCAATAGTGAATGAGTGGTGGAGACTCGTCCAAGAAGATCAAGAATTACGGTAGGTACATAATTTTCATTTTGCCAGTCGCTCCTTTTGCCACCAAAGGTAAAGCTAAGTATCTGTATGTTAATACATTTTCAATCTTTGTACCATCTTGTAAATGTAATTGTGGTTTGGGCTCTTTTCCTCTATATGAACCAATGAAAACAACATAGTTTGTGTTTTTAAGCATTCAAAGAAGACCAGATTTACTGAACCATTTTGCATTTATAGCAAATCACTTTGAAGCGAGTCCATCATACCTGTGAGACTGTCAGCAGGCGCCACTAAAACAGAGTTGTCTCATGATAGTCTCACCTCACTGTGTTTAATTTCATGAACCAAATTATTAACACAAATATTTAATAATAATGGGCCCAAAATAGAGCCCTGGGGAACACCTCTCTCTAGTTTCCCAGGGGCCGACATCATTATGCCACATTGAACGCATTGATATCTATTTGTCAAATATGACTCAAGCCATTTTAATATTTGGCCCTTAACCTAGTCAAAAGCAACTCATATTGAACTAAATCAAAAGCCTTACTGAGATCCACAAACACTGCCCTTGTGTACTTTCCTTGGTTCATAGATGTAGCAACCAGGTCATTAAATTCCAACAGGGCAGTGTTTGTGGATCTCCCCTTTCTAAAACCATGTTGTTCATCTACTATTATGGTATTTGTATCTAAATAATTATTTACCTGTTCATAGACTTTACGTTCCAAGATTTTAGATAAAATCAGCAAAAGGGCTGTTGGCCTATAATTTGAAGGAATAGTTTGATCCCCAGACTTATAAATGGGAATAATTTTCCTCATCTTCCAAATTTCAGGAACAGTAGAAGTACTCAAACTCCAATTGAACAAATAGGTCACAATAGGGGCTATTACATGTGCTCCAATTTTAAATATTTGGCCTCAATCCCATCAATACCTCCTGGTTTACTTTTATTTAAATTTTTAGCTCTTTCAGTATATCCTTCTCTTTTAAAATTTCAAACTTAAATATTCCTGCATGGGCTACCAACGTGTCTGATACAGTAGAGATATCCATTCCATTCACATTCAAATCGGCAACTTTAAATCGGTAATTCCCAAAAGTACGTATTAAAATATTAGCTATAACCTTTGTATCAGTCACTAGTTTTCCATCTTGTACCAAAGTAGGACTTATGGAGTCTTTATTTGGGGATTTCAGCTCTGTTATAAGCTTCCAAAACTGCTTGGAGTCAGTGGAATTATTTATTTTATTCTGATAATATTTATTCTTTATGTTTTAATTATATTTTACTTATTCCTCCAAAACCTGAAAGTATTCCAATCTGTTTCTTTCTTTGTTTTTCTCGCCTTTTTCCATATCCTGTCTCTAATCCTTAAATATTTTTTTATCTTATTGGTGATCCATGGGACTTCTTTATTCCTTTTAATTTTTCTTATTAATGGGGCATGGTACTGTATTACATTCAAAAACATGTCATTAAACTCTTGAATAGCCAGTTCTGTGTCTGGTATCAAATAAATTCTGTCCCAATGGATTTGCCCTAGATGATTTACAAAGGATTGCTCATTAAACCCTTTAAAATCTCTGCTCCAATAACTAGTTGATTGTTGAGTAATGCACTGTTGTAACTCAATAGTACAAGTAATAGGAGTATGATCCCCAAATTTAAAGGTAATACTTCCCAGGTTTTACTATGTCCTGGGATGCAAAATAAATCTAAAAGAGAACCGTAAGTTCCATTTTTGTATTTCTTGTAGATTTTGTATTATTTGGTGCAAACCCAGAACTGAAAACTACTCTCCAATTTCCTCCTCTAGTCTGAAACCAATCGGCATTAAAGTCCCTGTTAAAACTACTTGTTTGTCCTTTATTTTCTAAAATTAACTCTGCTAGTACATCAGATGATTTACTTTTTGTTTTAGGGGGTGCATAAAACACTCCTACCACTAATTTTATCGCAATTTATTTAATAATAAGACAGTCAATTCCTTCCTTGTTCATACTTAACAGTACTTTATAGGGGCCAAGAGTATTCTTAATAAACAACATCACCCCACCTCCCTTTTACCTCTATCTGCACATTCTATAGAAAATCCTGAAAGCTGAATTTCTTCCTGCATTATACCTGTATGTAACCATGTTTCTGATACTGCTAATAAATCATACTCAGTTTTAGTTGCCCATACCCTATACTCGTCCATTTTATGGACTATGTTTCTAACGTTCTCATGAACCATCGAAAGCTGCTTAATATTTTTATAATTAGGGCCCGGATTTAACTCAATATCCCCACTTTGAATTAACAGCATTAAACATAACATATTTGTACTTCCTGTTACTTTTAACCCACAAGAACTCTTTTGATAATATCGGATTCATTTTAAAGCTTATCTTTCTCCGAATCTAATCCATCTTCACAATTAAAATCTAACATTTCCATAAAATACATTTGGTGTAATTGTTTGGGATATATATGTTTGCTTTAGTTTGTTTTCACTGTTCCCACCAGCCCCTGCAACTAGCCTGGGGTTCTTTATTTTCTGGTAATTGAAATCTCATTGTCCCTGAGAGATGCATTAGCATATGAGAATGTGATGCAGTAGCACCATTTACACCATGTATCTCTATGCTGAAAGTACACATAAGCTGAAAAAAACTCTAGAGAAACACAGGTTGAATGCAGTTTAAAGGAAAACAAAACTTGCAGCACGTCTAAGACAGTTTGTAATGCTGATTGAAGGCAAGTGTGGTATTGTACACCTTGCTGCGGTGTGTTTTGTTGAATTCTGTGTAAACAGAAAGGCATACTGTGGGGTCTGAAGGGTGCTGACACATCATGTTCTCATATGCAAATTTAGCTCACAGGGATAGTGAGGTTTCAACAGCCAGAAAATGGAGACCCCGGCTAGTTACAGGGGCTGGTGTGAACAATGAATGCAAACTAAACACATGTATCCCCAGCAGCTACACGAAAAGAGTTGTCTGTTAACAAGGAAACCAATAACATTCACAAGTTATGAGGTGTACTACTGCTAGAGAGCTCTCCTTTAAGACATAGAGGTACAAGATTTTTGTTAACCTCGGTTTGTATTTGTTTTCCAGCAGTAGCAGGCGGCGTCATGAAAGTGAAGACGTAGAGGGTCACAGAAAACATAAACACAAAAAGTCCAAAAGAAGCAAAGAAGGAAAGGAAGCGACTGGAGGTCCTGCTGCTGATCAAGATGGGGATGCTGCAGGCATGGACTAGGCATCTATGGAACCTTGTACACAGTGTATTTACTACTGCCAGCTGTAATGAGAAGCGGAGCAATCAGTGTTCTGCAGACCCAGTGCCAGAACTAAAATCTTAATCTTATTTTTTTTTTTTTGTTCCGTAATGAAGACGATCACATTATTAAGGATGTTGTGTGTTAGACACTGTGAAAACAGAAAAAAAATGTCATGTTGATTTGTTTATTGAAAATAAAAGGTTTAAATTTTTCATTAAAGTGTCCAACTGAAGTGTTCTTTTACTCAGTAGTTAGTTTTACAGTACATGTAAAAACAAAAGGTGTATGCAGCTTTTTAGTTAAACTCAATAAAAATTCAGTTCTGCATGTAACAAAACACAACTTATTTCACTATAACAGGTCCCATCATACAGAAACAGTACAACTAAATAGATCTTACTAAACTCAGTAAGGCCTCTAGAATTATGTGCTGTTGTACTAAATCTCAGAAGTACCGCAAATGTTAGTTAACTGGTATGAATGTACAGTATTTGCCCCATTAACAGTCTGTATTCTGATAATATTCAGGGTGTAAATTAATTGCTTTCATGCTTATTTGTCAAACCACTGTTCAGAAACAAAATGTATCCATTTTATATAATAGAAGACATTGAGGCATAAACTTTGTGTGACAGTGAAAAATAGTTTTGCTGACCAGGTAATTTGAGGCATGTGTTTACAAAACAACCATCTGTGAATTTTGGTACACCCTGAATAACATCTATAATTACATTGTCTTAACAAATGCAAGAAATCAGGTTAAAAAAAAAAACTTATTTCAAAGGTCTTTTCTTACTGCAGTAATGTGTGAGTATACAGAAAATACATATGATGAAAGTCTTGAATTCTGCCAGAGATCACCAGTATGAAGTCTTTTGTCACTACATGTAATAGTATGTTAATTTACTTAGCAGTTCTGCTCTGTTTTTATGAAGTCTACAGCTGAAATCCTTACGTGAATGTTTCAGTACACATTTTAAACTGTAACACTGATGAAATATTTTGTAAGTAGAATTAACAGCTTCCACTTGCATAAAGGATCATACTTATAGTGTGTAACCATGGCTGTTGTACTGTGACATGACATTGGTTTTATAAAAAGTTCCAGGCCAGGACAGAATAGTGAGCCTGACTTTTCCTCTTAATTCTTTCAGCAGCTTCACTAAAGAGGCATGGGTCACTCCTGATGTGCTTCTACCATTGACAGCTAGAGCATGTCTCACATCTGCAAAATAGAAATAACTGTTACTAAAGTTGTTAGTATGTGCCATGTACAGTACATACATAGATGTTTATTAATGAGGATGGTCTAAAAAAAAAAACTGGTTCCCAAGCAAGTACTCCCCTTAAAAAGTTCCTGACATCACAGGGAATATTTGTTGCATCTCAAAATGATGTGTTCTCAAAGTTTCTGTGATCTCAAGGACTCCAACGTGTGTATTTGAGCAGTTGCGTAATAGAGGCAGCTAGATAAAGGAAATGTTTTGATAGTCACTGAAGATATGCCAATTGTGAGGTTTCTTGTGTTTGTGTTTATCATATTCAACAGGTGACCTCTGCAGCGTTACATCAAGTAACAGATCTCCGGCAACCAGTAAAAGATAGTATCTTTCACCTGTTTCCACTAAGGCATGGTACTGCAATATCATTATGTTATTACTGTATACTAAATACCTTATTTCCTCTGGGGTTCACCAGGTAATTGACTGACTGAACCACTGCACTAAATTACAAAGAGGACAGAACATGGGTCTGTAGTTTGTTGATCTTCCTGGACTTTAAGTCTTCACCATTTATTCATACTTCTGGGTTACCAGCCGGAGGTGCTGGGATGCTGGGAGCCAGAAATCTTCAGGAGGGCTGGGATAGGACCACACTTGCTCCATATAGGCTATCTCGACATCGACCCTCCAACCGCCTCAGTTCCTTTTTCCCACCGTCAAGTACGCTTCAGTGACATTGCTTGCGCCAGGACTCTGATATCAACGTCTATACGACAACAGTGTTCAGTTTGGTTTAGTTTTAGTGATTGTTGTTTTCCATAAAAAAAGTTTTATTATTTTCTTCAGCCCTACCGATCGAGGAGTCGACCATGAATGGAGACTATGCGATAGGGACTCTCCATTGGAAGGCTGCTCTGGCAGCTGGGCTGTGTCTGGTCTGGCGCTTTCTACGGGGGTCGACCATGAGCAGTCTGGTGTTTGGGAGGAGGACAGACTTCTCTGAGAAACAGAAAGCGGGCCCAATCCAGGTCAGGGATCTGGCACTGTTCAGCCTCAAGTTCTTCTCTCCATCTGAAGAGGAAGAAGCGTTACCACTTGAGGTCACCCTCTGATATGTCTGCCAAGAGGTCTTGGGTGGTCAGGCTGACAGGCCGTCTCTGGTTCCTGATGGCTATTTGCTGATTCTCTGCAGGGAGCCCTGTCATCCTGTGGGGTTCCAGTGGGCAATTTCGTCATTGGGATGCTCTTATGGAGCAGTGGGTACAGCGTCTCTCCCATAAGCCTCTTCCCACCAATCCAGTTTTAGGGCTCTCGGGCCTAGGAGCCTTGGATCTGCAGTTGGGTCCTTTGGGACAGAGTGTGCGCTCTGCATCAGCAACAGAAATATTTCCAGTGCCCCCGCCAGTTCCATGTGCCCTCTTGCTGTTTCTTTGCAGGGGCCAGCAAAGGTACCATTCCTTTACCCTTCTTTTTCTTCTAGGTCAGTTGTGGATTTTCTGGCATCACTGGGTTCCATGCTGCTGTGTGTGGCGCCAGTCCCATGGCGCCACGTGCAGTGCCAGGTCCTGCAGTGCTGTGTGTGGTGTTGGGGTCCATGATTGCCTGGTGTAGTGTCAGGTGCAGCACCAGGATCCTCTGAGCAAGGTTCGGCACTGGGATCTGCGCTGCGGGTCTGTGCCTATTCCAGTTTCCCTGTTTACCCCTTTCCCAGACGGGCAAGGGCCTTTTTGGGCAGTCCCTGCTCCTTCCTGTAGTTACTTAGAGCAGGATGAATCAAACCCCAATTTGCTACCTTCTGAACAGGGTGAGGATTCTTTCTCTGAGTGAGAAGATAAGCCCTCTCCCCAGTCGAGGACCTCTCGTTCCAGTCACTACTTAGGAATTTGAGGGGCAACTGTGGCGTTGCAGACTTCTTCTGTGGACCCAGTTTGGCTCATGCACCTGGAGTGGCTTCACATTCAGTGAACCTTATGCCTCCAGTTCCCCACCCTTGAAATCATGTCTGAAGTGGTGTGGGCCAGACCGCTCTTATTCTTCTATTTGCTAAATCATAGCCAGGAAGTATATCCCTCCTAAGGACAGGCCTGTTGTAGCCTCACAACCCTTCACAGATGCGCTGGTCGTCCTCACTGAGAATGACAAGGCTGTCTTTCCACAGGAAGTATCAGCATGTCCTATCAATAAGGAGTCACGTAAAGTAGATACCATGGGAAAAAGAGCTTTCGCACGAACACTGGGCATGCGTGTTGCTAGCTATCAAGGACACTTCTCCCAGTACAGATATGTCCTATGGGCCTCCCTTAAATCTTTGGTGGAAGCCCTTCCTGAGTCTGATTCCAGGATGGAACTTTTGCAGACTGTTACCAGGGTATAGAATGCCATAGCCCTCGGCTGAAGACTTCCATGGATGTTTACCTCAGTAGTGAGGCAAGATTATGGAGAGCACTTCTTAAGGAAAGGATAGCACAACTACGAAGGGTTGAGATACAACACCTGGAATCCATGGCGCTCAGGATCCAAGACAGCATGAGTTTACAACAGGAAGGTCCAGTCAAACTAATCTCCTAGATTTCTTTGGGTAACCAGAGTGGTGGACCAAGGGTACAGTTGATGTTGCCTACCTTGACTTCAGCAAAGCTTTCGATACTGTTCCACATAGAAGATTGATTAATAAGCTGGGTAGGCCCAGGGTGGGTCAGAAGTTTGTCAACTGGGTGGTGGGCAGAAAACAAAGTGGCGGTAAACAGTATACAGTCAGAAGACATGCAAGTCACAAGTGGGGTACCTCAGGGATCAGTCCTGGGGCCAGTCCTCTTCAATACCTTCATCAGTGACATGGCAGATGGACTGGAGGGAAAGGTTTGCCTATTTGCAGATGACACCAAGATCTGCAACAGAGTAGATGATCCTGATGAGGTGGGCAGAATGAGAAGGAATCTGGAATGAGTGGCAACTGGGGTTTAAGCAAAAGAAGTGCAAGATTATGCACATAAGGAAGAGAAACCCTAAGCTACCTATAGGTTGGGAAGGAGTTGCTGACAATCACAAGAGAAGAAAGAGACTTGGGCATCATCCAAGCAGACCACTAAAGCAGTAGGTAAGCCTAGAGGAATGTTGGGGTGTATTAGTAGGGATATCACAAGTCGTAAGAGGAGGTGGGTAATCCTTTTACAAGACACTGAGTTAGGCCCCATCGCTTCAAACAGGCATGGGATAGGCATCAGGGAGCAATACAGATGAGTATGAATAAATAGGCTATTGACAGAGTAAAGACATATGGCACATTCATAAGGCAGAAAAAATGGGCAGACTGGATGGACCTTGCGGTCCTTATCTGCTGTCCATTTCTATTAATCTTCCTGGACATAAGTCTCCACCACTCATTCACACTAATGGATCGACGCCGGAGGCGCTAGGACCCAGCGGGAGCAAACTTTTTGAGAGGGTCGGCGCCAGAGATGAGGCTGAGAGAAAGTGGCACCACAAGCCATGGCTTGTGCAGTAAAGACTACCTTGGCGTCAACCCTCCAACTGCCTCAGTTCCTTTTTTCCCTGCTGTCGAGTGTGCTTCAGTGACGACAACGCTTGCCCACCGGGAGTCAAACTTCAAACTAGCAGCATAGTTTTCAGTTTATTGTTTTGTAATTTATCTTTAAAAGTACTGAATAAATTTTAATTGTTTATTAATAAAAAAGTCTTCAGCCTTCCATCGACAGAGTCGACCATGAGCGGGTCAGGTGGCCGTAGGAGAGAGTCATTAAGAAAGCTGTTCAGTCAGCGGGCTGGGTCGGTCCGCCGCCCTCCCTGGAGGGTGGGTCTGACAATGGACGGTCTAGTGCTCAGGGAGATTGGCGGTCCTCGAGTTCTTCTTCAGCATACAAGTCGAGAAAGAGAAGGCATCACTTGAGGTCGCCTTCTGGTATGTCTACGCATGCGGCCGATTGGGTCATTGGGGCTGGGCACTTGAGTCTCCTTCCCTCTAGTGTGACACAAAACTCAGTGCCGACCTCGTCGACATGAGTCCATCCCGCCTTTGGGCCGGGCCTCTGATGAGCAGTTTCACCAGTGGGCTGCTCTTATGGAACAGTGGGCTCGGAGATTGGTCCATCTGCTTGACACAGTCACTCCAGGGCCTCCAGACCGCTCGAGAGATTAGGGCGGTTGGACCTTCCTAGTCACGCGGCGCCTTTTTTGGTGCCGTTGACTCCGTGCTCAGGTGTTTTCCCCCCTCACATGGCTGCAGCGCAGGGGCCCACACCGATGCCGCTATCTCCTGTTAATTTTCCTTCAGATCGCTGTTTTCAGAACCTTGGGACACTCTTGGAGCCATCCGTGGCGACGAGGGCTTTGTCGGTGCCGTCCGCGGCATCAGGAGCTCTTTCAGCGCCGTTCATGGCGCCGAGGGCTCTGTCGGCTCTGTGTGCTGGGCTGTTTCTAATGGCACAGACTTCCTTGGGTTTGGCGCCGTGTTCTTCATTGGTGCTAATGCTTGGTGCGGCCCGTCCAGCCTCCAGGGCTTTTCGTCTCAGATTCTTTCCTTTTCTATTTTCATTCTGATTTTTACTCCTTTCCTGTCCATACAGTCCCCCCTGGACCGTCAGAAGATGATTTTGAGCGTGACCCAGATCTTCATCTGGATGATGATGTTGAAGGAGCAGGAGTTAACCCTGCTGCAGAGCCTGTGGTCAAAGACCTTTCCTTTAAGTCTCTGCTGAAAAATTTAAATTCCACTCTTTCTCTACAGACTACAGAAATCGATTTTGGGAAGCTTTTAAGACTCCAATACCTACATGTCGCGGAGATCCCTATGGATTTAAATCCTCCAGTACAACCATATTTTGAGACCCTTTCTTAAATGGTATGGAACAATCCTGCTCTCATCCCTTCCGTGGCCAAGTCCATAGATAGGAAGTATGCTGCTCCCAAGGATTGACCCATATTGGCCTCACAAACTTTTGCTGATCCCATTGTAGTCATAGCAGAGAATGACAAGACCATCCTCCCTTAGGCATCCTCAGCCCGGCCTATCAATAAAGAATCTCATAAAATAGACACCTTAGGTAAGAGAGTCTTTGCTGCCTCAGCCTGGGTATGCGTATTGCCAGCTACCGGGCTATTTCTCCAATATGAATATGTCCTTTGGCATTCGCTCAAGCAAATGGTGAAGCTCTGCCTGAGTCGGAAACTAATTCAGAGCTACTTCACTATAACTAGGGGCATAGAGTCCAATAACCAACAGGTTAAAGCTGCAATGGACACTTCGATACTGCCTCCCGAGCAGGCGCGGGCATTTGTACCCATCACCAGTCCTGGCTACGTGCTTGAGCCATAAGGTGTGCTCAGCAGCAGTCATGGCCTTACCCTTCAGCAGTATGTATCTGTTCGGACCCCAGGTGGAACAAGCTCTGGAAACCACACAGAAGACTAGGTCAGCCAGTAAGATGGCTCAACCTGCATCCGCCCCCCCTTGGGGGCGGGGGCTTTAACAAAAGCCACACCACGCAACCACAAAAGAAAACGCAACAGAAGCCTCGAGCACCTAGTGCCACCTTCTGAGTTCTCGGCCCAGGTCCCATCTCAACTGCCCAAGGGGGACTCTTCCTCATCAGTGGGAGGACGTCTGACTCAATTCTATGACCAGTGGAAGTCCATAACATCAGACAAATGGGTCCTCCGAATAATTTGCGAGGGCTGTTTGCTCAATCTTCCAGCCCCGGATCATCCCCAAGCGACAGCCCAGACTGTTGGCAGTGCAGTCAGACCTTCTTGCTTCCGAGGTGCAAGGCCTTCTGAACAACAGGGCAGTAGAAGTAGTTCTGCCGTACCAATGAAACACAGGTTTCTCTCCCATTACTTTCTAGTTCCGAAGAAAACTGGAGGCATACGCCCCGTTCTGGATCTCAGAAAGTTAAACAAATTCCTTCACAAGGAAAAGTTCAAGATGATATATCTAGGTACCCTTCTACCTTTGTTTCATCAACACGATTGGCTAGCCTCCCTGGACATGCAGGATGCTAGGAGGAAGTAAGTTGTTGGTTAACTAGGATCTGCAGCTTATCTGTTAGGTAGGAAAATGGGCAGACTAGGTGGGCCAAGCGGTACTTATCTGCCGTCAAATTCTGCGTTTCTACCAGCACATTCTTATACACCCAAAGCACCACAAATACCTAAGGTTTGTAGCGTTGGGTCAACATTATCAGTTCAGAGTCCTGCCCTTTGGGCTATCCTTGGTGCCACGAGTTTTTACAAAGTGTTGTGCAATTCTCGCAGCACATCTCATTAAAATCAGAATTCAAGTGTTTCCATACCTGGACGACTGGCTTCTAGCATGCCTTTCCAGGCAGGGAACTCTGGATGCCATAGCCAAAGCTTCAGACTTCCTCACATCTATGGGAGTCCTGCTAAATCGCAACAAACCACAGTTGCAGCCCTCCCAGAAACTCCTTTTCATAGGAACTCTTCTGGATACCTCCTGTGCGAAAACCTTTCTTCCAGATGACAGAAGGAGGCGATATCTCGGATGGCCCAGTACATCAGAAAACAACCAGCTCGAGCTATCTCGATGCAACGGATGCTGGGTCTCATGGCATCCTCGTGTTCACTGTACCCCTAGCTGTCTTCACATGAGAACCTCTCAGTGGATGCTCAGTACTGAGTGGTCCCCAACCACTCACCTCAGTCCTTTTCATCAGGTGACAGAACCTCTAAAGAAATCACTCACCTGGTGGTGGAGAGACAACCTTCTGGAAGGGTATCCCTTTGCTACTCTGGATCATCAGATCTCTATTAAACCAATGCGTCCCTGATGGGGTGGGGAGCTCATTGCCAGAAGCTACACACCTAAGGTACGTGGACTCAGGATGAGTCCTGGCTCCACATAAATGTCCTGGAAATGAGAGCTCTCCTCTATGCAGTCCGGGCCTTGAAGGACATACTGTCACAAGAACATTCTCCTTCAAACGGACAACAAAGCAATGATGTATTACATTAACAAACAGGGCAGTGCACACACTTACCATTATGCAGGAAGCTATGAGGTGTGGGAATGGTGCCTGGAACACAAGAGCTCTAATCCACGGTTTACCTTCCAGGCGTGCAGAACGAACTGGCAGAGCGGAGACAGATCCTCACAGTGGTCTCTCCACTCAGCTGTCGCTCAGTCACTCTTCAAAGAGTGGGGAACTCCTGACCTGGACCTTTTGCATCCCCACTCAATGCAAAACTGCCTCTCTTCTGCTCCAGAAATCCGGAACCTGGCATTTTCTGTCAGGATGCATTCATGTTGCAGTGGACAAAATGCTTTCTACACCTTTCCTCCTCTTCCTCCTATTCAGAGGTGCTTCTCAAATTCGAGTCTCAGGGAGACAGAATGATTCTCATTGTTCCTTCTGGCCTCGCAAATGTGGTTCCCACTGCTCAACAGTTTGTCTGCAACCCTCCCAAAGGCACTTCCCTTCAGACAAACCTTCTGACCCAGGGTCCTGTGGTCCATCCCAATCTGAAGGCACTCCACCTTCACACTTGGCTCCTGAAGAGATAGAAGTGAATAGGTTCAGTGTTTCCCATAGGGGTTCAGATATTCTCTTGGCTGCGCGTAAACCAGCCACTAGACAAACCTACACAGCCAAATGGAAGCGTTTCTCTCTCTGGTGTGCAAAATCCTCTTCGAACCCTTTTTCCTGCCCACCAAATAAAGTCTTGAGTACCTCTTAGACCTCTCAAATTCAGGTCTGCAGTACTCTGCTGTCAAAGTTCATCTCTGTGCCATTTCGGCTTATCATGAGCAAGTACATTCCTTGTCTCTGGCTCAGTTACCTGTGGTTAATAGGTTTCTTAAGGGCATTCTGCATACCAGACCTCCTATCAGACATCCAGTCGCAGCTTGAGACATTAACCTTGTGCTAGACATGCTCACTCGGAAACCTTTCAAGCCTCTAGCCACCTGTGAGTTAAAGTTCCTCACTTGGAAGACAGCCTTCCTGGTGGCCATCACTTTGGCCATAGAGTTTCTCAGATACATGCTCTGGTCACAGACCCTTCACCTCCGCCCAGAAGGACAAGGGCCATCGACAGCAGCAACATAAGTCCTTCGCCCTTCTGCGCCTGCGGCACCCAAGCGCAACAGCACCAACACCAGGGCCAGCTCCAGGCTCAGCCGCAGCAAAGCCAAGCCTGCGGTTTCCTCTAATAGGAAGCAGGGAGGGAAAGGCCCAGGAGGTCTCTCGGCAGTCTGTCCTCCAAGCCTGCCCAGTGGCGGATTGAGGGTGTCGCCCCAGCCTCATCACTCCCCCAGGTTCCCCTGTGAGAGATGGCTCGCCACTTCCTTTCTGCCTGGTCGCTATAACCACAGACCGCTGGGTGTTGGAGGTGGTAGGAAAGGGCCTGCCCTGGGGTTGAGCAGGCCCGCCCTTCCTGAGCCGTCGCCTCTCAGGGGCTACGGGGTCTGCAGCCTCTCTGTCGGCTCGCCGAGCCGATATAGCCCTGCTCCTCCAAAAAGAGGTGAACAAGAAGGTGGCGGATCCTCTTCCAGACCCAGGGTTTGTGTCCAGGTACTTCCTGGTCCCAAAATGGACGGGGCGGCTGGCGCCCCATTCTCGACCTGCATGACCTGAACAGGTTCCTAAGGTCTCAGACCTTCAGGATGGTCACTCTGGCTCAGATAATCCCATCCTTGGAGCAGGCGTGTGGTTCTGTTCTCTGGACCTCCAGGCCAGCGTTCTTTCACGTCAAATCCGTCTGTCCCACCAGAGATTCCTCCACTTCGGGGCAGAGGATCCTCTCGAGTTCCAGGCCATGCCCTTCGGCCTTTCCCTAGCTCCCAGGGTCTTCACCAAATGCATGGCAGTGGTGACAGCATTCCTGTGGCACCGGAGGGTCTGGGTGCACCCCTACCTGGAAGACTGGCTGATTGCAGCCGCCTCCAGAACAGAGGTGGAGCGGTCCAGAGATCTGGCCCTCCAGGTTTGCTCTCAGGTCAGCCTCCTCATCAACGAGGCCAAGTCTGAACTCGTGCCAAAGCAGGTGATACAATTCACCGGGGCAGAGCTCGACTCTCTACGAGCCAGAGCACGGCTCCCGGCGGACAGAGTCAAGGTTCTTTCCTCATTTGCCCAATCATTTCAGGTTGGGCAATTGCGCCCTGCCCGGGACTTCCTGGGCCTCATGGCAGCCTGCACCAGCGTGGTCCATTGGGCCCGCTGGTACATGCATCCCCTTCAATGGGGGCTGGCCAGCCAATGGTCAGAGCATTTCGATCCGCTAGTGACAGTGACCCAGGGGATGTGGAACGCTCTCAAGTGGTGGACCATTCCAGCACATCTGCAGGAGGGCATCTCGTTCGTCCGCCCGGACCGACAGTCTCTCTATCGACCGATGCCTCTCTGATGGGTTGGGATGCCCATCTGGGGGAGCACAGAGCGCACGGCCTCTGGTCCCTTCAGGAGTCCCAATGCCCACATCAACCTGCTGGAGCTTGACGGTTCGTCTAGCCTCACGCCGCCGCTCCGTTTCTCTACGGGGTCAAGTGGTTCAGGTCCAGGCGGACAATACCACGACCATGTACTACCTAAACCACGGGGACACATTCCATGCCTCTGTGCAGGGAAGCTCTCCGCATTTGGTCACTCGTGCGCAGTCTGGAGACGGATCTCCTTGCCATCTATGTGGCAGGAGCCTCCAACACTCTGGCCGATGCCCTTAGCCGGATAGGGGCTGCATCCCATGAGTGGTCTCTCCTGCCGGAGGTAGTACAAGATCTGTTTTCCTGCTGGGGCACGCCTCAGGTGGACCTGTTTGCCTCCAGGGAGAATACAAAGCTGAGACTGTTTCATGCCGGCCCCCTCTCAGCAGGGCTCGCTGCAGGGGGATGCCTTCTAGAGGCCGTGGACCCCGGGCCTCTTCTACGCCTTTCCCCATTTCCCTTGATCCACAAGGTGCTTCTCAAGGCGAGGAGGGACAAGGCGCAGGTGATTCTGGTAGCCCCAGACTGGCCCCGCCAGTTCTGGTATCCAGATCTCCTCAGTCTCAGCTCCAGGCTCCCGAGGCGGCTTCCAGCCCGCCCGGACCTGATCTCAGTCAGTCAGGGTAAGGTATTCCATCTGGACCTTCAATTCCTGCACCTGACGGCCTGGTTCCTGAGCGGCTAGAGTTCAGGCCTCGGGTCTTTCCGACGAGGTCCTCAACGTCGTTGAGGCGTCCCATAAGGAGTCGACCAGAAAATTCTATGCCTTCAAATGGAAGAGATTCTCCATTTGGTGTCAGGGCAAGGGCCTGGACCCTTCCTCCTGTTCCTTGGCAAGCATCCTGGACTACCTGTGGTCCCTTTCTCAGCAAGGGCTTTGGTCGACGACCCTTTAGGTGCAGTGGCAGCCATCTCTGCTTACCAGGCGCGGGCGGGAAGCAGTCGATGGCGCCAGGAGAAGGTGGTCGGGCGCTTTTTCAAGGCCTCGATCACAAATCCCCTCTGGTGTGAGAACCTCCACCTCCATGGGATCTACTGCTGGTATTGGTTAAGCTCAGGGGCAAGACCATTCGAACGATGCACAGGTGTGACATCGCTCACCTGTCGTGGAAGACCGTCTTCTTGGTGGCTATCACGTCAGCCAGAAGGATGGGAGAGCTCCAGGCGCTTTCCATCGAGTCTCTTTATCTGATCTTCCACAGGGACAAGGTTGTCCTGCGCCCCCACCTGAAATTCCTTCCGAAGGTGGTGTCAGAGTTTCACCTTAACCAGGTGTTGATTCTGCCGGTGTTCTACCCCAGTCACACCTCGGAGGCCGAATATAGGCTCCATACTTTAGACCCAAGAAGAGCGCTCGCTTACTATAAGGAGCGGACGGCTGAAGTTCGGGGAGAGGTTCTCCAGCTGTTTGTCACCTACGCTGAAGCCACACATGGCAGACTTGCAGCCAAGGAGACGATAGGCAGGTGGGTCACCGCCTGCATAGATCTCTGCTGTAGGTTGGCGGGCATGGAGCCTCCCAGAGGAATAAGAGCTCATTCTACCCGCCATACCGCTGCATCGGTGGCTGCTTCCAGGGATGTCCCTATCCAGGAAATCTGCAGGGCTGCTACCTGGAAGTCCGCACACACCTTCATTACCCACTACCACATCGACCTTGAGTCATGCCGGGATGCTGATTTTGGGGCCTCGGTTCTCCAGTCTTTATTTCCCAAGTAGGTGGTGTGCGCCTTGCCTCCTTCCTCCCGGAGAACTGGTAGGAGTCTGCCAGACAGTGTGGATGAACAACATATCCATGTCCCTAGAAATACAGGTTACTCACCTGTAATAGGAGTTCTAGGAATAGTATATGTTGTTCATCCACACGACTCACCCGACCTCCCCGGCTTTGACGCACAACCTGGCTTCCAGCGGTCTAGATCTGGCGTCATGGGGTGGAGCCGAGAGTTTTACCACCCGGGTGGGTGGGAGGAACTAGCTTGAAGACCTTCCGGCAAGATTTAAAGCGGCAAGGAACCTGCCAGACAGTGTGGATGAACAACATTTACCATTCCTAGAACTCCTGTTACAGATGAATAACCTGTATTTTCTTTCGATACAGCATCCAGGGTGGCAGCTGCTGGAATCTGTATTAGGAGACATTTCTGGCTTAGGACATTGGGGTTTTTCTCTAATGCACAGCAGCAGGTGATGTGTGTCCCCTTTGATGGTACATATCTGTTTGGCCCACAGGTGGAACAAGCAGTGGAGGCCGCTCGGAAAACCAGGACTTACATTAAAACAGCCAGGCTGGCTCCCTTGGCACCTCAAAGAGGCAGGAACCATCAGTTCTAGGATCGTGGATATGTTGTTCATCCACACTTATTGGCATGTCGCTTTCCCCTTTAAGAATTGCCGGAAGATCTTCAGGCTGGCTCCTCCCACCCACCCGGGTGGTATAGCCCTCGGCTCCACCCCATGATGCCAGATCTTCCTTTCCGCTGGAAGATTCAGGTTGCTTCCTCTTTGCTCTTACTTTTTTATAGGCCCTGGCTTCAAAACCTTCGGTTATTCCGAAACTTCTACTCATTTGAGTTAGCGACGGTGATTCTCATCGTTCCATCATGAAAGATAAATTTTTCCCCGGTGCCTGTGTGGCCAAAAAATGCCATTCACTGATCTGCATACCACGTGCATTTACTGTCTGGGTGTTGGCCATGACACCAAGAATTGTGAGACGTGTCTCGCTTTACACCCGAACATCCTTGACAATCGTCTCACACGCTTCAAATTGGGCAGGCACGAAAAAACGGAATCCTCCGGTGAAATCTAAAGAGGCCCAGTGGGCAGTCTCCATGGCTGCGGTTTCCACCAAACAGCTGGAGCGAAAGCAGGCCTTCGAAAAAAAAGCAGCGTGCGCCACAGAGTCTTCCTCTTGGTCGCTTTTCTTCTCTCAGCTTGGGCTCTACCTTTTGGGTTCTTTCCGAGTTGTGCCAGTCTTTCCTCACTAAGGGCAAGGGACCTGCGGGCTCTCATTCCTCTTGGTCCCATAAGAGGGATAAGGATCCGAATCAGTTTTCGTCTCAGCGAGACGCTCTTGGGATCGTGGGTGATATCAGTCCCAGGAGCCAGCAGTATCGACTTCAGTCAAAATTGCCTCCTGAGCCGCTGGCTTCTCAGCCTTGCCGTCTGGCCAGTCAGCTGAGGTCTCGATCAACGAGGCTGAGATCGTACTTGATCCCATCGATCCATTGTCGCCCATTCCGGTCGACGACTCTCTCAATAGGACCCTGGTCCTGTCTTTTCCCGACAAGGAGACCCGGCAAGCAAGGGATCCCATCGAGGAACCGGTCCCTCCGGTGTCTCCCGAGCAACCGACTCAGCCAGTCCAATCGAGGTCGAGATCTCGGACCCCCCCTCAACCGACGGGCCGAGGAAGGCGCACAAGCTCTCCAAAAAGGGAAACGCCATGGGTCATTCTCGTCCTTCTCGGATGAATAGAAGCTTCAGCAGAAGCTCCACCGACGCTGCAGGGATCTGATCTGGCAGCAGATGATCCTGTCTGGACTGAAGCTGACCACGGTCACTACTCCGGCCATTACTTGGCTTTCACCTCCTCGGCCGAAGCCAACTCCTTTGGAACTGGTGAAATCGGTTCCCCCGCCTGCGGAGCTGGCTAAACCTGCTCCAGTTTGGCTGATATCAGTCTCTCCACCGATTGTGGTGGGGCCGCCACCTAAACAACCCTTGGGAGGGGCTCCTACGAAGGAAGCTCGGTCAACCCCTGGGTCTTCCTCACAGGATCTCTCTCACCCTCACGCCTGATTACCCAAGGCACATTGAGGGTGACCTTGGCAGCCGACCGTTGTATCCGGATACCTCGGATTCAGACAACACCGACCTTCACTCTCACCCGCAGGATGACGAGTCGACCGGTGATCTGTTGATGGAGGAAGGCCCTTCGTCCTTTCAAGGGATTCTCCACCTTATCTCCAAATCCACAGGGATGCCCCTGGAACCAATTCAGAAACAGGTGGAGTACCCTCTCACTGACATTCTCAAGAGAGGGGATATCCCGAAAGAAGCCTTTCCTGTGGCCGAAGCCATTGTTGGCCCGGCCTTGGAGTTTTGGCAGCACCCTGCCTCCTGCCCAGTGCTGTCTGTCCGGATGGCCCACAAGTATGCTGTGCCCATGGGGTCCCTCTCGGGGTTCACAGAACATCCCTTGGCCGAGAGCCTTGTGACCGCCTCTGTGTTCAGACGTACAGGCAGTTCTGCTGACACCGATAGACCCCCAGGCAAGGAGTCCAAGTAACTGGACCACTCTGCCAGGAAGGTCTATGTGGCCTCCTCTTTAGGCGTCTGTCATCATGGCGCACTTCTCCCATGCCCTTCTGGGGTCCTTGGACAAAGTTCACCCACATCTCCCCACAGACCTTCAGACTACGGTCAAGCAGGTCTGGGACCAAGGCCGTGCCATTGCCAAGTAGCAGCTTCAGACAGCTCTGGACATTGGGGACTCATTCCCCACATTCGGTGCAGAGCCGCGGTTAGCTTCTGCGACTCGGGGCTTGGCGAGCTTTCCACCTTCATGGCGGATTCCCAGCACAAACTTGCTGATGTTCCTTTCCTGGGCACTGATCTCTTCGGTCCAGGTGTGGATGGTCACCTTCAGCGAATCGAACAGTCCAGTGCCACCTTGGACTCTGCTACTTCTGCTCAAAGCACTTCTGGCGCTAAGAAGCAGCAGCAGCAGCAGAAGAAGCCTTTTTGGTACTCTGCTTCGGCAGGCATAGGCTTGGCACCCCCGGCCCAGGCCCGCAGAGGAGGTTGAGGTTCAGGCCCTGGACCCTGTTCCTCCAAGCCTGCCCATTGACGGGATGGGGTGGCCACTCCTATTCCCGTCACGCCAGCTCTGGGTCCTCCCTTGGGGGGGTCGGCTCCGCCACTTCCTTTATGCCTGGTCCACTGTTACCACAGACAGGTGGGTCTCAGAAGTGGTCAGCCAGGGTTTACCTCTAGAATTCGAATAGTACCTACCCAGCCGAGCCGGCGCCCCACAGGAGGAGAGAGTATCAGCTAACACTCAGTCGGCTGTGAGAGACTACATAGCCCAGCTCCTCCTCAAGGAGGTAGTGGTCCGAGTGGCAGATCCTCCAGTCAGCTCAGGGTTCGTTTCCAGGTACTTCCTTGTCCCAAAGCAGATGGGGGGCCGAGGACCCATTCTAGATCTGCATGACCTGAATCAGTATCTCAGGCTGCGCGTCTTTTGGATGGTAACTCTGTCCCAGATCATACCATCCAGGGAGCAAAACGTGGTTCTGCTCACTGGATCTTCAGGATGTGTTCTTTCACGTCCCAGTCCATCCATCTCACCAGCGGTTCCTCCGCTTCAGAGCAGCGGGAACCCTTTACGAGTTCTGAGTCATGCCATTTGGCCTGTCATTGGCCTCCCGGGTCTTCACCAAATGCATTGCAGTGGTGGCAGCCCCCCTCAGGCATCAATGGGTCAGGGTATACCCTTATCTCAATGATTCACTCTTAGGTTCCACCCAGGAATAGGTGGAGAGGTCCAGGGACCTGGCCCTCCAGACCTGCTCTCAACTTGGCCTCCTGACCAACGAGACCAAGTGGAAGCTCATGTCTTCTCAGGTGATGTGCTTCACCGGGGCAGAGCTCGACTCTCACCAAGCCAGAGCTCAGCTCCCAGCGGACAGGGCGGGGGTTCTCTCTTCCTTTGCTCAATCATTTCAGGTTGGGCAATTGCGCCCTGCCCGGGACTTTCTGCACCTTCTGGGTTACATGGCTGCCTGCACCACTGTGGTCCCTTGGGCCAGGTGGCATATGCGCCCCCTTCAATGGGAGCTGGCCGCCCAGTGGACTCAGCACCTAGGTCCTCTCAACCAGCTGATCACTGTGACCCAGAAGATGTGGGATGCTCTTCAGTGGTGGACTGTCCTCAACCAGTTGCAGGAAGGGATCTTGTTTGTCCGCCCCGAGTCAACGGTCATCCTCACAACCGATGCCTCTCTCCATGGGCTTGGGAGCCCACATGGGGGACAACAGGGCCCTTGGATTATGGACCCCCGAGGAATCCCAGTACCACATCAACCTGTTGGAGCTCAGAGCGGTCAGACTGTCACTGACAGCATTCGTTCAGCAGCTTTGGGGTCAAGTGGTTCAAGTTCAGACGTATAATAGCACGACCATGTACTACCTCAACAAGCAGGGTGGCACACACTCCCAGCTGTTGTGCAGGGAAGTGCTCTGCATCTAGACACACTGGAGCCAACTGGAGGCAGATCTCCTAGCCATCCATGTGGCAGGAGCCTCAAATCAACTGGCGGATGCCCTCAGTCAAGATAGGTGAGACATCCACAGTGGTCTGTCCATCCAGAGGTAGCTTACAGCCTGTTCTCCCACTGGGGAAAACCAATGGTGGACCTATTTGCCTCCTGGGAAAACACCAAGCTGAGGCTGTTTCATGCCCACCCCCCAGTGGGGATCACTGCAGGGGGATGCCTTCTCGAGGCCGTGGACCCCAGGCCTTTTCTACACCTTCCCTCCATTTCCCTTTATTCACAGGGTGCTCCTCAAGGTGAGAAGGGGCAAGGCACAGGTGATCCTGGTAGCCCCAGACTGGCCATGCCAGTTATGGTATCCAGAGCTCCTCAGCAACAGGCTTCCGAGGCGTCTTCCAGCATGTTCGGACCTGTTCTCTGGCAGTCAGGGGAAGGTCCTCCATCCAGACCTTCAATCCCTGCACCTGACAACCTGGTACCTCAGTGGCTAGGGTTCCAGGCTTTGGGTCTCTCCGAGGATGTACTCACAGCAGTGGAAGCGTCCAGAAAAGAGTCGACCAGAAAGTGCTATGGAGGTTGTGGAGTCAAAAATAGTGGTTGAATTCAAGCATGCATGGGACAGTCATAAGGCAATTCTAGGGGATGGTGGTAGAAAGAAGTAGGCTGCTGGTTACCTAGGATCTGTAGCTTATCCATTAGGTAGGGAAATGGGCAGACTGGGTGGGCCAAGCGGTCCTTATCTGCCGTCAAATTCTATGTTTCTTTGGTCTCTGTCCAAAGGAGATCTTTGGTCTTCGACCCTTGAGATGCACATGGCAGCCATCTCTGCTTACCAGGCGCGGGTCAGTCAGCAGATGGTGGCACAGAAGAAGGTGGGCTGGTGCTTTTTCAAAGGCCTTGATCTCATATCCCCTTCGGGTGCGTGAACCTCCACCTCCGTGGGATTTACTGCTGGTCTTGACAAAGCTCATGGGCAAGCCATTCGAACCGATGCACAAGTGTGAGATGTCACACTTGTGAAAAACGGCCTTCCTGTGTGCCAGAAGGACAGGGGAGCTCCAGGTGCTCTCGGTGGACTCCCCTTATCTGGTCTTCCACAGGGACAAGGCTGTCCTGTGTCCCCACACGAAACTCCTCTCGAAGGTGGTGTCAGAGTTTCACCTTAACCAGGTGTTGACTCTGCCTGTGTTCTACGAACTACACCTGGGATGCAGTACAGACTCCATACTCTGGACCTGGAACAAACTGTCTCTATTATAAGGAGAGGGCAGTAGGGAAATTTGGGGTGAGGTTGCCAGCTGTTTGTCACCTATGCTGAAGCCTTCTTTAGCAGACCTGCAGCAAAGCAGACAATTACAAGATGGATTATATCTTGCATTGATCTCTGCTATAGGTTGAGGGCAAGGAGCTCCCAGCCGGATAAGAGCTCATTCTACCCACCATACCGCTGTGTCAGTGGCTGCTTCCAGGAACATCCCTATCCAGGAAATCTGTCAGGCTGCCACCTGGATTGTCCCAAGAGGGGTACTCTCTCAACTTTGCAGAGATCCCTCCGACCCAAAAGGCAGCGCAGTCTGTCACCCACACAGACAGACACCTCACTTCCAAGATTATGGGCCTTCTCAAAAACACGGCAGTGGAAGTAATTCCCGGGGCAGAGTTAATCGCAGAATCTTCCTGGACATAAAGTTTCCACTACTCATTCACACTAGTTGGGCTAGGACCGAGCGGGAGCCAAAAATCTTCAGTAGGGCCGACACTGAGGTAGGACCGCTCATGCACGGCACCTCAAGACTGTCTCACGCCGTATAGGCTATTTCGGCGTCAACCCTCCAACTGCCTCAGTTCCTTTTTTCCTGCCCTCGAGTGCGCTTCAGGGACGATGTTGCTCACCCGCCGGGAGTCAAATCTTTATCTATACGATAGCAGCATAGTCGTTCAGTATTTGATTTGGTTTTAGTATATTTATTTAGTTTTAAGTTTTTTTTTTTCCCACGAAGAACAGTAGTATTCTTCTTCAACTTGCCTTCAATGGAGTCGACCATGACTGGGCCGGTGAGGGTAGGGAGACTTCACTTGAAAACTGTTTTAGCAGGGCTGCGTCCAGTCCACTGCCCTCTTCCGGGGGGGGAGGGTCTGGCCACAGGCAGTCCAGTGCTTGAGAGGAAGTCCGGTCCTGCTGAAAGCACAAAAAGAAACGGGCCTGTTCCCGATCGAGGTCAGGGACTCTGCACTGCTCGGCTTTGAACTCTTCTTCATCCCACCGGTCGAAGAAGAAGTGGGTACTGCTCAAGGTCGCCCTCTGGTACGTCTGCACGGAGAGCCTCAATTCCCGGTGGCTGCAGTCCTAGACGTCGGGATCCTAACGTGATCAGTTTCATCATTGGGCTGCTCTTACGGAGCAGTGGGTCTGGCGGTTGTACCAACTTCCTGTGCTCGCGGAACTGACCCTGGGGCCTTCGTACCTGGGGGCCACAGAGATGTGAGCGGGCTGGTTGGGTCAACCTAGTTGCAAGGACATCTTGGGTACCGTCAATGCCGCACTCTCGTGCTTTTCCCCTTCACGTGGCTGCGGCATGGGCCAGCACAGTTGCTGCTTTCTCCTACTCCTCGTATTTTCGGGTCTCCTGCCTTGGATGCCCCAGTGTTAGGGTTGGGGTCTCCAGGCACTCGTCTGGCACCAGTTGTGGCACTGCCCTTGGTTCTGGCCTTGGCACAGCTCCTGGTGCAGTTTTCGGCCCTGGTGCCACCTTGGGTGCCGGGTTTTGACTCCGATTCAGGGAGCGCCCCTTGCTCTTTTTCTCCTTTCCTTTCTATACTATCCTTCTAGGCTACTAGGAGATAATACTGAATCTGATCCTGATCTACAGTTAGGGGCGATCTGGATGAGAATTCATCCTTTGGAGTGGAAAGCCTCTATTTCAGCAGAGCCCTTGGCCAAGGACCTTTTTTAAGTCTCTTCTGAAGAATATGAATTCCACCCTTCTCTCCAGGCTTCTGAGGTGGATCCTGGGAAGCTGTTGCGCCTTCAATATCTGCATGTTCCTGAAATCCTTGTGGAATTGACACCTCCAGTGCAGCCCTTTCGAGAATCTTTCACAGATGGTGTGGGACAGTCCGGCGCTCATTCCTTCTGTGGCAAAGTCCATAGGTAGGAAGTATGCTCCCCCTAAGGATAGGCCAATCCTTCCTCTCAAACCTTTGCAGACGTCATAGTCGTCTTGGCAGAGAATGGCAAAGCCATCCTTCCTCAGGAATCTACAGCTCGTCAGTAAATAAAGACCCCATAAGATCGACACTCTGGTGAAGTGAATGTTCACTGCTACTACCCTAGAATGCGTATTGGTAGCTACCAGGGCTATTTCAGTATGAGTATACCCTCTGACATTCGCTCAAAGCCACTGTGGAGGCTCTTCCGGAGTCGGCCATTAGTTCAGAATTTCTCTAGACCATTACTAGAGGCACCGAGTCCAACAATCAGCAACTTAAGGTGGCTATGGATGCCTTTGACACTGCTTCTAGAGCAGCAGCAGCCAGGATATGTACCTAGGCATCACTCTTGGTTAAGGACTTCAGGGTTCACAAATGATGCTCAACAGAGTCATGAACTTTCCATTCAGTGGAGTTTATCTATTTGGCCCACAAGTGGAGCAGGCACTGGAGGCCAGTCAGAAAACTAGGACTGCTATTAAGACGGCCAGACTGACCCCTGCTGCCCTCAGCGGGGTGGAAACGCCAGCAGTTTCATAACCATCAATCCTTTCATGGTAAAGGCAGAGGGGCTTTTCGCAAGAACCAAGCCCCTCAACCGCAAAAGAAAATGCAGCAGAATGCACGTGGGCCGAAGGCACCCAGTGCCACCCTCCAAAGAACCAGCCTATGTCCCACCTCAACAGCCCAAGGTGGACTTCTCTTCAGCAGTGGGGGGGGCATCTGACTCAGTTTTACAACCGGAGGAAGTCAGTCACAATGGACAAATGGGTCCTCAGGATAATTCGAGAGGGTTACTCTGAATTTTTCAGATACCCCTCCGGATCATCCACCCAAACGACAGCCCAAACTGTCTATCACTCAGTCAGACCTCCTTGCTTCCAAGACTCTGGGCCTTCTGAACAACAGGGCAGTAGAAGTGGTTCTGCAAGCAGAATGGGACACAGGTTTCTACTCCCACTACTTCCTAGTTCCAAAGAAAACATGCGGCATGCGCCCTATTCTAGATCTAAGAAAGTTAACCAAATACCTTTTCAAAGAGAAATTCAAGGTGATACCGCTAGGTACGCTCCTACCTCTGATTCATCAAAATGATTGTCTGGCTTCCCTGGACATGCAGGACACCTACCAACATGTCCTGGTGCACCCAAGCTACCACAAGTACCAATGATTTGTGGCTCTGGGCCAGCACTACCAGTTCAAAGTCTTGCCCTTTGGACTGTCCTTAGCACCTCGCGTCTTTACAAAGTGCTTTGTAGTACTCGCAGTGCATCTCAAGAATCTCAGAGTTCAAGTGTTCCCGTACCTGGATGATTGGCTCCTAGCGAGTTCCTCCAGACAAGGAATGCAGGAAGCGGTGGCCACAGCTTCCAAGTTCCTCACGTCCATGGGAGTTCTGAATCTGGAAAAATCGCAGTTTCAGCCCTCTCAACAGCTCCTCTTCATAGGAGCTCTCCTGGACACCTCCAGAGCAAGAGCCTTTCTCCCAGAAGACCGGAGAAACGATATTCTCCAGATGGCTCACTTCATCAAGGAGAACAGCTTGGTTCGTTCTCTCTCGATGCAGCACATGCTGGGTCTCATAGCGTCGTCGGTGTTCACGGTGCCCCTGGCTCATTTGCAAGTGAGTACCACACAATGGATGCTCATTACTCAGTGGTCTCCAACCACACATCTGCAGTCCTTTCACATCAAGGTGATGGAACCCCTAATGAGGTCACTCACCTGGTGGACTCAGGAGGAAAACCTTCTTGAAGGTTTTCCCTTTGCCCCACTGGAGAGACAGATCACCATCACCACAGATGTATCTCTGATCGGTTGGGGAGCTCACTGTCAGGATCTCCACACCCAGGGCCTGTGGAGTCAGGATGAGTCTCAGCTACACATAAATGTCCTGGAAATGAGAGCTGTCCTAGCCCTGAAGGATATCCTGTGTCACAAAGTAATTCTCCTTCAGCCGGACAAAAAGGCAGTGATGTATTACATCAACAAACAGGGTGGAGCACACTCTTACCCTCTGTGCAGGGAAGCCATGAGAATGTGGGAATGGTGCCTCGAGCACGAAGCCCTGATCCAGGTGGTCTACCTGCCAGGAATCCAGAACAGTCTGGCGGATCGCCTCAGCAGAGCGGAGGTGAATCCACATGAGTGGTCTCTCGACTCAAACGTCATGCAGTCGCTCCTCAAGAGTGGGGCATTCTGGACCTGGACCTTTTGCATCCTCACCAAAGTAAAATTGCCTCTATTCTAATCCAGAACCTGGCCTTTTCTGCCAGGATGCATTCAGACTGTGGTGAACAGGGCAGCATTCTGTACACATTTCCTCCTCTTCCATTAATTCAGAGGTGCTGCTCAAGCTGGAGGCACGGGGTGCAGCGTGATTCTCATCACCCCATGCTGGCCTCGTCAGATATGGTTTCCGTTAATCAACAGATTATCGGAGGTTCCACTGAGACAACTACCACTTCAGATGGACCTCCTAACCCAGGGCCCAGTGGTTCATCCCAACCTGAGGTCCCTTATTCTCCATGCCTGGCTCCTGAGGAGATAAAAGTAGGTAGGTTCAACGTCTCCCATAAAATCTCAGATATTCTCCTAGCAGTGCGTAAGCCATCCACTAGGAAAACCTACATGGCAAAGTGGAAACGATTCTCCATCTGGTGTGCAAAGTCCTCCCTGGACCCCTTTTCTTGCTCACCAAACAAGGTGTTTGCTGGCACGCAGAGTCCCCCCATGGGGACCTGGATCCTGATACCTGGGAAGGTGCACCTTTCATGTCCGGGGGCACAGCGCACGGCCATCAGCTGCCAAGACCACCCCGCAATTTCCACCTGTATTTTCTCCCCTGAAGTCGGACGTGCAGTGGCATTGGAACAGTACATGCCAACACGCTTCAGCCCTCGGCTGTATGTCACCATCTGCAGTGCTGCTGGCTTCTGCCAGTTGCTGCTGCAGAGCGACATAGACCCCCTTACCCACCCCAGAGAGAGGAGAGCTGTCATGGGACGCTCAATCCTCCCTCTCCCCTGCCGATCCCTGATGACCTAAGTCCATTCCCGAACCTGGGTCACTGGCATGGTGCGAGGTGTGGCGTCTAGTGCCTCAACCCTCAGTGCCACCAGGCCAGCCAGGTCAAGAGGTTCCTTAAAGGTATCCTCCACACTAGGCCATCAGTCAGGAGATCGGTAGCCACTTGGGATATAAACGTTGTTCTAGACCTGCTCACCCTTAAACCATTCAAGCTTCTAGCAACCTGCGAGTTGAAGTTCCTGACCTGCAAGGCTGCCTTCTTTGTAGCCATTACTTTTGCTTGCAGGGTGTCTGAAATACATGCGCTGGTCACAGACCCACCGTATGCAATATTTCACAAGGACAAGGTGGTTCTCGGAACTCACCCTAAATTTCTTCCAAAAGTAGTCTCAGAATTCCACCTGAACCAGTCTTGCTCCTTCCGACCTACTTTGCAAACTTTCAGAACGATAGGGAACGTGCCCTACATTCTCTGGATGTGAAGAGGGTTTTGCGGTTCTACATTGACCAAACGAAGATTAGCAAATCCAAGCAACTCTTTGTCTCATTCAGCATGGCCTGGTTGGGTCAGCCTGTTGCCATCAGGTGCATGTCTCCGCCATTGCTATTCGATGTCGCAGGTCAAGCTGGAAGGAAGAGTATATGCCCACTCTACCAGAGCAGTCGCGGCATCTCTGGCAGAAATTCAGAATGTGCCCATTGCAGACATCCGCAGTGCGGCCACTTGGAGCTCTGTGCACAGCTTTGTGAAGCACTGTGCCTTGAATGTCCATGCCAGATAGCATCCATCCTTTGGCAGGACAATCCTTAATGGACTTCTGTCCTGAGTGAGCTCCTCTCTCTCCTGCCGCCCTTCTTGGGGGATTATTTTGGCTCGGTACTCTTCCACTAGTGTGAATGAGTGGTGGAGACTTTATGTCCATGAAGATACGTAAATTAATTACATACCTACGTAATTCTTGATCTTCATGGACGAAGTCTCCACCACTCATTCACACGCCCATTTACCGTCCCTCGAGCTCACTTATCTTGTTTTTGGTCTTCACTCCCTCGTTGGCTGGGCTGTGAAGATGCTGATGAGTTGACCCTTCTTACTTGGGTCGTTCGGGCTATCTTATGTCCAACATGGGTTAGTTTTACTAGGTTAGTTTACGCTGCACCTCCTCTGTAAAACAGGTACTGAAACGATTGGAGGGTCGATGCCGAGATAGCCTATATGGCACAAGCCAGTCTCGCGGTGCTGCACATGCACGGTCCTACCTCTGCGCCGGACCTCCTGAAGATTTTTGGCTCCTGCTTGGTCCTAGCACTTCCGGCGTAGTCCCACTAGTGTGAAGGAGTGGTGGAGACTTCATCCAAGAAGATCAAGAATTATGGTAGGTACGTAATTTGCATTTTCTACTCCCAATACTTTCTGGTTCCAAAAAAGATGGGGCATGCATTCCATTCTCGACTTCAGAAAACTGAACAAGTTCTTGTTCTGAGAGAAGTTCAAGTTGGTCTCCTTGGGGACATTTCGGCCACTTCTTCAGCAGCATGACTGGTTGGCGTCATTGGACATGCAAGATGCCTACCAGCACATTCCAGTACACCCAAATCACCGCAAGTGTCTACACTTTGTGGCCTTTGGGCAACATTACCAGTTCAGAGTCCTGCCCTTTGGGCTCTCCTCAGCACCTTGAGTCTTTATCAAGTGTTTTACAGTTCTCGCTGCACACCTTGACTTGAGTCTTCCCATACCTAGGCGAGTTGGTTTTGGCAAGCCCTTCAAGGCAGGAGACACAGAAAGCAGTGTTCACAGCATCTCAATTCCTTACCTCTGTGGGGATCTTGCTGAATCTAGAAAAGTCACAGCTTCAACCCTCTCAGCAACTCCTCTTCATAGGAGCCCTGTTAGATACTGCAGAAGCAAGGGTTTTTCTCCTAGAGGACAGGAGGAACAACATTCTCCAGATGGCTTGTTTCATCAGAGAGAACAACCATGTCCGAGCTCACTCCATGCAACGGATGTTAGGCCTCATGGTCTCCTCCATCTTCAGTTTCTCTAGCTCTTTTGCACAAGAAGACCACTCAGTGGATTCTCAGCGTGCAATGGAACTCCATGACACATCTGCAGACTTATCCCATTAAGGTAATAGGACATCTGTGGAGGTCATTGGGGTGGTGGATGCAAGAGGACAACCTCCTACAAGGGCTGCCCTTTTCCCCACTGGAATCTCAAATCACCATCACCACAGATGTGTCCCTGCTCGGCTGGGGTGCTCACTGCTAGGATTTCCACACTCTGGGAGTGTGGACCTAGGAGGAGTCTCACCTTCACATAAATGTTCTAGCGATGAGAGCAGTCCTATTCACCCTCAGAGTCCTGGAAGATGATGTCAGCCAGAAGGTAATCCTTCTTCAGATTGACAGCAAAGCGGTGATGTATTACATCAACAAGCAGGGCGGAGCACACTTCTACTCTCTATGCAGAGAAGCCATGAGAGTATGGGAATGGTGCCTCAAGCACAAAATTCTTATCCAGGCAGTTTACCTGTGAGAGCACAGAGCGATCTGGCAGACCAACTCAGCAGGATGGAAGTGGATCCTCACAAGTGGTCACTTGCTTCAGACATCATGCAGTCCCTCTTTGACGAGTGGGGCAGTCCAGACCTAGACCTATTTGTGTCCCCACTCAGTGCAAAACTGCTTCTATTCTGGCCCAGAAATCCAGAACCTGGCATTTTCTGTCAGGATGCATTCTGGCTGCAGTGGACAAGACATTTTCTGTACGCATGTCCTCCTTTCCCGCTAATTCAGAGGGCACTGCTTAGACTCAAGGCACAAGGGGACAAGATGATTCTAATTGCTGTTTACTGGCCTCAACAGATATGGTTTCCCTTACTCGACAAATTGAGAGACCCCTCCAAAACAACTGCCACTGCGGATGGACCTCCTGACACAGTCCCTGGTCCACCCCAACCTGCACTCTCTTCACTTCCGCACCTGGCTCCTGAGGAGATAGAGGTGAGCAGGTTTAAAGTTTCTCAGAGGATTACAGACATCCTCTTGGCAGCTCATAAACTTTCTACCAGTAAGACTTACACTGCTAAATGGAAGCGCTTTTTGGAATGGTGCACTAGGATATGTTTGAATCCTATTCAGTGTCCGCCAAATAAAGTATTGCAGCACCTGTTAGACCTCTCAGATGCAGGATTGCAACACTGTTTGGTAAAAGTACACCTGTGTGTGCTCTCTGCCTATCATGAGCCGGTCCGGAACATGACCCTGGCTCAGTTGCCTCTATTCAAAAGATTCTTCAAGGGCATTCTAGACACAAGGTCTCTGGTCAGAAAAACGGTTGCTGCTTGGGATATTAATCTGTTAGATACGCTCACTCACAAACCCTTTGAGCCTCTAGCCGCATGTGATTTAAAGTTTCTGACCTGGAAGACGACCTTCCTAGTGGCCATCAGTTCCGCTTGTAGGGTCTCTGAAACGCATGCTTTGGTCGTGAACCCCCCACCCGTATCTTTCACAAAGACAAGGTGGTACTCGTGCATTGACTCTAAATTCTTACCTAAGGTGGTTTCGATTTCCACCTCAGCCATCCCCTGGTTCTCCCCACTTACTTTTCCAACTTCCAAATTGAAAGAGAGCACTCTTCATTTCATAGATGTTAAAAGGGCTCTTTGTGTCTACATCAGTAGAACTGGGGATATCCACAAGGACAGGCAACTCTTGTTTCCTTCAGCGCGGCCCAGATGGGTTATCCAGTATCCATCAAGTGCATCTCTGCTTGGATAGTGGCATGCCTATGCCATTGTTACTCTATGGCACAGGTTAAGTTGGAAGGCCAGGCGCTCGCCCACTCCACTAGAGTGGTGGCTGCATCCCTGACAGAGTTTCACTCTGTTCCCATTGCTGACATTTGCAAGGTGGCTACTTGGAGCTCAGTGCACACTTATTGTAAAGCACTACACTCTGGATGTCCATGCCAGACGGCATACTTCCTTTGGCAGGATAATCCTTAATGGACTTCTGTCCTGAGTGAGCTACATCTCCTACCGCACTGCTCAGGGGATTGGTTTAGCTTGGTACTGTAACTCAGAGGTATGAATAAATGGTGAAGACTTAAAGTCCAGGAAGATATGAAAATGACATACTCCCCGTAATTCTTGATCTTCTTGGACAAATCTTCACCATTTATTCATATGCCCACCCGCCATTCCCTGAGCTCACTCAATCTGTTTCCAGTCTTCACTCCCTCGGTTGGTTTGAGCTGTGAAGTCATTGTTTACATTGGCCCTTCTTTTTTTTTTTTATTTTCCACCCTTTATTTCTTCACCGTTGGGCGAGGGCATCTCTCAGAGGTGCCCACACGACCTGTTGCATCTAATCCCCGCTAAGATCTCCCTCTTTTGGGACCCCTTAAGGACTTTCCAGCCTCCCAGGGGAGGGAACGCCACCTACCTGGTGGCCTTTCTGGAATTAGAGGGTCCGTCCTGGTCGTGGGCCTGGGGGGACTGTTGGAGGGATGGTCTGGCACTGGGGATGTGGGCTTGGCCTCTGGAGCTCTCGTCGCCTCCCTGATCCTCCGGGGTATTTTGGCTTTTTCCAATGATGTCCTCTGCCGCCACTCCACCCCCAAGTTACGGCAGCACAGGTTCCTTGCGCTGTCCCCGATTTCCATTAGGGGCCGACGAGGAGCAGTGCTTGGCCCGGATCCCTCCCCCGGGAAGGGAGAGCAGTCCTCCAGATGCTCGATCCCTTCCCTCCTCTTCCAACCCCCGGCAGCCCAAGTTCATTCTCGAACTCGGGTTGCCGGCGTGGCACAAGATGTGGTGTCCACCTCAGTGCCACCAGGCCAGCCTACATTGACCTTTCTTACATAGGTCACAAAGGGCTATCTTATGCCCTTGTTAGGTTAGTTGTTTATCTAGTTACCATATACTGCAACTCCTCAGTCAAAAACGTACTGAAGTGGTTGGAGGGTCGGCGCTGAGATAGCCTGTACGGCGCAGGCCAGTCTCACTGCGCTATGCATGCGTGGTCCTGTCCCGGCACCAGCCCTCTGGAAGATTTTTGGCTCCCGCAGGGTCCCGGCACCTCCAGTTTGTAACCCATAAGTATGAATAAATGGTGAAGACTTGTCCAAGAAGATTAAAAATTACGTAGAGTACATAATTTTCATTTCTCCACCTGTACTGGTTCAGATGCACAGTAAAAGCCTTTTGAGGTTGAGAATTTTGTTATGTTGGAGTGTTTTTGACAGGTGCTGTCTTTGTAGCTCTAACAAAGGCTTTTGACACAGTGAATCACTCTATATTACTAAATAAACTTGGGTCCGTGGGAGTCTCAGACTAAACTATACTATGGTTCTCCAGCTCTCTTTCCAACAGGCATCAGGGGATCAGGATTGGCTCCATCAACTCTGACTACCTTACCCATTTCCCTGGGCGTCCCTTGGGGATCCATCCTTGGTCCCCTGCTATTCTCGCTACACATTAAAGGAGATAAGTACTGCAGAAAAACGTTTCCTAACTGTTAAAAAAGCTATAAATAATAAACAGTGGCCTTTGTGTGTTTTGTATTTTAAATGTCAGGAGTTCACATTTATGCCTTGCCACTGTGATTTTGTATCGGGAGTCGGCGTGTGGCAGTTTTTGAAAATGCCGATGTCACAGACTCCCGATACAACATTCAGTTAACTTTTGCAGTATTCACTTCACACAGTAGTACTCCTCAACTGCTTTAACATGAGACTGCTGCTATTCTGGCACTTGTAAAAAAAAAAAAGACCAACCAAAAGAACCGTCTCTGAGCACCGACTCGACCAGTGTTCATTGCCTGAAGCTTTCAGAAGAGATCTTACTTCGAGAGGGCTCTTGCAGTAGGTAATCACCTTGAGAACTGTGCCTTCTGGTGTCAGGACGTCATGGAAACTTTAGCTAGCAGTATCTGATGGATGACCGCCCACCAGATGTCACGTGATTGACATCAGCGTGACCCTATATAGCTGGCGGTCCCTGCGCCCATCTTCGAGTTTTTTCCCACCATCGACCTGAGCACGTTGGACCTCGTGGAGAATGTGCGCTGCAGTTTGACTGCTTTCTTCGGATGAATATCCATTTTCTTTCTTCACAACTGAATTTGCCTGACACCTGTTCACGTTCCAGGTATGTAAAATGTCCTGGCGGACAGTCTCAGCTGCACCAGAGTAAGAGCCCATGAATGGGAGTTCAATCAAGAGGTGATCGACCACATTTTTGACCTATGGGGTCGTCTGTACCTGGATCTGTTTGTCTCCCCATACAGTGCAAAACTACCCAAGTTTTGCTCGCTCCTGGGCATGGTGTCTTTTGGCAAGACATGCTATCTCTCTACTGGACAGGGAGGTTTTTGTACACCTTCCCTCCCTTTCCAGTTCTGTAGAGGGAGCTGCTCAAGCTTCAGGCAGAGGAGAGACACAATCTGACTTCAAGAGGGCTCTTGCAGTAGGTATTCTCATATAGGATTGACCTGCCGGGCGTCTGGACCCAATGGAAAAATTTCTAGCTAGCAGTCTCTGGTGGGAGACCACCCCCACGTCAGGTGATGGTATAAAGGGTCGGTCCCCCACGCCCGCCTTCCAGTTCTTTCCTGCCATCGGCTTGTCAAAGTTCCTCACAGTAGAGTTCAACGCTAGTCAGTTATTCTTCGGTCTAGTTTTCAAACTTTTCAACCCTTATTTTTCTCCCTTTTTCAAACAATTGTTCGATTTGCCGTGTATGTCGTCCTCAACACCCTCCGAATCGTTTAAGCATAAGTGCGGCTCTCAACTGCCACACAAGATTGGTCATTCCTTGTGCCTCTTCTGTCTGGGCCCAGACCACCCCGTGGAGAAATGCCAACACTGCCAGCAATGCAACTCTGCTACCCGGAAAAGAAGGCAGCAGTACCTGGAGGCCCATACTCTAAAGAAAAAGATGGCATCCATGGAGAAGGACCGGAAGAAGTTAAGGCAGGCGTCCACTTCCCCCAAAGGTCAGAAAAAGAAAAGGGACAAGGAGAAGCATCGGGAGCGGGAATCTACTTCCACGGCTACCGCGGCTCCAGCTGGAGTTGTGGTGTTGAAGGTAACATGCCCTCCGAGGGATCACTCCATGACGACCGTCTTGGTGGTCACCAAGAAGGTGTTGCCCCTCCCATCTGGCTCGCGCTCAGGCCCTTCGGGAGCCTCCTGGGAAAAGGAGGCCTCTGCTCCCGAGAGGACCGCTTCCACCATGTGGTCCTCGGGTTTGAGCGAGTCCGCTAAGTCAGTTGTCGGTTCCACCGATATCCTTCCAGACGAGGCTGCTAAGCCACTCACTCCTTCAGGAGGGCGCCCAGCCAAACTCTCACCTGACAAGGCCGCATCTCCAGCACAACCTTCCTCTGGCAAGGGATCCGATAAGTCGAACGTCGGCTCCTCAGACTCACGCCCAGATCTGGCCGATAAGCTGGACGTCAGCCCCACCAACACCCGCCCGGCTAAGGAGCCTGCGCCGGACCCCCTCGATAGATCTGACGCTCCAGGCTCTCCGCAACATGTTGCTTTGCCCTCTGAGGTCCCTGCGTCCCCATTGCTGACCTCTGGGGACTCTAATCCTCTCTCCCCGGTCATTGCAGAGGACCTCAGCATGCTGCCGTCAGGGCCCCCTCCTTCGGGACCAGACACCCTGAAAACACCGGCCTACCTGACACTGGCCAACATCCCTTTACTGGACGGTGTTCCTACGCCGGGCCCGACGTTCGTGGGGCCAGCCTTCCCTGTGTCTGGCCTGCCAGCTGGGCCTCTGCCAGGTCCCATTGTGCCCCCAAAGCCCCTGGCTCCTGGGTATCCAGCACCTCCATACCCGACGCCTGGTTTCCTGCCATCAGGTTATGGATACTCTTATTACAGATATCCTCAGTTTCCGTGGCTCCCTCTTCCTCCTCCTCCTCTGCCACCCATGCCCCAGCTGCCGACGGAATTGAAGGAGACTCTGGCCTGATTGTGGGCTGAGGCCAAGACTCAACTCACCAGAGAGGTAGAGAGTCGTCTACTGATGCCGGACCCTTTGCAGGATCCACTGCATCGGAGACAGGAGATTCCTTCCCCTTTACTCAACACCAGAGGAGAGCCCTCTGATGCCCGGGGTGAGGAGGACATGCGCCCCAGGGAACTCCCAAAAGGGACTGTTCTAGGAGCGTGGATATGTTGTTCATCCACACTCTCTGGCATGTCCCTTTCCCCTCTAAATCTGGCTGGAAAGTCTTCAAGCTGGCTCCTCCCACCCACCCGGGTGGTAAATACCTCGGCTCTGCCCCATTACACCAGATCTTCCTTTCCGCTGGAAGATTCAGGTTCCCTCATGCTATTTCAGCAGTTCGTAGGCCCTGGGTTCTCAGCGACGGTTTTCACCGCAAACGCTTTCTGTAAAACTAATTAAGAGTTTACGATTCCCATCCGAGCGCATCAGACATGGAGGACAAATCATCCCCCAGATTTCACCAGTGTCCCTGCGGACAGAAAATGTTGCACACTGATCCCCACCTCTTGTGTGTCTACTGCTTGGGTGTCGTACATGACACCACCTCTTGCACCATCTGTCTGGCCTTCCATCCCAACGTCCTGGACGACACAAGGCACGCCTAAAATTGTGGAGACCAGAGCTGCGCGATCCACCAGTGAAATCAAAGGAGGCAAGGTGGGCAGTTTCCATGGCCACGGGATCCACTCGAGCAGCTCGATCAGATGTATGGCTTTCGGGTTATGTAGCAAGCTGCCCGCTTTGGCCAGCTGAAGTTTTTCATGCTCCTTAACCTTGGCTTTACCTTCACTGGGTCCTTTCGTGAGCTGTGCCAGTCTCTCCCCACCAGGGGTGAGGCGCCCTTGGGCGCGCACTCCTCCCACCCTAGGAAAAGGGACAAGGACCCCAAGACTTCTTCATCCCGAAGGAGACGTTCCTGGGACTGAGAGAGGTCCGACTCTCAGGAACTTGCGGTCTCGACCTCGGTTGAGATCGCTTCCTCGGCTGCTGGCTTCTCAGACCTTCTGTCAGGCCAAGGCACCGAGGCTGAGGAAACGACTGAACTGGGCAAGATTTCTCTCAACCCAATCGAGCCTTTGTTGCCAACTCCTTGGAAAGGACACCTATCCTTTCCTTCCCTGATGCGGAGACCCAGCCGTTGGGTGTCCCAATCGAGGGAAAGGTGCTGGAACCTCTGTTCTCCCCAACTCTGGCTTCTTCCAATCGAACAAGCTGACCCCATCGGTCTCGATCGAGGACCAGGGCTCCTTCGCTCGAAAAACTGAAGAAAGGTCACAAGCACTCCAGGAAGAGGCGTCGCCACCAATCCTCATCCTCCTCGGATGAGGAGAGAGACTTCAACGGAAGCTCCGTCGACATTATGAGGATCTCATGTGGCAACAGCTGATTCTGACCGGTCAAAAGCCGGCTCCACCGGCAACACCGGCCATTACTTGGTCCCAGGGTCTCTGGCTGATGCCAGACGCCAACCCCTCCGGAACCGAAGGCCTCGGTTCCCCCACCTGTAGGGCCGGCACACATTCCAGCTCGGCCTTTTTCAGTCTCCCCACCGATATTGGTGGACCCACCGCCTAAGCTGCATCAAGAAGGGGCTCCCTCAAAAGAGGACCAGACAGACACCAGCCTCCCCTGTCGTCTGTCCATTACTGTTGTCCCCGGCGTATCGGGAGCATAGGCGGAGACCTTATATCCCACTCTTCAGACTCTGATGCCACTGGTCTGCACCTCGCATCCGGGGGGTGATGAGTCATCAGTGGCAGACTTGGAGAAGGTCCTTCCCTCTTTCAGAGCATCCTCTGCCTGATTTTTGAATTGACTGGAATGCCCTTGAACCTTTCCAAAGAAGGTGGAATACCCACCCACTGTGTCCCGCGAGGAGGATACTGACGGAGGGCCTTCAGTGGCCGGGCCATTGTTGGCCCTGCCCTTGAGCTATGGCAGTGCCCTGCCTCCTGCCCAGCTCCACCTGCCCGCATGGCCTCGCAAGTACACGGTACACATGGCGTCCCTGGCAGGTTTCACAGAGCATCCCTCGGCTGAGAGCCTTGTGACCACTTCTGTGTTTAGACGCACAGGTGGCTCAGCTGACACTGACCGCCCTGCGGACAAGGAGTCCAAGAATATGAACCATTCTGCCCAGAAGGTTTATGCGGCCTCATCCTTGGGCCTTTGTCAGGCCAGCTCGGCTGTGATCATGGCACACTTCTTCTGTTATGCCCTCTTATGGTCACTAGATGAAGTCCTCCTTCATCTCCCAGCAGACGTGCAGACCATGGTGAAGCAGGTCTGTGACCAGGGCCGTGGTTGTTGTGAAACAGCAGCTCCAGACGGCCCTAGACATTGGAGACTCCTGTGCCCACTCCTTAGCAGCCGTGGGCACCAGCCTGCAGAGCCTGGCTGAGGCTATCCTCCTTTTCCGGCGGTTACACATTGTGCAAGTTAGCGGATATGCCCTTCCTTGGCACCAACCTCTTCGGGTCTGGGAGTGGCAGGTCACCTCCAGCAAATAGAGCAGTCCAATGCCGCTTGATGCTACCTCTGCAAAGGGTTCTTCGGCAAGAACCAGCAGAAGCTTAATAAGAAGAAGCCCTTCGGCACTCTTTCCCTCGTGGGTTCGTGTCGCCCATCAAGGAAGCCAGCAGCAACAGCAGGCTCAAGCTTGGTGCCCCAGGCCCAAGCAGGGTCCCTCAACAGCCCCTGTAAAGGAGACCAAGGTGTCGGTCCAGGAGCTCCTCCAAGTTTGCTTAGTATCTGGTCAGGCCTGACCCCCACACCCGCCACGCATCAGCTCTGGGTCCTCCCGCTGTGGGCCGGCTACACTTTCTTTCCCGCCTGGTCCATCACTCGGACAGGTGGGAGGTTCTGGAAGGGTCGGCCAGGACCGCCTCTAGAATGCAAGCAGTGCCCTCCCAGCCGAGCTCCGGCACCTCGGGAGGAAAGGATCTCAGTCGGACTCGAATAGTCCTTCTGGACGACATTGCTCAGCTCCTCTGCAAGGAGGCAGTAGCTCCAGTGCCGGATCCTCCTACAGACCCAGGGTTCGTGTCCAGGTACTTTCTGGTCCCCAAGCAGACAGGGGGGTTGGTGCCCCATCCTAGATCTCCATGACCTGAATCAATATCTCAGGTCTCGCACCTTCCAGATGATAATTCTGAACCAGATCATACCATCTCTGGAGCGAAACATGTGGTTCTGTTCACTGGATCTGCAGGATGCATTCTTTCACGTCCCAATCCATCCGTCCCACCAGTGGTTCCCCCACTTAAGGATCGAAGGGACCCTGTACGAGTTCCGAGCCATGCTGCTCGCCTGTCATCAGCCCTCGGGTCTTCACCCAAGCATTGCAGTGGTGGCAGCCTCATCTTCAGCGCCGAGGGTTCTGATATACCCTATCTCGATGACTGGCTCCTGCAGGTTCCTCCCTTCAGGAGGTGGAGATGTTCAGGATCTGGCCTCCTAACTTGCTTCCCACCTCGCCTTCCTTATCAACGAGGCTGGGTTGGAACCATGCCTCTCAGGTGATGGGTTTTATCGGGCAGAGCTCGGAGGCTCGCTGCCAGAGCTCGGCTCCCAGCTGGCCAGAAGGTGGAGGGCCCTACCCTTGCCTAATCATTTCTGGCTGGGCACTTGAGCCCTGCTTGGGACTTTTCTGCGCTTCTGGGCTGCATGGTCATGCACTTGGTGGTCTGTTGGGCCAGGTGGGTGCATGCGCCTCCACGAGAGCTACTAGTGGAATGGGTCACTCGACCAGTTGATCACTGTAACCCAGAAGATGTGGGACGCTGCCCAATGGTGGACCATCCCAGACCGATTGCAGGGAAGGAATCTCTGCTTTCTCCGCCTCGAGCCGATGGTCGTCCTGACGACTGATGCCTCTCTCATGGGTTGGGAGCCTACATGGGGGACAACCAGGGCTCACAGGTTCTGGACCCTGAGGAGTCCCTCGATGCTCACATCAACCTGTTGGAGCTCAGAGCAGTCAGACTGGCTCCTGTCAGCTTTCACCCTCAGTCTGGGGTCAAGTGGTTCCTAGTTCAGATAGACAGTACCACCACCATGTATTACCTCACCAAACAGGGCTGCACGCACTCCGCCTGCTGTGCAAGGAGGCATGGCCCAACGGCAATCTCGCCAGTCAAGCGTTGGAAGCGGATCTCCTTGTTATCCATGTGGCAGGAGTCTCGAACCAACTGGCGGATGCTCTCAGCCGCTAGGCCATACATCACACGAGTGGTCTTTCCATCCAGAGGGGTAGCTCAATCTGTTCTCCTGCTAGAAACCACTGGGACCTGTTTGCTCTCCATGGAGAATACCAAGCTAGAGATTGTAACATGCTCGCCTCAGCAGGGGCTCGCTGAAGGATGCCTTCTCGAGGCCGTAGACCCCTAGGCCTTCTCACACCTTTCCTCCATTTCCCTTTGATCCAGCAAGGTGCTACTCAAGGTGAGGAGGGACAAGACGTAAGGTGACTTGCGTAGCTCCCAGATTGGCCCCTCCAGTTCTGGTATCCAGATCTCGTGTCTCAGCTGCAGGGCCCGGAGCGGCTTTTGTACACGCCTCGACCTGATATCATTGGAACTAAGGAAAGGTATTCCATCCAGATCTGAATCCTTGCACCTCACGGCCTGGTACCTGAGCTGCCAGGAGTTCCAGGCTCTGAGTCTTCCGAGGAAGTTCATACCGTGATGGAGGCATCTCATATGGAATCGACCAGGAAATAGTTAGCCTCTCAAATGGAAAGGTTTCCATTTGGTGTCAGGGTAAGAGTCTGGCCCCTTATCCTGCACTGTGGCTAACATTTTAGACTACCTTTTGTCTCTCTCCAAAGGGGTCTACGGTCAACACCTTCGTGGCACCTGCTGGCAGCCATCTCATAGCTTATCGGCACAGGCCAGCTTAGCTGACTCGCTGGCACAAGAGAGCAGTGGTCGGGTGCTTTTTCAAAGTCCTGATCACATATCCTCCAGTGCGTGAACCTCCACCTCCATGGGATCTCTTACTGGTTTTGGCAAAGCTGATGAGCAAGCCATTCAAACTCGTGCACAAATGTGAGCGCTCTCACTTGTCGTAGAAGTTGGCCTTCCTGGTGGCTATCACATCAGCCAGAAGGACAGGGGAACTCCAGGCACTTTCGGTGGACTCCCCTTATCTGGTCTTTCACAGGGACAAAGTTGTCCTGCGTCCCCACCCGAAATTCCTTCCGAAGGTGATGTCAGAGTTTCACCTTAACCAGTTGTTAACTCTGCTGGTATACTACCCTAACTACACCTTGGATGCCGAGTATAGGCTCCATACTCTGGACCTCAGACGTGCTCTCTCCTATTATAAGGAGAGGACGGCAGAAATTCGGAGAGAGGTTCACCAGCTGTTTGTCACTACACGTGAAGCCGCTTCTGGCAGACCTTTCAGCTGGCAGACCATTGCAAGATGGATTACATCTGCGCAGGTTCATGCTATGAAATTGAAGGGCCAAAGAGCTCATTCCCCACCCGCCTATGGCTGCATCGGTGGCTGTTTCCAGGGACATCCCTATCCAGGAGATCTCTGTCGGCTGCTACCTGGACGCTGGCAAACACCTCTGGCCACCACCATATCGACCTCCTGAGTCGCTGAGATGCTGGTTTTGAGGCCTGCTCTCCAATCTTCTGTTTCCTGCTAGTGGGTGTGCACTCTTGCCTCCCTCCTCCCGAGAACTGCTTGGAGTTCTGTTAGAGTGGATGAACAACATATCCACGCCCAGAAGAACAGGTTACTCACCTGTATTGGTAGTTCTAGGGACATGGATATGTTGTCCATCCACACCCACAAGGCGGTTCCTTGCCACTTTAATTGCTGCCGGAAGGCCTTCGTTGGCTCCTCCCACCCACCCAGGTGGTAAAACTCGGCTCCCCCATGACGCCAATCTTCCTTACCGCTTGGAAACTAAGGTCTCTCCTTAGCTGCCTCATGCTTTAGACTGGATTCTAACTCTTCGGTTCGTCCGAAACTGGTTTTGAAGTTTTCAAACTTCGGTCTCATCTTCCCTGTGGTCATGGTGACAGATCTATTCCCAGCTGGAGGTGCCCTGTGGCAGAAAAATGTCCAGGACGGATCCGCATCCCAGCACGCATGCTCACTGCCCAGCCCAGATCACCACCGCAGGGCCTGCGAGTTGTGCCGCCTTTCTCGGCCAACGCCCGATAATGCTCGCGCTGCCCAATTGGTTTGGGCACCCCTTTAGCGTTTTTCCCTCACTGGTAATCAAAAGAGGGCTCGTTGGCGGTGTCCGCGGTGGCTGGCTCTCGCTGGAGCAGCTCGAGCAGATGATCGCCCCGAGGAGGAGTAAGCGGCTCGAGCTGCATCTTCCTCCTCCCTCGGTCAGGTATTATCCCGCCTGAGTTCCTCAGACTGGCTCATCTAGGAGAGCTTTGTCAGCCCTTTCCACCTAAGGAGAGGGGCCCGGGACATCTCTTCTCTCGGCCCAAGAAGAAGGAGTCTTCGGAAGTCCCACCATCGCGTCAGGAGCGGGAGATGTCCCTTCCCCGGACAGCCGACCGCCGACTGGGTCGGAGTTGCGTGTGCTCAGGCCGCGGTTTCACGGTGTCCCTGTCAGACCAGCCTGTCAAGACCTTGCCGACGCAGTCAAGATTTTTCTCAACCCGCCGGATCGGTTGCTCCACTGGCGAAGCCGACAACCACCTCTCACTGTTCCCTGTGGAGACAGAGGATCTGCTTGCGCCTTCAGGGCCGTAGTCCCGGATAAAGTGTCGAGTCGAGGAAGAGCTGGTGTCCCCCGCCTCCCTTCCCAGACCCACCGTGCTCCCCAAGGGTCTCTGTCTCAGACTTCATCTCGGTCAAGCTGCTCCCACCTACATCGCCAGTCTCAGTCTCAGTCCTCAAAGTATCTTGCACTGTTCCTCCTCATCCTCTTCCTCGGATGAGGGGGAGGCTTCAACGCAAATTACGCTGACATTATGAAGAGCTTATGTGGTAGCAGCTACTGCTGTCCAGGACTAAACTGACCTCGGGTTCAGCCCCAGCCATCAAGTGGCTGTCGCCAGAATCGATCAAGCAACCGCCACCCCAGCCGAGATGCCTCGCTCTAGGCTCAGATGTTCGCCTAAACCGGTTGCTCCAACCGATTGTGGTGGAACCTCCGCCCACAACCGAAGTCTGGGCACATCGACTGGTGATTCTCGGTCGGGTCACGGCCTGCCCCACAGGTTGTCGGTCACCCTCACCCGACCGCCTTCGGCAGGTAGAGGGGTGGCTCAGGGCCGAGGCAGCTCTTCGCAGACTCTTTGAATCCGACGATGACTCCTCCCTGTTCTCCAGGCAGGTCAACCTGGAGTCCTCCAGGGGCTAGTCATTGGACGATAGCCCATCGTCATCTTGGGTCTGGTTTCTCACCACCGCGAGTCCACCGGGATGCAGCCCGAGCTCTGTGTCCAACGGGGCTGGCGATCCCCTGACCTGGAGGATACTGCACCCAAGGGATCTCACTGAGGCTCCTTTCCGGTGGCTGAGAGGCCATTGTCCGCCCAGCCTTTGGAGCTCTGGCAGTGGCCTGCTTCCCTGTCCTGCACCCTCTGCCAGGATGGCCAGGAAGCATACGTCCTCACCGCTCTTGCCCGGTTTTCGAGCACCTTCTGCCGAGGGTTAGTCACGATAGCTCTCTTCCAGCTCTTGGTAACGCCGACGTGGATAAACCCCCAGCAAAGAGTCCAAAAGCTGGGCTTTGCCGGTGCAAGGCACTCTGCATCCTCCCTCGGCCTCTCGACAGGCCAGCTCGCCATGCTGATGGCACACTTCTCCCATGCCCTTTTGGCTCCTGGATGAGGTTGTCCTCATCTCCTGGTCGACCTGCAGACCACGGCCCGTCAGGGTGCGGATCAGGGTAGGGTGGTGGTAAGCAGCAGTTTAGACTGCTCTGACATAGGTGATTCCTATGCCAGCTGGCAGCGACCACGGTGGCCAGGTGTGCCGCAGGGCGTGGCTGGAGGATATCCACCATCACGGCGGATACCCAGCATTGTTGGCGGACGCCCCCTTCCTGGGACTGACCTCTTCGGCCCTGGAGCGGAGGGACACCTCCAGCGGATCGAAAAGTCCAATGCCACTCTGACTCGGGTCACCTCCGTCCAGAGGGACAAAGGCGCCAGCAACAGCATAAGTCCTTTCGTCCTTCGGCCCCTGCAGCTCAACCGCCCAACAGCACCAGCAACAGAGCCAGCAGGCTCGCCTCTGGCGCTCCCAAACCTGTCGGCGTGTTTCCTCCAACAGGAAGCAAGGAGGTAAAGGGCCCAGGAGGTCCTCGGCCGTTCCTCCTCCAAGCCTGCCCAGTGATGGGTTGAGGGGTGCTGCCCCAGCCTCGCCACTCCCTGCGCTCCCCTGGGGATTGCCCGCCACTTCCTTTCCCGCTTGGTCCGCCATCACCACGGGACCCCGATAGTTGGAGGTGGTAGGAAAAGGCCTGCCTTTGAGTTCGAGCAGGCTCCTCCCTCGCCGCCGCCTTCAGGCCACGGGTCCGCAGCCTCGCTGTCAGCCCACTGAGCTGATATTGCCCTGCTCCTCGAAAAGAGGTGTGATCAGGAAGGTAGCGGATCCTCCTCCAGATCCCGAGGTTTGTGTCCAGGTATTTCCTGTGCTCCTAAACGGACGGGGTTAAGACTCCCATCCTGACCTGCATGACCTGAACAGGTTCCTGTTGTCTCGACCTTCAGGATGGTACCTGGCTCAGATAATACCATCCTTGGAACAAGGCGTGTGGTTCTGTTCCCTGACCTCCAGGACGCGTTTTTTCATGTCCCAATCTGTCCGTCTTATCAGAGATTCCTCCACTTCAGAGCAGAGGGTCCCTTTATGAGTTCCGGGCCATGCCCTTCAGCCTCTCTCTAGCTCCCAGGGTCTTCACCAAATGCATGGCAGTGGTTACAGCATTCTTGCAGCGCTGAAGGGTCCGGGTGTACCCCTACCTGGACGACTGGCTGATTGCAGCCCCCTCCAGAGCGGAGGTGGAGCGGTCCAGAGATCTGGCCCTCCAGGTTTGCTCTCAGATTGGCCTCCTCATCAACGAGGCCAAGTCGGAACTTCTGCCGAAGCAGGTGATACTCTTCATTGGGGCAGAGCTCAACTCTCTTCGAGCCAGAGCTCGGCTCCCAGCAGACAGGGCCGTGTTCTTCCTCCTTGCCCAATCATTTCTGGTTGGGCAATCGCGGCCTGTCCGGGACTTCCTATACCATGGGTCTTCATGGCGGCCTGCACCCAGCGTGGGTCCTGGGTCTAGCAGGTCATGCTCTCCTCAATGGGGACTGGCTGAGCCAGTGGTCACAGCACTGCGATCTGTTGGACCAGCCTGTGACAGTGACCCAGGAGATGTGGAACGCCTCCAGTGGTGGACTCGCTCCGCACATCTGCAGGAGGGCATCCTGCTCGTCCGCCCTGAGCCGACGGGTCTCTATCGACCGATGCATCTCTGATGGGTTGGGTGCCCATCTGGGAGTATACAGAGCACATGGTCTCTGGTCCCTCGGAGTCCTGATGCCATATCAACCTGCTGGAGTCGAAGTGGTCCGCCTAGCTCCCACTGCCATCGCTGCTTCTACAGGGTCAAGTGGTTCAGGTCCGACGGACAATCACCACGCACCATGTACTGTCTGAGCCGCCAGGGCGTGGGACGCCGCCCATGCTGTTATGCAAGGAAGCTCTCCAGATATGGTCCCTCGTGCTCAGCTCTGGAGTGGGATCTCCTAGCCATTCATGTGGCAGGAGCCTCCAACACCCTGGCCGATGCCCTAGTCGGATAGGGGCTGTGTCTCACGAGTGGTCCTCCTGCTCGGAGGTAGTACAAGATCTGTTCTCCCACTGGGCACGCCTCAGGTGGACCTGTTTGCCTCCAGGAGAATGCTGGGTTGAGTCTGCCCCATGCCCTCCCTCAGCAGGCTCACTGCAGGGATGCCTTCTCGAGGCCATGGACCCCGGGCCTCTTCTACATCTTTCCCCCCATCTCCCTTGATCCACAAGGTGCTTCTCTCAGGCGAGGAGGGACAAGGCGAGGTGATTCTGGTAGCCCCAGACTGGCCCCGCCAGTTCTGGTATCCAGATCTCAGCCTCAGCTCCAGGCTCCCGAGGCGGCTTCCAGCCGCCCGGACCTGATCTCAGTCAACCAGGGAAGGTATTTCATCCGGACCTCAATCCCTGCACCTGAGGGCCTGGTTCCTGAGTGGCCAGGAGTTCCAGGCCTTGGGTCTTCCGACGAGGTCCTCAACGTCATTGAGGCATCCCGTAATGAGTCGACCAGGAAATGCTATGCCTTCAAATGGAAGAGATTCTCCATTTGGTGTCAGGGGAAGGGCTTGGACCCTTCCGCCTGTCCCTTGGCAAGCATTCTGGACTATCTGTGGTTCCTTTCTCAGCAAGGGCTTCGGTCGACGACCCTCAAGGTGCACCTGCAGCCATCTCTGCTTACGGGCGCGGGCGGGAAGCAGTCGATGGCGCAGGAAAAGGTGGTCGGGCGCTTAAAGGCCTTGACCATTCCTCCGATCGAACCTCCACCTCCGTGGATCTACTGCACATTGGCTAAGCTCATGGGCAAGCTTTACTTCGAACCGATGCACAGGTGCGATATTTCCACCTGTTGTGGAAGACCGCCTTCTTGGTGGCTATCATGTCAGCCAGAAGGATGGGAGAGCTCCAGGTGCTTTCCATCGAGTCTCCTTATCTGGTCTTCCACAGGGACAAGGTTGTCCTGCGCCCCCACCCGAAATTCCTTCTGAAGGTGGTGTCGGAGTTTCACCTTAACCAGGTGTTGACTCTGCCGGTGTTCTACCCCAATCACATCTCGGAGGCCGAATATAGGCTCCATACTTTGGACCCTAGACGAGCGTGCACTTATTATAAGGAGCGGACGGCTGAAGTTCGGGGAGAGGTTCGCCAGCTGTTTGTCACCTACGCTGAAGCTGCACCTGGCAGACCTGCAGCCAAGCTGGACTATAAGCAGGTGGGACTACCCGCATAGAGCTCCTCATAGGCTGGCAGGCATGGAGCCTCCCAGAGGGATAAGAGCTGGTTCTCACCCACCATACCGCTGCATCAGTAGCTGCTTCCAGGAACGTCTCTATCCAGGATATCTGCAGGACTGCTACCTGGAAGTCGGCACATACCTTTATTCAGCACTACCACATCGACGAGTCACACTGGGATGCTGGTTTGGGGCCTCGGGTTCTCCAGTCCTCATTTCCCAAGTAGATCGGGGTGCGCTTTTGCCCCTCCTCCCGGAGAACTGCTAGGAGTTCTGCCATAGTGATTGAACAACATATCCATGTCCCTAGAATACAGGTTACTCACCTGTAACAGGAGTTCTAGGAATGGTATATGTTGTTCATCCACACCCACCCACCCGACTTCCCGGCTTCGGACGCACAACCTGGCTTCCAGCGGTTAGATCTGGCATCATGGGCGGAGCTAAGAGTTTTACCACCAGGTGGGGAGCCAGTTTGAAGACCTTCCGCAACAATTAAAGCGGCAAGGAATCCTGTTAATAAGTGTGGATGAACAACATAACCATTCCTAGAACTCCTGTTCAGGTGAGTAACCTGTATTTCTAGGAGTGGTATATATTGTTCATCCACGGCACCCACCTGACCTCCCGGCTTTAGGCACACCACCTTGCTTCCGGTGGGCTAAGATCTGGCGTCATGGGGGAGCCAGGTGTATTACCACCAGGGTGAGTGGGAGGAGCCAGCTTGAAGACTCTTCCGCCAGATTTAAAGGGAAAGGGACATGCCAGAGGTGTGGATGAACAACACATACTACTCCTAGAACTACTGTTACAGGTGAGTAACCTGCTTCCTTCCCCTGCTCCAGGAGAAGTCTCTTCTGGCCGGATATGTCTGATTCTGACTCAGATGGACGCTCTGATCCTGACGACGAGCCCCTGCACTCCAGACCGCCCCAGGCCAAGCACCTCTCTTCTCTCCTCCGAGAATCCTCCTTCTGAAGTTACTGAGAAAATCCAGGAAGTTCATCAGTGACCATCACTGAGCCCAGACCCACAGCATAAAAAGCTTGCTGCTCACTTGGATCTGCCCGAGACTGCTGCCACGCTGATTCCACCCTGGATATAGCCTCCCACACGGACCTTTGTTTTACTATTTGAGAACAACCTTCCACGCAGTCTCCCTTCCGAGGAAGGCAGATAGGCTATATTAGGCTCCTAAGGGTATAGATTTTTAAATCTACACCCTGCTGCGGATTCAGTTATCATTAGTGCCGCTCGCAGCCATTCCCCTAATCCCAAACACCTCAGCTCATCACCACCTGACAAGGAGTCATGGCTTCTGGACCAATACAGGAAGAAGATTTATTCCTCTTCTACCCTTGGTATTAGGGCCTTGAACTATGTGGCACATATGGAAGACTTTTAGAAGACCATCCTCAGTCAGATGGAATCAAAATTGAACTCCCTTCCTGAGTCGCAGACTAAACAGGAAGTGGCAGACCTTGTCCATTCTGCTCATTTGGCCAGTAGGCACATGCTCTGTGCCACTTACGACGCAGTGGACTCTGCCGGAAGGAGCTCCGCTTTCGCCATAGGCTTACGGTATCATGCTTGGCTCCATGTGTCAGGCTTGGTCCCTGAAGTGCAATCCACTATCCAGGATGCTCCTTCAGGGGTTCTGTGCTGTTCGGGGAGATGTCAAGGACATAATTACTGACCTGCAAGAGAAGGGCACTGCACTCAAGTCTGTTGATTCCATGTACAGGCCCCTTCAAGGGCAGCGGCGTCCCTTTCGTAGACGCAACTGTCCAAAACCACAGGGCAAGCAGCCCAACAAGTGTCGGGATCCTCCAGCAACCAAGCATCCCCCTAGCAAAAAGGGCGTGGGAGCCTCGGCTGCTGCGCTGCCCCACACCTCCTGACTCCCCACCTCTTGAGACCCCAGAGGAACCGGTAAGGGGGAGATTCTCCTTCCATCTGCTGGGCTGGGAGAAGATAACGTCAGATGTTTGAGTGCTCCAGTTGATTTCAGCAGGACACTCGAGTTTCTTCAGAAACCACCCCGAAGACCACCTCCATGGTCTGTCCCTCAAGCAACATCTTCCTCTTGTACTAGAGGAAATAGCCTCCTTCTGTCGGTTGGTATGAGAGAACCAGTCCCCGACCACCTTCTGGGGAACAGGCTACTACTCTTCCTGGTCCCAAAGAAAATTAGAGACGTGAGGCCTGTTCTAGACCTCAGCTCCCTGAACATGCTCGTGGAGTACAAGCGATTCAGAATGCTCTCTTTATAGTGCCTTCTGCTTCTCCTTCAACAGGGACAGTGGCTATGCACTTTGGACATGCAGGATGCCTACTTGCATATCCCCATCTGCTCTTCCCACTGCAGATTCCTCCGTTTTTGCTTTCAGTGGGGTCCTGGCGACTTTGAGGATCAGTCCTATATGTCAATACTTACTGCAGGAGCCTCTGATACTGCACCCAAGGGATCTCACTGAGGCTCCTTTCCGGTGGCTGAGAGGCCATTGTCCGCCCAGCCTTGGAGCTCTGGCAGTGGCCTGCTTCCCTGTCCTGCACCCTCTGCCAGGATGGCCAGGAAGCATACGTCCTCACCGCTCTTGCCCGGTTTTCGAGCACCTTCTGCCGAGGGTTAGTCACGATAGCTCTCTTCCAGCTCTTGGTAACGCCGACGTGGATAAACCCCCAGCAAAGAGTCCAAAAGCTGGGCTTTGCCGGTGCAAGGCATTGTATCCTCCCTCGGCCTCTCGGGACAGGCCAGCTCGCCATGCTGATGGCACACTTCTCCCATGCCCTTTTGGGCTCCTGGATGAGGTTGTCCTCATCTCCTGGTCGACCTGCAGACCACGGCCCGTCAGGGTGCGGATCAGGGTAGGGTGGTGGCTAAGCAGCAGTTTAGACTGCTCTGACAGGGTGATTCCTATGCCAGCTGGCATGCGACCACGGTGGCCAGTGTGCCGCAGGGCGTGGCTGGAGGATATCCACCATCACGGCGGATACCCAGCACTGTTGGCGGACGCCCCCTTCCTGGGACTGACCTCGGCCCTGGAGCGGAGGGACACCTCCAGCGGATCGAAAAGTCCACTGCCACTCTGACCGGGTCACCCTCCGTCCAGAGGGACAAAGGCCGCCAGCAACAGCATAAGTCCTTTCGCCTTCGGCCCCTGCAGCTCAACCGCCCAACAGCACCAGCAACAGAGCCAGCAGGCTCGCCTATGCCTCCCAAACCTAGGCCAGTGCTTTCCTCCAACAGGAAGCAAGGAGGTAAAGGCCCAGGAGGTCCCTCGGCGGTTCCTCCTCCAAGCCTGCCCAGTGATGGGTTGAGGGGTGCTGCCCCAGCCTCGCCACTCCCTGCGCTCCCCTGGGGATTTGCCCGCCACTTCCTTTCCCGCTTGGTCCGCCATCACCACGGGACCCCGATAGTTGGAGGTGGTAGGAAAAGGCCTGCCTTTGAGTTCGAGCAGGCTCCTCCTTCGCCGCCGCCTTCAGGCCACGGGTCCGCAGCCTCGCTGTCAGCCCACTGAGCTGATATTGCCCTGCTCCTCGAAAAGAGGTGTGATCAGGAAGGTAGCGGATCCTCCTCCATCCCGTGGGTTTGTGTCCAGGTATTTCCTGTCCTCAAACGGACGGGGGTTAAGACCCCATCCTCACCTGCATGACCTGAACAGGTTCCTAAGGTCTCTCGACCTTCAGGATGGTTACTCTGGCTCAGATAATACCATCCTGGAACAAGGCGTGTGGTTCTGTTCCTGACCTCCAGGACGCGTTCTTTTCATGTCCCAATCTGTCCGTCTTATCAGAGACTTCTCCACTTCAGAGCAGAGGGTCCTTTATGAGTTCCGGGCCATGCCCTTCAGCCTCTCTAGTCCTAGGGTCTTCACCAAATGCATGGCAGTGGTTGCAGCATTCTTGCAGCGCTGAAGGGTCCGGTGTAGCCCCTCCTGGACGACTGGTTGATTGCAGCCCCTCCAGAGCGGGAGGTGGAGCGGTCCAGAGATCTGGCCCTCCAGGTTTGGTTTCTCAGATTGGCCTCTCATCAACGAGGCTAAGTCGGAACTTCTGCCAAGCAGGTGATACTCTTCATTGGGGCAGAGCTCAACTCTTCGAGCCAGAGCTCGGCTCCCAGCAGACAGGGCCGAGGTTCTTCCTCCTTGCCCAATCATTTCTGGTTGGGCAATCGCGCCTGTCCGGGACTTCCTATACCATGGGTCTTCATGGCGGCTCACCCAGCGTGGGTGCTGGAGTCTGCTGGCACATGCGTCCTTCAATGGGGACTGGCTGAGCCAGTGGTCACAGCACTGCATCTGTTGACCAGCCTGTGACAGTGACCCAGGAGATGTGGAACGCCTCCAGTGGTGGACTGCTCCGCACATCTGCAGGAGGGCATCCTGCTCGTCCGCCTTGAGCCGACGGGTCTCTATCGACCGATGCATCTCTGATGTTGGGGTGCCCATCTGGGAGCATACAGAGCACATGGTCTCTGGTCCCTGGAGTCCTGATGCCATATCAACCTGCTGGAGCTTCGAAAGTGGTCCGACCTAGCTCCCACTGCCATCGCCCGCTTCTACAGGGTCAAGTGGTTCAGGTCCGACGGACAATCACCACGACCATGTACTGTCTGAGCCGCCAGGGCGGGGACGCCGCCCATGCTGTTATGCAAGGAAGCTCTCGGGTATGGTCCCTCGTGCTCAGCTCTGGAGTGGGATCTCCTAGCCATTCATGTGGCAGGAGCCCTCCAACACCCTGGCCGATGCCCTGTCGGATAGGGGCTGTGTGTCTCACGAGTGGTCCTCCTGCTCGGAGGTAGTACAAGATCTGTTCTCCCACTGGGGCACGCCTCAGGTGGACCTGTTTGCCTCCAGGGAGAATGCTGGGCTGAGTTCTGCCCCATGCCCTCCCTCTCAGCAGGCTCACTGCAGGGATGCCTTCTCGAGGCCATGGACCCAGGCCTCTTCTACATCTTTCCCCCCATCTCCCTTGATCCACAAGGTGCTTCTCAAAGGCGAGGAGGGACAAGAGGTGATTCTGGTAGCCCCAGACTGGCCCCGCCAGTTCTGGTATCCAGATCTCAGCCTCAGCTCCAGGGTTCTCGAGGCGGCTTCCAGCCCGCCCGGACCTGATCTCAGTCAACTAGGGAAGGTATTTCATCCGGACCTTCAATCCCTGCACCTGAGGGCCTGGTTCCTGAGTGGCAGAGAGTTCCAGGCCTTGGGTCTTCCGACGAGGTCCTCAACGTCATTGAGGCATCCTGTGGGAGTCGACTCAGGAAATGCTATGCCTTCAAATGGAAGAGATTCTCTATTTGGTGTCCAGAGAAGAGGCGGGCCCTTCCGCCTGTCCTTGGCAAGCATTCTGGACTATCTGTGGTTCCTTTCTCAGCAAGGGCTTCGGTCGGCTACCAGCAAGGTGCACTGGCAGCCATCTCTGCTTACGGGCGCTGGCTGGAAGCAGTCGGTGGCGCAGGAAAAGGTGGTCGGGCGCCAGCTGGCCTTGACCACATTCCTGCCGCGAACCTCCACCTCCGTGATCTACTGACATTGGCTGCTTTCAGTAAGCTTTACTTCGAACCGATGCACAGGTGCGATATTTCACCTGTTGTGGAAGACCGCTTCTTGGTGGCTATCATGTCAGCCAGAAGGATGGGAGAGCTCCAGGTGCTTCCATCGAGTCTCCTTATTCTGGTCTTCCACAGGGACAGAGTTGTCCTGCGCCCCCACCGAAATTCCTTCTGAAGGTGGTGGTCGGAGTTTCACCTTAACCAGGTGTTGACTCTGCCGGTGTTCTACCCCAATCACATCTCGGAGGCGAATATAGGCTCCATATTTTGGACCCTAGACGTAGCTCATTATTATAAGGAGTGGACGGTTGAAGTTCGGGGAGAGGTTCACCAGCTGCTTCCATGTCACTCCACGCCGAAGCTGCACCTGGCAGACCTGCAGCCAAGCTGACTATAAGCAGTGTGGGAATACCCGCATAGAGCTCTGCTATAGGCTGGCAGGCATGGAGCCTCCCAGAGGGATAAGAGCTGGTTCTACCCACCATACCGCTGCATCAGTAGCTGCTTCCAGGAACGTCCCTATCCAGGATATCTGCAGGACTGCTACCTGGAAGTCGGCACATACCTTTATTACGCACTACCACATCGACGAGTCACACTGGGATGCTGGTTTTGGGGCCTCGGTTCTCCAGTCCTCATTTCCCAAGTAAGTATCGGGGGGGTGCGCCTGTCTCCTCCTCCCGGAGAACTGCTAGGAGTTCTGCTCATCTAGTGATTGAACAACATATCCATGTCCCTAGAATATAGAGGTTACTCACCTGTAACAGGAGTTCCAGGAATGGTATATGTTGTTCATCCACACCCACCCACCCGACTTCCCGGCTCGACGCACAACCTGGCTTCCAGCGGGTTAGATCTGGCATCATGGGGCGGGAGCTAAGAGTTTTACCACCAGGTGGGGGGAGCCAGTTTGAAGACCCTTCCGCAACAATTAAAGCGGCAAGGAATCCTGTCATTGAAGTGTGGATGAACAATATACCATTCCTAGAACTCCTGTTCAGGTGAGTAACCTGTGTTTCTAGGAGTGGTATATATTGTTCATCCACTGCACCCACCTGACCTCCCTGCTTTAGGCACACCACCTTGCTTCCGGTGGGCTAAGATCTGGCGTCATGGGGCGGAGCCAAGGTATTTACCACCAGGGTGAGTGGGAGGAGCCAGCTTGAAGACTTTCCGGCCAGATTTAAAGGGGAAAGGGACATGCCAGAGAGTGTGGATGAACAACATATACTACTCCTAGAACTACTGTTACAGGTGAGTAACCTGTTCTTCCTCCCCCGTTCCAGGAGAAGTCTTCCTCTTCTACGTCGGACATGTCTGATTCTGACTCAGATGGACGCTCTGATCCTGACGACGAGCCCCGTACTCCAGACCGCCCCAGGCCAAGCACCTCTCCGAAGTCTCCTCCGGAGAATCCCTCCTTTCTGAAGTTACTGAGGAAAATCCAGGAAGTTCATCAGTGACCATCACTGGAGCCAGACCCACAGCATAAAAAGCTTGCTGCTCACTTGGATCTGCCCGAGACTGCTGCCACGCTGATTCCACCCTGGATATAGCCTCACACGGACCTTGTTTTCACTATTTGGAAACAACCTTCCACGCTAGCCCCCCCTTCCGAGGAAGGCAGATAGGCTATATTAGGCTCCCAAGGGTATAGATTTTTTAAATCTACACCCCAAGGCGGATTCAGTTATCATTAGTGCCGCTCGCAGCCATTCCCCTAATCCCAAACACCTCAGCTCATCACCACCTGACAAGGAGTCATGGCTTCTGGACCAATACAGGAAGAAGATTTATTCCTCTTCTACCCTTGGTATTAGGGCCTTGAACTATGTGGCACATATGGAAGACTTTTAGAAGACCATCCTCAGTCAGATGGAATCAAAATTGGACTCCCTTCCTGAGTCGCAGACTAAACAGGAAGTGGCAGACCTTGTCCATTCTGCTCATTTGGCCAGTAGGCACATGCTCTGTGCCACTTACGACGCAGTGGACTCTGCCGGAAGGAGCTCCGCTTTCGCCATAGGCTTACGGTATCATGCTTGGCTCCATGTGTCAGGCTTGGTCCCTGAAGTGCAATCCACTATCCAGGATGCTCCCTTCAGGGGTTCTGTGCTGTTCGGGGGAGATGTCAAGGACATAATTACTGACCTGCAAGAGAAGGGCACTGCACTCAAGTCTGTTGATTCCATGTACAGGCCCTTCATAAGCAAAGGCGTCCCTTTCAGACTCCAACTGTCCAAAACCACACAGGGCAAGCAGCCCAACAAGTGTCGGGATCCTCCAGCAACCAAGCATCCCCCTAGCAAAAAGGGCGTGGGAGCCTCGGCTGCTGCGCTGCCCCACACCTCCTGACTCCCCACCTCTTGAGACCCCAGAGGAACCGGTAAGGGGGAGATTCTCCTTCCATCTGCTGGGCTGGGAGAAGATAACGTCAGATGTTTGAGTGCTCCAGTTGATTTCAGCAGGACACTCGAGTTTCTTCAGAAACCACCCCGAAGACCACCTCCATGGTCTTATTCCCCGCAACATCTTCCTCTTGTACTAGAGGAAATAGCCTCCCTTCTGTCGAAGGTGGCGATAGAACCAGTCCCCGACCACCTTCGGGGAACAGGCTACTACTCTTCCTGGTCCCAAAGAAAATTAGAGACGTGAGGCCTGTTCTAGACCTCAGCTCCCTGAACATGCTCGTGGAGTACAAACGATTCAGAATGCTCTCTTTATAGTGCCTTCTGCTTCTCCTTCAACAGGGACAGTGGCTATGCACTTTGGACATGCAGGATGCCTACTTGCATATCCCCATCTGCTCTTCCCACTGCAGATTCCTCCGTTTTTGCTTTCAGTGGGGTCCTGACGCTTGGAGGATCAGTCCTATATGTCAATACCTACTGCAGGAGCCTCTCTTGAAGATCTACTGTTACGGTAATTTCTTGCGTAACCGTACATCTTACTTCGAGAGGGCTCTTGTAGTAGGTAATTACATATAGGACTGACGTCGGCAGGTGGCAGAACCCCACGGAAAAATTTCTAGCTAGCAGTCCCCGGCGAGGGACCGCCCCCATGTCAGGTGACCGCCGTCAGGAGACGTTGGTATAAAGGGGAGGTCCCTGATGCCCGCCTTCCAGTTCTTTCCTGCCATTAGCTCGTGCAGCACCTCGCGGAAAAGTTCGTTGCTTAGTCAACCTCCTTCGCGGTTTTACAGACAATTTTGACTTTTTCGGCATTCGCTGGTCACGCTGCCAGTGTATGTAATCCCCACACCCTCTCGAGCACAAAATAAGTGCGACTCGATGGCATCCAACTCCCGCAGACAAGGACAGCCATTCCCTGTGCCTGTTCTGTCTAGGCCCGGATCACCCGCCGAGAAGTGCCAGCACTGCCTCAGCTTCAACGCGGCTACCCGGAAAAGGTGGCAGCAATCCCTGGAAGCCCACATCTTGAAAAAAAAGATGAGTTCGATGGAGAAGGAGCTCGAAAAACTGAGGCAGGCATCCACTTTCCCCGAAGGCCATCGGAAGAAGAAAGACAAGGAGAGGCACTGGGACAAGGGCTCCTCCACCACGTCTCCAGCAGAGTCGCGAGACTCAGGTAACAACTCCGGGGATCGCTCCTCGGCGGCCGCCTCGGAGGTCTTTAGCCGGCATCGGCCCGCCTCACCAGCCTGCTGGGGCCTTTCTGGCACCTCCGGCACCAGCCCGCCTCGTCCGGCCAGCAGCTTCCCGCGGCCTACTGGCATGGGCGACTCCAGTAAGTCGGACGCCAGCTCCTCTGATGTCCGCTCGGAGAAAGACGGTAAGGCACACGACCCTTCGGGGCGGCGCGTGGCTCCTCTCCCGCCGGACCAGGCCGATCCTTCCTCTCGGTCTGCCTCCAGCGAAGGCTTCCATAAGTCGGACGCCAGCTCCTCCGGTGCCCGCCAAGAGCTTGCTGTAAAACCGCACGTCGGCTCGTCCGACATCCGGTCTGCGAAAGAACCGACGACGGACCCAACCACGTCCATCGTCCCCGGTTCTCCGCAGACTTCGCTGCCATCCAGGGACCCCGAGTCCCCAGCCCGACCCGCGATTTTTCCCTCCATCCCGGGCGACGCTGGGTTCTCCTCCTACTGACCGTCCCTCCTTTAGGTGCGCCGGATCTGACGTCGGTTCCCCGGACGCCGGCTCGTCACCGGTACCTCTGACGCCGCCCCAGCGCCGTTTTACTGACTCTGGCGACATCCGCTTCTGATGTCGCCTGCCGCTGGGCCTCCAACCTGAATCTGCCCGTGAGGCCACCGGTTGGGCGCCTGCTCGGCAGCTCCTCCGGCTCCCGGATACCCTCCATCCTATCCAACGCCAGCGTATCCAAGACCACAGTATCCGGCGCCACAGTACCCGACGCCGGTCTTTCGATGCTGCAGTACCGATGCCACAATACCCGATGCCTGGTTTTCCACTGCTGGTTTTGATACTCTCGTATGGATACAACCCATACCGTTCTCCTCCTCCTCCTCCTCCACTGCCGTCGGTGGATTTGCAGGAGACTCTGGCCTCCTGGTGGGCTGAGGCCAAGGCTCAGCTCACCAGGGAGGTGGAGAGCCGCCTCCGCGACAGTGCCGTCTCAGGTTCCCGTACGTCCACGGCGGCACACTCCCTCACCACCTCTGGACACCAGGACTCTCCCATCTGGGTCCAGAGAGGGGCAGGATACGCTTCCTCGGGTGCTTCCCAAGGGGTCCGTTCCTCCCCCGGGTCGAGAAAGGGAGTCTTCTTCCTCTTCCTCTTCACCCTTGGACTCCTCAGATTCCTCCAACGGTTGCTCTGAAAGGGACAACGAGCCACGCTCTCCGTCGAAGCCCAGGCCAAGGACTCCTCCGAAGTCTCCTCTGGAAGATCTTTCTTTTACGGAGTTGCTACGAAAAATCCAGGAGGTTCATCAGTGGCACTCTTTGGAACCAGACCCTCAGTGGTTGAAACTCACCAAGCATCTGGATCTGCCCGTGACAGCTCCTACTTTGATGCCACCCTGGATAGAGCCTCACGCTGACCTTGTTACCACCATCTGGAAGCAGCCGTCGGCTCTAGCCCCACTTCCGCGGAAGTTGAATAGGCTATACCAGGCTCCCGAGGGTGTTAATTTTTTAGATTCTCACCCTCAAGCTGACTCGGTCGTGATTAGCGCCACTCACGGCCAGTCAGCTAACCCAAAACATCTCAGCTTGTCACCACCTGACAAAGAATCCCGCCTACTGGACCAGTATGGAAAGAAGATCTTCGCTTCCTCCACGCTGGGGATTAGGGCCCTGAACTATGTCGGTCATATGGGGGACTACCAGAAGGCCATTCTTACTCAGGTGGAAACCAAACTGGACTCCCTGCCGGACTCTCAGGTCAAGCAGGAGTTGGCTGATCTTGTCCGCTCTGCACGTTCGGCCAGTCGACACATGCTTCGTGCGACCTACAATGCAGTGGACACTGCTGGATGGAGCTCAGCTTTCGCCGTAGGCTTATGTCATCATGCTTGGCCCGTGTGTCAGGGTTGGTCCAGGAAGAGCCCTTACAAGGGTCGGTGCTTTTCGGTGGCGATGTCAAGGACATCATCACAGATTTGCAGGAGAAGGGGATGGCACTGAAGTCCGTTGACTCCATGTACCACCCCCGCCAGCCGCAGCGCCGACCCTTTCGCAGACGGAATCGTCCCAAGGCGAAACCCCAGGGAAGGTGGGTCACAAAACGTCGGGCCCCCACAGCCGCTAAGCCCCCACCCAAAAAAAGCAGCGGGTGCTTCAGCTGCGGCGCTGCCCCACACCACCTGACTCTTCTCCTCTCCCACAGCCTCCAGACTCCCCGGAGGAACCGGTAGGAGGGAGGGTTTCCCTCCATCTTCCGGGATGGGAGAGGATAACATCAGATTCTTGGGTGCTCCAGCTGATCGCAGAAGGGCACTCGATAGAGTTTCTACAGAAACCACCTCGCCACCCCACCTAAAGTCATTATATTCATGGGAACATCTTCTCTTGGTCCAGGAAGCGATTTCAGCTCTGCTACTGAAAGAAGCAATAGAACCCATCCCCCTTCATCTTCATGGGACGGGTTACTATTCCCATTTCTTCCTGGTCCCAAAAAAAGAGGAGATCTCAGACCTATTCTAGATCTCAGTTCCCTGAATCTTTTTGTGGAATACAAAAAGTTCAGAATGCTCTCGTTGCAGAGCCTTCTGCCCCTCCTCCAGTCGGGTCAATGGCTATGTGCCCTGAATATGCAGGATGCTTACCTGCACATTTCCATTCACCCGTCTCATCACAAATATCTTTGTTTTGTGTTCCAGGGGAACCACTGCCAGTTCAAGGCACTTCCGTTTGACCTATCCTCAGCGCCCCGAGTATTTACCAAATGCTTAGCGGTGGTGGCCGCCTACCTGCATACCCGGGGGGTGCAGGTTTTCCCGTACCTGGACGATTGGCTCCTGGTGGCCTCGTCCAGGGAGGAACTCCTGCACTGCCTCACCCTTACCCAGCAGGTTTTTGCCTGCCTGGGTATTACCATCAACCATTCCAAGTCTCACTTGATCCCATCCCAGAGACTACAGTTTATCGGGGCAATTCTAGACACGACCATTGGCAGAGCCTTCCTGCCACCAGAACGGGCGTCCACCCTCCAGACTCAAATAAGTCAGTTGTCCATCCGCAGGTGGGTCAGCGCAAGGTCGGTCCTTCTCCTTCTCGGTCTCATGGCGGCTGCTATCCCGACAGTTCCTCGCGCTCGGCTTCACATGAGAGTCTCTCAGTGGACTCTTAGCTCCCAATGGGATCAGTTAATGGACAACTTAGATCACCCAGTTCTAGTCTCCTTGCCGTTGCTCCGAGACTTGCAATGGTGGATGGTTCGAGAGAACCTGCTTCGGGGAGTTCCTTTCTTTCATCCTCCCCCCGCCCAGACTCTAACCACAGACGCCTTGGGCGAAGGTTGGGGAGCCCATCTAGGTCCCCATCAGACCCAGGGCACTTGGTCCAAGCTCGAACAGACACTCCACATCATTGTGCTCGAGCTTCAGGCAGTATTGTACGTTCTCCAAGCCCTTCACCCATACATCCTTCCCGGCCACCTAGCCATTCAGACGGACACCATGTGCGTGGTTTGGTACATCAACAAACAAGGGGGGGGGGACTCTGTTCTACCCTCTTTGCAGGGAAGCAATGAGGATTTGGGATTGGGCAACACAACACGACCTTCACCTCACGGCAATTCATGTTCCGGGAGTCAACAACACCTTGGCAGACAAGCTAAGTCACTCATCTGCTCTGGCTCATGAGTGGGAACTGGACCAAGGGGTCCTAGACAATGTCTTCTGACTTTGGGGAACACCACAGGTTGACCTGTTCACATCCCCACTAAACACAAAGCTTCTCATCTTCTGCTCCCTTGTTATAGAGCGAGGCACTTTCTGGAGAGATGCTCTGTCTCTAGACTGGAAGGACAGATTTGTCTATGCCTTTCCCACAATTCCACTTATCCCACAAGTCTTACAGAAACTAGCTTCAGAAGGAGCGAGAATGATTCTGATTGCTCCTTTCTGGCCCACTCAAGTTTGGTTCTCTGTTCTCCAACAATATTCAGAGGATCATCCTCTTCCTCTATCATGAGGTTTGCTGACCCAGGATCAGGGGACCCTGGTCCATCCAGGTCTCAAATCTCTTCAGCTGCATGCATGGCTCCTGCAGACTTAACTCAATCCCGTTTTGGGGTTTCTCCCCAAGTGGTGGATATTTTGGTGGAGGCTAGAAAACCCTCTACTAGATCTACCTACGCCATGAAGTGGGAAAGGTTCACTATCTGGGCTGCTTCTAAGGACGTGGAACCCTTTTCCTGCTCAGCGGGGCTTCTGCTGGTGTACCTACGCCATCTTTTTGACCTGGGTCTTAGTCATTTTTCTCCGAAGGTCCACATGGTGGCCATCTCGGCCTATCATGTCCCCTTTGCAGACAAGACATTTGCTCAACTGGAGGTCTCTAAGACCTTTCTTAGAGGGGTCCTCCATCTGAGACCTCCTATACGTACTCATGCTCCCCCTTGGGACTTGAACTTTGTTCTCGAGAAACTTACTCTGCCTCCTTTTGAACCGGCAGTTTCAGCAGACTTGAAGTTTCTTTCATGGAAGACTCTCTTCCTGATGGCCATTACTTCCACTCAGAATTTCTGAGCTCCAGGCCCTGATGTGTAAAATTCCATACTTGATTTTTCACAAGGAATGTGTTGCTCTGCGCACTAACCCTAAGTTTCTCCCTAAGGTGGTAGCGGAGTCTACTCTAAACCAGTCCATAGAGTTACCCACCTTTTTTACGCAGTACTCTAATCAGGGGGAGTATTTACTCCACACTATGGACGTTCACCGGATTCTGAGATACTACACTAACAGAACAAAAGATCTCAAGAACACCGATCAATTGTTTTCTCTTTGGCACCCAAAAGAGAGGCAATGCTGTTTCTAAGCAATGCCTATCTAAGTGGTTGGCTCATTGCATCACTTTCTGTTATGACAAATACAAGAAGACCTTGCCGGGTCAAGTAAGAGGCCACTCCACCAGAGGAGTAGCTGCCTCAGCAGCTTGTTTCAAGAATGTGTCAGCGGCAGATATCTGTGCTGCCGCCACCTGGACCTCCGTCCATACCTTTACGAAACACTACAGTTTGGATATTACCTCTCACAGTAGAGCAGGCTTCGGGCTGGCTGTCCTGCAAGGCCTCTTATCTTGAAGCTTACACAGCTAGACCTTCTACTTGGAGTAGATTTCCTCCTCCCGGTGCTTCTCCTTGTTCCAGACTGCTTGGGACTCAGTCCTATATGTAATTACCTACTGCAAGAGCCCTCTCGAAGTAAGATAGTACAGTTAAGAAAGAACTTACCGTAACAGTAGATCTTCGAGAGAGGCTCTTGCAGTAGATAATACCTTCCCGCCCTCCATACTCCTAAGCTTTTTTTTGCTCCTTTTCCATTAAGGGGAAATATCCGCTTCTCTCTCGTCCGGCCTCTTCTGGCCTGTGTGGAAAGAACTGGAAGGCGAGCGTCAGGGACCGCCCCTTTATACAGACATCTCCTGACGCCGGTCACTTGACATGGGGGTGGTCCCTCGCCTGGGACTGCTAGCTAGAAATTTTTTCCGCGGGGTCCTGCCACCTGCCGACGACAGTCCTATATGTAATTACCTACTGCAAGAGCCTCTCTCGAAGATCTACTGTTACAGTACGTTCTTACATAACTGTACTTTTCTGATTGCCCCATATTAGCCTTACCAAGTTTGATTTCCACTTCTTCAGCAGCTAACCACAGAACCTCCGGTTCCCCTGCACTTCTGTCACGATCTTCTGACCCAGGGGAGGGGCACGCTGGTCCATCCAGGGCTGAAATCCCTTCATCTTCATGCATGGCACCTCAGGACATAGCTGCTTCATGTTTTGGAGTTTTCTCCAGAGTGGTGCATGTCCTGGTAGAGGCCAGAAAGCCTTCTACAAAGACTACATATGCCATGAAGTGGAAGCGTTTCTCCATTTGGGCCACCTTGATGGGTTGGGACCCCTTTTCGTGCCCCGTTCCTCAAGTCATGGAGTATCTCCTGCACCTATCTGACGTGGGCCTGAACTGCTCTTCCCTGAAGGTCCACCTGTTGGCTGTTTCTGCCTACCACACCTTGGTGGAAGGCAAAACTGTGGCTCAGCTGGAGGTTTCCAAAACCTTCCTGAAAGGAATCCTCCACCGTGGGACCTTAATTTTATTTGGGAAAAATTGACCCCGCTTCCCTTTGAGCTGGCTGGTTTTTGTGATGTGCGCTATTTGCAGGGCCCTGAGTTTTCTGCGATTCCGCGGGTGCAGCAAACTGTGGAAATATCCGCGGAATTTGCCGTCACCTGCAGAATTCGCGGCCGACCGCGGAACAAACGTGCCCCCTCTGAAATGTTAGTATGCCACGCTGGGAGCCCACCCCAGCATGGCAAATGCTTCATTTGCGTCATGGGGTCCCTAATCCCTGTCGGTTTACTGCACCCCAAATGTTTCTTGTGCCATGCTGGGAGCCCACCCCAGTGTGGCAAAACTTTGCCAACGGGGATGCCCAATCCCCGCTGGTTTCATCGACCCCCCAGCTGCCTGGTGCCATGCTGGGAGCCATGCTGGGAGCCCACCCCAGTGTGGCAAATGCTTCATTTGCCGGCAGGGGTGCTCAATCCTGTCGGTTTCACTGCCCCCCAAATGTTTCTGTGCCATGCTGGGAGCCCACCCCAGCGTGGCAAAACTCTCTTTGCCAACGGGATGCCCAACTCTCCATCGGCTTCATCGACCCCCTGCTGCCTGGTGCCATGCTGGGAGCCACCCCAGTGTGGCAAATGCTTCATTGCCAGCAGGGGTGCCCAATCCCAGCTCACTGCCCCCAAATGGCATAAATGGTTTTCAACTTTTGTACATATCTCAGCCATTTCTGAATTTTTCATCAAATTTCAACATGGGTTTTAATTTCACCATGAACTGTGACACTGTTATTTCACATCGGTTCCCAAAAGGTGGTTCCGCAGTCACGCGCGCAGAACCACTTTTCTGGAATGATTAATGAAATGACAGTGTCAAAGTTCATGAGGTAGGCCCTAAAACCCCATGTTGAAAATGTGGTGAAATTATTCCCAAAACGACTGTTTTACTTAGCTATATGCTAAGTAGTTCCTACTGTAACTCGAGCATTTTAATATTTTCACCCAGATTTCAGTATTGCTATTTTACCACACCTCCTTATGAACAGTACAACTGTCATTTTTCACATTTCACCCAAAATGTGTTTTCGCACATGTAGCACACAATGGCGCGGTCGGTGTGCGAAATCAATGTTCCGGACAGATTAATAAAATCACAGTGATACTGTTCATAAGTAGAGGTCTTAAACTGGCTACGTTGAAAATTTGGTGACAAACGCCCTTAAAATGACTGTGTTATGAGCGTGCATTGTGTCAGATTTGGCAAAAAAAACAAAAAAAGGAAAAAAATTAAGGGTAAAAATGTGCCGCAGAACTGCCACAGAAATTGGTGCTGAGTGCCACAGAAGTTCTGCGGCAAATGAGAACCCTGCCGCAGAACTTTGCTCCGATGTGCCGCCGAAAAATCGGAGCCCTGGCTATTTGTCTTGGAATGCACTATTTTTAGTTGCAGTCACTTGTGCTAAGAGGATTTCCAAGTTTCAGGCTCTGATGTGTAAGGAGCCTTGTTTAATTTTTCACAGAGACTGAGTGACTCTGTGTACAAACCCACAGTTTTTACCAAAGGTGGTGTCCGCATTTATGTTGAACCAGTCGATTCAACTGCTAGTGTACTACCCCAAGCATTTCAGTTGGGGGAGGCAATTCTGCATACCTTGGATGTTCATAGAATCTTAAGTTATTACACTAACACAACCAAGTCTGTCCGGAAATCGGACCAGCTTTTAATTTTTTTCGCACCCAAGCGGGAAGGTGCCGCAGTTTCCAAACAGTGCTTATCCAAATGATTGGCAAACTGTTGTTTTCTGTTACCAGAAGTATGGTAAAACTCTCCTGGGGAAGGTTAAGGGGCATTCTACCAGAAGCAAGGCTGCCTCAACTGCTTGTTTCAGGAATGTGTCTGCCGCTGACATATGTTCCACGGCTACTAGAGTTCTGGCCACACTTTCACAAAGCATTACAGTCTGGACATTGCCTATAGGCACAGGAGAGGCTTTGGCCTAGCTGTCCTCCAGGGACTCCTGCCCTAAACTTTCTGCCTTTCTGATGACCTTGCCTGCCTTCCGTGTTTCAGTTTCTATTGATTCACACTGCTTGGGACCCAGTCCTTAAGGTGATTACCTACTGCAAGAGCCCTCTTGAAGTAAGATAGTACAGTTACGTAAGAACTTACCATTACAGTAGATCTTCAAGAGAGGCTCTTGCAGTAGGTAAACTTTTCTCTTCCTCCACCCCAACTAGAGCTTCTGCTCTTTCTGAGTCCATTATGGGCTCCAGGAGCCTCTCTTTCCATTCTCTTGTTGCTCCTTCTTGGAGGGCTCCGTCGGGAGGACTAGAAGGCGGGCACGGGGACTGCCCACTATATAGGATCACGCTGACGTCCATCACGTGACGTCAGGTGGGTGGTCCCCCATTAGATACTGCTAGCTAAAGTTTCCATTGGTCCTGACACCAGGGGGCGTAGTCCTCAATGTGATTATCCACTGCAAGAGCCTCTCTCGAAGATCTACTGTTACAATAAGTTCTTACACAACTGTACTTTTGAGTGCCGATTCTTTTGGTTCGTGTAAGCAAGTTTGATTCAGTGCCTCCAGCCACAGTTTCAGTGGAGCCTGGTCTGTAGTTTAATCCTAGCGTCTTGAAATGACACTCTGAATCATTAGGCTACTCTCACCACGTGACACCTCCCCCCCCCGCCACAAAACACACACACAAATTCTTGGCGATCGCCTTACATATCACGAAAAAAGCTAGTAAATATTTGAACAGTTCGTCTTATGTAGAAAAACAATGGTTACCTATTCACTTCCTGCTGTCGCGTGTGTCCCACCCTGTCCTCTTATTTTACTGTGATACTGCAATACTGTCATCACTAGGAAGCTCCTTAGCTCACCCATCGTGATAACCTGTGTGGTTCAGCAAAATTGCACCAGTAGCCTCTGAATCACTGAAGTCCTTTCTTTTGGGGAAAAGGAGAAATCTGCTGGCTCACTGTCACAGTAGTTTTAGGAGTAAATGGTAGTTTACTCACCTGGTAAAGGTGATTATAAGAGCACCTTCTTACAGCACTCAGAATCTCAACACATGGGTTATAAGCACTCTTCTCATAGGCTGATGCACAAAATGAATCCCAGATTCGAAATCTGATCCTTCTCCTCCCTTGTAATTCCCAGAATCCCCAGTATGAAATCTTCCAGAGCTTATGCTACTCCTGAAAACATAATATAAAAAATCCAACCATATAGGACCCTCAACCGGCCCCGTAGGTTAGCTGGTGGGTAGAAAAATACAACACAATCTGATGCTATGCAAGGGACAGTTATTTACTTTCCATTGTATTACAACCAACGTGGCAACATATTCCACTGTTACTGGCAGTGTAGGACTGAATGTCCACTACTATATATTTACTGATCGGTATTTCACATACATTCTTTAATATACAATCCCTTGTTCTATTATCCTATTTCTTTGCTTATCATGTTCTTCCTCAATGGGTGGGATACGGAGTGCTGTAAGAAGATGCTCTTATAATCACCTTTACCAGGTGAGTAAACTACTGTTATTTATCGCACCTTCATGCAGCACTCCGAGTCTCAACACATGGGTGATTATACAGCGGTATTGGACTTGTCTTGGGAGGGAGGAGAAATATGACAGAGCTGTCTGGAGAACCTTGCAACCAAAGTCTGTATCTTCCTGGACATAAAGTCTCCACCACTCATTCACACTAATGAACGGGAATCTGCGCCGGAGGAACTAGAACCCAGCGGGAGCAAACTTTTTTGCTAGAGGGTTGGCGCCAGAGATGGAGCAGCGAGGAATGGCACCACGAGCCTCAGCTCGTGCGGTAATGACTATCTTGGCGTCGACCCTCCACCCGCCTCAGTTCCTTTTTTTCCCCGCCGTTGACTGTACTTCAGTGATGATGTCGTTCGCCCGCCAGGAGTCAAACTTCAAACTAGCAGCATAGTTTTTCAGTTTTATTGTTTTGTAGTAATATCTCGAACAAGTATCGCTTAGTTTATTTATTCTTATTTAAAGAAGAAGTCAGCCTACATTGATGGAGTCGACCATGAGTGGGTCAGGTGATGGTAGGGAGACTTCGTATGAAAGCTGTTCAGTCAGCCGGGCTGGGTCTGATCCGTCGCCTTCTCTGGAGGGGGGGGTCTGACAACGGACAGTCCAATGCCCGAGGGGTTGGGGGGGTCCACTCAAAAGCATAAAAGTAAACGGTCGCACTCTCTGCATCGTTCGGCCTCAAGCCCTTCTTCGGCCCACAGGTCAAGAAAGAGAAGGCATCACTCGAGGTCACCCTCTGATATGTCTGGGTGTAGATGGTCAGTTATTGTGGCTAGCTGCCGGTCTCCTCCTTCGGAGTCACCGGTTTCTGTTTCTGATAGCCGACGTCTTCGACATCGGTGCCCTACCCTGCCCTCTGGTAGGTCTTCAGATGAGCAGTTTCATCAGTGGGCTGCTGTTATGGAGCAATGGGCTCAGAGGTTGGTCCAGCTGCCTGGCCCGGTCACTCAGGGGCCTTCGGGCTTTTTGGGAGATCAGGTAGGGTGGTTGAGCCTCCCTAGTCGCGTGGCACCGTCTTCGGTGCCGTCGACTCCACGCTTAGGTGTTTTCCCCTCTCACATGGCTGCGGCGCAGGATGCCATCCCATGCCTCTATCTCCTGGTATTCATCCTTCTTTCTCCTCAAATCCTGTATTTTGGAGTCTTGGGATGTTTTTAACACCCTTGGCATCGATGGCACACTCGGCGCCGTCTTCGGCGCTGATGTGTCTGTCGGTGCTGTCCTCGGTGCCATTGAGTTTCTTGGCGCCGTGCACTTTGTTGACGCTATCCTCGGCACCTTGCGCTTCGTCGGCACCATGTGGCCTCTCAGCGCCATCCAGCTTTTCGGCACCATGTGGCCTCTCAGCATCGTCTTCGGCGCAATGCAGCTCCTTGGCGCCATGCATGTTTTCAGCACCGTGCTCTTCTTCAGCGCTGAGACCTGTTAGGATGTCATCCAGTCTTCAGGACTCCTCCTTTTTTAATCCTTTTCCTTCCTCATTTCCTTCTGATTTTCACTCCTTTCCTGTTCATACAGTCCCTCCTGGACTGTCAGGAGATGACATTGAGCCTGACCCAGACCTTAGGCTGGGTGATGATGTGGAAGGAACAGGATCTATTCCTGCTGCAGAACCTGTGGTCGAGGACCTGTCATTTAAGTCTCTGCTGAAAAACTTGAATTCCACTCTTTCTCTCCAAACTACAGATATCGATCCTGGGAAACTGCTAAGACTCCAATACCTCCATGCTCTAGAGATCCCTATGGATTTGACTCCTCCTGGTACAGCCCTCCTTTGAGACGTTTTCTCAGATGGTATGGAATAATCCTGCTCTCATTCCTTCTGAGGCTAAGTCCATAGATAGAAAGTATGCTGCTCCCTAGGATTGACCCATTTTGGCATCCCAAGCCTAGGCGGATCCTACTGTAGTCTTGGCACAGAATGATAAGGTTGTCCTTCCCCAGACTACTACAGCTCGACCTATTAACAAAGAATCTCGTAAGATAGACACTTTAGGTAAGAGAGTCTTTGCTGCTTCCACCCTAGGTATGCGTAATGCCAGCTACCAAGGCTATTTCTCTCAGTATGAGTATATCCTTTGGCATTCGCTCAAACAAATGGTCGAAGCTCTACCAGAGTCGGACACTAATTCAGAGCTTCTTCAAACCATAACCAGGGGTATCGAGTCCAACAAGCTACAGGTTAAAGCAGCTATGAATGCCTTCGATACTGCCTCCCAAGTGGTGGCACTGGGCATTTGTACCTGCCGTCATTCCTGGCTGCGCACTTCAGGTTTCACGAATGATGCACAGCAACAGGTGATGGCATTGCCTTTCGATGATGTGTACCTCTTCGGCCCTCAATTAGAACAGGCTCTAGAGGCTACACAAAAGACTAGGTTAGCCATTAAATTGGATCGACCTCCTCCTGTCCCTTCTCGAGGGGGTGTTAATAAACACCAGTTTCATAGCTGTCAGTCCTTTCGAGGCAAAGGCAGGGGAAGTTTTAATAAAAACCAAGCCCCCCAGCCTCAAAAGAAATTGCAGCAGAAGGCACAAGGACCCAAAGCGCCTAGTGTCGCCTTCTGAGTTATTGGCCCAAGTTCCACCTCAGCTGCCCGAGGTGGACTCTTCCTCAGTGGTGGGAGGTCATCTGACTCACTTCTACAATCAATGGAAGTCCATAACATCGGACAAATGGGTCCTCTGGATAATCTGCGAAGGGTATTCCCTCAATCTTTTGGAGACCCCTTCGGATCATCCCCCAGATGACAGCCCAGGCTGTCAGCTCTTCAGTCAGATCTTCTCGCCTCCAAGATACAGGGCCTTCTGAGCAACAGGGCAGTGGAAGTAGTTCCGCTGGATCAACGGAACACAGGGTTCTACTCCCATTACTTTCTGGTTCCAAGAAACCGGGGCATGCGCCCATTTTGGACCTCAGAAAACTAAACAAATTCTTCCCAAAGAGAAATTCAAATGATATCTCTAGGAACCCTGTTACCTTTGTTTATCAACACAACTGGTTAGCCTCCCTGGACATGCAGGATGCTTACCAGCACATTCCGATGCACCCAAAGCATCACAAATACCTAAGGTTTGTGGCTTTGGGACAGCGTTATCAGTTCAGAGTCCTGCCCTTTGGGCTATCCTCGGCACCGTGGGTTTTTACAAAGTGTTGTGCAACTCTCGCAGCACATCTCAGAAAAATCGGAAATACAGGTGTTCTCATATCTGGACAATTGGCTTCTAGCAAGTCCTTCCAGTCAGGGAACTCTAGATGCCGTAGCCATGGCTTCACACTTTCTCACGTCCATGGGAGTCCTGCTAAACCTCAAAAAATCGCAGCTGCAGCCCTCCCAGAGGCTCCTTTTCATAGGAACTCTTCTGGACACCTCCTGTGTGAAAGCATTTCTTCCAGAGGACAGGAGGAGCGATATCCTTCAGATGGCCCAATACATCGGAGAGAGCAGCTTGGTTTCAGCTCTCTCGATGCAACGGATGCTAGGTCTCATGGCATCATCAATGTTCACTGTACCCCTAGCACACCTTCACATGAGAACCTCTCAGTGGATGCTCAGTACTCAGTGGTCCCCGACCACTCACCCTCAGTCCTTTCTCATCAAGGTGACAGAACCTCTGAAGAGATCACTCACCTGGTGGTCGTAAGAGGACAGTCTTCTGGAAGGGTGCCCCTTTGCTCCTCTGGATCATATTACCACAGATGCGTCCCTGATGGGGTGGGGAGCTCACTGTCAGACTCTCCACACTCAAGGTATGTGGACTCAGGATGAGTCCCAGCATCACATAAATGTCTTGGAAATGAGAGCCGTCCTTTATGCAGTCCAGGCTTTGAAGGACATTCTCTGTCACAAGAACATTCTCCTTCATACGGACAACAAAGCAGTGAAGCATTACATCAACAAGCAGGGCGGTGCTCACTCTTACTCTTTAAGCAGGGAAGCGATGAAGGTGTAGGAATGGTGCTTGGAGCACAAGGCTCTAATTCATGCGGGTCTGTCTGCCGGGGGTGCAGAACGAACTGGCAGACCGTCTCAGCAGAACAGAGACAGATCCTCACGAATGGTCTCTTTACTCAGCCATAGCTCAGTCACTATTCTCAGACTGGAAAACTCCAGACCCAGACCTTTTTGCATCCCCACTCAACACAAAACTGCCTTTCTTCTGCTCCAGAAATCCACGGCCTGGCATTTTCTGTCAGGATGTGTTCAGGCTGCAGTGGACAAAACTCTTTCTATACGCCTTTCCGCCTCTTCCTCTAATGGGACAGCCATAAGGCAATTCTAGGGGGAGGGGGTAGAAAGAAGTAGGCTGCTGGTTAACTAGGAGCTGCAGCTTATCCATTAGGTAGGGAAATGGACAGACTGGGTGGGCCAAGCGGTCCTTATCTGCCGTCAAATTCTATGTTTCTATGTAATTCAGAGTACTTCTCAAATTCAAGTCCAGGGGGACAAAATGATCCTCATTGCTCCCTTCTGGCCTCGACAGATATGGTTTCCACTACTCAACAGTATGTCGAAAGCTCCTCCAAAACCGCTTCCCCTTCAGATGAACCTTCTGACTCAGTGGCCTGTGATCCTTCCCAACCTGAGATCGCTTCACCTTCACGCTTGGCTCCTGAAGAGATAGAAGTGAACAGGTTCAATGTCTCTCACAGGGTTTCAGATATTCTTCTGGCTGCGTGCAAGCCAGCCACTAGGAAAACTTACACAGCCAAATGGAAGCGTTTTTTGCTCTGGTGTGCAAAATCCTCTTTGAATCCTTTTTCCTGCCCACCAGATAAAGTTTTAGAGTACCTCTTAGACCTCTCAAATTCAGGTCTGCAATACTCTATGGTTAAGGTCCACCTTTGTGCCATTTCAGCTTATCATGAGCCAGTACTTTCCTTGTCACTGGCTCAGTTACCTGTGGTTAAGAGGTTTCTTAAGGGAATTCTGCATACCAGACCACCTATAAGATGTCCAGTCGCAGCCTGGGACATTAATCTGGTGCTAGACATGCTCACTTGAAAACCTTTCGAGCCTCTAGCTACCTGTGAGTTAAAATTTCTCACTTGGAAAACAGCCTTCCTAGTGGCCATTACCTCAGCCCGCAGGGTCTCTGAGATACATGTCTTGGTCACAGGCCCTCCGTATACTGTGTTTCATAAACACAGAGTAGTTCTTAGAACCCATCCTAAGTTTCTCCCTAAGGTTGTTTCACAATTCCATCTAAACCAACCTTTGGTCCTTCCTACTTACTTTGCGAACTTCCAAAATGAAGGAGAGCATTCTGTTCATTCCTTGGACGTCAAAAGAGCTTTGCATTTCTATCTAGATAGAACAAAAGACTTTCGCAAAGCTCAACAACTGTTTGTTTCCTGCCGTTATCAGATGTATTTCAGCATGGCTGGTGGCATGCCTTCACCACTGTTATTCCATGGCGCAGGTAAAGCTGGAGGGTAGAGTGTACGCGTACTCTACTAGAGCAGTCGCGGAAATCCGCAACGTGCCCATTGCAGATATTTGCAATGTGGCTACCTGGAGCTCAGTGCATTGTCCACACTATGCCCTGGATGTCCATGCCAGATGACATGTTTCATTTGGCAGAACCATCCTAATGGACTTCTGTCCTAAATTTGTGAGTCTTATCTCTCCTGCCTTCCTCTCGGGGATTAAGGAGCTCAGTACCTCCCATTAGTGTGAATGAGTGGTGGAGACTTTATGTCCAGGAAGATATGGAAATTATGTACCTACCGTAATTCTTGATCTTCTTGGACGAGTCTCCACCACTCATTCACACGCCCACCCTCCATCCCCCAAGCTCACCTCTGTTGTTGGTTTTCACTCCCTCAATCTTTAGGCTGTGAAGAGTTCTTTGTTGACCCTTCTTATATGGGTCGTCCAAACTATCTTATGTCCGGTTTTTGGTTAGGCTATCCTTCTAGGTTAGTTACGCTGCACCTCCTCGGAAAAAAGGTACTGAGGCGGTTGGAGGGTCGATGCCGAGATAGTCATTACCGCATGAGCTGAGGCTCGCAGTACCGCTCCTTGCGGCTCCATCTCTGACGCCAACCCTCTAGCAAAAACTTTGCTCCCACTGGGTCCTAGTGCCTCCGGCACAGATCCCATTAGTGTGAATGAGTGGTGGAGACTCGTCCAAGAAGATCAAGAATTACAGTAGGTACGTAATTTCCATTTCCTGTTAGTGTGGTATCCAACCAGTAATACACGCCAGTGTTGTTATAAGTTCTGTTAGTGAACTCCCTACTGGCTTGGATCAGTGTGTCCGTCACCTTACTGGGTACCCCTAAGTTCAACAGTGTAGCCTTCTGAATGGCCATGCTGGCAGTTTCAGTGGTCAGGGGTCTACGTGCAAGGTCAGCCCCTAGAGGTCTTGGTAAGTGTTGTCTACAGAACAGTATTGACCTGTGGTCACTGGTGAGAGAGTCTATATAATCAGTGTAGACACTACAATAGGGGCTGAACTGAGAAACGTACTGAACCACCCTGAAATGCATAAGATTAAGTCACTGTAGCCTCTGGCCAAGTATGACTGTATTAGTGTAGCCGCTGTAATAGGGGCTGACTTAGGGTGTATATGGTAGAGATGTCTCTTTAAAATGGAATAACGTTTCATGAGTTAGAAGAGTAAGTCCCTGCCAGGATCATAGCCGGTGATCCCTGCCCACTAGGAAAAGACCTGTAGACTGACACTAAGCTGTGGGCAGATGTTGTATTATAGTTGTCTTGACCACTGCTTTGCAGACTCTGTGAAAACCATAAGCAGGGAAGTACCATGATGTGTGATAATGAGTAGCTGTACTGGGCCTGCATGTCATACCTGGTGAATTATAGTTTCTTGACCACAACTGTGCAGACATTATGATAAACATAAGTAGGGGGAAAAGAGGATATGAGATTATGAGATATGCTGTACTTGGTCTGCATGTCATACCTGGGTTTAATGTTATGAAGGCCCGCTGTCCCTTTCTCCATGGTTTGGATTTATTAAGTGATGTGGAGAAGGGTTAGTGTCAGGAACCACTGCAGCGGGGGCTGCAAGGGGTCACCAGCCATGACTGACTTCAGGTTTACCAGTGGATCACCCTGCTGAAAGTACTATAAGTACATACTTAGTGTGTTCGTCGTTAGTGCCGTCATATGGTTTACTTCTGGATGACCTTCTGGATCCAGCACTGTACCCTGGTGTAACAGGTGGGTGTGATGGTTCCTATCAGTAAAGCTATGCATGTAGGTAGGTAGCTAGCTAGATAGATAGATAGAGAGACAGAGACAGAGAGACAAACAGACAGACTGATCTATATGTGGGAAGGGGTCTTTACTTATAAATATGGAATACATGCATGGGTAGGAGTCTATCTATTAGCACATATAGCAAGCCAATAGAGGTTGAATACCACCCACCTTTCTTTCTTGAGATTGTCTGTGGGTCCATGAAATGGAAATTCAGCACCTTCTACATTATGAGACCTATACTGTAACAAAACATTTCCAAGTTCCTGTTTTCCCCAACTGGTTGTGATGCTGAGGTGGCTGCAAAGGTACTGTTAACAACAATTTCCAGGTCATGTCTTTTAGTTGGCATGGGCAAAATACAGCTAGCTGATGAGCCCCCCCCCCCCCCTTATAGTTTATGCACTGTGGTCTGCTCATTTGAGGAGTGTGATTGCTGCATGTGGCATGGATGTGTTGGTAGAGTGCTGTATTGTACATGTGCCCCTTTTAGTCCCTTACTGACATGTCTTGGCTGAATGGCACATGCACAATATGTGGTGCTTTGCCCTTCCCTAGTCCCATTACATACCTTGCTCTTCAATTATTTATTTATTTAGTTTTTGTTGACCGGGTAAGTGCACTAGGCAGATTCTGCCTATTTTCAGGCACGACCGGGGAGAGGGATACAGATAAATGTCAACTGACCTTGAACCAGGTTAAGCTGCTGTTGGTGGTATATTTTTAGTGAATGAGAGAAATTTGGCCAGGACATGGGAAACTTCCCCCTACTCTTTTTGAGAAGTGCCATGGGATCTTTAACATCCACCTGAACTACCACCGGACAGGCAGATGGGACCTCGGTTTAACGTCTCATCTGAAACACAGTACATCCAGATCATTGACTGTATAGTACTGTACTATCTATATGGTTCTGGTCATAGGATGACCCATTATAGGAAGCTTAGAAAACTTGCCAGCACACTAGGAGTTACTTAGCTTTGTACTTGTAATGAGAAATGGGTGAGCCCATAGAAGGTAACCTCTCGAAGAGTGGTTGAGGCTGGTGAAACACCAAGTCCAGACTACCAGTATCAGAATTCCTGCTGAGGCATTCGGATGGCAGGCTAAGTATTTAGAGCAAGTGAGCATTCTGTAAGTGCTTTGGGTGCAGCTGCTCTGTTGGGGCTCTTTGGCATTGCATTTCTGCTTCCAGTTAGAGTGGAACATGACTGAAGTGTGAAAGAGTTGTGCTGGGCACCAACAATGAACATTATTTGTCATTACAGTAGTGTGTGTGTTTGAGGAAAATAGTTAACCGAGAAAACGGTAATGCTGATATACTGGGTGAGGAATAGAGGACCCAGTCTGTCTCACTAATAGATGGTACTCATTTATGCTAAGCCAAGTGTTTAAGCTTACACCAGCTGAACCATTGGAGTAATCCTTAAGTCTTCGGTTTCTTGACACTAGGTTCATACAGCGAAACTGGTACTTAATAAGTTCCTGAGGACAGTCATTCAAATGTCTGATCTTTTGTCATAAGTGATGGTGTACACCATAGCAATAATATGAGGGGATGTTGCGTCTCCCCTACTTCGACTTCTAAGTTCTGAACCTCTCACCCTATGCTTGTAAGGCCAAAACACATCCACTGAGCCACGTGAGTCCGTGGTTCACATATGATTTCCTCTTGTTTTCTGTTGTCCTTCTTTGGCCTACCAACTGACCTGAAACTCACTGGCTCTAAATGGTGACCAGGGATTTTAAAGAGGCTCCTGCTTCAGAGTGTCCCCCTCTCCGAGGGCAATCTTGGGTCCAACCCCCTTGTTGTTGTAGTCTGTGAGGGATGTCAACTGCTAGGGCAGTTACAGGATGGAATAGCCCCCCCAGGTGTAAGATGGCTAGAATACAATAGCCATGTGTGTGCTGGGGTTATGCCCTGTTGAACTGAGCAGGGATAGACATGAACCAGCAGGGGGTGGGGGAACTGGCCTCCATGTTCTATAGCTGGAGGTGCAGAAGATGTGAAACCAGCCAATCCACAACCCTGCCAGCTGACATGGGTGCTGACAGACTGTCATTGATTACACTGGAGAAGTGGTGATAATATTCAAACACACTGTTTAAACATGATCTATCTGCAACTCTGTAACAAGTGACTAGTGTTTCAACACATTCAACACCCAAACCTAACACAGACCCCTTTGTAACTGACATGCTGTCATCCTAATATGTCCATGTATCAACATGTGTCTGTATATACCTAATATTCTGTACTATTAAATAATAGTTCTATCAATCCAAATCAAAAACTGAGGGAATCAACACTCCCCCCCAATGCCCAACCCCCCACCAAGTATAAATGTATAATTAAAAATCAAACTTAATAAAGACCACCTAGTAATTGAGATCCTATATCCTAATATGTTCACTGTCTTATAATGTGTCAGTATATAATCAATCTTCTGTATATACAGTAACAGTCCTATAAATCTGAAACAAAACCTAAGGGAATTATCCCCCTCAAGGGAATTAATCCCCACCCCCCCCCGGGAACACCAATGTATTGATAACTGGTCAGACGGAATCATATATCCATTTTGTAGGTGAACAAATAGTTATCACGCAACTCAACCCATTGTATCATGTACTAGATGTCAAGAGTTTGTGCACATAAAAGAAATAGGCACAAACAACGATTACCTAGTAAAAGATACTGTACCTAAAAAGTCCACGTATGAACATGTATCTGTATATAAGCAGTGAAAACAATGAACATATTAGGAAACAGGATCTTAATTACTAGGGGTTTTTGTTAAGTTTGATTTTTAATACATCTTAATAGTACTTATACTGTATAAATGTGGGAAACAGCTAGCTAATACTTAATTGACACTAGCACAGGTTGGCCCAGATATTGAAAAGGGTTGCGCATGGCGCAACAGTGTTGTGCCATGTGCAGCCCACTGATGCTCCCCTGACGATATTCAAACGGAATTGTGCTCATGACAAATCCTGATGCCCAGAGCTGTATCAGCAATATATGCAGGCGCAGGTAGGGGGCATGCCCATGCATACCTGCATATCCTGATATTCAGCCCAGGATGTGCTGAGTTACGCATGCGAACCCTACTTGGCGCCCGCATAGAGTTGATCCCCCAAAAAGGAGCAACAGCTGCCACTCTACAGGTGAGCTGCCATATTGCAGGGCACAACACGGCAGCTGCCACCTGTGGGTGGCCACACCGAGCTCTGGCTGCACCTCCGTGGTGGCGGCCCCCCATGCCCGATCATGGGCACTGTTATTAAAAAATAGAATCCTATATCCCTGGTGGTCCAGTGGACCGCTGTCTGCCCGATCGCGGGCTTTAGTAAAAAAAAAATAAAGAATCCTATATCCCTGGTGGTCCAGTGGACCGCTGTCTGCCCGATCGCGGGTTTTGGTAAAAAAAAATAAAGAATCCTATATTGCTGGTGGTCCAGTGGACCGCTGTCTGCCCGATCACGGGCTTTGGTAAAAAAAAAAAATAAAGAATCCTATATCCCTGGTGGTCCAGTGGATCCATTCACATATCTGGAATGTGTAGTATGGTACAGGCTGCTAGCCCATTGGCTCACGCTGTGGACCAATGGGCGTACAGCCCTACTGATGGTGTCAGTCGGCGGGCAGCAAGGCGGCAGGTGGGTGGGGTGCTGCCACCACCGCTGACCGGGAGGGGAGCGGGCAGTGGGGATCAGTGGCGGTAGGGAGGGGCTGCCACGGGACCACCAGAGATATTGGATTCTTTGTTATCATACTTAAGCCCACTATTGGGCTGATAGCGGTCCACTGGACCACCAGGGATATTGGAATCATTTTTATTTTACTTAAGCCCGCGATCAGGCTGACAGCGGTCCACTGGACCACCAGGGATATTGGAATCTTTTTTATTTAACTAATGCCTGCAATCGGGCTGTGATTGTCGCGCTGCAGGGGGCATCGGTCCCCGACGGCTCCTGCCTGGCAGGGCACCAGGCGCAAGTCACCAGGGATCGGCACACCTGCATGCAAATGGGGCCATAATGACATGTAAATGGCCCCATTTTCACATTGCATACATTATGGCCCCATTTACATGTGCACTTTTGAATATCGTGGTTGTTGCGCTTAGTGCAATGGAACTTGCGCTAGCGCATCCCCCTGCTCCACTCTGGCCACTTGCACTGGCGCAGTGCCACTGTGCCATGTGCACTGCAGGTGGCCAGGGTGCGATATTCAATGATGCTGAGCCATGTCGCAGCTCCGTTGAATATCTCCCAGTCAACGCCCCTGCGCAGCCAAGTTGCGCTGCACCTAGGCTTGTGCCACAGCCTGGCGCAGTTTGAATATCTGGGCCGTTGTCTTTAAACCCACATTTTTCCCTAACACAAAGATATTTTCTTATTTAGAGGACATTTAACATTATGTACTATGTATTTCTTTAGCTTATTTCATCTGTATGTTTTATGACTATTCTTAGGGAAGAAGCTTATCTGTTCTATGTTATTTGACCTTGACATACCTTCCATGTAATGGAACACTGTTCTTTATATAGCTCCTTGCTGTTTTTGAAAAACAGTTTAAGCCAATGGGATTTTAACACTTTATTTTTCAATTTTTTTTTTTATATATGATCTGGACTTTAAGAAAGTTTATAAAATGGGTCTAAAACTTCCTGGTTCCTGATTGGCTGAAACAGGCTTTCAGCCGTGTCCTTAACAGTACAAAACTTCACAAGCACTATCTTCCCAACCAAAATGCAGCACATGGTGAAATGAATGTGTGCTACCAGTCTCAGAATCACAACAGCTGCAAGCGAGAGAGTGCTAGCACCATAACTCCCAACCAGATTCCCAATCACTCCCTGCATCCTTGTAATTCACTCAATTCCCCAGCAGCCGAGCAGCTCTCCTGCATGTAGCTCTCGAAACTCATATCAAAGAAACTTTATTGTTAAAAAGTCAATGTTGTACCTCTGCTTTTCCTCCATTTTCACTGCTCTTGCTTCTTCTCAGTGTTAGTGGCGCCATTTCTCTGGTCTCTGGTCTCCAGTCCTCCTACCCCCAAGTGTCCACCCTCCCCCTTTAGAGACCAAAGAAGTGAGCGGGTAAGGTGATCAATAAAAAAACATGAAAAACCTTTTCTGTTTCCTAGTTCTTTGGCTGCCCCCTCATAGCGCAGTGCCATTGTTTTGCGATGGTAAAAAAAACAAAGCCAAAGAGCACACTGTACAGCAGCCTTACAAGGACACGCTCACCCCCAATCAGTCAGCCTCACACATAGAACAAGTAGAAAAATAGCTGCTTTATAAAAGAAAGAACAATTTACTACTTTAGAACACCACACATAAAAGATGTGTTTAGTAAGCATAAATTCAACTGCAAAGAGCTATGAACAAGAGCTCTGCCTATGGCAGATATCATGGGACACCTTTGCTCCCGTGCCTCCAAATAAAACTCACTGGCCATTTCACCAGCCATGCAAAAACACAGGCAAAATAAGAAATGATGGGTGGGGGGACATTCTGGAGGATTTTGTGTTGGGGTGCAGGCACCAGAGCCTTCTCTAAATAAACATCCCATTACAATACAATGACAGGGACTACATTTTTTTTTTCTATATCATATTTTGTACTGTTTTTATGTGCACTTTTATGCGTATTTCTGAATTAAGATTTTTACTGGGGACCCATTTTATAAGCACAATAACACACGACAAGGTGTGGGTTATGTCCTGTTAAGAGCACACCCAGGTGAGTTTTGAGGTACGAGGTGCTTGTGCTGAGTGCCTTATGCACCTGGGCATGCTCTTATCAGGACATAACCCATGCCTTGGAGTGTGTTATTGTGCTTAATTCAAAAATACCTATAAAAGTGTACATAAAAACAGTACAAAATATGATATCATAGAAATAAAAGTAGTCCCTGTCATTGTATTGTAATGAGATGTTTATTTAGAGAAGTCTCTGGTGTCTGTCCCCCCAACACAAAATCCTCCAGAATGCCCCCCCCCATTGCTTATTTTGCCTTTGTTTTTGCATGACTGAAGAAATGGCCAGCAAGTTTTATTTGGAGGCACAGGTGGGAGGGTGTCCCATGTCACCTGCCATAGGTAGCACTCTTGTTCATAGCGCTTTGCAGTTGAATGTATGCTTACCAAATACATATTTTATGTGTGGTTTTCTAAAGCAGTAAATTGCTCTTTCTTTTATAAAGCAACTGATTTTTCACTTGTTGTATGTGAGTGAATAACTGATTGGGAGCGATCGTGTCCCTGTAAGGCTGCTGTATTGTGTGCTTTCTGGCTTTGTGTTCTTTTACCATCGCAGCGCAGTGGCACTGCACTATGAGGGGGAGGCCATAGAACTAGGGAACAGAAAAGGTTTTTCTTGTGTTTTATTGATCTCCACAGTAGCTTGCTTCTTCGATCTGTAAAGGGGGGAGGGGTGGTGAACACTTGGCGGTAGGAGGACTGGAGATCGGAGAAACAGCACCACTAATGCTGAGAAGAAGCAAGAGCAGTGAAAATGGAGGAAAAGCAGAGGTACAATATTGACTTTTTAACAATAAAGTTTCTTTAATCTGAGTTTCAAAAGCTACATGCAGGAGAGCTGCTCGGCTGCTGGGGATTTGAATGAATTACAAGGATGCAGGGAGTGCTTGGGAATCTGGTTGGGTGGCATAGTGCCAGCGCTCTCTCGCTTGCAGCTGTTGTATTTCTGAGACTGGTGGCACACATTGATTTCACCATGTGCTGCACTTTGGTTGGGACAAGTAGTGCCCATTGTGAAGTTATGTACTGATAAGGACATGGCTGAAAGTCTGTTTCAGCCAATCAGCAATCAGGAAATGTTAGACCCATTTTATAATGCTTGCATATCCTTCCAAATCAACTGTTATTTTTCTGATGAAGGAGTCTATGTAATCTGAAAGCTCAAGCACCTATTTTCTTTTGTGACATCTATGCTGGTGCAATAAATGGTATCAAATCATTTCTTTTTTTCTGGATCTTTTGTTACATTTGATCTTACTATCTCTTGGTGACACAACTATTTTCTGAAATGAATGTAATGCGTTTGTCTCGCAGACACCTTTCAGTCTGTAACATGAAGAGAAAATCCTTGAGACGAAATTCATGAGTATTATCTTATCATTAAGGAAATGAGACAGAAAAAACAGCTTAAGCCCTAGCTATCTGCGTATGAATTTCCTGCTATGGGTCAAGCCCTTTAATGGAAGGCTGCCAAATGAACAACCATTAACAAAAAATAGAGCAGGGAACCTTAAAGAGTGAACCCAAGAAATCAACTTCTTCTGAAACCAAAGTATTCTGATACACCCCTCAACAGCTCTTAAAGGCCTGAGAGCTCTAAACACAGTATGTAACTACTTCAAATTTAGAGAGAGTCTGACATCAAGGGGATTCTACTTCAGCTTTCTACAGAAGCAGCAGTTCATAATAAGCTATTTATTCCTTGCTACCTATTAGTGATTCTGTAGATTATCACCTGCTACTGTAGATTATAGATGTGGAGTGTTGTAAATCTTTTTTTCCAAATGATGTGAGATCTTCAGATGCCACATTTTTTTTGCTGAGTTGTAACAGGTAACACAGACGGAAAAATGTGAAGTTCTCAACAATACAAACTCAGTGTGACCCAGCTGAATGTTACATGAGGAACATGGTATAAACATTGCAATCATATGAGGTTTGTCTTACTTTAAGAACGCCAGGTTTCTAAGTAACCATGTTCTTCTCCCTCTCCTAGGTAGGAAGAGAGGCTGTTACAGTTGCCCAGTTTTCAAAGGCAGGTTTAAAATGCAAAACCATGGTATTAGTAACTACTTTATAGCAACTTATAAATAGTAAACCCCAAACCTTTTTTTTTTGCTTTTTCCTACATATTCTTTATCCCAGGTACACCACTGCCCTTATACTCTGTTGAATTAGATGGGCCTGATTTTCGAAGGTCGATGCAGGGCTTGCATCAAGTCTCGTGTCAACCCTGATGTGTGGCATAATGACACAACTGCGCCCAATTTTCGTACATTGGGCAGAGTTGCAACAGTTTTTAGACTTTACAACAGCTTGTGCCAAACATTTGGCACAAGCCCCTTAAAAAGGGTCGCCCAAATAGCACAAGTTAGACCAGGGAGGAGCTGGTCTAACTTGTGGCATTTGGCGCACAGGGATGAAAATCCCGATCAGCACCAAGGGACTGCCGCAAGTCCCCTGCTCCATATGTTTGGCACACCAGGAGCTTGTGGCATATGCAAGGCTTTTGAAAATCGGGACCATTTGGCTGTTCTGACACCACTGCCTGGGCCCCATGTCATCCACTCAGGACATTACATCATACAACACCCTCATGCACTGGGGTACTACTCTGAGTTCATGGGGATCCACATGTATGGGCTCTCACAGTGGGGGCAAAATGTTACTGTTACATATGGTACAGAAGGTCTGAGGATGGGATGAGGTGGCCCCTAGTCATAAGAGACTGGTCATATCTTTCAAGTTCCCCACGTTGTGGGATGTCCTTCATTTTACCACTCAGAATTGCTCTATCCCACATAATAAAAGTTTTCCATACAGAGAAGGTGCTGTCTCACATTGTAGGCTCAGACTTTAAAGCAGAAATTCATAATTCTCTGTGATAATCAAACTTGAGTTTAGCAAAAATATATATGAGCACAGAGACATATCCAATGGCAGTGGAAAACACCATTGGTCCTTCCAGTCTTCCTATAAAACCATAACAAACCCAGGATCTGTTGTCCATACAGGGTTTTAACCCACACTGTCCACCCCCATGTTTTCTACCCTACTACTGAAACCCTAAGCAACCACTAAGCCCTTCACTCTGTCCCAGTTGTTTCTTAAACCACGGATGGTTTTGGCACCCCGCACATTAGTCAGCAGATTGTTCCATGGCTCCACATTCTTTTCTGTAAAATAAAACTTTCTTACATCCCTCCTGAACTTCCCCCATCAGTTTCCACTCATGCCCCCAATGTTCTTGATCTACTTCTCATGCTAAATAGTTCCTCACAGCTTACCATGTTCATTCCTGTCAGCAACTTGACGGTCTCTATCATATCTCCCTTCTCTGATCTGACCTCCAGCGAATACATGTTCAGTCCCTTGAACTGATCCTTGTAACTCTGCCCTGCTGACCCCAAATCATTTTGGTCACCCTGCTTTGCACTGTCTCTAGCCTGTCCTTATCTTTCCTCAGGTGAGGACTCCAGAACTGGGCACAGTACTCCAGGTGGGGCCTCACTAGTACTTTATAGAGAGGCAATAATACAATGAAGTCAGCCATGCAATATAATAACTTGCAGTAAGTGACGTGTCACTAAATATTGCATGGCAGAAGGGCTTAATTGCCACTGAATTACATTGTTCCTTGCAGTATACTGCAGCATTTTGTGATATACTGCAGCATTACTGTGTTGCATCCTGGCTGGCACTGCTGTATCTCCTGCCTTCTGCTGTCACTACACCTTCCCATATACGCCAGCATCCTGTTTGCCTTGTTGTGGTCTTATTGTACTGCTTGATTGTTTTAGGGAGCCACTGATGATGATCCCTTGGTCTCTTTCTTCAGGCATCGTGTCCAGATTTACTCCCCCCATTCAGCACACTGTCCTAGTGTTCTTGTTCCCTATATGCATCATCTTGCACTTTGTGGCATTGAATTTCAACTGCCAAACCTTTGACCACCTTTTTAGCCTTTACAAGCCTCTCTGCATCTCCCTAACCCCCTCCTCACTGTCTACCCTGCCACAGAGCTTTGTGTCATCTACAAAGAGATGCCTTGCCTTGGATTCCTTCTCCCATGTCACCGATGAACATATTAAAAGGGACTGGACCCAGGACAAATCCTTGTAGCATCCCACTGGTGACCTTCCTCTCTTTTGACTTGACACTGTTAACTACAATCCTTGGCTGTCTCCCTTCCAACCAGTATCTCACTCATCTATCTGTGTCCTCTGCTGCACCCAGATCCTCTAGCTTCTTCAGTAACCTCTATGAGGCACCAGACTGAAAGTCTTGCCTTGGTCCTTACCACTACCCTCATTGCCCAGTCAAATGAGATCCCCCTCACAGCTGCCTTAATGCCACCTTTTGGCAGAGGCCCTCTGTCTTCCCGTGTGAATACAGAGCAGAAGTAGTTGTTAAGAATGAATGCTTTCTGCCTGTCCTCCTCAATTACCCCACCTCCCCCAGTTAACCTAACAGTTCCTTCTCTCTTCTTTCTTTTTTCCCTAATATATCTAAGAACTGCTTTTCTCCTCCATTGACCCCCTTCTCTATATGCAGCTCTGTGTCTGCCTTTACTTCTGCGATCACCCTCCTGGTTTCCCTTGTTCTCATTTAGTACTCTATCCTTTCCTCCTCCCTTGTTTCCTTTGTACCTGGTGAGGGCCTCCTCATTTTTTGGCTCTCACTGCTTTTCTGACCCTTCCAGAGAACCACATTGGACTCTTGGACCGGTTTCTTTTAATTACCATCCTTATGCAAGACTTTGTTGCCTCAAAAATGGTGCCCTTGATTGCCCCCCAATCTTTTCTCCACATCCCTGATGCTGTCCACTCCAACTAACTTGTCCTAGACTGGCTCCCTCATCCCATTTAGGTCTGCCTTTCTGAAATCTAAGACTTCAGCTTTTCATGAGAGCTTATTGGTCTGAAAGACTAGATTGAACCATACAGAGTTATGATCTCTGGACCCGAGAGGCTCCCTTATCCTCGATCCTTCTATCATTTCTGAGTTGGTGAGCACCACATTGAGCATAGCAGCCTGCCTAGTGGGTTTCTTAACCATCTGCACCAGAAGGCAGACTTGCAATGAATCCAGCAGGACCTGACTTCTGGAGCTGCTGGACGCTGGAATGTCCCAATCAATATCTCGCAGGTTTAGAGCTCCCAACACCACCACCACCCCCTTTACAACCCCTCCCTTTCTAGTTCTGCCCCTAGCTTCATATCTCTCTCTTGCCCCTGTCCTGGAGGTCTGTAGATCACCCCATCGGTAGTTTCTTACCTGAGGCCACCATGAGTTGAACCCACAGCAATCATGTTTCCCATTAGCTCTCCTGATGTTTCCATCCTCCACTGCCTCGGTGCGTTCTCTGACATACTGGACAATGACTCCTTCTTAACATTTCTTCTATCCCATCCAAATATGATGTAGCCTGGGAATGTCAGGCCCCAATCGTTATTCTCTATGGCCCAAGTTTCTGTGATGGCTACTAGGTCCATCTCGGTGTCTGCACCATTGCCTCCAGCTCACTACTTTTATTTCCCAGACTCCTGTCATTAAGGCAAGCTCTTTTCTATCTTTTCCCTAATCTCCTCTTGCTTTTTCTTCTTCTTGCTCCATTATATTTCCCCCAGTCTGCTTAATTTTTTATTTGTAATGCTGAATGAAGGCTGTGTCAACCCTCCCTCATTCTCCTCTTCTTCTAACATAATTTGAACATCAATTTTACTGTTACCCACCCTGCTGCTACTAGTCCCCCACTCACTCTCCACCTACCATGTCATAGCTAGGTTCCCCACCGTATCTCCCTTCTCAGTAGTTCTTCTAGCCTCTGCTTCCCTCACAGTCACTTTAACTGTCCAATGTAGATGCCAAACTTCTGCCCTATGCACTAACCCCCCCCCCCATCAGGTGAAGGCAATCACCCTTGAAGAGCCTCCTGTACCAGAAGCCCCACCTCCCAGTCCCCCACGAATTGTTCCTCTTTTACTGTGGTCAAAAGGGTGAGCACATCATTAAATACATTTTGTAGACTAATCCTAGGGATGCACAGGCTAACCCACACATGTGACCTATATGCCCAGATCTAGTGGCTAAACTTCCAGGGCTGGGTTGAGTACCAGGTGTGCCTCCTAGGGAAAAAAAACTCTACTTGGATTAACCCCGACTGCCATCCAAAACCTCCTTAAACCCACAACCAACCCTCACCATACAAGAGGAATGGCTAGAAATGCTCTGCAGGTCCCCTTCCGCCACACAAAACTGGCTCAACACTCCTTTGCCTACAAAGCACTCTGTTGGCTCAATGAACTCCCTCTTGATATGGTTACTGAGCTAAAGCTCAGACCATTTAAGAGAAAACTCCTCCAATACCTTGCTGTGCTAAGTATCTGTGACTGCCAACCCTAAATCCTCTACACACCCTAATACCCCTAACCCACCCAGTCCCTGACCCCCACTACCTGCCCTATTGGTCCAACTGTCTGTCTCTCACTACCCTATCCTTGCCTCAGTGCTCCCAACCACCCCCCACATGCTCCCTATCTACAGATCCACCCTCTCCCTCCTTCTTTGCCTCTAAATAAAGTCAATCTCTGACTGCTCTCCTCAACGCATAGTAATGATGTATCTAAATGTAATGTTTAATATATTTTGTTTTCTACTGTCAAGTCAAAATTGTCTATCCTTACGTGTAGCTGTACATGTCATGACGTGGAACCTTTATAAACAAGCTTCTGCTCAAAAAGTGTTACTCCAAGAAGAGTAATATATAAATAAAAATAAATAAATACTGACACCATCCCTTCAACCACCCATTAAACTTCTCAGTCTCTTCCTTCCTTTCTCTATTGTCCCCATTCCCCTTATTCCACAGAGGAAGAATCTCAGAAAAGGCAAGGGGAGCTGAGTGCCCCTTCAATCTGTCCCCCAGCCTCTTAAAGTTCCATTTCATTGCATCCACTGGTTGGTTCGCGAGCTTATTGGTACCCAAGTGTACAGACACCCCCAGCTCCCCCTCTCCACCATTCTCCCTATCTTATCTATGTCCTGGTGACTGATGCACCAGGAAGGTAGTTGATCATCCCTCTCCTCTTATCCCCAATCACCACCCTCTCTACTCCCCTAATCAGTGAGTCCCGAATCACTGCGATTATCTTTGCTGACATCCTCCTGCCCAACCCCCCAGGTCCCACCAAGTCATCCTGCCCATTTTCCTTGACTGACTCAGAGCTCTCCACTGCAATCAGGTACCTGAGTCTCCTACTCCAAGGGTGCAAAGCGATTTACTGTTGGGGTGGTGTGTGATTAGTTGATCCCCTTATTGCTGTCCATGCCACCCTTCCTCCTCCCCTTCCCCACCAATCTCCATCCGCTTGGGCCAGTCGATCTCTGAGGAAGCTGGGGTGTGGGGGTGGAACCCAGCTGAGCCATTGCTACAGCTGAGATATCTCATCTCTTGCTGCTATCAGCTGAGCATGGAGCTCTACAAAGCTCTTGCACATGGGGCAGTGCTTCTTCTTTCAGAGCATAATCCCAGAGAACAGCGCTCCACAGTCAATGAAAATGGCTACCTCCCCACTGTATCTCATCTCCATTTTGACCCTATGATAATCCCTAGACAGTTGTTAATAACTTGCTTCTTTCTATCCACCTAGTACCTTCAGACTAGAAAGAAAAAGGACTACCTTATATATAGAGTTCTTTTACAGTTCCTGTCTTACCTGGTTTACTTGGCTCTCCCTACTATACTGCCACCTTGAACCCCTACACTAGACAGGTAGTTAAGCACAGATGCAAATTTACCACAGACATTTAGTACAATGCCATCAGTACCATACCCTGTGCTCTTAACCTATACAGGTAGTCAGTTACATATGCTAATTTTATTCAGCAGTTGAGCAGGTAAGACACCATAGTCATGCAAGCATTTAGTTAAAACCCCCCAATCATAGAAGCATTTAGCACAATACCACTTATATGAGGTAACACCACAGTTTCAAAGTAGGTGTACCCTAAACAGGGAGCTATATATTAACATGTTTGCCAGTTATGACACCTGGGGCCAGATAGTCAAAGCTTTGTGCCTGGCACAAATCTGTTGTGCAGGAATAGCACTGAATTTGTGCTGGGCTGCAATATTCAAATGCTCAATTAACGCTGGTGCTGTGTGATAGCTCTGATACCAAAAGTAAAAGTATGCAGGGGAAGGAGTAAGGGAAGGGGCTATGATTGCCAGTGCACTAGCATATTCAAAAGAATAGCACCATGCTACAGGATTTTGTGCCACCTATAGCGCGGCACTGAATACCACCAGCAAAAAGCATGCAGAACTTCGGCACACACTGTTGCCCCCCCATCCCGATCCCCGACTCCATAGTACAACAATCCACACAGTTCCCTGGTAGTCAAGTGGCCCCACCACCCCTTCACGATCCCCGACTCCTGTAGTAAATAAATCTACACATGTCCCTGGTTGTCTATTGGCCCCCCACCCCATCGTGATGGCTGACTCCCGTAGTAAGCAAATCCACACATTTCCCTGGTGGTCTAGTACCACCCCATCATGATCCCTGAGCTCCCATAGTAATAAAATCACCTCATTTCCCTGGTAGTCTAGATGGCCCCCTCCCACCTGGCAGTGCAAGCCCCCCTCCCCCTCCCAAAATCCCCAAACAGAGCCAGTGACTGGCTCACCCTCTACTCACCTCTCGGCCACCCACCGACTCTGTGATGCATGAGTTCGTACCCACTGTGTTATGAATGGGTGCATACTGTATAGGTATCGCACTTTCATTACTCACTGGGGTAAAGCTATTCATCACTCAGTCGATGACAGTTGCAGGTGGCGGAGGTGTGAGCCAGTCACCAGTCCTGTTCTGGGATGGTTGGGGAGCGGGGTCTGCACTGCCGGTGGGGGGCCACTGGACCAACAGGAAATTAGGTGATTTTATTACTATGGGTATCAGCAATCATGATGGGGTAAGGCCACTAGACTACCAGGAAATGTAAAGTTTTACTATGGGTGCGCGAAGGATGATGGGGGGTGGAGGTCACTAGATCATACCTCTCTACTGTCTCCCAGCATGAGGAACAATTCCTCATTGTACTTCACAAAACCTCCCTGTTCCACATTAAGAGGACTTGTCCCACATTCAGTGTTACGATATTAAAGCAAGAACATATGGTAAAGGATGCAACAACTATATTATTGAATAAACAACAGACGTTCTGAACATAATGGCAAACATTGTAACAGTGTTCTGAGTTTCTTATGTTAAGATTTGATTGAGTGTTCCACACTTTGCCCATTTGTTCCACATTTCAAGAGCCAATGTTCCACATCTGGGGGACAAAAGGTTGTGAGGTATGCACTAGGCTACCAGGCAAATGATTGGCAAATATGACTATGAGAGTCGGAGACTGGGTACTTTGCTGTTTGTGATGGGAAGGGGCGCACTAGACTATAAACTGCCTGCCAAGCTCTGCTCCATTCACACCCACTGTCAATTCAAATCTTGCCTCAAAGATTGGCTCCTGGAGACTTCCCGCTGCCACTGCTTTCCTGAGTAGCACTTGATTTCCCACCTGCCCTTACCACATGAGTTTTGTGCCTATACATCTCCCTGTGTAAATCTTCCAATTCCTCTTCTTCTCACACCCCTTCCCCTCTCCTTCCCTCTACTAGCCCCACTTTATCGTTTTCATGCTACTCCTGAGAAACTTTGATTAACTCCTATGCAACTTGCTGTATATCAATTTCATGTGTGTGTGTACATATATCTTTATGTATATGCACATTGGATTTATGTACTATATCACCTCGTATCATGTGGATGTATGTGTTTTGCTACGGTATATCTTGTGTACTATTGTAACCTTTTATTATTTGTCAGACTGTCTACTGTTCTATACATTGTTGTTTGTGTTTAACTCTGTGCCACTCTGCATGGCCCGGGTCATGCCTGAAAACGGTCCCTGGGATCAGTGCACTTACCCAGTTACCAAAGTCATGAATAAAATAAATAAATAAATAAATATGGACGCAAGCAAGTATGGATATGTTGCAAGATATCTGTATATAGTCATCTGTGCTATCTGTGTGTGCATATACATGTCCAGTTAGCTGTTTATTTACACACAGCTTTATTGTGCTTACACACAGTTATATTATTATGTGTGAGGCTGTGTTCCACCTTCTAGGTAGCGGTGTCCTTCATTGCCCCTCAGTCAGCACATCTGTGTCCCTCATTGCAGTGTTGCATGGGCGTGTGGTATGCACTGAATGAGCCTGCCAACATCCATTTCCTGCAGCATCCAGCCTGTACTTCCATGCTGACCAAAAGGTGGAGTGGTGTGCTTCATGTAATAGCATGGGGCAAAATACATGGAAGTGCATGCAAGCGGGCCATAATGAGATGTGTATGTGGCTGTTTGCCCACAGATTGTTGCTGAGTAGGCTCAATTGCATAGGATCTTTGAATATAGCATACTTTTGCCCTGGACTAATATGTTTGCACCAGGCTAATGTGTTAGTACTGTGCAATCGAGTTAGCCCTGGGCAAACCTCTCAAAAGCATAGCACAGTTCTGCAGTGTGTGGCCTGCATTGTTGTTTGCAGTTGCTGTGCAACACTTCATTGCTATCACACACATTGTCCACCACTTCAACTCTGCCTTACTCCACCTCTGTATCCACTGAGCTGCTTTTGCATTTTGCCCTTCCCTGTTGCTATATTCAGAGCTGTCTTATTTCCTGGGCTATTTTAGCACTGTACTCCCAGCCCTGTTTGCACTGCTTCCTTTTCACGCTATATTCAGCAGGTTTAGCCCCAGGGCTATTCCTTTGAATATAGCATGCTAATGGTTCTGGGCTGATTTAGCACATTATGCAGTTCTTTGCCCCCAGGGCTAAGTTTTGAATATCTTGCCCTTGAGCCCTGCCCAATACCTTCAGTGGTAGAGTCTCCTGTGGCACTGTGGACTTACCTAGGGATGCCCTCCAGATACTCAAGGTCAGATGCTGCACTCCTGCCCCACTGCATTCATGCCCTGGGGCACGAATGCTCTGGGGTTGCTAATGGTCTGGCTTTATAGAGCACACGCAATGAAAAGGAAGACTGCCAAGCACTCAGTGTCAGTAGTGATGTCACAATGAGTCTTCAAGAGTGATTTCCCTTTCCCTAAATAATTTAAAATCCCCACACAATTACCAATTAATGCAATCTAAAAGTTAGATCAGTTACAGCTGTTCACTCATATGTCTTAGCATGGTGGTGTGCGTGTGTGTGCGTGTGTGTCAGTCCTTCTCTCACAGAGCCCAGCCTGCAGATCTTTCCAACTAAAGTCTCCTTCCAGAAGGTGTGTTTAAACATACCAGCGATAGAACAAAAGAAGGCTTTTCATCTTGAACAAACTGCCAGAGGAAATGGTGGAGGCTAGAACAGTGAGAGCTCTTAAAGCATGCATGGGATAAACTTAGAGGTATATTAGAAAAGAGGCTGGGATGTGGGGGTGGGGGTCACCAGAGACCAGATAGGGTCTCCAGAGACAGAATACATAGGGATCACTTAGGCAGATAAGGTGGGCCAAGTAGCCCTTTTTGGCGGACAAATTCTGTGTTTCTATGATCTTGATCACCACATTGTGTAGGTCAGCATCCCATATTTTTCCCCATATTTTATGGGTCAGTGTCTCACGTGTCAGTGACAAAGGAAGGACTGAGAGATACAGTACCAACTGGGGATAGAAGGTTTGAGACTAGGAAGGCATTAGTACCAATTGGGAACAAATGCAAAAAACTAAGGAATATGGTAGAAAATATGCAGAGTTCCATCCCCACACACCAGAAAACAACAAGCTATCTGGAACCCTAATGTCACTGCTGGGCTGGTCTATGGTAAAATGGTACCAAACATTCTTTATCAATTAAGCCTCAGAACCTATATTAGTTAATTATATTGTTTCTGTTTTAAGCAGAACATTGTTCAAACGAAACCCTTTCTAGTCACAAATTAGAACAAGCATTTGTCAATGCCGAATGTTTGCTTGCTGGCATTGGCAGTGGTAGTGTAGAAGTTACAGAGCTGCATAATAGGAATGGCAGTGAAGCACTGAACTGAAGCCAACCCCACCACCATCCTGCAGAGAGTGACAGGCATTGGGGTGTGCCTTTGGGTCGCTCAGGCATAAGGCCACGCCATTTCACCACACCCTACCCTGCAGACACTGACAAGTGTCACAGTGTGCCTTGGGGTCTTTGGCCCTTATGCGCACCCCATTCCATCAGGAAATATTGTGAGATGGGTGTGGTATAGAAGAATGGGTGAACTTTGGGGCCGAGAGTTCAGCACACATCCCATGCCTCCCAGTGGCTGCAGGGTGTGATGGGGTGGAATGGTATGAGCATTGCAGGTGACAATCCCAAGTCACAGCCCTGATGCCTGTCATTCTCTACAGGGTGGGGTGTTATGGTCGGAAACCCTAACACCTCAGGCATTCGTTGGTATTTTCACTCCAAATTTTCAACATGGGTTTTCTGTGACCCCCACCTCATGAACAATGGCAATATCAGTTTGTTAGCTGAAAGCTGCTTTTGCACAGCAACTACGGCATTTGTCACTACATGTGCAAAAACATATTCTGAACAGGATGTGAAAAATGACAGCTGTACTGTTCATGGGGAGGTGTAAAAAATGGCAATATTGAAAATCTGCAGTGAAAATATTAAAAAAACTGGTGAAGACACGAGCATGCATAGAAACTGTGCAACGTGCACCCATAATGTAATTAGTTTGGGAAATGTTTACAGCAGATTGTCAACACAGGCATTTTGGGACCTCCGGTCATGAACAGTGTCACTGTGATTTTCTTTATCTGTCCCGAACAATGATTTCCCACAGTGACCACACATTTCTGTGCTGAAAGTGTGAAAACAAATTTCTGCCATGTTGTGAAAAATGACAGCTGTACTGTTCATAAGGAAGTGTGGAAAAATGCCACTGGTGAAAATCTGGACTGAAAATATTACAAATTCATGAACTTACGAGGGTGCGTGGAAACTGCGCAATGCTCGCTCATAACACAGTCATTTTTAGGAATTTTTTCACCAAATTTTCAAAATAGCCATTTTAAGACCTCTGCTCATGAACAGTGTCACTGTGATTTTCTTAATGTGTCCCTTACATTGAGTTTGCACATCGACTTCGCCATTAGTGCGCTACATGGCCGGAAACATGTTTTGGGTGAGATGTGAAAAATGACAGCTATACCGCTCATAAGGAGGTGTGGTAAAATGGCAATGTTGAAAATCTGGAGTGAAAATATTGAAACTTTGCGAACTTATGAGCGTGCATAGGATCAGCACAACAAACGCTCGTAAAAGTAATTTTTGGGAATTTTTTCATCAAATTTTTAACATAGCCATTTTAACACTTCTGCTCATGAACAGCATGACTGTGATTTTCTTAATGTGTCCCATACATTAGGTTTGCACACTGACTGCGCCATTGTGCGCTACATATACGGAAACACATTTTGGGTGAGAAGTGAGAAATGACAGCTGTACTTCTCATAAGGAGGTGTGGTAAAATGGCAATGTTGAAAATCTGGAGTGAAAATATAGAAAATTCGAACTTACGAGCGTACGTAGGAACAGCGCAACGCATGCTCATAAAATAGTCATTTTGGGAATTTTTTCACCAAATTTTTAACATAGCCATTTTAACACCTCTGCTCATGAACAGTGTCACTGTGATTTTCTTAATGTGTCCTGAACATTGATTTCGCACACCAACTGCGCCATTGTGTGCTACATGCGCAGAAACACATTTTGGGTGAGATGTGAAAAATGACAGCTGTACCACTCATAAGGAAGTGTGGTCAAATGGCAATGTTGAAAATGCAGAGTGAAAAGGTTGAAAATTCATGAAACTATGAGCATGCATAGGAACAGCGCAACGCACGCTCATAAAACAGTCATTTTTAGGAATTTTTTCACCAAATTTTCAACATAGGCTTTTTGAGAGCCAGCCTTATGAATACTGGCACTGTCATTTCATTAATCAGTCCTGAAAGGTGATTTCATGCACTGACCAAGAAATCACCCTTCGGGCCCGATTAACGCCATGACAGCAACATAATTCATGAGGAGGGTCCCAAAAACCCCATGTTGAAAATTTGGTGCCAAAATTCAAAAAAATGCCTGAGATATGCAGCAAAGTTGAAAAAACCCTATTCTTTACATTATACAGCTTACCGGCATTTCCTCAGTTCGCGGTCGGCTTTGAAGAGTGCAGATGTGTTCCTGGTCCACCGAAGATTGTCGCACCGAGCTCCGGAGGTAAGTATGTGGTGAGGTGGGGGTGTGGGGAGGCAGGGTGCACAGTGGGTGGGCGGGTGGGAGAGGGGTGAAGACAGCAGCGAGGGAAAGTTTTTTCTTTCAGGTTTTTTTTTTTATTTGGACTACACGGGACTTTGCCACACTGGGGTGGGCTCCCAGTGTGGCTGCTGGAAGGCTGTTGGGGGGGAAGTGGATCTGATGGGGGATTGGGCACCCCCGTCAGCCATAGGACCTGTTGCCACGCTGGGGTGGGCTCCCACCATGGCACCCAATAGTCTGGGGGGAACAGTAGAGCTGATGGGGGATTGGGCACCTCTGTCGACCATACAGACTGTGGGGGGACAGTAGAGCTGACGGGGGATTGGGCACCCCAATCAGTAATACAGTGTGTGCGTGGGGGAGGTAGGAATGCATGAGCATGCAATGTGCATGCGTGTGTGTGGGGAGGGGGAGCGCTGCTCACTCAAGCGATGCTCTTCCTTTCAACTGTATGGCACTGCATTTTGGATCGTTGCACTATGTTTCTTGCACATGCATGCAAGCAAACATAAAAATGAGTAAACAAAACTGTAGATTTCTATACTAATCAGATCACTTGGAATTTAGAATTACTTTTTTATGCCTTGATGCTAGTCTTCAGTTAGTGGAGAGGGAGAAGGCTTTAGCTGGTGACTGTGTGTGTAAGTGGATTTGAAATATTTTCTTAGCTGACATTTCTGTGTGTTTGAAATTATATTTGAGGTCTGTTCTTAGCTGCCATTTATTGTGCTTTTGAATTTAGTTTGGGCAGGATTGAGGGATTCTAGCAGACAAGTTGGTGATTGTGTGTTTAAAAGTTGCTGTCTGGCCTGTCAGTACAGGCATCATATTACAGGTATTAGTGCAGTTTGAATGTGATGTTTAACTGCCATCTCAGTTAGTCTTCAGTTAGTGGCGAGGGAGAAGGAAACTTTAACTGGTGACTGTGTGTGTAAGTGGATTTGAAATATTTTCTTAGCTGCCATTTCTGTGTGTTTGAAATTGTATTTGAGGGCTGTTCTTAACTGCCATTTATTGTGCTTTTGAACTTAGTTTGGGCAGCATTGAGGGATTCTAGCAGAGAAGTTGGTGATTGTGTGAGGTGTCATTGTCAGAGGACTCCTTGGCTGATTGTTTTTGGACACAGTCTGTGGTGTAGTCCACCCTCCACCCCATAATCCACCCACCCAGGACTTGCCTGTACATTTATTGGGTGAGTCTCATAAGGCCTTGCAACATTCTGCATCCATACAGGAAGAAAGAAAGAGAGGATGCATAACAGAACACAATGGAAATAAAACACATATTTGGGGGATATCAAATAGCATCTTAAGTAAGCAGTTGAATGAGGAGGGAATCAGACATGATGGGAGTGGTGCAGTGCAGTGAATGTGGAGCGGCAGTCTTCAGGGAGACATTCTGGAGGCTGTGATGCTGCCCTGTCAGCAGACACCTCTCTGGGCTGAGGGAGAAGGTTGCCTGGCTCCGAGCAGAGTTGGCCAAGCTGAAGGCGGCATCCACCCCCACCCAGAGACCACCAGGTCCACAACCTTTACCTCAAAGAATGCCATGGATGAGGAGAAATTGGACTAAAGTAGGCTGAGGGAGGGTGAGGGAGGGGGGGGTTGAAAGCACATCGCCCAACTGGTCCCACTTACTAACTCCTACACTGTTTTGGAGGAACAGAAAAGCCCCACTCAGGAACCCAAGGCTGCATCCAGGGATGATGGGTGGGTCCTCCAGGATGGAGCCCTAGGGAAGGGAAGCAGGGAAACCTGGAGGATGGGGAGATGCTTCTCCTAGAGGAGGACTCTGTTGTCTGGGGAGTGGAGTTAGGGTCACCAAGTAGGGGAGAGAGGGAGGTCAAGTGCCTCCCAGGAAGCACTGCATGGAGGGATGGGAAGCGGATCCATAGAATCGCTACTGCAATAACTAGGAGAGAGCAGCTGGATGTCATTGTCCACCTGGGGACCAATGACCTGGCCAGGAGAAGGGTGGAGTTAGCCAGAGTTCAGGATGATTTCAGAAAGCTATGGGAAAACCTGAAACAGATACCACGCTCTGCCTCATTCTCAGAGGTGCTACCTGTCTAGGGCACAGGGGAAGCTAGGGCACTCCACATCTGTACCTTTAACTCCTGGTTGAAGGATTGGTGTGGAAGGGAGGGTTTTGGCTTCATAGGGGACTGGGGCCCGACCTGGGCAGATATAAGGACAACGGCTTGCATCTGTCCAAGGAGGGGACCTTGGTCCTTTGTGAGAAGTTTAAATGCTTCAGCTGTGAGCATTTAAACTGGCCAAGGGGGAGAGCCAGGAGGCTTTGGAACTCCCCCCATGAGAACATGTAGGAACATAAGTTGACTACGGGAACAGCAAAAATAGGCAGGAAGGTGAAGAATGTATAATGAGTAATATAGGGGAGGAAGGAGCACATAGGAAAAGGAACTGGAGAGGGGGGAAGATGCTGGATAAGAAGAACAAGAGCAGAGGGAGGGCAGACTGTAAAACATGGAAGGTCATGCTAACAAATGCTCTTAGCTTAGGAAATAAGGTTCCAGGCCTGGAAACCTTGTTGGCAGATGAAGACCTTGCCATAGCAGCAATGACAGAGACATGGTACTCTGTAAATCATGGCTGTGAAGTCAATGTACCAGGCTATACATTGTTCAGGAGGGACAGGGAGGGTAAAAAGTGTGGAGGAGTGGCTCTGTACATCAGAAATGGTATAAAGACTACAGAAGTTCAGGGAAGATAGGGGGAGGCTGAGGTAATCTGGGTCACCCTGGAGCCAGAGAATGGAACAGCGATAAGCACTGGGGTGATCTACAGACCTCCAGCACAGAGGGAGGAAATAGACAGGGAACTAGTGGAGAACATACACGACATGGCAACTAAGGGTGAAATCCTTCTACTGGGGGATTTCAATATGCTGAATGTAGCTTGGGCCACCCAGATGGCTGTTTCAGCCAGAAACACAGCCATCCTAGAATCCCTGCAGGGAGTTGGATTCAGGCAGCTGGTGCATGAGCCAACCAGGGACAAGTCAGTTCTGGACCTGGCATGGACCAATGGGTACAGAGTCAAAGAAATACAGGTGGAAAGGCAGCTGAGGTCCAGTGACCACCACATGGTGTGGTTCAGCATGGAGACATGGACTCAATTAAGCCATACAAGGGCAAGAGTATTAGATTTCAGGAGGGCAGATTTCACTGAAATGGGTAGATGTATACAAGCAGTCCTGGGGAAGGGAGAGATAGTAGAGGGGGTGGAAAAACAATGGAAGAAACTGAAATGAGCCATAGTAGATATAATATACCAATGCATTAGGATAGTGACCAAAGGGAAAAGAAGAAGGAAACCGCTATGGTTCTCCAAAGAGGTGAGGGACAAAGTCAGGGCTAAAAAGCTGAGTTTCAGGAAATATAAAGGGAGCCAAAGGGAGGAAGACAGGGAGGCGTACCTTGAATGTCCAAGGGAAGCAGGGAAGGCTGTTAGGAGGGCAAAGGTGTAGACAGAAGAGAGCTTAGCACAGTCTGTAAACAAAAGGGATAAAGCATTTTATAGGTACATTAGTGAAAGAAGAAAAAGGGGGGATTGTGAGACTCAAAGGGGAGGAGGGAGAGTGTAAGGAGGGGGGTCAGGACAAGGCAGAAATACTGAACAAATACTTCTGCTCAGTATTCACTAAGGAGGGGGCAGATCAAGGACCACAGTTGGGGTGCAGAGGCAATGGGGGGAGAAGTGAACACCATTCCATTCACAGTGGAGGGAGTTCTGGAAGAACTCACAAAGCTGAAGGTGGATAAGGCCATGGGACCAGATGGCATCCACCTGAGGATATTAAAGGAGCAGCAAAAGGAAATAGCAGTGCCTCTAGTGGCCTTGTTCACAGAGTCACTTAACACGGGTGTTGTTCCAGAGGACTGGAGGAGGGGACATGTAGTTCCACTGCACAAAAGTGACAGTAGCGAGGAGAGGGAACTACAGGCCAGTCAGCCTCACCTCAGTGGTGGGAAAGATCATGGAGAAAGCAACAGGAATAGATCAAAGCACATCTTCTTGACCTGGAAGGACACTACTTCTTTATTCAGCTGTGATCTGTGTGGGAAATTCTATATTCCACTTGATATCTGCAACAACATGCACTTTTGCTCAATTCTGTGGGAGGTGAAACTAACTACCCTTGGTAATTGCTTTTTATTTACCTATTTATTTAGTGTTTAACCAAGAAAGGGCTTGCAAACTCTGTTTATCTTGTGAGTAACTTCAGAAGGATTTAAATACTGCATTTGGGTAGAACCTTGGAGGTAGCTAGATTGTCTACTAGAATTTTGGCAGTTAAACTATTTTTAAATAAATTACAGGTGGCTGAGGAGTAAATAGGGAGCTTGCAAACTCTGCTTATCTTGGAAGTAGCTTCACAAGGGTTTGAATACTGCATTTTGGTTGTCCCTTGGGGGTAGCTGGATTGACTACTAGAATTTTGGGACAAAAACTATTTTTAAGTAATGTACTGGTGCCTAGGATTTTGTGATAGTTAAACTATTTTTAAATAAGTTACTGGAGGTTAGTTGAATTACTATAAAGGGCAGTGCTCACCAGGGTGGTGGAGCAGGGGTGTATTTGATTGTTTCTAACGGTCACCTGTGGTTGTGGACCACCTACCCCACACTCCAAGGCGTTGCATTTCCTTTATAGCCAAAGTTCTGACATCACTTCCTCAACAGGTCTTGGGGCAGAACTGTCATAGTCTTAATAACCCATCACAGTGCATAAAGTGTAAGTACACACCACCAAAAAAAAAAAATTATATATATTACATATTGTATATTATAAGGGAGATGGACATGTGGGGAGTGGTGCAATGCACTGGCTGTGGGGCAGCAGTTTTCCGGGAGACATTCTGGAAACTGCGTTGCTGTTCTATTTGCAGGCAACTGTCAGCTCTGAGGGAGGAGATTGCCCACCTCCAGGCTGAACTGGCAAGGACTAAGGAGGCCTCCCTCACCCAAAGATCACCACTGCCGCAACCACTGCCTCAGAGGTTGCCAAGTGTGAAGAGCAGTTGGACCACAGTGGGTTCTGGGAGGGTGCGGGTGGTGGAACAGAGGCAAAGACCCCCTAGTTGTACCTCTACACAAATCATACGCCAGTCTGGCAGAGCAAGGTTCCTCTATGATGGCACCCTCAGTGGAGACCAAGAAGAATGCTGAGGACATCCACAAGGGAGACCCACAAAAGGGTGGCAAGGGACACCACAGGGGAAGGAAACAGTTTCTGATAGGAGACTCAGTTGTTAGGGGGGTAGAACTGGGGAAGGGAGAGGAGAGGGAAGTAAGGTGCCTGCCTAGTGCCATGGCTTGGAGGGACAAGATGTGAATCCTCATGATTGCAGAAACAACATCACAGGAGAGGGACCTAGATATCATTGTCCACCTTGGGACAAATGACCTAGGTAGGCATGGAATCAGTGCAGTGCAGGATGAATTTGAGGAGTTGGGGAGGGACCTCAGACAGGTAGCAAGCATGGTTACCTCCTTAGAGGTGCTGCCAGTCCATGGCAGGGGTGAGGCTAGGGTACTGCACACCATGCAGTTTAATGAATGGTTGCAAAACTGGTGCAGAGCACAGGGCTTTGGCTTCATTGGGGACTGGGGATACACATGGAGAGATGAAGGTCTGTACTGGCACGATGGTCTGCATCTGACCACGAAGGGAACCAAGCTCCTAAGTGACAAGTTTAAATGCTTCCTTGACATGCTTTTAAACTAGTCAAGCGGGGAGGTGCTGGTAAGAGGCAGGAAATTTCAAGCCTCCCCCCACAAAAATGGCAGGTAGTAAGGTAAACACTGAGGTACAGAGCTCAGAGGGCAGGACAGGGGTAAATGGAAAAATAGACAAGGGCAATAAGAGCAGGGATGGGGGAAAAAAGGATAAAGCCAACATTAAATGGAGGGCAATGAGTACCAATGCCCATAGTCTGGGAAACAAGCTTCCTGAGCTAGTAGCCCTGATGGCAGATGACAAATTGGATATTGTGGCAGTCACGGAAACATGGTACACAGAGAACCATGACTGGGATGTCAACATACCGGGGTACACAGTCTACAGAAGGGACAGGGAGGGTAAAAGAGGAGTTGGAGTAGCTCTATACATAAGGGAAGGGATCAAAGCTACAGAACTAAAAATTAAAGGGGGAGGACAAGAGACATGGAATGGCATCACAATCCGCACAGGGGTTGTATACAGGCCACCGTCCCAAGGGGAGGAAACGGACAAGAAAATGATAGAGGACATTCTCAAAATGGCTGAAAAAGGGGAGATACTGTTGATGGGGGACCTGAATATGCCAGATGTTAACTGGATGACACGTACTGCAGCCACATCCAAGAGCAGGGTCATCCCTCAATGCTCCTGCAGGGGGCAGGCCTAGACTGCTAGTGTTGGAACCTACTCAGGAGGGAGCAGTACTAGAACTGGTACTCTCAAATGGAGAGAGGATCACAAATTTAGAAGTCAGTAGACATCTGGGAACAAGTGACCACTGCACAGTGTGCTTCACAATAAGCACAACCATGGAGACAAGCCATACAAAAACAAGGATACTGGACTTTAGAAGGGCTGACTTTGGCACAATGGGTGAATACCTGAGGAATACACTAGCAAATGGCCAAAAAGGAGGGGTAGAAGAACAATGGAGAAAAATCAAAACTGCTATCATAGAGGCAACAAGCCTTTGTGTGGGACAAATAAAGAAAGCAAAGCGGAGTAAAACACCACTATGGTTCTCAAAAGAGGTGGCAGGGAAGGTTAAGGAGAAAAGGCTGCATTCAGAAAGTATAAGGAATCACAGAAGGAGCACGACAGGGAACTGTATCAATTAAAGCAGAAAGAAGTGGGGAAGGCAGTCAGAATAGCAAAGGCCCAAACTGAGGAAAAAATAGCCAACTCAGTTAAGAAGGGGGATAAAACCTTTTATAGGTACAATAGGGAGCATAGAAAGGTTAAGGGAGGAATAGTGAAGATAAATAAAGGAGAAGGGAGGTGGGCAGATGGAGACAGTGAAAAGGCAGAGATACTGAATGAATACTTTTGCTCAGTATTCACAAAAGAAGATGAGGAGGAGTTACCTATACCAGACAATAGAAGCACTCTGGGTAGGGGGGTTGACACCAGTCCATTTACAGAAGAAAGAGTCCTGAAAGAACTCGTAAAACTCAAGGTGGACAAAGCAATGGGGCCTGAAGGGATTCACCCCTGAATCCTAAAAGAACTAAGGGAGGACCTAATAACACCACTGACCACACTTTTTGACAAAATCATGGGAGGATGGGGTAGTACCTGAGGACTGGAGGAGGACAGGTGTGATTCCCCTTCACAAAAGTGGGAGCAAGGCAGAAGCAGGAAACTACAGACCTGTAAGTTTGACCTCAGTGGTAGGGAAAATGATGGAATCACTTCTGAAAGAGAGAATCGTTGAGTACCTAGAAGCCAGCGGGGCACAGGACCCAAAGCAGCATGGGTTTACAGCAGGAAGGTCATGTCAGATGAATCAAATTGATTTCTTTGACTGGGTGACAAAAGTAATAGACCAGGGAGGGGCTGTGGATATGGCCTACCTAGACTTTAGTAAGGCATTTGACACAGTCCCGCACAAAAGAATAATAATCAAGTTAGCCAGCCTGGGAGTGGGTTCCAGGGTGGTAGCCTGGGTAGCAAACTGGCTGAACAACAGGACACAGAAGGTAATAGTGAATGGAACACATTCTGAAGAAAGGGGGGTTACTAGTGGGAGTACTTCAGGGCTCAGTACTGGATCCAGTCCTCTTTAACATCTTTATAGGTGACATTGCAGAGGGTCTGGAGGGAAAGGTATGCCTCTTTGCAGATGACACAAAGATCTGTAACAGAGCTGATACACAAGGTGGGGTAGAAAGGATGAGAAAGGACTTGTCAAGGCTGGAGGAATGGTCAGACATATGGCAACTTAGATTCACTGCAAAGAAGTGCAAAGTAATGCACCTGGGAAACAAAAACCCAGGAGAAGAGTACACAATAGCAGGGAAGGTACTAACAACAACAAAATGGAAAGGGACTTGGGGTAGTCATACAAATGACTTAAAGGTGGGTAAGCAATGTGAGAAGTCAGTAAGGAGAGCCAGGGGATACTGGGATGCATAGGAAGGGCATCCCAAGTAAAAAAGGGACGTGGTTATCCCTCTGTACAGACAGTTGGTGAGACCCCATCTGGAATACTGTGTGCAGTTTTGGAGACCCCATCTACGCAAGGACATAGACAGGATGGAAGCATTCCAGAGGAGGGCAACTAAAATGGTGCAGGGTCTGCATCAGAAACCATAAGAAGAGAGACTGAGAGAGAGCTTAATATGTAGACCCTTGATGAAAGGAGGGACAGGGGGGACATGATCGAAACATTCAGGTACCTCAAGAGACTCAACAATTCCAGGAGGGTAGCATCTTTCAGAAAAAGAGATGTGTAAGAACAAGGAGGCACAATTTAAAGATAGAGGGGGGGATGGCTCAGGGGTAATGTGAGGAATTTTTTTTTCACGGAGAGAGTGCGAACCACCTTTCTGGGGAGGTTGTTGGGTCTAAAACAGTGGGGGAATTCAAACATGCATGAGACAGACATAAGGCAGTTGTAGTGGGGTGTTGCAGGAAGTAGGCTGTTGGTTAACTAGAATCTGCAGCTTATCCAATAGTAAGGAAAATGGGCAGACTGGGTGGGCCAAGTGGTTCTTATCTGCCGTCAAAGTCTATGTTTCTATGTATGTTTCTATGAACTTCTCAGGAGCAAGGATCCTGTTTTCATGCAAATGACCTCAGTAATAAATAATGGGGAGGAGGACTATACAACTAATGTGAAATGCAAGCTGGACTGTGTCTAAATATTTTTTATGAAAGTTCACCTAATGGCGTCAGTTGCTCTTTAAAGTGGGGGGGGCAACAACCCTAGCTCACAGATTAAGGGACATGAGACAGTTTGTAGTGAAGGACTCGGCTACCTAAAATGTATTTTTATTCGCCACAAAAAGAAGCTAAAGAAAAATGTAAACCTTTGCAGCAATATACTGTGAATTAAAAAATTCAAATCTATGTTTAAAATGTTGGACTCTGGGATTTTTGCCAGTGTTTTGGCAATTTTTACCAGCAAACACCACAGGCCAGAAAAGTGCTCTACCTACTTGTGAACAAAAGACCAACGGACTGATAAAATTGTCTGCAAGATTTAGTAGGACGTGGAGGGACCTTGTATTAGTTCTGCTGCTCACACTCTTTCTGACTGTACATACACCTTCCCTTTTAGTGTCAAATTATGTCATTATTAATAAATAGTGAGGTTGGTAATCCTAGATTAGATCAGCGTGTACATCTCAGGAACAAACCTGTTTCTACTGCGATCAGAAAATCAGGGTTCAGCTCCGCACCAGGTAATAATGACCATTATTAATGGTTAGAGAACTAAGTTGTAAACATGACCGAGGTTTGAATCCCACCACTGTCATGTACCTTATTTATGACCTTGAGCAAGTTGCTTAATGTTCTCCTTTGTCACACTGTTTGTGCTTAGACAACAGTACAGTATTTTTAGTGGCAAAAAAATTCATCAGATCATTTTTTTGTAATAATGTACCTCTGGCTAAATATCTCTATTTCCAGTTTTATTTTCCTTTTTTTTCATTCCTGAATAGAGAAATGAGGTTTTGAAGTTTGTTTTCCTATATTCTATTTATCTCCCAGTTCTCCCCGGTGGTCCCCATCTGATCGACCCCCTCCAGCCCCATCACCCAGCTCCTCCGGGACTTATCTTTGACAATTGTCCTCTGCCATAGGACTGTGATTGTGCCTGACCTCCAGTGCGGAGCATGTGGGGGTTCAATTGTCTTCCTGCCACCTAGTGTTTTTTCCACTATTTTTTTCTCCCTTCTGCCCTGTTGCTGGGGTACGGCACATCAGCGCGCGCACATGGAGTCAAACGCACACTGCAGAGTCCCACAGCACCATCCCCTAATTGGCGTCTCTGACCTGTTCTACCCTCAGGCCTCCACCTGGAGGCAGCGATTTGGCAGGACTACTAAGCCACCCTCCCTGGGAGAGGAGAGCTGTCCTCCAGATGCTCGATCCTCTCCCTCCCCGGCTGACCCCCTGACAACCCACGCTCCCCACCGAACATGGGTCGCCAGTATGGCAAGAGGTAAGGCATGATGTCTCAGCCCTCCACACCACTGGTCCAACCCAGATTTTGATGTTTTTAAAAGTTCCTGCTCATTGCCACACCCACAATAAATAAATGACACTTCTTGGTGTGATGTTGTGCTGTTTATCATTAGAAACATGTGCTAACAAGATCATAATGCTTTCTCAGTTTTTTTTTTGTCAGCTTTGTTTCCCTCTGATCACTAGCTGATGGGGCATCTCTCAGGCAGGAACCCACTCAGCCTCACCTCTACCACCCATCAGAATCCCTTCCCCGACCAAGGAATCAGGTGCTGGGTCCTCCTTCTCCTGCGGATCCAATACGGGAGGAGGTGGGGACCATGGAGAATCATGTCGGGGTTGGGACCGGCATTGGGTGTGTGGGTTCGGCCGTCGAGCTCTGCTGTCGCCTCCCCGCCAGCTGGGGTTTTTCCACTTTAGTTGCCCCCCAAGATATGGATGTGCAATGACATCTGCACAAAGGACACGATCTTGCCCCCTCCGCTGACATCTGCCATTGTCTCGCGCCCCCCCCCCCCGCAGATCTCTCTTGTGATTCCTCTGGTCTCCACTGGGAGGTGCTGCAGAGTGATACATTCCCACAGACCCACTCCAGGAGAGGAGTGCAGTCCTTCGGATGCTCAATCCTCTTCTTCCCCTGCTGACCCCCGGCTCCCAGAGTCCACTCCTGAACTCTGGTTGCCGGCATGGGGTGAGGTGTGGCGTCCAGCGCCTCAACCCTCAGCGCCACTGGGGACAGCTACTTTCTCAGTTTAAATTTAGTTTCTACATTCAAAATGTTACCTCACAGCAAGGGAATTTTTAAAAATGACAGAGGTGGCCATCATCATTAGCTTAAGTGATTATTTACAAAACTAGTAATAAAATCTAATTTAAAAATATTATAGGAATTAAAAAATACACTAATATTCAATCTAATGTCAGAAATGTATTCTTGTAAAAAAAAAATCTATATGATGATTATTTTTTTGCTGTTTAACACATACTGCTACTTTAATGCCCTGAGCCATACCAAAATCTAGAACAAACACTGGTACCACTCTACTGATAAAAAAGGCTTTATTAAATATAAAAACACAGGGTGATACTACCCTGAACAGCTTGATCTCATCTGATCTCGGAAGCTAAGCAGGGTCGGGCCTGGTTAGTACTTGGATGGGAGAAAATGAAATTTCCTTTTTTTCCACTCCTAGTGGACAGGACACAACCCCTTCCTTAATTAAATACTGCATGGCTCCACCCCTGATCTTCTCTGACTGGCCTCTTTACCAGTAGGGGAGTATCTGAGTGGCTCTCTGCCAACTTTATTCCTTATGAACTCAAATCACCCACTGACAACCATGGGCCTCTTCCTAAGACCAAATCTAGTAGTCCCTCTACTGGTCCTAGCAGTCTTTATTCCCCACCTTTGTCCGTCACCAATGTCAACTGCTAATAACCCTGAGGATTTCCCTACTCCTCTATCCACGCTCCCACCCACTGAGGTTCTCCCTACCCCTCTATCCACTCTCCCTCCCACCCTGTCCACCACCAACACACTCCCCCCACCCCATCCTGCCCAGCTCCATCTATATCTGGTCTCCCACAACACACCGTTACCAATGCTTTACCATGCTATCCCCACCATACGTGCTCTGCCCAACCCATGCTCTCTTCCTGTTAGCTCAGCTTACTACTGCCACAGCTCATACAAATGATGTATGTCCTCTCTCCTCAGGTTTGTCTCCCTGCTCCTACTCCTATCCGGCAACATTCATCCAAACCTTGGCCCGTCTCCTCCCTGCCAAACTCAGACTCTCCCTGCATCGGGGCTACACATAGCCTCTATGAACATCTGTAGCCTCTTAAAAAACAATGCTTCCCTCCAGTGCTGAATGGCACAACATCAGCCTGACATTCTGGCAATCATGGAAACCTGGCTGTCTAAATCTACCCCAGACTCTGTGGTCGTTCTCCCTGGCTACTCCCTATTTAGGGACGATAGAGTTGGTAAACGTGGGGGCGGCTGTGCCGTCTATATGCGTGACTGCTTAATGGGCCATGCTCTACCAATTCCCAAGCTCGACCACGGTACCCAAGCCTTCTCACTTAGAATCACCCCAGACCCCTCCAGGGCCCCTCTGACTATCTCAGTAGCCTACATTCCCCTGCAGAAACAAACCCAAGCAATCCAATCCCTAACTGACTACCTGTCCAGCCTCCCACATAAGGTCGAGCAGATACTAGTGGGTGACCTCAACACCAACTGGCTTGCCAGTTCATCTGCCCTTGCCAAGGATGCTTTTGCAGCCCTGGACCTAACACAGCTGGTAACCCTGCCTACCCTTCTGAACCCATCCAATGGTTCTTAAACATTACTGGACATCATCCTTGCCAACCACCCGCACAGAATTGTGGACATTGTTGTCCATCCAAACTCCCTGAGTGATCACTCGCTAGTAACTTTCACGTGGTCCTGCCATCTACCAAAACCTGTGCCCAGCATGGTCTCCCGCCAACTTATCTGACCAGGTAACGTCACTAGGCTTAAGCAGTACCTTGCCCAGTGGAACTGGTCACCAATCAACCGGACCCCTAGTATTGATGAAGCACTCGACTACTTTACCCACTCCTTCAATAAGGCCTGAGACATCTTTACCCCACTGGTCGAAATCCGGACTAAGCAACATAGTGCACCATGGATCCCAACATCACTGCTCAAACAGCTCCACCACAGAGACAATCTCTGGCATAGAGCCAATTCCTCAGGCAAGCCTGGGGACAGGCAGTCCTACAATGCTGAGTGCAACATGGGCCACTCGTAAGGCTAAAGCACAGTATTACAGATCCACACTAGCCTCCTCCTGGGGGTCTACCCGGAACTTCTGGGACAACATAAAGAAGCTAAATGGGAAGTCTCACTCCCTACCCCAGTCTCTACTCAACTTTAATGGAACCGCTATCACTGATCCCGCTAATATTGCAGACTGCCTAAACACCGCCTTCTCAGATCTCAGCGCAGTTCTTCCTAGTAACTTCTTCGACCCTACCCCCCCAGCCACAGCCCCTCCCCTGCCCACCTTTCTACCCGAGGACCATCTCACCACAAAACTCTTCGCACTATCTAACAAAAGCCCTCAGTGTTACCAGCCTTTTTTCTGACCCCCTGGATACTAGGATCGTACGGCAGGTCCTTGACGTAGTACCTAACCCCCTGACTGATTTACTCAACCGCTTCCTCTGCCTGGGCCATTTCCCTTTAGCTTGAAAAAGGGCTGTGATCACCCCCATCTTTAAAAGTGGTGACAGCTTCTCTCCTGGAAATTATCGGCCAATCTCTATTCTTTCTCCTCTCTCTAAAGCCCTGGAAAAAATAGTGTCAGATCAATTATCTGAATATCTTGCCTCCCACAATCTTCTATGCAGAGAGCAGCATGGCTTCTGTCCAGGTCATAGTATGACCACTGCTCTCGTGGAGTTCTCAGACTTCCTTCTCAAAAGGCCACCTTGCAGGGGCTGTCTACATCAACCTCTCCAAGGCCTTTGATACGATCTGTCACTCACTCCTACTGGACACTCTCCTTCAACTAGGCTTTTCCCAAGGCCCGCTGGACTGGTTCTCTAGCTATCTCTCTTCAAGGTCCCAGTATGTCAAAATAAACAGCACCCTCTCCAGCACCTGTCCCATCTGCTCCGTGATCCCACAGGGCTCCAACCTGGGCCCTCTTCTTTTTAGTCTCTGTGTAAATGCCCTACCCAGCTCCTGCTCCAGCAAGGTCCAGCTATATGCAGATGATGCAGTTCACCTCTCCTCCCACCCTAACCCCTCCTCTCTTCAGGCCTCCCTCCAGCACTCTTTCAGTCAAATTGGAAACTGGTTCAATGACCGCAGGCTAGTCATTAACATTAAAAAAACGAAAGCCATGTTGTTTGCCCATCATCAAAATAAGGCAAAAAACTCGCCCCTCCATATACTATCCAGATCACTCCACCCACTAGAACAAGTTAGCAGCTACAAATACCTGGGCATTACCTTTGACTCCACCCTCTCCTTTCACTCGCATATTGACCTGCTCATCTCAGCAATTGACATGCGCATAGGCCTTCTCTACCATCATAAGGACTGTCTCTCATCGGATGCCCTTAGATTGGTGGTCTCCTCCTCTGTCCTGTCTCTCGTACACTATGGCCTCCCTGTCTACACTACTGCTGATGCCACCACCCTCAGGAGAATCCAACTATCCCTAAATATGGCCTGTAGGCTCATCACTGGTGCAGACAAATGGACTCATGTATGCACTCTATACTCGCTGGCCAACATACTCAATCCTCCTGGTTAAAAAAATACTTCTAGGTCTCTCCCCACCAGGGGTGTCTGCCTTCCTCCACCCAGCTTCCCCGTCTGCCTCTATCCGTGGCTCCACTAAGGCCGCTTTCAGAGTCCCGAGGGTGCAGACATCACTCACCCAGAGATCCTTTTGTTACAGGGCACCACACTGATTCAATGCCCTCCCCTCCTCGATCTCCTCACTCACTAAAATAGGTCCTTTTAAGGCAGCTCTCAAGAGCCTCATTTTCTCCACCCGCAGCTGTGAATGCGCTCCACAAGCAGAATCCTAGCCCATAGGTGCCCCGCTCCTTCCCCTGCCCCTTTTCTAGACTCTTGACAACAATTGCCTTATCTCATGCTGCAATTCTGAATTTACTGTTTTTGTCCTTGAAGCCTAGCTTTCGCACTGTATAGACCTCTGTACTGCTATTGTAAACTATAACTCTTATCTGGGCACTGGATGGCTCGGGATTCTATGTTGTTTGTTCTGACACCTGCAAATATATGAATACTGTTTGCTATTCGCTGTTTGGTATGTAACAAAAAACTTCTGTAACCTCCTGTCTATCATATTGCATTTGTGTTGCTGTTTATGTGTTGAATCCACTGGAACGGACGTGGAGCCTTTGGAAACAAGTCCTTGACTCAAAGGGTTGTAATTCCGATATGTATAATAAATAAAAAAAAATAAATAAATAAGAACAAGTAACAGGCAACCCCAGCTGCAGGCCTACAAGTTGTATTCTTTGTGATGCTTTAAATAGTTTCAGACCTGAATGTTTGTCTTGGATTCCCACACTTTGCTTGGCCAGCCACCTCTCCTTACCACCTGTAATCTAGTACTTTTGTTCCTCCTGTGGCTAGACATTAAAGTATTGAAAACTGCCTATGCCGGTGAAACTGCAAAATTGCTAACAAGTTGTGAATTTCATTACAGCACTAAACATGCTTGGGCTATTGGCACAGCTGCGACTGCGGGCTTTTGTCTGCTATTCTTGTAGTTAAAAAATTGCAACTTGGGAGAGGTCAGACCTTACTTTTTTACAGTAAAAAGAAATTAAGGCATCTTCCATTTCCACTGTGTGATCCAAGATCATGGAAGTATTTTCCACGTGGCTAATCTTTCTCTGGCCTACTACTGCACTTTCATATGATTGGCATCAGTTTTGATATAACCAACACAGTAACCACATCATACTGTATTAGTATTCAGATGTTCTTGAAGCTCTGTGCTGACCCAGTTAACTTGAAAGTTCCATAGGCAAAGGAGCAATATCAAGGCAAAATGAAGAAAAGCAAATGTTTTATGGTGCACAGTACGGGAAGCAAGTGAAAAAAACAGACTGAATAGGTACACTAATAGTTTATGGATTCTAGATGGTAAATGGCTTTATTAAAAAATAAAGCTACACCACTGATTTATAAACTTCTGTGGCCCAATATTCAAAAATGGGCAAAGCGAAACACAGAGTTATGCACTATGCTTGCCCATTGCCCAGGACCCCAAGGCTGCTATGTTTAGTCAGATAGCGCACCCACACTATGTCACTGAATATAGGGGCATGCTGGTGCAGCACTAAGTCCAATAGCCCCACCCCAACATGGAACCCTGCAGTGCAGGGAAGAGTGACCCCAGACCCGATTGTACCCCGGAGCTCCTGGGTGATATTCAGAAGTCTCCATGCAAATGAGTCCATTGGGCATGCAAAGCAATGAATATTATGGGCTCATTTGTATGGGAAGTGACAGCATGTTTGTGTGGCACTGCCCCACCCCAATAGCCCAGTCCCATCAGAAGCAGGAAGTCCCTGCTGATCTCTGTCCCATGCAATATAAAAGATATCCCTATGCTCATTAGTTCCCCCTCCCATTGATCACTGGCCCATCATTTAATAAAGATGGCCCTAGTGCCTAGGGATCCTCCTGTCCCTCCGACTGCCATCCAGTCATGAAATAAACATAGCCCCAAGTGCTCAGTGGTCCTCCCTCCCTCCGATCACAGTCCTGTCCAGCAGACCCCCCCCCCACGTTCCAATTGCTGGCCCATAACATATAAAATACTGTATAGCAGGTTGAATTCTCATCTGGTATATTTCATGTGATTCTACCTGCAGCACATATTCGCATCTGGTAAAATTAGCGCGCCAAGCTTACTGGTTAACACAGTTTTACTCTTTCTAGTCCCTGCATGTGACATTTCTACCAGTGACAAGACAGACCTGTGTTATAGTCGGCGATGTTACAATATCAGCAAAATGTACTCTAGACTTTACAGGGTATGCAAAAATCACTTGGAGGGCTGCTGTCTCATTTTAGATGCAAAGTGCTTTAATGTGAAACAGATTCTAATGTACAGAATACAGTAACACAGCCTGAGTTGAAATGAGATGGCAGTCCCCCAAAGTGATTTTTTGTATACCCTCTAAGGTCTAGAGTGCTACATTTTGCTGGTTTTGTTACATTTACCAAGGGTTGGATCCCTTTTTTGCATTTTAGCACCAACCCTGCACCGCTGTCCTCGCAGCTTAGTCTTCATTGGCAATGTTACACCCTGAGCAGGAAAACAAGTTTGCTCTTTGCTCTCCGACCAGATACCTAAATAGACAGGAAGCTGCTTCTGCTTTACTCTCTGTGTCAGCCATTGGGTGAAGCATGTCTTCAAACAGGTAATAGCATACCTGGCCAGAGGGAGGCATCACTCAGCAGTGACAGAGAAAGGAGCCCAAAACTGTGATGTGTAAACAGACTTCTGCATCTCAGTAATGCAATCATTAATAATCCAGCTGTTTGGGATGCATGGTTTAGTTTCTCCTGCCAAATGAGAAATGTACTGTACTTTGCCCAATAATGCTGTGTAACTGCTGGGTCAGGCAGGAGAGTGGACACCAGAGACGGGACTGGGTATTCATCACCAGTAAAGTTACGATTTGTTTTTCTCAGTAGCAAAAATGTGAAAATAACCAGAAAGTGAACATACAGTAAAGCTCTGGTGCCCAAGGATCCCCCTGTACCTCTGATAGTCAACCCTGGTAATTGTGGTCCCTAGTGCCTAGTAGGCTCCTCTGCTCTCCAATAGCCTGCCCCAGTAATGAATAAATGTATCCCTAGTGCCTAATGGTCCACCTTCATGTGATTGCTAGCTCTGGTAATTAAAGAATAATCAAAGTCCAAAAGTATGTGGTGCGCAAGGAACATAGAACGCAATATTGCCAGTAAGCAAATATTTTTACTGCAATAAATGCACTAAGTATAAGTTCTTGCACAAAAGGTGGATTTAGGCCTGAATACTTTTTTTCTAACAGTCTTAACATCAGTGCTAGCCCCCAGTATACTGAAACCATTTTTATTTGAAGTTTGTCTTTCTCCTAACATACATACTTCGTCATACATTTCTTCTAAAGCTAGTAAAGTACTGGAGTCGCTACTGGTCAGCATGAGCCACTTGCTTCATATAGCATACTCTTTAGATTAAACAACTCAGTTCCTCCAATGTTTGTAACTATTTCATCATTACCAGTATTTCCCTCCATCTCTTTCAGAATCAGATCGATATCCTAAAACTGTATGTCTGACATGAAACCCATATTAATAGAGTCCAAGTCAGATATTTCCCCATTGTTGTCTCTCGAGAAATGCAATTTCAGATGGAGTTTCTTAAAAAATTCTCTAAGGTCCAGGATCACTGAAATTAACTTATTTTTATCTTTCTCTCTTTTTCTCAGGTGTCACTAACCATCCTTGCTGGGCTCCTACCTACCCGGTTGGCATTGGCCATAATGGAAACATAGAAGCATAGAATTTGACGGCAGATAAAGACCGTTTGGCCCACCTAGTCTGCCCATTTTCCTACTTAACAGATAAGCTGCAGATCCCAGTTAACCCACCAGCTTACTTCCTCCTACCCCCCACTAGGACTGCCTTATGTCGGTCCCATGCATTCTTGAATTCCCCCACTGTTCTTGACTCCACGACCTCCTCAGGGAGGCTGTTCCATACATCCACAGCCCTCTCTGTGAAAAAATACTTCCTCACATTACCTCTGAGCCGTCCCCCCTCTTTCTTCAAATTGTGCCCCCTTGTTCTTGCACATCTCTTTTTCTGAAAGATGCTACCCTCTTGGACTTTGTTGATTCCCTTGAGGTACTTGAAAGTTTCTATCATGTCCCCTCTCTCCCTTCTTTCCTCAAGGGTATACATAGTAAGCTCATTTAGTCTTTCTTCGTATGTGTTCTGGTGCAGACCCTGCACCATTTTGGTTGCCCTCCTCTGGACAGCCTCCACTCTGTCTATATTTTTGCAGAGATGGGGTCTCCAGAACTGCACACAGTACTCCAGATGGGGTCTCACCAACTGTCTGTACGGAGGGATAACTACTTTCTGTTTTCTACTATTGATGCCTCTTCCTATGCATCCCAGTATCCCCCAGCTTCCTTACTGCCTTCTCACATTTCTTTGCCACCTTTAAGTCATCTGATGTAATTACCCCCAGGTCCCTTTCCATTTTCACTGTTGTCAGTATCTCACCCCCCATTGTGTACTCTTCCCCTGGGTTTTTGTTTCCCATGTGCATTACCTTGCACTTCTTTGCATTGAATCTGAGCTGCCATATATTTGACCATTCCTTCAACCTTGCCAAGTCCCTTCTCATCCTTTCCACTCCATCTTGTGTATCAACCCTGTTGCAGATCTTTATGTCGTCTGCAAAGAGACATACTTTTCCTTCCAGTTCCTCTGCAAATGTCACTTATAAAGACATTAAAAAGGACCGGTCCCAGTACTGAACCCTGCGGTACCCACTAGTAACCCTCCTTTCTTCACTGTGTACTCCATTTACTACTACCCTTTGCATCCTGTTGTCTAGCCAATTTTTCATCCAGGCTACCACCTTAGGACCCACTCCAAGACTGGCTAACTTGTGTATTAATCTTTTGTGTGGGACTGTATCAAATGCCTTGCTAAAATCTAGGTAGGCCATGTCCACATCCCCTACCTGGTCTACTACTTTGGTCACCCAGTCAAAGAAATCTATTAGATTCGTCTGACACGACCTTCCCATCGTGAATCCATGCTGCCTTGGGCCCTGTGCCTCACTGGCCTCTAGGTGCTCAACAGTTCTTTCCTTCAGAAGTGATTCCATCATTTTCCCTACCACTGAGGTCAAACTAACTGGTCTGTAGTTTCCTGCCTCTGTTCTGCTCCCACTTTTGTGAAGAGGAATCACATCTGCCCTCCTCCAGTCCTCAGGTACCACCCCATCCTCCCATGATTTCTTAAAGAGAGTAGTCAGCAGTGTCACTAGTTCTACCCTTAGTTCTTTTAGAATTCTTGGGTGAATCCCATCAGGCCCCACTGCTTTGTCCACCTTCAATTTTATTAGTTCTTTCAGAACCCTTTCTTCTGTAAATGGACTGGTATCGAACCCCGTCTTCAGGGTGTTTCTCTTGTTTGGTTTTGGTACCTCCCCCTCCTCTTCCTTTGTGAATACTGAGCAGAAATATTCATTCAGTATCCCTGCTTTTTCACTGTCACCCTCTACCCACATTCCCTCCCCTTTATTAAGCCTCAGTATTCCTCCTTTGGTCTTGCTTCACTCCCTAATGTACCTATAAAAGGTCTTATCCCCCTTCTTAACAGAATTGGCTATCCTTTCCTCAGTTTGGGCCTTTGCTATTCTGACTGCCTTCCCAGCCTCTTTCTGCTTTAACTGATAAAGTCCTCTGTCCTGTTCCTTCTGTGTTTCCTTATATTTCCTGAATGCTATCCTTTTCTCCTTAACCTTCCCTGCCACCTCTTTTGAGAACCATAGCGTTTTTTTCCTTCATTGTGTTTTATTGATTTGCTTTACACAAAGGCTCGTTGCCTCTGTGATGGATGTTTTGATTACTCCCCATTGTTCCTCCACCCCTCCTTCTTGCCTGTTTGCTAGTGCTTTTCTGAGGCGCTCTCTCATTTTCCCAAAGTCAGCCCTCCTAAAGTCCAATGCTTTTGCTTTTGTATGGCTTGAGATTGTATGGCTGTGTTTATCATGAACCACACTGTTTGGTGATCGCTTGTTCCCAGATTGCTACCCACTTCTAAATCTGAGATTCTTTCTCTGTCCCCATTTGAGAGTACCAGGTCTAAGATTGCTCCCTCCCGAGTGGGTTCCAATACTAGCTGTCTGAGGCATGCCCCCTGTAGGGCATGAAGAATGACCCTGCTCTTGGATGTGCCTGCAGCAAAGGTGCTCCAGTTAACATCTGGCATATTCAGGTCCCCCATCAACAATATCTCCCCTTTTTCTACCATTCTAAGGAAGCCTTCTATCATTTCCTTGTCCATTTCCTCCCCCTGAGATGAGGGTCTGTATACAACCCCCATGCCGATTGTGGTGCCATTTCCTGTCTCCAGGGTGACCCATAGTGCCTCATCTGCTCCCTGTTTACTCTTTAGTTCTGTTGCTTTGATCCTTCCTTTACAAGAGCTACTCCTCCTCCTCTTTTACCCTCCCTGTCCCTCCTGTAGATTGTATCCTGGTATGTTGACATCCCAGTCATGGTTCTCTGTGTACCATGTTTCTGTGACTGACACAATATCCAGGCAACCCTCTTCCATCAAGGCCACTAGTTCAGAGAGCTTGTTACACAGACTATGGGCATTGGTACTCATCGCCCTCCACTTTTTGATAGCCTTACCCCTTTTAGTCCCATTCCTGTTCTTACTGCCTTTGTCTTTTTTTACATTTACCTCTGTCCTGCTCCCTAATAACTTCTCTAACTTGGTGTTTACCTCACTAATTACCATGTTTTGTGGGGGGAGGCTAGGATTTCCCTGCTCCTTTTCAGTGCCTCCCCCCTTGGCTAGTTTAAATGCTTGCCAATGAAGAATTTAAACCTCTCACCTAGGATCCTGGCTCCCCTCCTGGACAGATGCAGACCATTGCACCAGTATAGGTCTGCATCCCTCCAGGTGGCTCCCCAGTCCCCAATAGAGTTTGGCATACTAACTGTATGTTAGTCCCAGGACTTTGAACTTCTCAGGATGTGGCAGAGTGACTTTTTTTTCTAAATCTTGATGGGTTTTTTTCTATCTATATTAAGGTTACTCGTTAGGAGTGTTTAATTAGAAATGTTTGTCCAGGCCCCAGTCTGGACCTTCTGCTTTGTCCTACTCTTTATGGTTTAGATATATATGAAAAGATGAACTGTCAGTGTTAATTGATGTTTCTATAATGTTTTGATATTTCTCTTGATATTTTCCTTGAGAATATGAATTTCCACCAAATAGATTAAAAGTATTTTTATTTTTTAGATACCTGTAGAATAGAATGTAGAACCATTTGGTTATAGATTCCATAGGGATGTTTGTCCTGGTGTGTAATAATAAGAATGCATTTTAATTTATTAGTAGTAACTTTATTATTTACATGTCTCTTTAACTAGAGATGGTTGTTTAGGTAGCTAGCACTGTCACTTAGATTATGACGTAAGCACTGATTAGTTTAATAAGGTTTGGTTTCACCTGTGTGGCTTAACCTCCTTGAAGACTCATGTAGTCGAGGGACTAGGGGCTACCGCACTTCACGTTTCTGCAGTTCACATATCATTTTGTACTAACATTTATTACAGTAAAAATATTTGCTTTCTGGCAATATTGCGTTCTGTGTTCCTAGCGCACCACGTACTTTTGGACTTTGCTATTTTGTAGAAGTTAGCTGCCTCATTTGTGGTGCTTGCAGACGACCGCCGTGTTGTAGCTCAGAGGCATTCTGTTTGTGTAATTAAAGAATAATCCATGGTTCCCAGCGAGTCCCCCCCACCCTACAATCGATGATCTGATTGTATAAAATATACCCCTGGTGCCTAGTGGTTCCCCCATTCTGATTATCAGCCCTGGTAATTAAAGAATAGTTCCTGCTGCCTAGTGGGCCCCCCAACCTCCAGTCACCAGCCCTGGTAATGAATAACTTTATCCCTGGTGCCTAATGGTCCTCCCCTGCCTCTGATCGCCAGCCTAGGTCATGCATAAGGTTCTCTCTGGTGCCCAGTGTCCACCTCTCTGATTGCCAGCCCCAGTAAGTACATAAAAGTCCCTAGTGCCTAGTGGGTCCCCTTCCAATTGCCAGCCCCAGTAATGAATAACTTCAGCCTTTGTGCCTATTGGTCCCCCTCCCTCTAATTGCCAACCCCAATAATTAAAGAATAGTCTCTGGTGCCTAGCGGGCCTCCCACCCTCTGATCACCAGTCCCTAATGTATAAAATATATCCCTGGTACCTGGTGGTTCCCCCTCCCTCCGATCTCCAGCCCCAATAATTAAAGAATAGTCCCTGATGCCTAGCGGGCCCCCCACCTTCTGATCGCCAGTCCCTAATGCGTAAAATATGTACCTGTTGTCTAGTTGCCCCCCGCGCAATTGCCAGCCTAAATAATTAAAGAATAGTCCCTGGTGCCTTGTGGGCCCCCCCACCCTCTGATTACCAGTCCCTAATGTATAAAATATATCCTTGGTGCATAGTGGTTCCCATCTTTCATCTGATCTCCAGCCTCGATAATTAAAGAATAGTTCCTGGTGTCTAGTGGGCCCCCCACCCCGACTGCCAGCCCAAATAATTAAGGAATAGTCCCTGATGGCTAGCGGTTCCCCTCCCACCCTCTGATTGCCAGTCTCTAATGTATAAAATGGTTCTATGTGATAACGGCGAGCGCCAAACGACGACCCATGTTATCACGGCGCATGGAGGAATGCCGCTGAGGACTTGGTTCTTTGCTTTCTGTGAGGGGGCACCCCCCCACGGGGGCTTGCCCCCACCCCTAAGTATTCTCAACTCCAGGGGGTGTTTGTCGGGAGGGCAAAGCAAAAAAAACACAAGTTTTGGGCGGAGGCAACAGAATGCAGTAGCGCCCGGACCCAGACCGAACTCGAGATCCATGCACCGCAAGTGGAGGCCAACCCCTGATGCCATGGCGCAGCTCAGCAGCCGACCGCAGCACCACCTCCTACATCCCTCTGCCCCCTCCCAGCCCCGCTTGCTGTGCTCACTCCCACCCCGCACACTCACGTGTGTACATATAGCATCATCCTGTCACCTCAATTGCCACCCCACCACATCTCGTCACCCTACCCCCATTCAGGCTTTCACTCACATCATGTCACCGCTTTGGACGGTGCCTTAATTCAGGTGCCCATGTCACAGGCTACCTGATAAAATATATACCTGGTAACTAGTGGTCCCCCGATTTCCAGCCCTGGTAAAAATAGTCCATGGTGCCTAGCAGGCCCCACCACCCTCCCTCTGATTGTCAGCCCCAGTAATAAATAACTTTATTCCTGGTGCCTAGTGGCTTCCCCCATCTCCTGTCACCAGCCTTGGTCATGCATAAGGTTCTCCCTGGTGCCTAGTGTTCCACTCCTCCCTCCGATTGTCATCCCAGTAAGTACATAAAAGTCCCTGGTGCCTAGCAGGCCCCCCCCCAATCACTGGCCCTGTGCCATTCCAGTAGATAACTACAGTAAAATGTGTGCAGGACATACTGGAAAACCAAATAAAATAACTCCCAGTCCTGGGCATCTAGTAGTATCCCCAACCCACCGACCCCCCTCCCTGTACCACAGAAATGCACCCTGGCATCTAGCAACCCCTCCCCTGCAGGCACCAGCCACTCAGCCTGCCAACCCCTTCCCCTGCTAACCTTAAGCCGGTGCCACAGAAGCCAGTATGTTGACTGGTACAGCCCTCCTCTTATCTCCTCGGCTGGCTGCCATATGGATAGCAGAGAGTGCACACCCTATGAATAGTACAGGGCGCACGTCCTCTATATGGTACAGAGAGCATGCAGCCTGTGTACTGTACACAGGCCACATGCTCCCTGTACAGTACAGAGGACACACAGCCTGTACTTACATAGGACACGTGCTCTCTGTACAGTACAGAGGACACACAGCCTGTACTTACATAGGACACGTGCTCTCTGTACAGTACACAGGACACACAGCCTGTACTGTACACAGGCCACATGCTCCCTGTACAGTACAGAGGACACACAGCCTGTACTTACATAGGACATGTGCTCTCTGTACAGTACAGAGGACACACAGCCTGTACTTACATAGGACACGTGCTCTCTGTACAGTACACAGGACACACAGCCTGTACTGTACACAGGCCACATGCTCCCTGTACAGTACAGAGGACACACAGCCTGTACTTACATAGGACATGTGCTCTCTGTACAGTACAGAGGACACACAGCCTGTACTTACATAGGACACATGCTCTCTGTACAGTACAGAGGACACACAGCCTGTACTGTACACACTTACATAGGACACGTGCTCTTTGCAATCTATATGGCAGTCAGCCAAGGAGGTGAGTGGAGGGCTGTGCTGGTTGCTGTCTGGGCTTCCGCACCACTGGCTTATAGTAAGGGAGGGATAGGTTGGCAGGGTAGGTGGTTGGTGCCCATGGTGAAGGGCCCACTAGATGCCAGGGAGCATGTTCTGTGGTACAAGGAGGGGGATCAGTGGGTGAGGGGGGGTGCCACTGGATGCCAGGGACTAGGAGTCATTTAATTTGGTTTTCTTTTATGTCTTGCACATGCTTTACTGTGGTTATCTTCTAGAATGGCACAGGGCCAATGATCAGAGGGCAGGGGGAACCACTAGGCACCAAAGATAACCTTATACATGACCAGGGCTAGTGATCGGGGGAGGGGGACCACTATGTACCAGGGATAAAGTTATTCATTAACCAGGTTGGCAATCAGAAGGGGGGCCTGCTAGACCCCAGGGACTATTCTTTAATAACCAGGGCTGGTGATCAGTAGGAGGGGGAACCACTAGCTAGCAGGGAATTTCATTTTAACTGTCAGGCCAGTGATCCGAGGGTGGGTGGGACCACTAGGTACCAGGACTTATATTGACATACCAGCACCGGGGATCGGAGGGTGGGGGGAGGCCACCAGACACAAGGTACATAATTTTTTTTAATGTGGCCAGGGTTCGAAGGGGGGGGTGGCTGTTGGCTGCAGCTGCTCCGGTAGCTGCTAGGGTTCCTGAAGTAAGTTGGGGTTTTTGATTGGCAGTGTTTGTGCTGTGCAAATTGACCATGCTAACCCCTTTTGCACAGTGCAAATGAACTGAATATTGGATTGCATGGGTATTCTTGTCCTCATCCCCCTTTGTCCACCAGCACACATTATTGTTTGTGCACGCTAACTCTGTTAGCATCCACAATGGCCCCTTTTGAATATTGTACTCTGGCACAAAAGCCAGTTTGCATGGGCAAACACTCATTTGCACCAGTGCAACCTTTTGAATATTGGGCCCATGGCATGATATCAAGGCTGTATGGAAATGGTAGGAACTGTAGTAGGAATGGATTGATAGTGTTACTGTTTTACAAATAAAAATGTGGTTTCCATCTTCCCCCATGTACTATAATGTAGAGAAATCAACATTAAGGCATTGTATATAAATCACATCTGTAAAGATGAATAATCCATAGCAATATTACATTACTATAATGGAATGTAGTTTACATATTAAATAGAACAGTTGTTTATCCTAGGACTTGACTGAATTATAGCAGTGAAGTCTCCTACAATCTAGACCAAGAGTTCATTTCATGTAAAACTGAATAAAAACACCTTAACATGTTACAGCAATGCCAGGTACAGGGGCAAGCCAAGGACATTGGCAAATGTGCAGCCAGTGATCGGGGAGTGCTGGCAAAACAACGTGTCCTTCATTTGATGGATTAATGCCTTGTCTGTGTGGCAACAGCAACCCGTGTGTGCTCTAGGGCTCTGGAAAGTTGACCTACTAGTTGCAGGGAAGCTGCTTGTCTGTGAGACACCTGGATGGATGTGCACCACAGGGTGGAGGAAGGGTGAAATTACAGGAGGACAAAACAAAACAGTCTCCGTCACCAGGAAGGAAAGCCAGTACACTTGTGCCACACCCAAACATATCCCATTGCCTGCCACTGGATGCTGATAGTTGCTGAGTGTTAAGAATGCCCCCAAACACTAAAAAATAAACTGCCGTGGAGGAAAGAACCATGGAGGACAACGCAGCAGTATCTGGGTCAGTGAAGGATTGCTCTGAGTGGTCATGGGAGGTTAGGCACTAGAGGAAAACAAAGAAAACATACAAGTAGTGTGTCTCTCCGGGGTAAGAGTGAAGCATGTGAAATCAGGATTGGAGAAGCTGGTCAAATCATGGAAATAACCCCCCCCCCCCAATTGATAATACTTTTTGGAACAATCAATAGTCACAAAGCGCAGGGACGTGAATGACATACAAAATGAATTTAGGCAGCAGGGCAAACTCATTAAGAAACAAAACAATACAGCAGTATTTTCAGAACTTCTACACATACCTAGATCCGGACCAAATGTAAGCAACAAAATAAGGAATATAAAACATTGGATGAAGGTGTGGGCAGCAAGAGAACAGTTCCAATTCATCAGGAATTAAGACACATTTAAGAGTGGCAAAGATTATTATGTTAGAGATGGTCTTCATTTAAATGAGAACAAAACAGCAATACTGGGAAGCAGAATGAAGACCGCGGTCAAATTCAGTTTAGACTGATAGAGTTGTGGGGAGGAATGTCAGTAGAAGTCTGGGCACTGATACCATACGAACATACGAATCTGTCAGCAGAAACAGGTCTGATGGTCTATCAAGTTTGATCGAGCATGCAGATAGCCCCCCTAGATTGCAGCTACCCCACCACCCTCCCCCCTCACCTCCAGGAAGTTCTCAGCACTATTTACCCAGGCTGTCTCCCGTGCCCTGTCCCATGCCCTTTTAAAACTGCCCACTGTCTTATATGAAATCACCCCCTCTGTACCAGGGATAGTAGCAGGAGTAAGAAACATAACATAAGGTTAGTCAATGTACTATATTTAAAGCCAAGATCACTAGACGGTAAATTAAATGAATTTAAAGCAGTAGTAAGTAAAGAAAATTCTGACCCAGTTTTTATAACGGAAACCTGTTGGGATGAGAACAAAAACTGAGGACAGCATTTGGTGGAACGTAAGCTGTATAAGACAAACAGGTAACAGAGGACAGAAGGCGGAGTAGCACTGTAAAGTGCTGTCAGAATTAATCTTGAATTGAAATAAGTTGTCATTAGCTAATCTGAATATAAGTTGATTTTCAGTTGGTTGATGTTTTTTTTAATACAGGTTGTCTGATAAAAAGGTAGTATATTGCGTGGGAAAGCATGACTTATGCTGGAATTCAATCAATTCCTAATGTTGTTGTACCATCGTAGTGATGTCAAGAAGTCATGGTACCCTCTTGAGTATGTCACTATGATGGTACTTATGACATGGAATGCCAGCGCATGCTGCTATTGCCACTTCTCTTTACAGTGCCGGCATTCAAACAGTTCTTGTTTTTTTTCCTCCTCCTTCCCACCCAGCTGCCACTCCTTCGGGCGGCTAAGTCCTCTATTCCCCTACCACTTCCCCGATCTGCCGGCTGTCTGCCGGCCACCCTGCCTATCCCAGCGTATCCCTTCATGGGGGGGCCACCCTACCTCATGGGGGCAACCAGGGAGGGGGAGATCGAGGTGCTCCAGCACCTCTTCACATCTTGGGCGGGTGGTGTGGCAGACATGGGAGCTTCCTGGCTTCACGGCCGGGGGAGGTGGGCAGCCATCATCCAGCAGCACGGGTGGCCATTTCCTTGTTCTGTGGATTCCCACCCCTTAGGAAGGCACACCGCGGCATCCTCATAGCTTGCGCATGTGGTGTGTGGTCACCCATGCCACAAAGAGCAAGGGCCAAGTCAGGCCACAAGGGGCCACCAAACGGCGATGCCTCCACAACCCACCCTCCTGGGAGGAGATCATCCAAAGGACACTCTTGAACCCTCCCTGCCGGCCTCCGCTTCTGACATCCTGGGCTCATGCATGAACCCAGGTCGCCAGCGTGCCAGGTGATCAAACAGTTTTAATAGCATGTGACTACTGCTGTTGGCATAGTGCCAGGTGAACCTTCAGCTATGCCACGGAAGAGCTGTAGAGACAATGTGGAGTCAGCCTTTAGGAACCATAGGTGATAAGGTGACTTGTTCTGTTTTATCTATAAAAAAAAAAAAATGAGTGTGTGAGTGAAGACAGAGTGTGGCTTAATCATTGGGGGGGGAGTTTCAAACAGCCAAATGATACAGATGAGAGGCTGACTGGGTAAAGTGGAAATAAAAAAAAATTACAATCTAAATATTCCAGTTTCTCAAGAAATGCTCTGTTATTGTTGTACTGTTGCTCATACACTATAAAAGACAATGGATGGGTGACAGAAAACAACAATGCTAAGGTCACTTCTCAAGGTTGTATGACAACCATAAACCTCTAGAGCTTCGCTCTTGAGGTTAATTTGATTGTCGTCACAACCTCTCAAAGTGAACACAGCATTGTTGTTCACTGTTGCCCATCCATTATCCTCTATGTTTAATCAGTTGTTAACCAGTTGTGAACCAGTTCTCTGTTTCTAATATTAAGATTTCATTACAAAATTGACAACGTGCTTGCACTTCATTGCATACTGGATAAGAAACTTCAACATCTAGAGATAACAGCTCATTGAAAATGGGTTTATTAAACTGAATAACAACTCCAATCAGCTCATTTTAAAGTTTAATGCTGACTGTACTGTATGTCAAGAACAGTCTCAAAAGTGTAAAGCTGAAAAATACTGACTTTATAAAAGAAATAACATTAGAAGCTATATGGGTTGAAATCATGAAGAAAAGGAAATCTACCATTGTGGGTATATGTTATAGACCACCTGACAGTAATGTTGAGTATACACAAGAACTACTTAGAGAAATTGTATAAAACTTTGAAAGAATGAAAAACATACTGGGCCAGATTTTCAAAGGCCAGTTAGACCGCCACAAGTTGTGGCAATCTAGGGGCTTTGCTGCATCTCGGATGAGTTAGGGACCCTATGAAGTATTCAGCAAGAGCAGAGTCCCTACGCCCAAAATCTGGGATATGCCACAACCACAGGTGTGCACCAAAGCAAGTGGCACACCTGTGGGTAATGCTATAGGGATCCAGCTGCCCCCCCCATTCGCGTAACCAAAGAGGTGCTGGAATGACTGGGGGTGGGGGCACACACATGGCAAGCAGGGTACTGGGGTGGCATGGGCATGGGTTGACATATTGGTTAGGATATCGGTGATTGGGAAAGTGATGGGCAATCAAATCAGAGCAGTTGCACCCAGAGGGGGTGCCAAATATGGCTCATTACTTGCACAGACACAGAACAGTGACTGAGGGGGTATAGTGACACATATTGTGTGTCGCTATATTCCTCATTCGCCATTCTGCGTCCATGCAAGTAATGTGCCATATTCTGTGCCCCCACTGGGTGGGCACAGTCCCGGGCAGAAGCGCCTGAATAGATCTCAAACACCTGGGATGTGGCTTCTGCTTCAGCCTCTGTCCCCTCTCCTACCAACCACTGCTGCACTCTCAGTTGGTGGGCGCAGGCGCAAGCACCCGAATGAATCTCCAGCACCTGGGACATGGCTTCTGCTTCAGCCTCTGTCCCCTTTCCTATGGACCACAGCTGCACTCTCAGGTGGTGGGCACAGGCCTGAGTGGAAGCACCCAAACGGATCTCCAGAACCTGGGATGTGGCTTCTGCTTCAGCCGCTGTCCCCTCTCCTACTGACCACCGCTGCACTCTCAGGTACGGCTTACCTAGCGGCCTTCACCTCTGCTAATTTACTACTGCCTTCCAAGCCCTGACTGGACAGCTCTTGGGTCTCGCTGCCCCTTATTGGATGATACCTCGAGCCACCAAAGACTGTAGCTCCCTGCCTTTAGAACTGAGCATTTGGCTGGGCTCACTATATGTCTGCTTCCCCTTTTGATTTTTAATTGTAACTGCTCTGCCTTGCTTCTCTTTGCCTTTTCTATCCCGATTTTGAACTGCTGTCAATGTAAAATGGCATACTGTCTCCCTGAATTTGAAAGGTTCTTAATGTAAAACTGCAAATGTACTGTTGGAACTGTGTTGTGATCATATGTTAGAGCTGTGGTGCTTTTTTTTTTCCAGTTTCCCATTAGCAGATTATAAAGATCTGCCACTAGAGGGATGTTAGTTCTTTTGTAGCATCCTGTCCCTTCAATTTTCTTACATCCTTTTATCTACTTGTACTTCTCCCTTGCTCTGATAATTGCATCCCCTGCAGGGACACACTCTAATCTCTTGCTCATCCTGGTGTGCTTTCTCTGCCCCCACCCTGGGTTTGAGCTCCTAAACCTCCACGGCAGAGGCTTACACACTATCCTCTATGCCACTGGAGCAGCCACTTTGGCTGTGTACTTTTTCACTCCTTCCTTTCCTATCCCCTCTTGTCTAAAGCCACACACCCGATACTTTGACCATCTAGTTACTTGTCACTTAACTTGCTCTCTGATATGAGGTGGGCTATGCTACCGCTGCTGGCAGCCTAGTTGCTAGGCACCCTACTCCTTGTAGATCTTGGTGCTTCCATACTTGCCATAGAACAGAAGGGCCTATCCTGCCTTACCCTCTCCTTACCCCTGATGTCCTCCCTATCCCACTGTCAGATGGGAGGGTACCCCCATGGGCCTCGCTTTATTTGCATTTCTTTCCAAACAGGATGCCTGCCGTCTTGGCTTCCTCCTTTTCTCTACTACTATCCCCCTTCCGCATTTGCCCACGGCATATCACCTGCTCTTCTTTTTGCTTCTACTAGCAGGAGACATTGAGACCAATCCTGGCCCCCCTTGTACGGCCATTGAGCACTCAAATCCTATATGGAACTCCTTTGGATTGAAGTTCACATACAGCAGCCTCTGCAGCCTCTCCTCCAAATTCATTAACTTTGAACCCTGGATTGCCCTATATAAGCCACATATGCTAGGCTTCTCCGAAATGTGGATAAAACCCCATCTCTCTGATGCTACCTACTATCTTCCAGGGTACTCCCTGCTGAGGCGTGACAGGCCTGGTAAGAAAAGAAGTGGTGGGGTGGCTCTCTACACCCATGAGCCTCTCTCTGCTACCCCCGGCCTCCACTCCGACCCTAGCTCACCCAGTGAGTGGCTCTTTTTTTTTTTTTTTATATTTGTTCTACTTTTTTGCCCCTTGCCTGCCGCTGGTGTTTCTTCCCTAGTCTCGGCATCCCCATGGCTTCCACCTCCTACTAAGCCCCCCTGTGCTCCCCCCGGTTACCCCAGCTTACCCGCCCAGGGGGCGGGGTCATGGCACCGTGGAGGCTCCGGTATCACAAAACCAGTATCTGTTGGGAGAGCTTGAGGCCAGGAGGCTAATTGAAGCCTGGAGACAGGGCTTCATCTAGGCTGCAGGCATGGAGGATTTTGTCCCCTGTAAGCTGGGCCGGAGATGTGCAATGACGCCAACGTCTGACCCGCCCCAGAGATACTCGATCTTGTGTAGGTCCAGGGCAATGAACCCAGCCTCTGCCAGGTGTTGCTCCTGTGCTGAGCACATAGCCCCCCTCCTCCCAGAGAAGGAGAGCAGTCCTAGGGAAGCTCAATCCTTCTCCCCCCAGCCAACCCTCCGACGACTCAGATCTATTCCCAAACCCAGGTCACCAGCGTCGCAAGCGGAAATCCAACCACTGTGTCGGCGGGCCGGCCAGTGAATGGCTCTTAGTGGAACTGACCATAGGTGTAGCAAAAAAGATGTATATGGGTTGCTGCTATTATACCCCTCCAGGATGCCCAGTAGGTCTCACCACCCACCTTGAAGGGATGGGAAGCCTCTCCCCCGCCAGGGACAACATAATCCTTGGGGATTTCAACCTGGACTGGCTTAGTGCCCAGGAACCTGATTTCTCTAACCAACTCAAGCTCCATAACCTAGTCCAAATTATCACCATCCCCACCAGGCACAACCCTAGTACCAAAAACCATACACTTCTTGACTGGATAATCACCAACAGAGAGGACAGGGTGTTCCTATCAGGCACTCTGTCTGATGCCATTAGCCATCACTCCCCCACCTACCTGGTCTGAGCCTCTAAGATCAAGCGCCAACCCCTTAAACTACTCTCCTTCCATAATTTAAATCACCCAGACATCCCTTCCCTCCTTCATGATGTTTGAGCGATAAACTGATCAGCCTTCTACACCCTCTCTGACGTGCCCGAGACTGAGAGTTTCTTCACAACTGCACTCCCTTCATCTCCAAAATCAACATTTCCCCCAATTACTCGCTGAGTTAGGGGAGGCTGTACATGCTGGGTTACCAAAGATCTCCTTGCCATGATGAGGGAAAGGGATAAGCTATGGTCAGCCTACAAAAGAGCCCCCTCCCCTGCCTGATGGAACGAATACCAGCGGCTATGGAACCTTTGTAAACAGTCAGCCCTTGCCAAAAAGCATGCCTTCTTTCAAGGCAAACAAAGGGACAATCTTGGTGACCCCCATCACTTCTGGGACGAGGTTGGCTCATTACTCAGCTCATGCACTCATAACCCCATTATTCACCTTGACACTCTCTCCGGATGTCTGGCCAACCCCGTTGCTGTGGCCGAGGCCTTCAATAAAAAATTCACAGACCTGTCTGCCCTCCTTATCAAGCTGCCACCCCTGGTGACCACTGGTCTCTCCGATCATCCCCCCACCCATACCCCTCAAACTCCTCCCCTCCCTTCTTTCTACTTCCAGACCATCACCCCAAGGGACACTGCCAAACTGCTGAAGAGCCTGCCTAGCTGGGGCAGCCTGGGCAGTGATGGTCTTTTCCCTGCTATACTTAAACTTATATCACCTGCCATCTTAAAACCACTCACCTACCTCTTTAACCTGGCATTGACTACCTCCTCAGTGCCCAGCACTTGGAAGCATGCCAGGGTGGTCCAGATTTTTAATACTAGTGACTTGCTATCCCCTGATAACTATCTGCCTTTATCCTTGCTCCCCCACCTTAGTAAACTGGAAAGGATTGTCCACTGACAACTGTCCGACTATATTGACACATACAACCTACTGTCCAGACAGCAACATGGCTTCCATAAACACCACTCCACCACATCCACCCTTGCCCTGTTTACCAATCATATTCTTAGGAACATGGACCTTGGAAGGCAACGGATGCCATCTTTGTCGACCTGTCTAAAGCTTTCGACCTGGTCGACCACACCCTGTTACTCTCCTCCCACCACACCCCTGGCTGCTCTACTGAGACCACACAGTGTTTCCAAAGTTATCTTTCAGATAGATCTTGGTCGGTATGTGTAGGACCTTCCACCTCCTCCGCCCTCCCAGTCACTACTGGTGTACCCTAGGACTCCATCCTGGGCCCACTCTTATTCTCCCTGTTTATAAACTCTCTCCCCTCTGACTGTCTCACTTGTGATGCCCTAATTTATGCAGATGACCATGTCCTCTTCACTAGTGACAAGGCTCTTGAGAATATATCTAGGGCTTTATCCAATAACTAACTTAATGCTAAAAAAACTAAATCCATGCTATTTGGATCTAAACCCTTCCTATCTAAGGTCACCAAGGCTGGATCCACCCTGTCAGTAGTCTCACCAGATGACACTGTACTTGAAAATGTACTAACTTTGAAATATCTTGGCATTATCCTGGACCCGTCCCTCTCCTTTTCTGATCATATCTCCTTTGTTATCCACTGTATTAACCAGAAACTTGGTACGGCTTATCGGATCAAGTCACTCCTGACCAGGGAAGCCCATTTAGCCATTGCCCAAGGCAATCTGTTATTCTTGATTGACTACTGCTACCCTATTTCCTCACACACATCCTCAGCCTTGCATGTGCTCCTGTGCTCCATGTACAACAACATATGTCGTTTCACTCTCCTGGCACCATATTCCACTCACCACTGCCACCTTTACCAGGCTCTTGGCTGGCTCCCACTACATTGTAGATTTGATTACGGGCTTGGCTGCCTCCTGGATAGCACCATCAAGCATGGTGAAGCCTCCCTTTATACGTCTCTCCTCAAGACCAGAACTCCCTAGAGGGTCAATTACATAGAACATGGGCACTCACCAACCAAAATATCCATCACACCGGCTCCAAGTAGATTCCATTAAAAGCAGTTTTTATTCCAAAAACACACATACTGCATGCTTGATGCGTTTTGGATAAAGTCCTTTCTCAAAAGCTGATGCAGTAACAGACAAACAAACTTATATATAAAACATGTAATTATGTCACAGTGATGTCACTTATAATTAAGCAGATCAATCTAGTTGTATTAAACACATATCCCCCTGTGATTGGAGTAGGTGTAATTGAGAGCCCAACCATCTAAATAGCAAAAGATAGAATGTGTGTTGGGGGGGGGGCAAAAGAGAAAGAGAAATATTAAAACACCTCAGTGCTACTTAAATACTTAACAATTCCAGAGTTACATACAGTATATAAAAACAGAAATAATTTAACTCCTTTTTCTCAAAAAAAGGTTTAAGATCGAAGCCAGTATTCAGGCCTGGAAACTGATTTGCCTTGAGACTGATAACCCAAATGGCTTCTCTCTGTAAAACTAAGTCATTACAAGCATTTGTCAATGCCGAATGTTGCTTGCTTGTATGTGCTGTGTAGGTATTTGGAAGTCAGAGGAGTGCAAATATTGAAAATTTGCAAACTTATGAGCTTGCGTAGGAAGTGTGCAACGCAGGCTCGTAAAACAGTCATTTTTAGGAATTTTGTCACCAAATTTTCAACATAGCCATTTTAAGACCTCTGCTCATGAACAGTGTCACTGTGATTTTCTTAACGTGTCCCATACAGTGATTTTGCACACCGACTGCACCATTGTGTGCTACATGGGTGGAAGCACGATTTGGGCGAGATGTGAAAAATGACAGCTGTACTGCTCATAAGGAGGTGTGGTAAAATGACAATGTTGAAAGTCTGGAGTGAAAATATTGAAAATTTGCAAACTTACAAGCGTGCATAGGAAGTGTGCAACGCAGGCTCGTAAAACAGTCATTTTTAGGAATTTTGTCACCAAATTTTCAACATGGCCATTTTAAGACCTCTGCTCATGAACAGTGTCACTGTGATTTTCTCAATGTGTCCCATACAGTGATTTTGCACACCGACTGTGCCACTCTGCGCTACATGGGCGGAAACATGTTTTGGACAAGATGTGAAAAATGACAGCTGTACTGCTCATAAGGAGGTGTGGTAAAATGACAATGTTGAAAATCTGGAGTGAAAATATTGAACATTCGCAAATTTACGAGCGTGCGTAGGAACTGCACAACGCAGGCTCGTAAAACAGTCATTTTTAGGAATTTTTCCACCAAATTTTCAACATAGGCTTTTTGAGAGCCCACCTTATGAACACTGGCAGTGTCATTTTGTTAATCGGTGCCAAAGGTGATTTTGCACAGTGACTGCGAAATCACCCTTCGGGCCTGATTAACGCCATGACAGTGACAGCATTCATGAGAAGGGGTCCCAAAAATCCCATGTTGAAAATTTGGTGCAAAAATTCCAAAAAATGCCTGAGATATGCAGCAAAGTTGAAAAAACCCTATTTATTACATTATACAGCTTACCGGCATTTCCTCAGTTTGCGGTCAGCTTTGAAGAGTGCAGACGGTTCCCGGGTCCACCAAGATTGCTGCCAGAGTCCGGAGGTGGGCATGGGTGAGAAGGGATGGGGAGGCAGGTTGCACAGTGGTGGGCGCGGTGGGGCCCAGACAGCGAGGACTGTTTTTGTGTTGCAGGTTGTTTTTGGTAAAAAACAGGACAACGACGCTGGATATTGGCTACACTGGGGTGGGCTCCAGCGTGGCACAAGGATGGCTGTTTGGGGTTGTAGAGTCGATGGGGATTGGACACTCCTCACGGTGATAGTATCTGTTGCCATGCTGGGTTGGGCCCTGCGTGCACTGTGTACTCTCAGGGGGACAGTGGAGTCGACGGGGATTGGGCACCCCGTCGGCCATACGATAGAATTTGAATTTGACAGATAAGAACCGCTTGGCCCACCCAGTCTGCCCATTTCCCTACCTAATGGATAAGCTGCAGATCCTAGTTAACCAGCAGCCTACTTCTTTCTACCTCCACCCCCTAGGATTGCCTTATGGCTGTCCCATGCATGCTTAAATTCAACCACTGTTTTTGACTCCACAACCTCCACCGGAAGGCCATTCCATGCATCCACAACCCTCTCTGTGAAAAAATACTTCCTTACATTACCTCTGAGCTGCCCCCCTTCTATCTTCAAATTGTGACCCCTTGTTCTTGCACACCTCTTTTTTTGAAAGATGCTACCCTCTTAGACTTTGTTGATTCCTTTGAGGTATTTGAAAGTTTCTATCATATCCCCCCTCTCCCTCCTTTCCTCGAGGCTATACATATTAAGCTCCTTTAGTCTCTCTTCATATGTCTTCCAGTGCAGACCCTGCACCATTTTAGTTGCCCTTCCCTGGGCAGCTTCCATCTTCTCTATGTCCTTGCAGAGATTGGGTCTCCAGAACTGCACACAGTACTTCAGATGGGGTCTCACCAGCTGTCTGTACAGAGGATTAACAACTTCCTGTTTTCTACTGGTGATGCCTTTCCCTATGCCTCCCAGTATCCTCCCAGCCCTCCTTACTGCCCTCTCACATTGCTTGCCCACCTTTAAGTCATCTGATATGACTACCCCCAGGTCCCTTTCCATTTTTATGTTTGCTTGCACGCATGTGCAAGAAACATAGTGCCATCATCCGAGTTTTCCAGAGGTGTGTCAGCCTCTTCCAATTCAGTCAGTGTGTTTGCAGGAGCGGTCGCAGTCGCCAATCACTGCTCCAGCTGTCTATGACAGCTGAAAATGCAGTGGCATACAGTTGAAAGGGAGAGCTCCACTTCAGTGAGCAGAGCTCCCCCCTCCACACACACACATGCGTGCACGCATGCACACTGCGTGCTCATGCGTCTTCCCCCCTCCCCCCCACACACTGTATGGCCGACGGGGGTTCCCAATCCACCATCGACTCCACACCCCCCCAAAGCATCCAGGTGCCATGCTGGGAGCTCACCCCAGTGTGACAAAATGATGTTATGGCCAACGGGGGTGCCTAATCCCCCGTCGACTCCATGCCCCCCCAAACATCCAGGTGCCACGCTGGGAGACCACCCCAGCATAGCAAAAATATGTTATGGCCGATGGGGGTACCTAACTCCCCATCGGCCCTGCCTCAACAACATCTCTCAGCTGCCACGCTGGGAGCCCACCCCAGCGGCAAACATCCCTCCTCGTCTTAGGAAATAAACCTGTAAATACAAAACTGTCCTCGGCGCTTCTCCTGCCCCCTCAACAACCGCACCCACTCCTGCACTACTCCTCCCCAAACCCCAACCCCATACTTACCTCTGGAGCTCAGCGCGACGATCTTTGGCAGACCGGGAACACGTCTGCACTCTTCGAAGCCGACCGTGAACTTAGGAAATGCCGGTAAGCTGTATAATGGGATAGATAGGGTTTTTCAACTTTATTGCATATCTCAGGCATTTTTTGGAATTTTTGCACCAAATTTTCAACATGGGGTTTTTGGGACCCCTTCTCATGAATGCTGTCACTGTCATGGCATTACTCGAGCCTGAAGGGTGATTTCGCAGCCACTGTGCAAAATCACCTTTCTGGAATGATTAACAAAACAACACTGCCAGTGTTCATAAGGTGGGCTCTCAAAAAGCCTATTTTGAAAATTTGGTGGAAAAATTCCTAAAAATGACTGTTTCACAAGCGTGCGTTGCGCACTTCCTAAGCACGCTCATAAGTTTGTGAAATTTCAATATTTTTACTCCAGATTTTCAACATTGCCATTTTACCACACCTCCTTATGAGCAGTACAGCTGTCATTTTTCACATCTCACCCAAAACGTGTTTCCGCCCATGTAGTGCACAATGGCGCAGTCGGTGTGCAAAATCAATGTACGGGACACATTAAGAAAATCACAGTGACACTGTTCATGAGCAGAGGTCTTAAAATGGCTATGTTGAAATTTGATGAAAAATTCCTAAAAATGACTGTTTCTGACGTGCGTTGAAGAGTTCTTCCATGCGCTCGTAAGTTCCTAAATTTTCAATATTTTCACTCCAGATTTTCAACATTGCCATTTTACCACACCTCCTTATGAGCAGTACAGTTGTCATTTTTCACATCTCGCCCACAACGTGTTTCTGCCCATATAGCTCACAATGGCGCAGTCGGTGTGCAAAATCAATGTATGGGACACATTAAGAAAATCACAGTGACACTGGTCATGAGCAGAGGTGTTAAAATTGCTATGTTGAAAATTTGGTGAAAAAATTCCCAAAAATGACTGTTTTAGGAGCACACGTTACGCAGTTCCTACACACACTGGCAAGTTTGCTAATTTGTAATATTTGCACACCAGATTTTCAACAGTGTCATTTTACAGAACTTCCTTATGAGCAGTACAGCTACCATTTTTCACATCTCGCCCAAAATGCGTTTCCGTACATGTAGTGCACAATGGTACAGTCAGTGTGCGAAAACAATGTTTGGGACAGATTAAGAAAATCACAGTGACACTGGCCATGAGCAGAGGTCTTAAAATGGCTATGTTGAAAATTTGGTGACAAAACTCCATAAAATGACTGTGTTACGAGTGAGCATTGCGCAGTTTCCACTCACCCTCGTAAGTTCATGAATTTGTAATATTTTCAGTCCAGGTTTTCACCAGTGGCATTTTTCCACACCTCCTTATGAACAGTACAGCTGTCATTTTCCACAACATGGCCGAAATGTGTTTTCACACTTTCAGCACAGAAATGCATGGTCGCTGTGGGAAATCATTGTTCGGGACAGATAAAGAAAATCACACTGACACTGTTCATGATTGGAGGTCCCAAAATGCCTGTGTTAACAATCTGCTGTAAAAAAAAAACCTAAACTAGTTACATTACGGGTGTGCGTTGCACAGTTTCTACACACGCTCATGACTTCACCAGTTTTTTTAAGATTTTCACAGCAGATTTTCAGCATTGCCATTTTTTACACCTCCCCATGAACAGTACTGCTGTCATTTTTCACATCCTGTTCAGAATGTGTTTTTGCACCTGTGGTGCCAAATGCCATAGTCGCTGTACAAAAGCAGTTTTTGGCTAACAATCTGATATTGCCACTTTTCATGAGGTGGGGGTCACAAAAAAACCATGTTGAAAATTTGGAGTGAAAATACGAACGAATGCCTGAGGCGTTAGGGTTTCCGACCATAACGCCCCACCCTGTAGAGAATGACAGGCATCAGGGGTGTGACTTGGGATTTTTACCTGTCATGCCCATACCATTCCACCCCACCCACACCCTGCAGCCAGTGAGAGGCATCAAGGTGTGCCTCGGACTCTTCGGGCCCAAACTTCACCCCATTCTGCTATACGCACCCATCCACCGTATTTCTAATGGAATGGGGGCGACATGGGCCAAAGACCCTGTTAGCACACCGTGACACTTGTCAGTGTCTGCAGGGTAGGGTGTGGTGAAATGGTGTGGTCGTTACGCCTGACGACCCAAAGACACACCCCAATGCCTGTCACTCTCTGCAGGGTGGTGGTGGGGTTGGCTTCAGTTCAATACTTCGCTTCCATTCCTATTATGCAGCTCTGTAACTTCTACACTACCAATGCCAATGCCAGCAAGCAAACATTCGGCATTGACAAATGCTTGTTGTTGTTGTTAGTATCTCACCCCCTATTGTGTACTCTTCCCCTCGGTTTTTGTTTCCCAGGTGCATTACCTTGCACTTCTTAGCACTAAATCTAAGCTGCCATACATTTGACCATTCCTCTAACCTTGCTAAGTCTCTTCTCATCCTTTCCACCCCACCTTGTGCATCAACTCTGTTGCAGATCTTTGTGTCATCTGCAAAGAGACATACTTTTCCTTCCAGTCCCTCTGCAATGTCGCCATAAAGACATTGAAGAGGACCGGTCCTAATACTGAACCCCTCAGTGGCACCCTCTAATTAGTAACCCCCCTTTCTTCAGAGTGGACTCCATTTACTATTACCCTCTGTGTCCTATTCTCTAGCCAATTCTTTACCCAGGCTATCATCTTGGGGCCCACTCCCAGGCTGGCTAACTTGTATATTAATCTTTTGTGTGGGATTGAGTCAAATGCCTTGCTAAAGTCTAGGTAGGCCATGTCCACAGCCCCTCCCTGATCTACTACTTTGGTCACCCAGTCAAAAGAAATCTATTAGATTCATCTGGCATGACCCTCCCGCTGTGAATCCATGCTGTCTTAGGTCCTGTGCCCCTCTGGCCTCTAGGTACTCGACAATTCTTTCCTTCAGAAGTGATTTCATCATTTTCCCTATCACTGAGGTTAAACTAACAGGTCTGTAGTTTCCTGCTTCTGCCCTGCTCCCACTTTTGTGAAGGGGAATCACATCGGCCCTCCTCCCATCCTCAGGTACTACCCCATCCTCCCATGATTTGTAAAAAGAGGGTAGTCAGTGGTGTCACTAGTTCTACCCTTAGTTCTTTTAGAATTCTGTGATGAATCCCATCAGGCCCCATTGCTTTGTCCACCTTCAGTTTTAAGAGTTCTTTCAGAACCCTTTCTTCTGTAAATGGGCTGGTATCAACTTCTGTATCCAGAGTGTTTCTGTTGTTTGTTTTAGGTACCTCCCCCTCTTCGTTTGTAAATACTGAGCAAAAATGTTTGTTTAGTATCTCTGCCTTTTCACAGTCACCCTCTGCCCACCCCTTCCCCTTTATTAAGCCTCACTATCCCTCCCGTAGTCTTCCTTCGCTCCCGGATGTACCTAAAAAAGGTTTTATCCCCCTTCTTAACTGAGTTGGCTATCTTTTCCTCAGTTTTGGCCTTTGCTGTTCTGACTGCCTTCCCAGCTTCCTTTTGCTTTTGCATAGATGTACATTTTTTTTCAGTGGGTTCTACTTTAACACATTTTTACTATTTCTCCCAGGATATACCAAATGAGATGGGAAATCTTATTTGCAATGGGGTCCTGTTTTTATGCATTTTTAAACTATGTTTATCCAGCATAGTAAAAGTGAGATGCAATGTCTCATTTTTAGTGGGGTCCTACTTTTACAATGTATTTTTCCAGGACAGATCTGCATACATGCAGCATGTTCTTTTCAGTGGGGTACTGGTACAGGGTCATGCTTTTACACAGTATTACACAATATTTACACAGGATAGCTCAGCTGAGATGCAGTATCTTATATTCAAAGTGGCCCTGGTTTAATAGCAGTTTACACTGTATTTAACCAGGATAGTACAGCTCAGATGCAGTGTGATGTTTTCACTGGGGTCCCACTTTTGCCTATTTTTACACTGAATTTAGCAAGGATGCAATATCTCATTTGCTATGGGACCCTGCTTTTAGCCATTTAGTATAGAATGATAGCTCTCATGGAGCAGGCAGTGTTTCAGCAAAAAGACAGCTAGGCAGTCAGTTTATTGCAAGTGGATTTATTTAAATAACAAAATGCTGATGAAGCAGAGACACAAGACTCAGTTCAATGCAAAGCTCCAGCATTTCACTCACAAACCACATTAGGGTGCTGGCTCATGAGTTTTCTACAAATGCTTTTGTTGGTGGCCACCATGGCTACTAGAACAGTGGGAGTAGAACAAGTGCAACAGAAACAGTCAACATTCATATGAGTGCCAACAGTTTGTGTTAAAGCAAGAATATAAAAACATTCAGACATTAGTTGCATGGCAACAAAAATAAGGCACATTAACAATGTCTAACATAGTCAGCAATTTAATTTGTCAAATTTATACAACACATAGTAGCACTGGTCACTGGAAAGATGGAGGCAACTAATCAGAACCAAATGCAGGTAGAAGTGAGCTAGAGAGAATCACATCAAAATGAGTACATGGGGTGGGGATCAGGGCATGGGAGGAAGGGTTCGGGGAAAAGGGGTTGATTCTGGTCAGAGTTGGTGAAGGGGTGGTATTTAGAGTGGTTGGGGATTAATGTGGGGAGAGTGGTTTTGCTTATTTTAATCTGATTCTCTATATAACTAATTTTTATCTGTATCTCGTTCTAATTGTTCTACTCCCTCTATTCCACTAGCTATGGTGGTGACCAACAAAAGTATTTGCTGCTAACTTTCAAAATGATAGGCTTGTCAGCTTACCTGAACACTATTTAAAGAGAGAGTATTCAACACATAAACCAACTCCCCTGACCAAGGTTACAAGTGAAGCACCAGAGCTTTGGGTTAAACAGTGTTTTGTCTTTCTGCTATAGGAGCATTTTGCTTTCCAAAGTAATGCACTTGCAGTAAGCTTACTGCCTCTTGATGTCTTTTTTTGGTGTAGTACTTGGCTGCTGTATGAATGCTCTGCTTCCCTGTCTGCCTGGCTTTGCTTTGGGGAGTAGAGATCCCTATATTTGCACCCAGCCCTGCATCTCTGTATGCTCACCTTCTTGTTTGCCTTGCTTAAATCACTTTGTGGAGCAGCCTTGGGCATTATTGGTGTGGAGCTGCCTGTAGAGCAGCTGCAGCACCTAACAAAACACTTTGTTAATTACTCACTTTAGAAAAGAAGAAAATGGGTTCTACCTCAAAGAGCAAGACTGTCCAGAATTCTGATTTTGAATTAAACATAGAAGATGCAGAAACACCATCAGCTTGCCTTGAGTACATAGGAAAACTAACTACATGGAAATAAAGAGGCAAGAATAAGCAGAATAACCTGCTCAATGCGGCTAACTATTCAGATGAAGGCAATATAAAAGTACTGATCTCCCCTGGTATTTTCCTGTCTTGAAAAACTGAGATTCACTAAATGGAATATGATTTACAACATAACATTGTAAACATAGGTCGAGAAAAATCAGGAAACCACAGGTCTACGGGTCACAAAAATCCCTTCCGGAGGCATGGATGCATTTCATAATAAAGATGCTTGGGAAACAGCAGTACTTGACTGTGTCAGTAAAGTCATTGGTTAAGAGAAATCTAGATTTAGTAGTTGCCGTATCGGTCCTTGCAAGAATAGATCCAGAAGCAAATGATTTGATACCTTTTAATGGACCAACATAGATGTAACAACAAGAACAAAGTGCTCTAGCTTTTCGATCAACCAGTGAGCTTCTGAAGTTCTTGTTGTTACACCTATGTTGGTCCATTAAAACGTATCAAATCATTTGCTTTTGGTTAAGAGAAGAAAGCGGATGCCTACTAATATAAGGAAATAAGCACTGAAATAGTGAAAGAAAAAAGATTTGCCCAGATTTAATGACCGTCAAGACAGATAAATTAAATAATGCATGCTTTTGTTTGCTAACATCCTGCTACTGTATTACTTAAGAATCTGTAACTTTCCCCTTCCTAAAACACAAGTTGGGAAACTCCTTATAAGATTTATAGGCTAAATAGCTTTTTTCAAAGAGTGTAATCTTCAAGTGTAACATTCCATTGAACAGACAAATTTCAAATCCTGGGGCTGAGAGTAAAAATACGATCCACTTTTATTAGCTGTGTTCACCTTCAAGCTTTGCTGTATTTATCAATTTCCAAGTACATATGATGTAATATTACAATAGTTATTTTTTACACTTTCTATGTTGTGTTTGTGCTGATGTGTACTCCTGTCTGACTAGTTATATAGCTGTCTGTCAAGATAAATACTGGCTCCTCTCATTTTGGTAGCGCTTGGCAAAAACTGGAAAAAGGGACCTATAAATTAAAAGTGTGTGTGGGGGTCAGTACAGAATAAAATACAATCATTTCGTAGAAGGGGGCTTGGAGGAAACAGGGTAGACAGATTATTTGATGCTTTCCATTTTATTGACAGGAACAGTTGCCAACAGGTGGTAGGGAGTATATATATAATCTAGTTAGTTTTCAATGAAAAAAGTGAACCTGCAAGGGGGGTGGGACAGAAACTCTCTTTCTCCCTGTCAAGCAGTCCTCTGCACTCTCAACCTGTATCTCTCACGCCAACACATCAACTATGTTTTTAAACACTTTAAGCAGCCACAACAGCCTACCATAGTTGTTACATGAAGATGGGTCATTAAACTGGAGGGGGTGGTACAGAAACACTCGCTGCAGCAAACAGCATGAAGTGGCAGCGCTAGGTCTCCCTAGAACGGAGATGTCTCTGTGCTGCAAACCTATCAGCTGCATTTTCTCCATCAGTGCAGAGGTCGGAGGAGTTTTTCATAGCACAGCTGGTGTATTCGCCAGCGATTTCTTCTTCAGTTTCCAACAAGGTGAAAGAGGAGTAAACAGACTAGTTAAACAGTGATATGGTTTAGGTTTTTCTTTCCTTCCTGTTCTCTGCCCTTATACTAAGTACGCCGGGACAATTGCAAATATGTGCACACAGTAATTTACTTGGCTCTCAGTAAGCCACTTGTGTGACTACCAAGTTGTGCTAAGGCATAGTTATTTCTGAATAGCTGCAAAACACTACAGGCAATTGGCAACTAGAACCAAAAATACAGCCAAGAAGAGTGGCACTTAGTAAAATCATCTTGATTTTAAATGATATCCACCCCAACTTCACATTCGGCAGCTACTCCTGGGCTCAGAACCCCCCATGATAACAAATTCCACTACCCTGTCCCCCGTATCAGTGATACAGTTTGCTGCTAAGATTACTCCATCTTCCCAAAACCATAGTCAGTTTTCTCTGCAAATCGAGGAGGAGTTGCGTGCGTTTCTTGTGGTGGCAGTGCGAGACAATGCTGAGTAAGAATGGTCCAAGTTCCCGAAGGAGGCAGACAAATATACATCTTAGTAGGGTGATGGAAACTTGACTTCGAGCTTGGCTGAAATGTGCAACAGCATAGAATTGCAGTAGTTATAATACATTTGCATGGAAAATGAGACCTGGGTTTAAAATCCTACCAAACCATTGATAAACTGTGTGACCCCCGAGTAAATCAGTATCTCTGTCTGGGCTACAGTATAGCCCTCCATCCGTTTTTAAATGATTCAACCTGTTTTTTCAGTATGCAGTTCTACAGCACATACTTGAGAAAGTGCTGGGACAGGATGACTTTATGCAGTAAACTCAAAGTATATTAAATAAATAATCCCCTTACATAAAATTTGAATTCTGCAACTGTAACAACTATTCACATTTCTAGCTTTTTCTCTCTCTCTTTTTTTTTCCAATATTCCATAGCCATTCCATGTGTTACCTAAGGAGACAGGATTCATTAAATACACAGTTAACATTTAACAGGTTCAGAGGTATATAAATGTTAGTTTTGTTCCATTATTGAAACTAGTACACTGCCTACATAACTGCAGCATAGTATGTGTTCTGTGTGTTCCCTGCTCGGTTTTCCATTAAAAACTCTCAATGTAAAAAAAAACTCATAAAAAAAAACGTTACGTTGTAACGCAAGGTTCATACACACTGGAGTCATAGTTTTACCATGTTACCGATTGATACTTAGTAGCTTTAAAATGCTACCTGTGAATGACCAGCAATTAACTGTTCAGAGACAAATTAGATAAAATAGAATTAGTTGTATTTAACAAAATGAGTGGCTGTTCCTCTCCCGTTTCATTGCATTACTTAATACTAAGCAGCGAGAGTCTGAATCAGGAGATACACTGCCTGGACTTGTTCAAAAGCATGCTAAATTAGTGTTTGCTTGTGTGACAATACATGTCAAGTTCTGTCTCTCACCTCAAAGTTTAAACGGCTTTTTAGAACCACTTCTAAAATGTTAATTCATTGTGCAAGTTTAAAAAAAAGTAGGTTACTTGGCCGACTAGGGCGCAAACAGCCACTTTCAGGGCAAATGTTTTTCTGATTCAAGTAGTATTACAATTCACTGTATGGAATTCATCTTGTGGAAAGCATCTTCTAGGGGAAGGGGGGACCACCAGAGACGAGCTCCAGATGGGATTATCATTCCGCACCTTCAACCAGTGGCATCGAGTGTAAACCATGAAGTGATGCCATTTTTCGGAGCAATAGCAAATCAACTAACGGCAAATTTATGTGAAGCACACTCCAGAAAACCAACCTATTGGATATTATTTTGTTCTAACATGTGAAAACTGCTTTTAAAATGCTCCGAGACTTCAAATCAGTTTTATCTTTTTTTTCCAGGTAATTAATCATCAATTACTAAAGTTGTATTTAATATGTTACAAGTATATTCACTCTTTAATACTTGTGTGTTAAACTGTATATTGTCACATTTTCTCATTTATTGCAATCCTATGTATTTTGTGCTCTTAAAGAAAAATTATGGCAAAAAAAAAAAATTCAATTCTATCTCCGATACGAAAAGAAAAAGAGATAGTGAGAACTGCAGCACTTTCCGTGGATGTTGTGTTGCCAGCTGGGGTGGGCACCCAGTGTGGCATGTGCAACTCTGTTGGGGGGAGCGCAGCACAGTCGACGGGGGATTAGGCATCCCCGTCGGCTATACAGGGGGCGAGCATGCAGTATGCCTGCGTGCGTGTGTGTGTGTGTGTGTGTGTGTGTGTGTGTGTGTGTGTGTGTGTGTGTAGGGGGAGCACGCATGAGCAGGCAATATCTTATCGCTGGTCACTGAAGTGTAGCTCCCCCTTTCAACTGTAATCCACTGCATTTTTGACTGCTGTCATAGACAGCTCCAGCAGCGATTGGAGAACTTCAGCCGTGCCTGCAAACACACTGACTGAATTAGAAGAGGGCTGCCACATCTCCGAAAACTCGGATGATGGCACTATGTTTCTTGCACATGTGTGCAAGCAACATAGTAATTTCCACCTCTAGGGTGTGGGTTTACTCTATCTATAGCCATGAACTATGATCCCCCTAAGGTGTGTGCATGTGCGCCCGCACAGCAGTCAGAAATAACCTGCACACAGCTTTAGTAGTACCGCACAAAGCAGCTGACAGGGATCCTCATGTTCATGAAGTAGTAACTACAGTCATCACTCAAATTTAAGACTCAGACAGCAGGACATGAAAGTGAATGGGAAAAAAACATTGTATGCCCACCTCTGAGGCCACAACCCATTAACTTTAACAAGCCAGCAGTTAACAAGCAAGGCATCTTGCTCTTGTTCCACTGATTGAACAGTGGAACCACTCTGCAAAATTCCAACCAATCGGGTTTCAGTTACAGCAATGTTTTTGGCTTGACACCTCTTTTCAGTAAGACAGTACTTGATAAGGAACAGTACTCCCCTGCTTTTCACAGAAATGGCATGTTTTATTTGTTTGGTAGATTCCCCCCAACAAAGCAATGTGAGAGATTCTCTGACATAGGGTGTATATTATATTATTTCAGTTTTAAAGTTGCACAACTTCAGTGTAATCTGCCTCCTTCCCAAGCAACGTCTCACATACAAAATGTGTTTATAATGGATTTAAAGCCTCACCATTGAAAGCGTGTTCATTTTTTTTCAGTACAAGATTGTACATATGTTTAGAGAGATGAGATTGCGCTTCTCTTTAAAACAGGGTCTCAACATTATACACACATTTGAGATTCAATGAATCAATGCTTGTAAAAGGTTGCCCATGTTGGCTATGTGGGGATAGTAATTCTAAAATGGACAACAAGAAATAGCAGTGCAGCAAATGTCCTTCTCATTTAATTTCATAAATTCAGACTGCTCTTAGTATGGATCCAGAATGGAAGAGAATTACAGTCTCCTAAATGCATCTCCTCTCATATCACACTAACTCACTCACTGCATTGCAAAAATACATTTTAAAACCCCTACTGATCTTGACGATACCCAGCATAGTTATTGTAAACCATACCTAGGGTAAATGAAATCGCATACAATTTTGCATGCATCCATCAAAGATCCCATTGCTAAGTACTGCTTTAAAGAAGCTGTCCAACCCTGAATACCACATTACCATAACAGTATTAAATGATGTACTTTTGGAGTTGGCAGAGTGGTCTAAGATGTTTCAGAAAGTGGTCTAACAAGTTGAAGCTTACAGATTGCTAGGGCAAAAATAGAAAAAGGTCAGAAGCCAGTACCTGGGTGAAACTGTCTACTGGAGCCCATCAGTAAAACTGCTTTTCGCTAATTGCACAGCTGAAGTAAGCACAACAATTTTGCAATTCATTGGCCTGTTATGTGACCATCTGGATAGCCGATTCCCTGCAGGTGAACTTTCTGACTGATCTGCCTTTGATTTTTCAGCAGTGCCATATTGCAGCTTTGAGTTTGGCTTATCAAATATTGAGAGACTGTACAGTAAATATCAGGACTATTTATTTTCATCAGTGGACCAGGCAGAAATTGGTAGCCAGTACAATGACTTCAGATTTATAGTTGCTGAAAAAATAAAGGGAGTATCATTAAAATCCTTTACTGACATGATCCACTTTTCTTTGACTAATGTGCGGTACAGCATGGTGGCTAAACTTATTGATGTATGTGGTGCTACATTCCAAGCTAAACATGAAGCTATCATGTATAGCGGTTCCTACACAGTCTTATCCTTCCCCAGAAGAGATTCTCCATAGGGAGGTGCAGAGTGAGAAGGATACAATAGTACAGAGAAAAATCTTGGGAGTGATAGAGGATCATGTACTGAAGCAGAGAGAAAGTATGGCTGAGTAGGACCATAACTATCTTTGGGTGGAAGGTTTCACTCAAGGATTCTCATAGGAAAGTTAGGGAAGATTTGTTGCTGCTCTTGGAAAGAGCATTAGGATTTTATATCTCCAGAAACATAATGGAGTCCATGAAGTTATATGGAGACCCTAAGCCCACATCACAGATTGATATTACATTTAAAAAATCCTCATAGAGCTAGCAGCTTGCTTTCTCTGGCCAGCAAGCTGGATTGTTTGGAAATGCATTTAGTTAACACGTTAGACTTGGGTGAAGTCTTTTCATGGTTTAAACAGACTAAGGATAGTCCAGAATCAATCTTAGAGACAGATAACCCCCGATTGACTTTGAAAACCTAATTGACCCTAATACCTGCTCACCGATGACAGTTATTGATTCAGCCTGGCAAATGCAGCCTGTAGATAATATCAAACAAATGAACTCTGAATGCCAGCTGGATTTGGATAAGGGAGCTGGGGCTCGAGATATGGATGCCCTTTCTATACTTTCATGGAATAGTGAAGACATCCATCTTAAAATAATTGACCCTGAAGTAGTGAGATTTCTGGATAATTTTGATATTATTGGACTGCAAGAAAGGTGGTGTACAGAAAATGTAACTCCCAGACTGGCTGGATATTCTGTCTTTACTCTGGCAGCAACTAAAGATAATAAGTTTGGAAGATTTAAAGGGGGTATTTCCTTTTTTATCAAAACTTTGCTAAATTTTCAGATCACTAACATTTATAAGTCAGAGGGTATTTTGGCTCTAATGATTAGCAAGGGACAAGAGAAGATAATTCTCTGTAATATATATTTGCCACCTTGCAATAGAGCTACTGATCCCACTGACCTTTTCATATAGGATCTGAAAATGGCACTTGATGAATTGTCAGATACGAGTATACCTTGTTCTATAATTATTTTGGGAGACTTTAATGTCAGAATTCCTTCTCATTTCTTGGAGGATGTATATTCAGATATGATCCATACAATCCATACAATATCTATAATTAATCCAAATATCTCATATCTCATATACTAGGACTGCTGAGGATCTAAAATCTAACCTCAGAGGTAAGGAATTGCTAGCGGGCTTAGCCAGTAGAAATTTTTGTATTTTAAATGGTAGAACTCAGGTCAATCTAGTTGGATCCTTACCGTGTAGAGGACCTACTGGCTCTTCAACCCCTGATTAGGTTTGGACCAATTTGGAAGCAGTAAAGCTGATCCAAAAGTTAGAGGTCATGGATAAATTGGAATCAGCACACTGTGCCATTCTAATTAACATCAGATGCCCTTTTGGAACTTTAGGGAGTGAGGCACAACAGGAAGAGAGTTGGGAAGTCAAACAAGAGAAGGAATGGATTGGAGCTGATTCATCAAGCTAGTTTCAAAGAAATTGTTAGTACAAGAGTCTTAGGTAATATTCACGAGTTGGTCCTGGACAAAAGTAAGGCCTTTAATATTTTGGAGAATTGAGAAACTATTCATTCTTTACTTGGACCTAGATGTAAAACAACATACCATCCTAGGTCCCTTTATAAAAAGTCTTAGTTTAATTCGGTATGCCTACAGGCAAAGAAAGAGTTTGGAGGAAAACTAAGACAGCATAAGAAGAAAAGAAATAAGTCTGCAGCAGATTTTAAATTACTAAAGACTGAAAGAGAAAAAGATAGGAAAATTCTTGAACGGGAGAGACATAAACATAGTCAGGGACTTTGGGAAAAACTGAGGCAGGCTGTTTTGGATAGGGATGGAAGGCGATTTGGGAATATTGTTGCCAAGGGATATAATAGATATGCCAATAAGATTGAAGCCTTTATTACACCCAAAGCCTGGGCATCTCATTTCTCTAAGCTCTATTATTCTCAAGAAGAGCAGGAGACACTTGATGCTTTCAAAATACAGGAGGATGAAATTTTTCCAAGACCTATTTTGATCACAGAGGATGAAATCTGGATGGCACTGAATGGCCTTAAGGCAAATAAAGTACCAGAGCCAGATGGGGTCCTAGGTGATCTCTATAAGGTTTTTACCAACTGATAGATTCCTTTTCTTCTTTTACTGTTGAATGGCCTGGTTCAGTAGTACTCTTACCCTGCCAGTTGGGCAGGTAGTGCTGTCTTCCCAATTTTTAAAAAAGAGGATCCGAATGACCAAAGGATGTATAGACCTATTAGTTTGATAGATGTTTCACAGAAGAGTTTGTCTAGGATAATTTTGGGCAGATTACTGTCATGGGTCAAGGAGAACTCAGTATCGAATGATGCACAGAACGGTCTCTGGAAGGACTGTTCTTCAGTACAACACTATTATGTGCTTCAGCACCTGATCTGGAAGTATATTAAAGTGAGAAAAAACAGATTATATTGCTGTTTTGTGGACTTCTCCTTGGCCTTCGACAGCATTAGTAGAAAAATCATTTGGGCTACATTAAGGGATCTGAAGTTGGAGGCCTCACTTCTTGATATTATTAATAGACTATATGAAAATATGTGGGCAAGGGTCCAGCATAATCAATATGGTCATTTAATTGATAGATTTGAGACAAATGTGGGGGACAGACAGGGGTGTATTTTGGCCCCCACTCTATTTAACATCTACGTTAATACAGTCTTGGATCAGCTAGGTAACCCAGATTTCCATACTGCAAAAATTAATGATCAGAGGATTGAATGTTTAGCATATGCAGATGATTTAGTCTTGCTCTCTACTTTAGTTCTAGGTCTTAAAAGAAAACTGACTCACTTTGAATCTCTCTGTTCTCAAAGGAAACTAAACGTTAATCTCGGCAAGACCAACATTGTAGTTTTTGGCTCTCAAACCAAGAATACAGTAGGCTTTAGGCTAAATGGCAACCATATAGATACTGTTAAGTGTTATGACTATCTAGGTGCCCATTTTGCCTATAGCCTATCTTGGACCAAACATTTGAAGGCTATTCAATTTAAAATGGGATCTTCTGTAAATGCCCTAAAAATATTTAACAGCAAGATGGGGAAGTCATCAGTGAGCGGGGTATTAAGCATTGTTAATGCCAAAATAAGAACAATCATGTTATATGCCTCTGAAATCTGGGGTTATATTAAGGTTAGAGAATTAGAAATAATTCTGAATAAACTGTATAGATACATCTTAATATTTTTAAATGGAACTCCAAGCTGTATTCTTGCCTTGGAGGTAGGACAATGTTCCTTGACTTCTCTCATCTGTGAATGACAGATTCTCTTTCTGTTGAAACTTTTTATTTTGCCCCTACAGAAATATCCCAGAATGTGTGTAGTAGAAGCCATCAAATTGGCCAGCATGGGATATGTACATCCCTTTATTCAGCTTATTAAGGAAACAATAATGCCAGCCGGATTGGGCCACCTCTTATATCAAATTTACACAAGACTATTTGAGGAGATTAGGCAGGATGTCAAATTGAGGCTTATTGACTTAAGACGTAAATTCTTTCTGTGTTCAACTGTCCAAACTTAAGCTATATGGATTTTATAAAAAAGTAAAGATTTCATGGGAATACATATGAGCCACTTCTCTCTTTTTTTAACCTGTCCTAAACAAAGAAGAATCTATACAAGATTTGGAACAGAAAACTATAATGCTCAATGCATTCATTTCAGACAAAAGAGAGGGGATACTTTCTCCATATTGTAAATGTGTTGTGGGGACTATAGATGATCTCAAACATGTGGTACTCTTGTGTCCTAGGTATGAATCAACTAGGAAAAAAAAACTGCTGGGGGATCTCTGCCTCCCCCTGGAGGATCTTTTGGCATATTTGTTTACTATGAAAGAGAAGAACGTGGAAGAGATATTTGCAAGATTTTTTATCTCAACTCATTTGTAAAGTTTATTAGGGGGACTTGAAGTTCTGTGGAGGTTTTTTATGTGAAAAGGTACTCTGTTAAATTGAGTTGCACTGTAAAGATATTTAAGTTCCTTGTTGATTTATTTATTGTCTATTTACATTTACTATGTATTTTGTCCTGATTTTAGTATACAGTAACTGCTTTATGCAGAACAATAAATTGTACTACCACTACTACATTCCAAGCTTCTACTGCTGTCTGTGAAAGAGGCTTCAGCTTCATGAACAGCATTAACAGCAAACAAAGAAACCGCTTGGAAGAAAGCCATTTAGATATGCTGATGCGAACAAAATTGTTTTTAACATCTGGTGGAAAAATGGATCTTAATAAAATATAAGTCCACTGGAAGAATGGGAAAGACAGTATTTCTTAGCAATGCATCATCAGCAGCACCCCTTTCAGATGCATGCAAGACTCTTTAAAATGTACATAGTTTACACATGTTTCCAGTTCATACTGTTATGGCGCACAATGCACATCCATGCTTCGGACTGTGTCAGAATGTATATTTATACTTTGTATTGAGCATTTGAGTGTTTGGTTACATTTTCTACTGTTTACTGGCAATAAAACATATCACTTGTTTAAGCCACCCAATTTGCGCACATGAATCAATTTTTTTGTACAAAGTGCCGCACACACATAGCAGTCGCCCACCCACAGAGATTAAAAATTACAGGGAACATTGGCCATGAATCTGAAAGTATGTGCAGTGTCATCAATATTATGTTTAATATGGTTTGCTGTGACATATGCTACAGTGGCGTGAAAAAGTATTTGCCCCCTTCCTGATTTTCTCTATTATTGCATATTTGTCACACTGGATGTTTTCAGGTCTTTAGACAAAATATAATATTAGATAAAGGAACCTGAGTGAACAAATAACACTTTTTTTTTACTTTTTCATTTATTTAATGAAAAAGTTAACCAACACCAACTGGCACTGTGTGAAAAAGTAATTGCCCCTAGTTAAATCAACCCAATTAAAGGGATAATTAGAGTCAGCTGATTGAACACAGCCAGGCTTGATTACAGCCAGCCTGCTCAATATAAACCTCACTTATTTTGGCCCTTACCATCAGAGTCACGTTGCCAGCACAAAGATTCAACAAGCACATTATGCCATGATCAAAGGAAGTTCCTGAAAAGATCAGAAAAAATTTGTTGCCCTCTATCAGTCTGGAAAGGGTTACAAAGATATTTCTAAGGCTCTGGGACTCCATCGAACCACAGTGAGAGCCATAATCTCCAAATGGAGAACACTTGGAACAGTAGTGAACCTTCCCAGGAGTGGGCGGCCTGCCAAAATTACTCCAAGGGCACAGTGTAAAATCATCCAAGAAGTCTCAAAGGATCCTAAACAACATCCAAAGAACTGCAGGCTACTCTTGCCTCAGCTAAGGTCAGTGTTCATGACTCCACAATCAGAAAGAGACTGGGCAAAATGGGCTTCATGTGAGAGTAGCAAGGCGGAAACCACTGCTAACCAAGAAGAACATAAATGCTCGTCTCTCATTTGCCAAGAAGCACCTGGATGATCCACAAGCCTTTTGGGAAAATGTTCTATGGACAGATGAGTCCAAAGTGGAACTTTTTGGACAACATGGATCCCATAATGTCTCGCGTAAAGCAAACACAGCATTCCACAGTAAGAACGCCATACCAACATTAAAACATGGTGGTGGTAGTGTGATGGTGTGGGGATGCTTTGCTGCCTAAGGACCTGGATGACTTGCCATAATTAAATGAACCATGAATTCTGCTCTGTACCAGAAAATTCTTAAGGAGAATGTCCAGTCATCCTTCCGTCAGCTGAAGCTGAAGCGTAGTTGGGTCATGCAGCAAGACAATGATCCAAAACACAAAAGCAAGTCCACATCAGAATGGCTAAAAAGAAGTAAAATTAAAGTTTTGGAGTGGTCTAGTCAAAGTCCAGACTGAAACCTAATAGAGATGCTGTGGAGGACCTGAAACGAGCAGTTCATGCTCGAAAACCTACCAAATGTTACTGAATTAAAGCAGTTCTGTGAGGAAGAGTGGGTTAAAATTCCTCCACAGCGATGTGAAAGACTGATATTGAATTATAGGAAGTGTTTGGTTGCAGTCATTGCAGCTAAATGTGGCATAACCAGTTATTAAGTGTAAGGGCAATTACTTTTCACACAGTGCCAGTAGGTGTTGGTTAACTTTTTTTCATTAAATAAGTGAAATTAAAAAAAAAAAACAAGTGTTATTTGTTCACTCAGGTTCCCTTTATCTAATATTACATTTTCTCTAAAGACCTGAAAACATCCAGTGTGACAAATATGCAATAATAGAGAAAATCAGGAAGGGGGCAAATACTTTTTCACGCCACTGTATGTCCTCATTATGTATTGCCCTGATATGTTCACTGATCCTGACTTTAAAATTTCTAATTGTCTTCCCAACATAGAAAGCCATGCAACTACAGGTGGCTAAATAAATAACACCATTAGAATCACAAGTTGTAATCTGTCTTATGTCAAAATCTTTGGTGGTGTAAATAGTTGTGAATTTTTTGCCTGTTTCCAGAAATTTGCAAAAGGAGCATCTTTTACATGGGTAACAGCCCTGTATTCCACGTGTAAGCCATGTTTCATTGGTGGTTTCCCTGTAGTGGCTGTGTGTCAGCATATCACCAATAGTGGTGGCTTTTCCAAATGACATTCTAGGTGGAATTGAAGTCAGTTCTTGTAACCCAGGATCACTCTGTAGGACATGCCAGTTTTTAAAAATTATATTCTGAACTAAATTAGCTTGAGCTGAACATGTTGTTACAAAATTGATTCTGGTTTTTATCCTTTCTTTTTCTTTCCAACAATTCATCTCTCTCTGTGTTAGAAACAATTTCTCTAACCTTTTCAATGTCTCACCTTTCATAGCCCCTTTCTAGCAGCCTGGTACTAAGATCTTCTGCTGCTACCGCAAATGTTCTACTGTACTACAATTGTCACAGAGAGATTCCCCTGGAAAATAACACACAGACAACTTCTTAGTGAGTGCTCGACTGACAATTAATTTATTTTATGCATCACATCATCATCTTTATTTTGCCACTTTAAAATTGACATATTTACAAACATTCCTTCATCTTTCCCCACGTTATCCATCATAAAGTCCAACAGTTAATATTCTGTTCAATCACATAGTTCAATTGTCTTTTGTAAATGTTTCTGGTTCTCCTGTCATCTTCTCAGGTTTCGGACATTTGTAAATCCCGATACCCCTTCATCCACTTTTCCTTGAACAGTCTGTTGTCCATTGTCTTCTCGGGGTCCGGACACTTGAAAAGCCCAATACCCCTTCTCCTATTCCCATTGCTGCACTGCCCCCACCCCATATTGTTACTTCCTTAATCGTACTCCTCCTTTTTCATCTGCCTCCACGTCCAGGCGTCTGCGCCCGGCCCATGGATCTTACCTGCCCCCTCTTTCCACCCCCATTTTATTTTTCCCAAAAAATTTCCACCAGCCCATCTCCAGCTTAGGTGATGGAATGATGGGCTTCCCCCCACCCCACCCTTCTTTTTCCCAAATTTCTACACTATCTCCCAATTGTAACATGTATGCTGACATCCCCACTGTTGAAAGGTGCATCCTATCCAGTCTGTACCTCCTTGGGTTGGTAAATCAAATGTCTTTATGGGCTATGTATGTTCCCCATACCCCCTTAACCATGCTACCACCTGCCTATTAATCCTCTTCCTAGCCTGCTCCACCCCTTTTATGTCCCCAGCCTGCAGCCAAACCATCCTAGGTGCCATTTCTGATCATGCTGTCCTCATCAAAACTGCTGAATTGCCCCAGGTCCCTTAGTATTTCCTTGCTCAACAATCCCCATAGTCGCTCTCCCAAATCATTACCCCCAAATGTATTATCAGCAGGCCTGGCTGGGGTCACTTTTGCATCAGCTCCTCCAAGGTTGGCATGATCTGTGCCCACCTCATGCCCCAGACCCCTTTCCAATAAACCATCACTTTTGTCGGGATCCTGCCCTAACTGTTTTTCTCCCTGATGGATGGTGGCCCACATCTCTGACCAATAAATGTAATAATGCCCAAGGATCCAGACATGCCTGCTCCTTCCCTACCCTGTGGAAGACAGAAATACACATGTTATACCAGTTTTCTCACATATCTCTATATATCAATTAGCTCACCCCCTTCCACGTTTTTAGTATGCCCCCAGTGTGTTGGCAGACCAGGAACTCCTATATAACACTCAGGCTACAACTGACATGTTTAGTCTTAGCCCCCATAGCACCAGATGTCTCAAAACCCTGTTTGCTGACACAGAGTGTCCTCCTTGCCGATTGATGACCTCCACTACTGCTCTATTGTCACACCAAAATATTATCTGCCTGTTCCTTAAGAACTCCCCCCATGTCAGCACCGCCACCCATATGGGAAAATCTTCAGCAGTGTTATGTCCTTCAGTAGCCCACTCTCTCTTCAAGGCTTTGGCCATGCTTCTGCAGTCCACCTCCCTCTAAAATATGCCTCCATTTCAATAGAACCGGATGCATTCATGTATAGGTCCAGGGCAGTTTGGCCCCCCCCCCCAGTTGCCCTGGCTAATCTTCTGGTGAAACACCCTCCCAGGAGCCACTACCCTGCATGTGAAATTCAATTGCCCCAACAGCTGTTGTACCTGACCCAATGGGACCCCACTCCTCTTCTTTACCTCCTGTATTAGTTCCTTGAGTCTGGCAACTTACTGATGGGGTAACCTGAAAACCTGCTCTTCTGCATCCACCTTGATTCCCAGGAATTCCAGCTTCCTAGCTGGACCTTCAATCTTGCCTTCTGCAAGTGGTACCTCTATCTTCTTGCACATATGCTCAAAATCCTGGAGCATTGACTTTGTCTCCTTCCAGTTCTCCCCCACCAGCAGGAAATCATTTAACTAGTGTACCACCACATTGTGCCTGTATCTTTTCCAAAACGCCCATTGCATCCAAGTGCTAAATGCCTCAGACTTCACACAGCTGTGGAACAGCCCATGGGCATTGCCTTGTCAAAGTAGAAGAACCTTTGGAAACTGAATCCCAACAGGTCCCAGTCTTCCTTCCTGACTGGTAGTAGCCAAAAAGCTGACTCAATGTCGGTCTTTGAGAGCCATGCCCCTTCCTTTGCTCTAATCAGCCCCACCACCTGTTCCAGTGCCGCATAAGAAACTGTGTTACATTCCCCAGGGATGTAATCATTCACCAATGCCCCCTCCGGATATGACAGGTGATGAATAAGCCTAAACTCCCCCTGTTGCTTCTTTGGCACCAGCCCCAATGGTGAAACCTGCAGATTGGGTAAAGGTAGGGTCTGAAATGGACCCTCTATCCTCCCAGCCTCCGCTTCATTCCTTCCTTATTTTCCTTTCTGCTATATCCTCTTTCTCTTTAATGAGGCCAAGTTCTTGGATCTCCTGCTCCTTCTTGCCCCCTGGTATTCTAGACTAAAGCCCCCTTTGAACCCCTCCACTAGCATCTTCCTTGCCCTCACATCTGGATATCCTTTTTTTCCATTCTTTCATCAACTCCAGCTTGATTGGGATCCCGGCTAACCCAAACCTCCCTTCCCCGGTGCTGGACCCTCTCTCATTGGCTCCCCGTACCACCAGACCCATACCTTTGTCCTTACCACTTGTGTCTCCCTTGGCCTTAGGTTTCTCAGCCTGATCCTAGTCCAGCACCTCCTGTGGTGTCCTTTTCTCCATTGGGTTCTTCCTGGAATCCCCCGCTGGTGTCTTCTGTTTTACTGAAGTTTCCACCACTTCCTTCTGCTTCGCTGTTGCCAAACAAAACCTTACTGACACAGCATACCCTTCTCCATCAGGCTTTTTCCCCGTCTCCTCCTTTCTTTGTTTATTGTTCTTGTGGCCTTGTCTTCAAGGTCCTCCCAATCCTCCTCCTCCTCCTTCACATTGTCCCCCTACCCCCTCTGACTCTGGCTTTATATATTTCTTCCCCCTTTTTCCTACTTGTCTATGGCATGTATATATTTATACACACACACACATATATATATATATATATCTCCACATACACACATATATATTTTTTTAAACATTTCCTCTGTGATTCCCTTGTAAATGCCTTTTTGTTTCATGCTCCTGTGCCCCAGGCATCCCGCCTGCAGGCCCTGAGTTGTGATTTTATTTTGCTTCCCAGTCGAAGTGCTGAACTGCTCATTTTTCTGCCCTTAATTACCTCAAGCCTCTACTGCCACATGGGCTTCTTTGTAAGTAATCCTTGATAGGTGGATGTTTTTTTGTTTGTTTTTTAACATATATCTTACACATTTAAACCTCCCAGCCAGCCTGTGCCTCACAGTAGTTTAATATTTTTGCATTCCCTTGTAATTCCAAGTGCCGCAATTGCCCCTCAACCTGTTTAGTATAAGTGCTTTCTTACCTTCAGCGCTGACTTTATAACAGAAACAATTGGGAGCAGCTGAGATTCAAACTCTGCCTTTTAACCAATTGGCCTCCTACTGACTGTAACCTTAATATATTGTTTTTCCTGTCCCTATACCCTTGAAAACACCACTGGTACCAGGCAGTACAATGCTATTGCCCCCTCTTGCATTTTTACCCTTTCTCTTTTTATTCATTTAATCATTTATTTATTATTTTTGTTTGTTTACCTTTTAAACTTGTTCCCTTATATTCCATGCTTCCGGTGCGATTGCATGCAGCTGTCACCCTCTTCTGTGCCTGGGACTAGAAACATGGCACCCACCAGCCGGCCCGCGCATGTGCACCTGTTCTTCCCACTATCGCACATGTGCGGCCTGTTGATGGTGCCGAACACCAAGCCTGTGGTCTCCCCGGCCTAGGAACATCATCCCAAGCCTCTCCATGGCTGTTTCTTGGTCAGTCATCCTCTACTGCGCTCTCCGCTTCCCAGCCCAGGAGATGCTCCCAAGAAACCCACTGATAAACGCCCTTACTCTTCTTCCTTAGGTCATAGTGCTCACCTAACACCTCCCACAACAGGATCCCTGCTCCGCCAGGCCACTTCCTCTTCCTCCGGTAGCAGGCTGCCCGGATTGGAGAACGAGACCATCCAGCATGGCGGATCGCCTGCTGGATGGCTTCCTGCAGGAGCCCCATCAAATTCCAACTCGCTCGGGCAGCATAGAGGAGCTGGACTCACAACAATGACCCCATGCAAACCCCAGTGAACACCCGCACAACTCTCCAGCTCCCACCAGTGCGATGCCTCCTCTATTCTTTGGCTACCATAACCAAACCTTGGTTCTGTAAACAAGCAAGCCCTGCCGCTCTGGAAAAATCCCTCACAAAAATCAATCCATGGCCCATGAAGCATTAACTACCCGACTCCTGACATCAACAAAATGGGCCCTGCTTCCTTTGAACACTTAACCCCTCCTGTCTGTGCACCTTACATAGTTTCTGTTGTCCCCATGCCTGTGGAAAACACCCAGTATCATACAGTGCAATTTATTTATTTCTCTATTCATTTATTTATTTTTTAATCACTTATTTTGCCCTGCTTTTCCAATTGTCACAAGGCAATTCCATGGCCCTGGTGTCCCCCAGCCCTTGTAACTACAAACATGGCTTGGGGGCTGCTGGCCACGCATGCCCCATTTCTTCCTCTTTTCACGCATGCATGGTCTGCTGCTTCTGCCACACACCAACCGCATGTCAAGCCTGTGGCCTTCTTCGGCCTACCATGCCTGTCCCACAATTTATTCCTCTATCTGCAGCCCAGCAACCTCCTGGCTGCTCCAGAGACCTACGGGGCTTGTATTCCCCCACCAAATGCCAGGAAGGATCTCCCCTTTATTGCTCCCTACAGGAGCCACCACTGCCTTCAGCTTCTGTGGTGGTGAGAAGAGCAGCGCTCGCCCGTCGCATGGGCCCAGGTCCCATTTGCTCACACAACACCACCACCAACCACGTGCTGAAGCACCTGATGTCCCATTACCCAAGCTCTTCTGTACCCCCTTCTCACCATGTGGACCACTTGCCAAGGGAAAAGCTGGCCCCCACTTCTTCAGCCAGGCGGGCGCGGCCGCCCACCCTCATATTGACAACCGACCAACCCCCACAGCGAGCACGAACCCCCATGGCCATAAACAATGGGCCTGCCATTCTGGAGAATCATCCAAACTGTGGCTGGTGAAGAAATAAATGCCTAACTCTCTCCCGTGACCGACATCAACAAAATGGGCCCTGCCACCTTGGAGCCCCCTCCCAGCAGGAACAGCCTGAAGCACCACAGTGAGCATTGCCAGAGGAGGATCAGGTCTACAGGGGCCATCCATGATGCCTTTCAATCGCAGGTACTCTTGTTTTATTATGATTATTTTTTTTTCTAAAATACCTTCAAATACCCTTTTTCCCACTGCTTGGGGCCCCCTTTTACCAGATACCTCTGAATAAACCATACCTTCTTGCCCAATGCTCCTACCCCCCCCCCAATATGGTCCCCAGTTCACATGCCTGCTGGTTGCCTCTTTCTTTCCTGCTACCAAAAATACCTGGAGGTTGACAAGGAAGGACATAAAGCTGGATGGTTACTAATCAGGACTACAGGGGCCATCTGCTATGCCTTTCCATCTGGTACTCATGGGCCGGGATATTCAGACTGCACCAGGCTGAGAAGCAAGCCTGTGTGCAGAGCAACTGAAACATAGAAACATAGAAGTTGATGGCAGATAAGGACCGCAAGGCCCATCCAGTCTGCCCATTTCTTTTCTACCTTATAAATGTGCCATCGGCCTTTGCTCTATCAGTGGCCTATCTATTCATACTCATCTGTATTGCTCCCTTATGCCTATCCCATGCCTGTTTGAAGCCCTGCACTGTATTCATAGCCACCACTTTCTGACGTAGGCCGTTCCATGCATCCACCACCCTTTCTGTGAAAAGGAATTTCCTCACATTCCCCCTTAATCGGCCTCCCTCTAATCTCTTGCTGTGTCCTCTTGTCCTGCTATTTTTCTTATATTTAAACATGTTAGACTCTTTCACCTTGTTAATGCCATTAAGGTGTTTGAATGTCTCGATCATATCACCTCTCTCCCTCCTTTGCTCAAGGGTATACATATTGAGCTCCGTTAATCTGTCCTCATATGTCTTCTGATACAGTCCCTGTACCATTTTGGTTGCCCTTCTCTGGACTGCCTCAATTTGGTTAATGTCCTTGTGAAGGTGTGGCCTCCAGTACTGCACCAGTACTCCAGATGAGACCTAACCAGTGTCTTGTAAGAGGATTATTACCTCCCTCTTACGACTTGTGATACCCCTACTAATACACCCTAACATCCCCTAGTCTTATCTACTGCTTTGAGGGTCTGCTAGGATGATTTCAGGTCATCAGTGATGATGATGCCCAAGTCTCTTTCTTCCTTTGTGACTGCCAGCAACTCCCTCCCAGCCTATAGGTGGCTTCAGGGTTTCTCTTCCCTATGTGCATGATCTTGCACTTCTTGCATTAAATCCCAGTTGCCACTCTTCTGACCATTTTGCTAGTTTATCCAGATCTCTTCTCATTCTGCCCACCCCATCTGGATCATCTACTCTGTTGCAGATCTTGGTGTCATCTGCAAACAGACAAACCTTACCCTCTAGTCCATCTGCAAGGTCATTAATGAAGATATTGAAGAGGACTGGCCCCAGGACTGATCCCTGAGGTACCCCACTTGTGACTTGCATCTCTTCTGACTGTATACCATTTATCACCACTCTCTGTTTTCTGCCCGTCAACCAGTTTGCCTCTTTCTTTGCCTGGGATGAGCCAGGGCACCCGCCAACTGACAGTGTATGGTATTTCTGTACGCCCAATGTGGTCCACAGCATGGGCCAATAGGCATTCAGACCATACTGTACTACACAGTCCTAATATATGAATAAATGGATTCATTCACATTTTGGAACTGTGTAGTATTAATGCGGTCTACAAGCCCCTTTGTGGCCCATGCTGTGAACTCAGCGTGCAACCATACCGTCTTTGACTGTCGGTCGGCGAGTAACTAGCGGGTGGTGCTGCTGCCTGCCGCTGACTGGCGGGAGCGGGTATGGACTGAGTGGGGGGTGGGGGTACCGCTAGCCACTGGGGTACTATTTACATCGGATTGTCCGCGATCGAGCTGGATGCGGCCACTGGGCCACCAGGGATGTTATTCTATCATAATACCCATGATTGGGCTGGGGAGAGGGTCCACTGGACCACCAGGGAGCTTAAACATGTACATAGCCCATGATCGGGCATGGTGGGGAGGCGCGACACTGACAGGTGGTGATGCCGGAGCTCGGATGGCCACCCACGGCTGGTGGCTGCCGTGTTGCACCATGCAATACAGCAGCTCACCTGTGGGTGGCTAGCTGTTGCTCCTTTGTTTTTTGGCTCAACTATTGTGCGGCGCCAAGTAGGGGATTCTTTGCATGTGCTGCAACATCCCGGCTGAATATCGGGATGTGCAGAGTATGCATGGGCATGTCCCCCCTTACTTGCACCGCATACATTACTGATGTGCCCCAGCGCATCGGTATTTGTGCAGCACATGATCCTCTTTTGAACATCGCACCGGGGCGCATCAGTGGGTTGCTCATGGCGCAACTCCATTGCGCCATGTGCAACCCTTTTGAATATCCAGCCTTACTTTTTTTTTTTATTTATAGATTTTATGCAAGTACATAGCATTAAAAACTTCCTGTACAATGCAGTACATCATTAGGTAAGCAGCCAAAAAAGGATATGCAGATATATAATCCATTGTAGCAAGTGGTACAAGAGTAGGGGGAATTCCATCTCTCAGTGGTTTACTAAATACAAAAAGGTAGTTGAATTGCCTATGCGCTATTGATGCTAACTATGGAAATTCAAAATAATTCCTCACTTATGTAAAATACAAACAGGGCAGCAGTGCCCTATAACTGTTATATACTCGGTTGTTTAGTACAACTCCTATATACCTCCCAAAATGCTCCCTCAGCGTCTAATTCATGAGGGAACCTAGTACAAGGTTATTAAATTAGCTCTCCACATTTGTCGTATGGTCACAGTTCCCCACAGCTCCTGCCCAAAAATAATCCTCTGCATAGAACAACACAAAAAGGAAGAACAGAAGCCAAAGACACTTTCCCCAGTGGTACTCTTACTTTCTAAATTGCCTAAAAATGCATCTGCTGTTTCTCTCTTTACTAATTTATTATTATTGTTTTTTTCCTGCCAAACCTACTAACATTGTATCTAGCCTCACATTGCTCTAAAACTCCTCTGCTACTTGCTGTAATTCCTGCAATTGTTACGCAAATTTAACCATTTCCTTAATTGCAGGTTATGTGCTGACTGTAAAGCACCTCTAGGAAAAATCCCAGCCCAAAAGGCCTGCCACTAGCACACTGAAAGCTAACTCCCTTGCCTAGTTACTGCTCAGGCCTCTCCCATGTGGCCAGGCCTACCCCACCTGAAAATACCTTACCTCAAGTAGTTGAATTGCCAATCAAAGTGCTGAGATCTGGTCTAAATTCAGATCCCAGCAAAAAGGCAAGGCAAGGCAAAATTTATTTAAAAGACACCCAATCCCGGAGGCTCTGGGCGCCGTACAAATTTTAAACAAGATTTTAAAACACAAAATTAAAACACAAAATAATACAGAATAAAAATAAATAAGTCTAATAAAATCACAGCCTTTACTGTATCTACTAATCTAAATATCAAAGGCTTGGGAAAAAAGAAATGTCTTCAGGTGGGTCTTAAAAATATCCACTGTGGGGGCTTCCCTGACCTGAGCTGGCAAAGAATTCCACAGAATGGGAGCTGCAACACTAAAGGGTCTATCACCAGCTGATTTTAGCCTTGTTCTGGGAATGGTCAGGAAGCCACCACTAGAAGATCAAAGAGGCGGTGGGGAGGGTAGGTAACAGAAGGTCTGACAGGTAACCAGGGCCCTGCCCGTATAGGGTCTTATAGGTGAGAAGACCCACCTTAAAAAGGACTCTCCACCTGACTGGCAGCCAGTGCAATTCGCATAAAACCAGTGTAATATGACAAAACTTTTGCTGCCCAGTCAACATCCGGGCAGCTGCGTTTTGCACCAGCTGCAGTCTGTGGAGAGATCCTCCTGTGACCCCAAGATAGAGCGCATTACAATAGTCAAGCCTAGATGTGACTAAGGCATGTATCAAGGTAGTGAGGTCCAGAGGCGGAACAAGGGGCTTAATTCTGGCAATGTTTCTGAGATGGAAAAAACAGGTATGAACCGTGGAGGATATTTGAGCCTCCATGGTTAAGTTCCTGTCCAGAATCACTCCCAGATTTCGCACCCAAGAGGAGGCCTTCAATGACACAGCTCCAAGGACAAGCCCAGTTTCTGAGTCAGAGGCCATCCTATCACGAACTCTGTTCGACTCCACTACCAATACCTCCATCTTGTCAGGGTTCAGTCACAACCAACTGGAGGCCATCCAGTCGTTAATCTCAGACAGATGTTAAGCACATCCACTGCATTGGCTGTTCCTGGGGCAAAGGAAAAATATAGCTGAGTATCATCGGCATAACAATGAAAACTCAAACCATACTTCCTAATGATCCCTCCCAGGGGCAGCATGTACACTGCGAACAACATTGGGGCCAGTACCGATCCTTGAAGGACTCCACAAAATAGGAAACTGGGTATAGATGAAGAATTCCCCATCATGACCCGTTGCCTTCTGTTGGTAAGAAAGGACTCAAACCAGTTGATGACAGTACCAGTGAGTCCACATAGCTCCCTAAGGCTGACAAGCAACACACAATGGTCCACAGTGTCAAATGCAGAAGAGAGATTGAGGAGAACAAGAATTGTCTTGTCCCCCCGATCTCTTGCCCTGAGGAGATCATTCTGCACCCGAACAAGTGCAGTTTCTGTGCTATGTCTAGCCCAAAATGCTGACTGGAAAGGTTCGTACAACTCGTGAGTCATGGGATGCTCTTCCAACTGAAGCGCTACCACCTTTTCCACCACCTTCCCCAAAAATGGAAGGTTGGATATAGGATGGTAATTCGCCTTGATCTCCGGGTCCAAAGATGATTTCTTTAAGAGGGGTCTCACCAGAGCCTCCTTCAAGGCATCCAGAAAGACCCCCTCAGAAAGGGAACACCGTACAATCAAGGCAAACACCGGGCCAACAGAGTCAACGCATCTCATTAAAAAACGTGTTGGCACCAGGTCCAGTTCACAAAAGGTATGCTTCATGTTGGCTGCCACCTCAATAACCTCACTAGCCTCCACTGGTCTAAACTCTCCCCAACTATGCAGAGTGCTCTCAGAACACATCAGGTGACCACTGTCAGCTATAGTATTACAAGCTGAAGAAGCCACCCGCCGGATCGAGGACACCCTGTCTGAAAAAACACAAGCAAACTCTTCACAGTCTATATTAGAAAAAACCCTCCCGGGCTGCAGACAGGCAGGATGAAGAAGCCTGTCCACAGTCTGGAAGAGTAAAGCTGGTCAGTTTTTCCCAGCAGCAATCTCCCTAGACAGAAACACTGCCTTCTTACAGTTGATTGCCTCTGAGTACGCACTATAGTGCGCACGCGAGACTCAGTTTGTCCGCCAGGCAGGATCTCCTCCAGCAGCACTCTAATCTCTGACCCATCTTCTTCATCTCCCTGAGCTCCCAGTCAAACCACGGGGACCTCAGGTATGAAGTTCTGGGTCGTACAAGGACAGGTGCGAGGGAGTTGATGGTGTCAGATAGCACCCTATTATAGGTATCAACCCCAACATCAACACCTCTGATGCATGCAGCACCCACACTAGACAATTTAGCTGTCGACAAAAAACGCTCAGGGTTCAAACCTCGCAAAGGGAGACAGCGAATCATCTCAGCAGGGGAAGGGCTTATGGCAGGAGCCCCAAGCGTGAACTGCACCGTGCAGTGATCGGACCAATGTACTCGATCAATCCTGAGATCACTGATCTCAAGCCCCAGCGAGAACACCAGGTCCAACATGTGGCCATCCTGACGAGTTGACGTAGAGTAGAAGCAGAGGGAGACCCCCTCCTCTGCTGGCTCCTAAATACCCCCTAGGCCACACACCCTTCCAATCCTTATCTGCTTACTTGTCCTGTCATATTTGTCATCAAGGGATGACATCATGACCCTCCTTCCCCCTTGCCTGGGCCTTCCTTCCAACCATCCCCCACCTCACTCTGAGCCTACATAACATACCCCCTCCCCAGCCAGCCCTGTCCCTGTGCCTTTTTCCTAAGGAATCCCCCTGACAATTTAGGTTGTCCTGTAGGGGAAACTGCATTTGTGCTTAACACTCATAAACAGCCCTTTGGGAATGTTTTTTATTACATGTTGAGGATGACAACTATTTGCCAGTAGCAAGGTGTTTCCTGCTATTTCCTTCCTAAATAGGTTGCTTTGGATGGTATTGTCTGTTTCCTTATAGAGTGTTACATCAAGAAAGTTAACACTTGTGGTGCTGCCAGAAGAAGTGAATTTCAAACTCACATTGCTGTGATGCAAATACTCTATAAAATGAGTCAGTTCATTTTCAGATCCTCCCCATAAAATCAACATGTAATCTATAAAGTGTTTGTAATTCAGAATTTTAGAAAAAACATGGTTATTAGTAGCAGTTAGTACCATTTTTTCCTGCTATGTACCTACAAATCAATTTGCACACAGAGGGGGCACATGTGGCCCCCATTGCAGTACTTCTAATTTGTTGATACATTTCTTGATTCTTGACTTGCCCGCTCGGGCATGGTCTAATCTAGCCATAGCACCTCTACAGTGCAAGAAGCCTGATCCACCTACCCCCAAAGAGATAGATAAGGTGCCACTTGCCCCCTGGCGCAGCAGTCATGATCCAGCCATAGCACCTCTATGGTGCAAGAAGCCTGATGCACCTACCCCCCAAAGAGATAGATAAGGTGCCACTTGGATATCTGGATATCGTGGCAGTCACAGAAACATGGTACACACAGAACCATGACTGGGACGTAAACATACCAGGATACACTATCTACAGGAGGGACAGGGAGGGTAAAAGAGGAGGAAGAGTAGCTCTCTACATAACAGAAGGAATCAAAGCAACAGAACAAAAGGGCTAACAGGGAGGAGAAGCACTGTGGGTCAATTTGGAGGCAGGCAATGGCACCACAATCCGCACAGGGGTTGTATACAGACCCCCCTCTCAGGGGGAGGAAATGGACAAGGAAATGATAGAAAGTATACTTAGAATGGCAGATAAAGGGGAGATATTGCTGATGGGTGATCTAAATATGCCAGATGTTAACTGGAGTGCAGTTGCAGCAGCCACTTCTAAGAGTGGGGTTATTCTAGATGCCCTACAGGAGGCATGCCTTAGACAACTAGCATTGGAACCCACTAGAGAGGGAGCAATCTTAGACCTGGTCCTCTCAAATGGAGATGGAGAGAGGATCACAGATGTAGAAGTGGGTAGCCATCTGGGAACAAGCGACCATTGAACAGTATGGTTCTACAATACAACAATAGAGTCAAGCCATACAAAGGCAAATGTACTGGACTTCAGGAGGGCTGACTTAGCCAAAATGGGTGAGTGCCTAAGGAATGCACTAGCAAATGGGCAGGAAGGAGGGGTGGAAGAACAATGGGGAATAATAAGAACTGCCATCACAGAGGTAACAAGCCTTTGTGTGAAACAAATAAACAAAACAAAACGATGTAAGAAACCACTATGGTTCTCAAAGGAGGTGGCAGTGAAGGTTCAAGAGAAAATGAAAGCATTCAGAAAGTACAAGAAATCACAGAAGGAGCAGGACAGAGAATTGTATTAGTTAAAGCAAAATGAAGCTGGGAAGGCAGTCAGAACAGCAAAGGCCCGAAATGAGGAAAAGATAGCCAACTCAGTTAAGAAGGGGGATAAAACCTTTTTTAGGTACATCAGGGAGCGAAGGAAGACTAAGGGAGGGATAGTGAGGCTTAATAAAGGGGGTTGTGGGCAGAGGGTGACTGTGAAAAGGCAGAGATACTAAACACATATTTTTGCTCAGTATTTACAAATGAAAAGGGGAGGTACCTAAAGCAAACAATAGAAACACTCTGGATACAGAAGTTGATACCAGCCCATTTACAGAAGAAAGGGTTCTGAAAGAACTCTTAAAACTGAAGGTGTACAAAGAAATGGGCCTGATGGGATTCATCCAAGAATTCAAAAGAACTAAGGTAGAACTAGTGACCACTGACTACCCTCTTTAACAAATCATGGGAGGATGGGGTGGTACCTGAGGACTGGAGGAGGGCGATGTGATTCCCTTCACAAAAGTGGGAGCAGAGCAGAAGCGGGAAACTACAGACCAGTTAGTTTAACCTCAGTGATAGGGAAACTGATGGAATCACTTCTGGAGGAAAGAATTGTCGAGTACCTAGAGGCCAGAGGGGCACAGGACCCAAGGCAGCATGGATTCACAGCAGGAAGGTCATGCCAGATGATTCTAATAGATTTCTTTGACTGGGCGACCAAAGCAGTAGATCAGGGAGGCGCTGTGGACATGGCCTACCTAGACTTTAACAAGGCATTTGACTCAGTCCCACACAAAGATTAATATACAGGTTAGCCAGCCTGGGAGTGGGTCCCAAGGCGATAGCCTGGGTAAGGATTGGCTGGAGAATAGGACACAGAGGGTAATAAGTAAATCGGTCACTCTGAAGAAAGGGGGTTACTAGTGGGGTGCCACAGGGTTCAGTATTAGGACGGTCCTCTTCAATGTCTTTGTAAGTGACATTGCAGAGGGACTGGAAGAAAAGTATGTCTCTTTGCAGGCGACACAAAGATCTGCAACAGAGTTGATGCACAAGGTGGGTTGGAAAGGATGAGAAGGGACTTGGCAAGGTTAGAGGAATGGTCAAATGTATGGCAGCTTAGATTTAATGCTAAGAAGTGCCAAGTAATGCACCTGGGAAACAAAAACCCAGGGGAAGAGTACACAATTGGGGGTGAGATACTAACAACAACAAAAATGGAAAGGGACCTGGGGGTAGTCATATCAGATGACTTAAAGGTGGGCAAGCAATGTGAGAGGGCAGTAAGGAGGGCTGGGGGGATACTGGGATGCATAGGAAGAGGCATCACTAGTAGAAAACAGGAAGTTGTTATCCCTTTGTACAGACAGCTGGTGAGACCCCATCTGGAGTACTGTGTGCAGTTCTGGAGACCCAGTCTCCGCAAGGACATAGACAAGATGGAAGCTGCCCAGAGGAGGGCAACTAAAATGGTGCAGGGTCTGCACTGGAAGACATATGAGGAGAGACTAAAGGAGCTTAATATGTATACCATTGAGGAAAGGAGGGAGAGGGGACATGACATAAACTTTCAAGTACCTCAAGGGAATCAACAAAGTCCAAGAGGGTAGCATCTTTCAAAAAAAGAGGTGTGCAAGAACAAGGGGGCACAATTTGAAGATAGAGGGGGGGCAGCTCAGAGGTAATGTAAGGAAGTATTTTTTCACAGAGAGGGTTGTGGATGCATGGAACAGCCTTCCGGAGGAGGTTGTGGAGTCAAAAACAGTGATTGAATTCAAGCATGCATGGGACAGCCATAAGGCAATTCTAGGGGGTGGGGGTAGAAAGAAGTAGGCTGCTGGTTAACTAGGATCTGCAACTTATCCATTAGATAGGGAAATGGGCAGACTGGGTGGGCCAAGCAGTCCTTATCTGCCATCAAATTCTATGTTTCTATGTTTCACTTGCCCCCTCGGGCAGCAGTCACGATCCAGCCATAGTACCTCTACGGTGCAAGGAGCCTGATCCACCTACCCTTCAAAGGGATCGACAAGGTACGATGCTTGAAAAATTGTTCTTTTGTGCTTGTTTAGGATTCCCGAGTTAGACAGCACCTTGCCTCTTTCTGAGACTGCCCCCTGACTTGTCTTTTAAGTTGGTGCTCAGCTTTCTTTGTGTGCCTCTGTTTAGACACACACCCCCCTCCATCTGCTCCAATTTAATCTGCTGTCTCCTTCCTTACAGGTGCCACTTGCCCCCTCGGGCAGTGGTCATAATTTGGCCATAGCACCTCTATGGTGCAAGGAGCCTGATCCACCTACCCCCCAGAGAGATCGATAAGGTACAATGCTTGAAAAATTGCCATGATTTCTCAGGGCTGTGTGAACACTGAACTGGATCATCACTTGCAATTTGCTGTTTTCAATTTCAGTGCCTTCTCAGGGTAGCGCTATTGGCTCCATACCTGTGTAGAGCTCCCTGATTGGCTGGTCTCACTCACCTGAGACAGGAGCACCCGAGACGTGTGGCTTAATGTAAGCCTGCATCCCTGTACTCGGCTTCTAATTTATATATTTTAATTTAGCCTGCTCTGCTCAGCCTCTGTAAAGTAACCTACCATCCCCCGCTGCAGTTTCTCTCCAACTGTATGTGCACTGATTTAGTGCTAGCTCTGCAAACTTCCCCTTGATTTTTTGTCCCTCTTCCTCCTCCCAGGCCTCCTTTAAATGCACACAGTCTCCTCCCACTCCTATCTGATGTTTCAATTTATTGGTTACTTACTGTCAACAACTGCAATTCCTCCCATCCCCTTTTTGCAACTAAGCCTTCTAGCAGCTTTATCTCATTCTGTCTTGCTGAGGCATACCATTTTGGTACTTTAGGTTTGCTTTTTGCTGACTAGCATATCCTGTCTTGCTGACTAGCATATCCTGTCTTGGTAAGGCACTGTTTTACTTGAAAATTGCACTACAAATTACTGAACTGTGACTGATTTGCCAAAAAACTGTGTTTATTGTCTAAAAATGTTCCCAGCAACCAAGTGTTACAGCCCCTTCGTAACTTTGTAGCTCTCTCCAGACTGCAAGGCGCCAAGGAAATCGCAGGCTTTTCAGTTGCTAACTGAGCTGTTTTCACTCAGACTGCTAGCCTTTGTGTTGCCCCATTATTAATTTGAGCTCCTCTCTTCTTTCTCTAGCTGAGAACCCCGCTAGGAATCCCAGCTAAGACGCCCTCCACACTGGGCAGTCGGCGCTTCCGAAGCCGCCGCCTGAGACCTCCTTATCGAACTCCACCGCTTGAGAGGTATGGTAAAGCTGCAATTTTTCACCCACCCACTCATCCCCCCTCCTGTGTGCTGTTATATAGACCCGTTAGCACCGCCGACTCCCATCTCTAACGAATCTCCTGCCTTCTCTTTCTTACTAAAACAATTTGTTACTGCCAGGGTTCCTCCAGGGGAATCCTGCAACCAGCATCTGGCGAGTTACCCTTGTTATCAAAATTCCCTCATTTACCCAACAACTGCAATTATGGCAGCCTCCTGGCAATTCTTCCTCCTGACTGTACTGTGTATCATACCCCTTACTGGCTTATCTGAAAAATTTGAGACTGGGGGGTACACCACATCCTCATCCTGAAGACTGCTCGCTCAGTCTGACTCTACACATCACATGTTATGCCAAGGCTCCTTGTCAACTGATCCAGGTGGACTACCTTCCTCGAAGGTTTGTCCTTGCCTCCTTCCTTATCTCTAATTAATTCGAGTTACTCCCACTGGCGTTACACAGCCAGAGTATTAGCCTCAGTGTTCTTAGGCTTGCATAAATTAAAAAACAAAGCTTGGCACCCCGGTTCCCCCTCCATGCCAAGCCGGAAAAAGCCTCATGCTCATTGCCTTTCACTTGAATCCCTGAAAAAATTGCTACTCCTCCTCTTACTGTGCTCTGGCAATGTCGAGCTTAATCCAGGGCCCATAAATAAACTTACCTCCCCTTTTGAGTCATTATCTCTTAAAGGTATTAGTTTTATGCACATTAACATGTGCAGCCTGCTGAAAAAATTCACCCTTATCCAGGCTTGGACCACCCATATAATGCCAGATGTGCTTGTTATCTCAGAATCCTGGCTTCGGCCTTCTACGCCAAATAGCGTGATTAATATACCTAACTACCAGATCTTTAGATGCGATAGGCAATCCAGAGGAGGTGGGGTCGCCATTTACATCGAAGATAGATTTGTGGCATCAACACTTAATTCTAACTCACTGGTAGCGGGATTTGAGTGCCTGGACATAAAAATCAACCTATCCCCATCGTTAGCACTCTGAGTCATAGGATGCTATAGACCACCATCTGCCGGTACTCAGCTCTTGTCCTATCTTACAACTATCTCGGACACTAGCCCCCTGAAAACAATTATCCTCGGGGAACTAAACTATGATTGGCTGTTGGAAGCCGGTCACCCGCTTAAATCTTTCTGTGACTCCCTTGATTTCACCCTACTCAGCGAAGAGCCCACCCATATCAACAAAAAGAATACAGCCAAAAGTACCCTTCTGGATGTCCTGCTTGTGAATAGACCCCATTCCTTCTCCCACGTTGAAACCTTTGACGTGGATATTAGTGACCATTGCCTAATAGCTGGAGTTTGAGCAGCCAACAAAGTGCCAACTAAGGCCACATTCTCCACCAAAAGGTCAACCAGGTCATTCGACCCAAAGGCATACCTACTTGACCTAAAAAACTCCCCCTTGTGGCAGAGTTTTTACCTTGCTAAAACAGTGGAAACTGCATATTCTATACTACATGAAATCATTACCTATGCCATGAATCTACATGCGCCTCTGTCAAAAATACGCATAAAGGTTAGGAAATGCCATTGGTTCACTCAAGATCTCAAGGCTGCACTACTGTCCAGGATTAAACTCTGGAAAACTGCCCGCAAATCCCAAAAAGAGGAAGATTGATGCTTCTTTAGAACAGCCAGAAATCGCTGCCCCAAACTGATTAGGGAAGCTAAAGCCTGCTATTACCAAGCAGAACTAGGTACTGCAGCCAATTGTCCCTCCATATTCTGGGCCACAATCAAAGAACTGGCCGGAGCCACGTCACAAAATATGCTCCCTACAAAAATTACCTCCGACTATACAGTAATCAATGACAAAAAAGAGATACTGCAGGCATTCAACACGCATTCCGCCACAGCAGGCTTAGCCTTCAATAACTTGCCTGCATGTAGCCTGCGCACCCAACTTGGCATGACCCCACCAAATGTTGGCTCCGTTAGTCAGCATTTCTCATTCTCATCAGTTTCCCTCAAGGAAGTGGAAGACTTGATTCTCCACCTGGATACTAAGAAAAGTGCCGGCGCAGATGCACTTGAACCATACTTCCTAAAGATAGTATGCCACGTATTGGCAGTGCCTATTACTCATTTATTCAACCTGTCCCTAACACATGGTACCCTCCCTCAAATATTGAAGATCGCACACATTATCCCGCTATTTAAATCTGGAGACCCTTGCGACCTTAATAACTATAGGCCAATTTCTCTCCTACCCACACTCTCGAAGCTACTGGAAAAAAATAGTAAATGGCCAACTAAGATCCTTCAACAACAGAGAAAAATTACTAAACCCCTTCAATCCGGATTCAGAGCCAACCACAGTACAGTTTCAACATTAGCTAAAGTAACCAATGACTGGCAACTGGAGTTGCAGCATAAAAAGTCGGTATGTGCTGTGTTTCTTGACCTCAGCAAAGCATTCAACACAGTCGACCATGACCTGCTCCTCGACTCGCTAAAAACACTAGGATTGGATGCTACTTCTCTAAACTGGCTCTCTGAATATCTGACAGACAGATACCAGCAGGTGAAAGCGGATGGTGAACTATCTGCCCTAAAACTCTTACAAACAGGTGTCTCTCAGGGATCCATATTTGGTCCCTTCCTCTTTGCAGTGTATATCAACAACATTGATGAGGGAATCAAGGATGCAAGTATTCACTTATTCGCGGATGACACAGTGCTGTACCTGAGTCGCCTCACACCAAAAGAAGCTTGTACTGGCCTACAAAAAGATTTCAACCTCCTGCAACTCCAACTAATCAATAAAAACTGTTATTAAACACTAAGAAACTAAAGCCATATTATTTTCCCCCACAAACTACACAAGCGCTACTGACTCCCTCCCCCCAATAACCACGATGCTGGGAGAGTGCTAAGTGTACGTTCCGAAATTCAGATATCTTGGGGTCTGGATGGGACTGTAAACTCTCCTTCATTGACCACCTGGAAGACCTGCTGAAAAACTTAAGGCAAAGACTTGGGCCTTTTTTACACGATAAGAAGACTTCTTACAGCAGACGCAAAGATACGACTAGTCCAAGCCACGTTACTGTCCTTAATTGACTACGCAGACTTCATATACAGTAGCTGTGCAGCTTCCTATCTTGGAAAACTGGATATGCTCTACCACAGAGCTATACGCTTCATCACTGACCTCCCCTTCTCTACACATCATTGTGCACTATATGCCGCCATGGGCTGGACCTCACTTCACTATAGGCGCAACTTTAATGCAGCACTCTGGACACTTAGAGCCCTCAGTGGCAAACTTCCTCAGTACATCGTCGACTGTCTCCGATTGTGCCCAGGAATTATTCCCTTAGAAGCTGCTCACAACTCCTGCTAAATATACCCAGGGCTCTCATACGAGTCGGGAGAGCAGCCTTTGAATTCGCACTCCCATCAATATGGAATAAAACCCAAAAAATACTTAAGCTGAAAACCCCAGTAAGTACCCTTTTGTTCAAAAGACTTTACCGTGATGGCATTACGGAAATTTGCAACTGCTTTACTAGATACTAACTAACCTCCCTCCCTCAAATGGCAGCCCCCCAGCTGAAATGTGTGCCTCTGCCTCTAGCATGCCCACCAACAGATCCACAGGATTTATTGCCGAACTCCCATATCTTATTCTTTGACGCTCTAAACAGCTGCAGCCTGATTCTAGCACATGCTACCGCACTTGGGGATAATTATCGTCTTTCACCCCAAAAAATATTCGGTCCCTCATCCATCCAACACCTCCAACTGCCCCAACCTCCAGGACCCTCCCAGTTATGCCCCTGCTACTATATTCCTCCTCTTGCACTTATTACAACTGCAGCTTTTCTCCTCCATATGTCGCCACGTTCTGGGGCAAAAATGGCTTTGTTGCCTTTCGTATGGTCCTCCAGTCACTCACTCTGCTCTAACAATTGAGTCCTCTTCACTTGCGCCGCTATTCCCCACCTCTCCCTACATTATGCGCTTGATATCTTCTATCTGGTATGCCTACCCTCTCCCTAACATTTCCCACTACAAAATGCAGTTTTTGGGCTTGAATCCAGCACAAGTTCATTAGCCACGACTCCTTGTAGTTCTATGTTCAATGTATATTACCTGTAAATGTGCATTTTTACTATAATAGCAGCTATTTTTACTGTTTGTACTATTGTAACTTGTCTTTCTGTATTATTACTGTAGGACCGCAGGGCCACCTTGTAAATGAGCTTGCTCAATGGTACCCACCTGGATAAATAAAGATATTGATTGATCGATTGATTGATTGATTAAAGGTAAAAACATTGTCAGTCAGTACCATATCTAAAAGTTTTAAGAGAAAGTCAGTATATGGTAAAACATCACTGTTTCTCTGGTTTGAGTAGTGCACTGCAGCATCGAGTGCTCCTTCATGAGGGATACTAGTGTACAGCACCTCAAGGTCTAAAGTCACTAATATGGTGTCTGGAGTGACAGTGATCTCTTTCGTTTGTAATAAAACATCTGTGATATCCTGTATAAATGCTGGCAGAGTGTTCACAAATGGTCTCAAATGAGCATCAAGAAATTGAGACAATGGCTCACTCAATGACCTGATACCACTCACTATCGGGCACCCTGGCGGTTGTACCAGAGATTTGTGAATTTTTGGAAGTAGATAAAAACTTGCTTTTACTGGATCTTTATGAGAAAGTTTTTAGTTTTCTCATTGTAAACTTAGATTCAAATGCTGAAGTGATCATTTCATCTATTACAGATCTGAATTCAAAAGTTGCTCAAGATGCTACCCTCTTGGACTTTGTTGATTCCCTTGAGGTATTTGAAAATTTCTATCATGACCCCCATCTCCCTCCTTTCCTCAAGGCTATACATCTTAAGCTCCTTTAGTCTTTCTTCATATGTCTTCTGGTGCAGACCCTGCACCATTTTGGTTGCCCTCCTTTGGACAGCCTCCACCCTGTCTATGTCTTTGTGGAGATGGGGTCTCCAGAACTGTACACAGTACTCCAGATGTGTTCTTACCAACTGTCTGTACAGATGGTCAACAACTTCTTGTTTTCTACTGGTGATGCCTCTCCCTATGCATCCCAGTATCCCCCAAGCCCTCCTTACTGCCTTCTCACATTGCTGGCCCACCTTTAGGTCATCTTCTATGACTACCCCCAGGTCCCTTTCCATTTTTGTTGTTGTCAGTATCTCACCCCCCATTGTGTACATTTCCCCTGGGTTTTTGTTTCCCAGGAGCATTACTTTGCACTTCTTTGCATTGAATGTAAGCTGCCATATATTTGACCATTTCTCCAACCTTGCCAAGTCCCTTTTCATCCTTTCCACCCCACCTTGCATATCAACCCTGTTGCAGATCTCTGTGTCATCTGCAAAGAGACATACTTTTCCTTCCAGTCCCTCTGCAATGTCACTTATAAAGACATTAAAAAGGACCGGCACTAGTACTGACCCCTGCGGTACCCCACTAGTAACCCCCCTTTCTTCACTGTGGATTCCATTTACTGTTACCCTCTGTGTCCTGTTGTCCAGCCAGTGTTTTACCCAGGCTACCACCCTGGGACCCACTCCCAGGCTGACTAATTTGTTTATTAATCTTTTGTGGGGGACTGTGTCGAATGCCTTGCTAAAGTCTAGGTAGGCCATGTCCACATCCCCTCCCTGGTCTACTACTTTGGTCACCCAGTCAAAGAAATTAATTAGATTTGTCTGACATGACCTTCCTGCTGTGAATCCATGCTGCCTTGGGTTCTGTGCCCCACTGGCCTCTAGGCACTCAATAATTCTTTCCTTCAGAAGTGATTCCATCATTTTCCCTACCACTGAGGTCAAACTGACAGGTCCGTAGTTTCCTGCCTCTGTCTTGCTCCCACTTTTGTGAAGGGGAATCACATCCACCCTCCTCCAGTCCTCAGGTACCACACCATCCTCCCATGATTAAAAAGGGAAATTAGTGGTGTCACTAGTTCTTCCCTTAGTTCTTTTAGAATTCTGGGGTGAATCCCATCAGGCTCCATTGCTTTATCCACCTTCAGTTTTAAGAGTTCTTTCAGAACCCTTTCTTCTGTGAAAGGACTAATATCAAACCCCCTATCCAGAGTGCTTCTATTGACTGGATTAGATATCCCCCCCTGCTTTTCCATTGTGAATACTGAGCAGAAGTTTCCTTTCAGTATCCCTGCTTTTTCACTGTCGCTGTCTGCCCAACCACCTTCCTCTTTATTCAGCCTCTATATCCCTGCCTTAGTCTTTCTTTGCTCCCTAATGTACCTATAAAAGGTTTTATCCCCCTTCTTAACCGAGTTGGCTATCTTTTCCTTGGTTTGGGCCTTTGCTATTCTGACTGCCTTCCCCGCTTCCTTCTGCTTTAACTGGTACAGTTTTCTGTCCTGCTCCTTCTGTGTTTCCTTATACTTCCTGAATGCTATCTTTTTCTCCCTAACCTGCCCCGCCACTTCTTTTGAGAACCATAGTGTTTTTTTCTTTCATTTTGATTCATTTATTTGCTTCACACAAAGGCTTGTTGCCTCTGTGATGGCGGTTTTGATGTTCCCTCATTGTTGCTCCACCCCACCTTCTTGCCTGTTTGCTAGTGCTTTTCTGAGGCACTCTCCCATTTTGAAAAAAACGGCCCTCCTGAAGTCCAGTACCTTCACTTTTGTATGGCTTGACTCTACAGCTAAGTTTACTGTGAACCACACTGTTTGGTGGTCGCTTGATCCCAGATGGCTACCCACTTCAAGATCGGAGATCCTCTCTCTGGCCCCATTTGAGAGCACGAGGTCTAAGATTGCTCCCTCCCGAGTGGGTTCCAAAACTAGCTGTCTGAGGCATGCCCCCTGTAGGGTATCGAGAATGGCCCTGCTCTTGGATGTGGCTGCAGCAAAGTTGCTCCAGTTAACATCAGGCATATTCATGTCCCCCATCAGCAATATCTCCCCTTTCTCTGCCATCATAAGGATGCCTTCTATCATTTCCTTGTCCATTTCCTCCCCCTGAGATGGGGATCTGTATACAACCACTGTGTGGATTGTGGTGCCATTTCCAGTCTCCAGGGTGACCCACAGTGCCTTCTCTCTTCCCTGTTTACCCTTTAGTTCTGTTGCTTTGATCCCTTCCCTTACATAGAGAGCTCCTCCTCCTCCTCCTCCTCTTCTTCCCTCCTTGTCCCTCCTGTAGATTGTGTACCTAGTATGTTGACATCCCAGGCATGGTTCTCTGTGTACCATGTTTCTGTGACTGCCATGATATCCAGGCATCCCTCTTCCATCAAGGCCACCATTGTGGGGAGCTTTTTACCTAGACTACAGGCATTTGTACTCATTACCCTCCACTTTTTATGGCTTTATTTCTTTTTGCCCCATCCCTGCCCTTACTGCCTTTGTCTTTTTCTCCATTTATGCCTGCCCTCCTCCCTATCGACTGCTCTGTCTTGGTGTTTACCTCAGTAACTACCCTGATTTTGGGGGGGTGGCTAGGATTTCCCTTCTCCTTTTCAGTGCCCCCCCCTTGGCTAGTTTAAATGCTTTCCAATAAAGCATTTAAACCTATTATCTAGGATCCTGGATCCCCTCCTGGATAGATGCAGACCATCGTGCCAGTATAGGCCTATATCCCTCCAGGTGGAGCCCCAGTCCCCAATGAAGCCAAATCCCTGAGCTCTGCACCAGTTTTTCAACCAGTCTTTGAATCTCATGGTGTGGAGTATCCTAGCCTCATCCATGCCATAGACAGGTAACACTTCCGAGAAAGTTACCATGTGTGCTACTTGTCTAAGGCCCCTCCCCAACTACACAAACTCCTGTTGCACTGCTCTGATCCCATTCTCAACCAGGTAATTTGTCCCTAGCTGGATAATGAATTCCAGCTTAACCCCTTGCAGCTGCTCCCATGATCCTGAGGATTTGTTTTCTGTTCCTCCAAGCCATGGCGCTGGACAGGCACCTTAACTCCCTTTCCCCTCCCTCCCCCAATTCTACCCCCTAACAATTGAGTACCCCACCAGGAGTTGTTTCCTTCCCCTGTGGGGTTCTGTGCCACCATCCTGTGGGTCTCCGTTGTGTAGGATCCCAGCATCCTCCTTGGTCTCCACTGCAGGTGCCTTCATAGAGAAACCATGCTCCACCTGAGTGGCGACTAAATTGTGGAGAGGCACAACTGGAGGGATGTGCCTCTGTTCCACCACCCTCACCCTCCCTAAACCCACCGTGGTCCAAACACTCCTCTTTCTTGTCAACCTCTGAGGTAGTGGCGGTGGCCTGGGTGGTCCCCGGGTGGTGCAGTAGGTTTCCCAAATCCTTGCCAGGTCAGCATAGAGATGAACAACCTCCTCCCTCAGACCAGAGAGGTGCCTGAAAATAGGGCAGCAACGCAATCTCCAGAATGTCTCCCGGAAGACTGCCACTCCACAGCCAGTGCATTGCATCGCTCCCCACATGTCCATGTCCCTTCCTGTTACAGATGCTTTCCTTTTTTTTTGTCCTTGTTTTAATGTGTGCAAGCTTGTGAGTGTCTTTACCCCCATTCAGTGTGCTGTGCCTTTAAGGATATGAACAGGTGTATGTTCTTAGTTTTGGAGAAGTGATGTCAGAACCCCTGCTATAAAGGAAGTTATGCTCTTGGGGCGGGTGGGGTGAGGGGCAGGGTGGGTGGGAGTAAATCTGTGTCCTACAGAAACAATCAACTACAGCTTTTACCCTCCACCCCAGGGAGTGCCTTCCTTCCTTTCAGACACCTATTTGACAGAGGTTAAGTAACAGGTCTAGTCACAAATGACTGCAAATATCTCCCAGCTACAGTTCCTCCCTGACAAATTAAAGTTAAACTAAGAAAAGTCAACACCAAAAACAGAGAATCAATACTAGTTACTTACATAGGTCCAAAAAGTAATAATTCAATTCAGCGTAGTCTAGTAAATAACATTCCTTGATTTAAGGAAGCTATGGCTGCTTTCTCTCTCTCTCTCTCTCTGTCTCTGCAGACAGAGACCACAAACAACTCCTGTTTTAAATCCACAGTTCAACTAATCCCCTTTCAGCTCCTCCTCTTAACAGACACCTACCTGACAGAGGTTAAGTAACAGACCTAGTGACATATGACTGCAAATATCTCCCAGCTACAGTTCCTCCCCGGCAAATTAAAGTTAAACTAAGAAAAGTCAACCCCAAAAACAGATAATCAGTACTAGTTACTTACACAGGTCCAAAAAGTAATAATTCAATTCAGTGTAGTCTAGTAAATAACCTCCTTGATTTAAGGAAGCTTTGGCTGCTTTCTCTCTCTCTCTCTCTCTGTCTCAGCTAGGTTATTATGCACTAGCACCCCCTATCACACAACTATTTAATATGTCTCTTATGCAGGGCTGACTTCCTGCTTTATGGAAAACAGCCCATGTTATCCCCATGGTCAAATCCGGTGACCCCTGTGACTTGAATAATTACTGGCCAATCTCCTTACTTTCTATACTGTCAAAACTCCTAGACAAGGCAGTGAACTTACAACTCGGAAAGCACCCAGAGAAGCATAACCTACTAAGCCCAGACTAATCCAGGTTTAGATCTCATCATAATACAATCTCAGCGTTCGCCAAAGTCACCAGTGACTGGCAGATAGCACTGGATTCTAAGAACAATGTCTACTTATTGTTCCTGGACTTAAGCAAAGCCTTTGACACAGTGGACCATGAATTGTTTCTTGACATACTATGCATCAATGGTGTGGACCATCTGGCACTAAAATGGTTCACCAATTACCTCATTGAACAGAGTCAGCAAGTCAAAGCAGGGGGCAACCTACCCCCAATGAAAACCCTCCAAAGAGGAGTGCCCCAAGGATCCATCCTAGGCCCACTTTAGTTTGCCATCTACATTAATAATTTAAACGCTGGTATCAAGTCATCAAGCATCCACCTATTTGCTGATGACACAGTACTATACATAAATAGACCCACCCCGGAACTAGCTCATAAAGACCTCCAGAGTGACTTCAACCTCTTACAGAAAAACCTGTTGCAATTAACACTCCTGTTGAATGCAAAAAAAAACAAAGCTATGATTTTCTCCCCTTCACACATCGCTCCCCAACTAAGCCCCACAAGTTCCACCCCCCACATACTATCACTGTTAGGTAAGCCTCTGGAAGTCGTATCGAAATTTAAATACCTGGGAGTGTGGATTGATGACAGGCTATCCTTCACGGATCATGTTGATGAACTATCAACAAAGTTAAAGCAGAGGCTTGGCCTATTCTATCGTATCAAGCACCTACTCACACAAGAAGCCAAAACTCAGTTAGTGCAAACCACCTTTCTGCCACTTTTAGACTATGGTGACATACTATATGGGCAATCCCCAAGCTCGGCGTTAATGAAACTTGGTACTCTTTACCACAGGACTATCAGGTTCATAACTGGTGCTGCATACTCCACTCATCACTGCACCCTATACTCTATGACAGATTGGAGCTCTCTTAGCTTCAAGCGTCATAGAAATGCAGTTCTCTGGACCTTCAGAGCCTTATCAAATACGGTTCTGGATTATATCTCTGACAACCTTCTAAGAAGTCTCTTGTATACTTCCCCCCTCATTCCCAAGGTTAAGACGTGCTTTGGCAGAGCGGCCATAAGCCACTGTCTCCCTGTGCTCTGGAACAAGATACAAAAAACGTTGAAACTTGTACTCCCTGTAAAACTGACCCTCTTTAAGAAACTCTTTGGGCAAGCCTTCAAAGAAACATGCAACTGTATTCACTAACTATACACTGCTTTCGCAACTAACTGTCTCTGGTTACTGTTTGTACTTAATCTCTTCCTCTGTTTCTCCTTATTATTATCATATTCTGCTCCTTCCACTCAAATTATCACCAAACTGAAGCTGTACAGTTGTATAAAATATGTATATCATACCTAGTATATAAGGTTGTCTCCTTATAAAACCCTATTTTTAATTCTATCAATTGTATACCTTGTTACCACAGGCATTTCCTGCCTCCCTGTAACTGACTGCCTTGTGTATATGATATTTTCTAATTGAAATGTAATTGTCTGCACTTGACCAGGTCCACCTTGAAAATGAGTTGTCTCAATGGTGTTTTTCCTTGATAAATAAAGATTGATTGATTGAATGATTGATTGATTGAAATGGTATCACACTACTTGGGCATGCATAAAATTCTCATTACATACCCCTCACCATGCATTACTGTATATTCCTCTTTCCTCAGTTAACTCTGCAGCCCAAGATAGGACCAAAGTGTTCCATTAGAGCTGGTTCACTCTGTAGGCTAGATATGTGATCTTTTATATACTGTAGATCTCACTGTGTTGAGAGAAAGTTTATGTTCTGTCTGTCCCATTGTAGCTCCCTTGATGAATACTGTACATCAGAGCAAACAGCCTGAGTTAAAGGTTCTGTAATGAGGTAAAGAAAAATACAGACACTCTTACCTTGCTCCTCTTTTACATGTCAGTCACTCAGATGGAGTGATATGCATTCTGTTGTGCACTAAGGGCTAATCATGTATGAAGGAGATCCATTCTCTAAAGTTAATTACAAGTTCTGCCCTTTTTAGGACTTCTTTCAGATAACGCAAGCCTAACATAGAAACATAGAAACATAGACTTTGTCGGCAGATAAGGACCACTTGGCCCACCTAGTCTGCCCATTTCCCTACCTAGAGGATGAGCTGCAGATCCTATTTAACCAACAGCCTATTTCTTCCTACCCCCCACAAAAATTGCCTTATGTCTGTCCCATGCATTCTTGAATTCTCCCACAGTTTTAGACTACATTATAAAAAATGTTTTTAGCATCCAATGAGAAGATCAGTCTTTATTTGAATCATGAAGTATATTCACAGCTCTTCAGATGTTGTTTGATAGTCTCCATCTCTTGATAAAACATGTTTGGTTTTGATGGAAACTTTATCTAGTGTTGTCTCAAATCTATTTTCAAGTACTTTTGCAAAGATCTCATAACCCAGATTTAACAATGATACCAGACAGTGAGATTCACATTTATTTTGAAGTTTGTTTTTCTTCATTATTAATGTGGTTTCTGTATCATTAATGATGGTGAGACTGGCCCAGCCTGGTGGATGTCATGGGATGGCTGGTGCCTTTATGCCATATAGCAGATGGCCATTGGGTCATGGTTAGTATCTGAAGTCTGAAATGTCATACCCAAACAGCATGGTGCCACACTGTGATGTAGTCCTTCTGTCCACTAAGAAATAACAATAGTACAATCCACACCATCCTTAGCAGATACACAGCAGCTGTAAGCAATAACCCCCACAGCATATACACTTTAACACAATGATACAATATGACACAAATGGACAGTTCAAAAAGGAATGAGGGTTATTGGGGAAGACGAACACAGAAACAGGGATCTGGATCTGAAATGGGATAAAGTAGGTATGCAAATAAAATGAATGAAACCTAGGTCTGTCTCCCACCTCCTGCCAAATAAACAATCCCAAAACACAGTCCCAAAACTCAGCCCTAACCATCCCTTTACTCTGGTGCATCAGATAGCCCAAAGTCCCTTTAGGGATCTTCCACAATCTGCAGTATGAGTTCACACAGTAGGATTATGGGTTGCAGACCTGGTAGTTGTAGACAGTATGGTGGTGATGCAGGTACTTACTGGTTTGATGTGAGTTCCAAATAACACTCACAACTAAAGCAGCTGAGAACTGGCTGATCTGAAGTGGGGCTGGAGCTGGAATTGGAGAGACAAGAGGACGAAACATGTGTCTGTACTTTGTCATTCTCAGCCTATACTGTATCAGATGTACATGCCTGTTTAAAAGGCAATGGGCTCAATTCTCAAGACTCAGCACAAGTTGTGTCAATAGTAGCTTGCACCAGTTGCTGGTGCACCATGGACCCTGTGCCCAATTCTTTATCAAGTAGGATCCTGGTGGTAAAGTCTAGCAGCTTGCAGCAACAGTGGCCATGCGCCAAACAGATGGTACATCTGGATGGTGTGCCACAAGCTGCTGGGTGGCCATGTGCCAATCCTTGGTGGTCTAGTGGCCCCCCCCATCAGCCTGTAAAATAAGATAATACAGTATTAGTCCCTGGTGGACTTGCAGACCCAGCCCTGATCTTCCCATATAATGTACTAATAATGTATCAGTCCCTGGTGGTCAAGTGGCCCCCCATCTGCTAGACCACCAGGGACTGATACTTGTATGTCATTATATGGGCAGATCAGGGCTGGGGGAGCCACTAGACCACCAGGGCCATGATTAATATTAACTTAAAGGGGATCAGGGTTGGGGGACCATGGCACATGTTGAGGGAGGGCTCCAAAAAAAGGCACAAGTGGTCAGCCCTCCCAGAGGACAAACTTCTAAATACCCTTAGTCCAACTCTGACTTGTCTAAAGGTACTTAGAACTTCACCCTCTGGGAGGGTTTAGGGAATACCAGGTATGGGGACATAGCAGCTCGCAGCTGCATCATGTCCCCTAATGCCATGCCACAGCCCATTTTGTGCTGCAAGGATGGCGCAAGCACCCTTTGGTGCATGCAGCCTGCAGTTGATGCAGGCTGCTCCCGGTGCTTCTTTTGGCACAAGGGACGCTTTGTACCATTCCCTGTGGTGCATGCCCCTTGCGTCATTCTGTGAGCTTTGGGAATTGGGTGCAGTGTCTTTTTCTGACAAAGCCTTGTCAGCCTGACTTGTACAATGATTTACATACCCATTATATCTTGCTCTGAGAATTGAAGCTTGACAGTTTGTATGTGGTTTGGAAAGCATAAAAAACAAACAATTTTGATATTTCTTCTCTTCTGTCATCCATTTATAGAGTCCATATACTGCTTTCCCTGCAAACTGCCACTCCAGTATGCTTACTCCGAGTGTTCTAAATAGTCATTACTCTGCTATTAGTGTTTCATAAGCACCTATGCTAAAAGATGCCATTATATGTAGTGTACATGTAGTGGTCTCTTCACTTATGTGTACAAAAAGTTGTGTTAGACAATGGGTTAAACATTTGGAGGATTCTGATTGGCTGGGACACTTGTTTAGGTGGGCATTTATGAGACAACAATGCCCATCTAAAACAAGTCCCTGTGTCAACTGCCTCATTACCCACTGAAATCCCTGTGCCAGGTTCGAAATTCAGTCTTTTTTTTTTCTCCCCTCTGCTGACAGCCCTCTTTGGCCTTTGTGGGTCCCCCAGCCCCATCACCCACTGTCTTTGGGACTTACCTTGGCCACAGAGTGTTTCATAGATTGCCCCCTGTGGCAGGGCCATGGGGGGTGGTCCCCAAGCCTTCTTTGAGTGCCTTATTCAGATCCATGGTCCTGAGACCAGTAGGCTGTGTGGGGTCTGTAAAGCTCCATGGGGCAGCATCTCGTAGCCAGTGGTGATTTTTATGTGCTCTCCCCAGGTCCCACAAATGCTCTGTGGAGGCAGCAGTTTGATGTGTGCACATCGGAGGATGTGCTCACATCTCCTTCAAGGGAGCACCCCCCACTGAGAACTGCTGTCTGTCCACACCACCATCCATGGTCACATAGCTTGTGGTGTTGCAGCAGTGCTGTCTGCCCTCCCTCCTCAGAGGAAGAGATCATTCACTGGGACCCTCAATCCTCTTCCCCCCAGCCAATCCCCCAGCTGCCCAGGGTTATTCCCGATCATGGGTCACCAGCATGGTGCCTCTGTCTTCCACGTCACCAAGCCGGCCTGTCAAAATTCAGTCTCAAAAACCGCCATTTTCTTCCGTCCCTTAACAAGCAAGCTATTCAGGTGGTGTTGGCCCCTGTCTGATTTTGTGCAAAAGGAATATCTGTTTATCACTAAAAAGCCCACCATACTAAAATAAAAATAAAAACAGTAACACTTACAGCAATGCCATCTCTTGGTGCACTTCTGGATCTTCACTTCCAGGTTCAAGAAGCACGGTCATGCAGGGTCGTGCTTCTAAGAATTAAAATAAGTGGTCACGGCCAACCAAACAAAAAATAAAATAAGTGGCTATCTTGCAAGTAAAACCTGCAAGGGTAGAAAGGCATATAACTTTATACAAGGACGAAGACTGCTGTTGGTTGGGTGGAGAGGACCATCAACACAGTGGCACAAACACTTAACAGTGCCCTCTAGTGAGAATGACAACAGTACTGGGAAGAACTACTTTACATAAAATGTTTTTATCCATTAAAATTAACTGCTTACAGTATTTTTTTAACTTGTTTAAACATTTTTTTCCTAACCCCATTTTCTAAGCACAATAATACCCTCCAGGGTGGGTAGTACTGGGCTATAACCACCCTTCCAGAGGCTATAAGGCCCTCCACCTGTGATGTCGGGCCTCATTGTGCCCCTGGATGGGCTGACTACTATACTGCCCACCTGTCGAGTATTATTCTTCTCAGTATGATAGTTAATGGGTCTTAACATATCTTTAGCCCTTTTACGTTAGACTGCGCATGCGCAAGGAATGTTTTGGGAGAGTAGCACACTTTGGAGGTGTGCCTCTCCCTTACAATCCAGTGCTCCATTGAGCAGATGTGGCGGTCCTGCACCAATGGGTGTGGGAGCTCTGTATGACAACAATGTTCTTCTGCTTCAAAGAAAACCACCGCTGTCATACCGAGCACCGTGTCACACCGCCCCCGCATCACGCGCTCCCCCGCGTCACGCCGCCCCCCCAAAAGCTTTGGTGCGCTGGGAGCCACCCCAGCGTGGCCAACGATGTTTGCCGGCGGGGTGCCCAATCTCCCGTCGGCTCCACGGCACCCCAAGCCATCCTTCTGTCATGCTGGGAGCCCACCGCAGTGTGGCAAGCGTCCGCTGTTTTTGCCGGCGGGGTGCCCAATCCCCGTCGGCTCCTCGCCCCGATGTAGTTTGCCGACGCGGTGCCCAATCCCGTCGGCTCCTCTGCCCCCAAGCCATCTTCTGCCATGCTGGAGCCCACCGCAGCATGGCAAGCGTCCACGTAGTCCTTTTCTTTTTTTAAACCTGTAAAGAAAAATGGTCCCACGTAGCCTCCCAGTCCCCCCTCCACAACCCACACCCACCCTTCGCACCAGCCTCCCCACACCCCTCACCCCATGACTTACTTCCGGAGTTCAGAGCGACGATCTTGGTGGACCGGGAACACGTCTGCACTCTTCAAAGCTGACCTGAACTGAGGAAATGCCGGTAAGCTGTATAATGGGCTAGAATAGGAGGGTTTCAACTTTATTGCATATCTCAGGCATTTTTGGAATTTTGCACAAATTTTCAACATGGAGTTTTGGGACCCCTTCTCATGAATGATGTCACTGTCATGGCGTTGACTCGGGCCCGAAGGGTGATTTCGCCAGTCACTGCGTGAAATCACCTTCGGCCTGAGCACCATGACAGTGACATCATTCATGAAGAGACCAAAACCTCATGTTAATGAGGCTCAAAATCTATTTTACTGGCGTCGTTGTGCAGTTCCTCGCCGGGCTCGTAGGTTCCACGAATTTTCAATATTTTCACTCCAGATTTTCAACATTGCCATTTTACCACACCTCCTATGAGCAGTACAGATGTCATTTTCACATCCTGCCCAAAACGTGATTCTGCCATATGGCGCACAATGGTGCAGTCGGTCTGTGAAATCAATGTATGGGACACATTAAGAAAATCACGGTGACACTGTTCATTAGCAAAGGTCTTAAAATGGCTATGTTGAAAATTCAGTAATTCTACAAATGACTGTTTTACGGCGTGTTGCGCGGTTCCTCGCACGCTCATCGTTTCTTAATTTTAAATATTTGCATTCCAGATTTTCAACATTGCCATTTACCACACCTCTTATGAGCGGTGCAGCTGTCATTTTTTCACATCTTGCCCAAAGCGTGTTTCGCCCATGTAGCGCTTTAATGGCACAGTCGCTGTGTGAACTCAGTGTATGGGACACATTAAGAAAATCACAGTGTCACTGTTCATGAGCAGAGATCTTAAAATGGCTATGTTGAAAATTTAGTGAACAAATTCCCTAAAAATAACTGTTTCTGACGTGCATTGTACGGTTCCTATACTGCTCGTGGGTTTATAAATTTTCAATATTTTCCTCCAGATTTTCAACATTGCCATTTTACCACACCTCCTTATGAGCAGTACAGCTGTCATTTTTCACATCCTGCCCAAAACATGTTTCCGCCCATGCAGTACTTGCAATGGCGCGGTCGGTGTGCAAAATCATGTAAGGCACACAGTAAGACAATCACAGTGACAGTGTTCATTAGCAGAGGTTTTAAATGCCAATGTTGACAATTTGGTGAAAAATTCCTGACAATGACTGTTTTATTTAGCCGCATTGCATAGTTCCCACGCACGTCAGAGGTTTGCGAATTTTCAATATTTCCACTCCAGATTTTCAACATTGGCTTTTACCACACCTCCTTATGAGCAGTACAGCTGTCATTTTTCACATCCTGCCCAAAACATGTTTCCGCCCATGCTTAATTGCTGTTAAACGATCGGTTGTCAAAATCAATGTATCGGCACACAGTAAGACAATCACAGTGACACTGTTCATTAGCAGAGGTTTTTAAAATGCCAATGTTGACAATTTGGTGAAAAATTCCTGACAATGACTGTTTCGCGTGCATTGCACAGTTCCACTGCGCATCGTAGGTTTGCTAATTTTCAATATTTCCACCCAGATTTTCAACATTGGCTTTTACCACACCTCCTTATGACAGTACAGCTGTCATTTTCACATCCTGCCCAAAACGTGTTTCCGCCTATGTAGCGCACAATGGGGGTAACTAAAAGGTCATGCTGAAAATTTATTGTGCAAATACCAGCAATCACACAGGGCATTAGAGTAAAGCACCATACATGCCAAACACCACTGCAAATACCTGCAAGCGAACGTTCGGCATTGACAAATGCTTGTTATGAGATTCATTTGTATGACTTATTTCCTTGACAAGAAATATGGCTATGGACTCCCTTATTACATCAGATCTAAGATTGCCCCACTCCAGCTTTTGTATTTTCTGACATACTTTATGTTCCCTGTCTTACTGCAGAAGACTGTATATTATTTGCAAAACAACATCTTCCAAATATACAATTAATGACACTCAGTCAGTAGCTACAGAAAAACAGAACAGATCATCCAGACTGTGAAAAAAGAGGCAGTGGGCTCTAATGGTTAAAGCACCAGTTTGGCACTGGAAGGATGCAGGTTCAATCCTTGCTATAGCCAAATATTCACCATAAGACCTTGGACAAGTCACATAACTGCTCACTTCTCCAGTCCACCCAGCTGTAGAAATGGGTAGAAACAGTACCCCAGTGGAAACAAGCTGTTGCATCTAAGCTAGGCTATCCAGAGCAAATACATTGTAAAATAAAATAATAATAATAATCTGGTGTATCCTACATTCACCTCCAAGTCAACAGGAGCTTATTTAAGCCCACACACTCTGTGTGAGATGTCATTACAAAAAAGGGCATTTCATCTTGTTATCTGGCTTACTCTGATGCTTGTATACTTCACTGTAGTTTATCTACGCACACTTTAACCTGTTTTAATAAATGTCAGTAATTGCTTGTGTATGTTAGGCATATTTCTTTCTTTTATGTATTGTATTAGAGATTTGATGTATGACATGTGTTTTATGTATATAAGTTTGATGTGTCTTTACGGGTCATGCCTGTAAAATGGCCATGTGGCCCAATGCTGTTTTACCTGGTTAACACATTTTTTAATAAATAAATACTCCACATTGATTGGATAGCTCCTGACAGCAGTATACACAGCCATTCCAGAAGCTCCCATTTGGAGGAAGACCTCAAAAAACAGCGAGGCTTCGCTATTTCATGCTTTAGTTTATTGTATGTGTTACCTTCTAGTTCATGTGCACTGCATAGCATTAAACTCCATTTTGTTTTTGATGAGAAGTGAATATCTATTGCCCAGTATTCTCACTATGATAATTAAGCAATATTGCATGACAGGGCATGGTATATCATGTGATATCATCATGCCTTGGGTGCGAGGCACAAGGCCACAGGCCTTTTTTATTCAGAGGCTCATGAGATATCTACCATTTATTTCTTGTGCTCTGCAGTTATTTTACTGGTGTGTGGTCTTTGTTTTGTAACTTCTTGCACTGTGTTTGAGATTGGGGTTCTGAGATTCGAATCCGAGGAGTATTTTATTGTAACTCAAAGGATTTTTAAGTGATTTATGTATCATTTACAAGAAGTGATTCATTTCTGCACTGTGTCTTTTATGTCTGTGTGTACTTTTTTCTCTTTTGTAAATAATTACCTCTGCATTTGGTGCCACGGTTTCTGCTTCAGTTGCGCTGATCTGATGTTGCACGGTGCTTGAAACCTGTATGGAGGGAATGTATAGAAGAGGTTGTTTTAGCATGTTTATTGAGGTAATTTTCTGTAAGTTGTATCATAACAATGTCACCTGTGGGGTTGGTTTGTGTTGTGATGAACGGCCAGGTTGCTCTGAAGGTGATCGAAGATGACACTTTTTCATGTTATTAGGTGTCTCTAGCTGTTCTCTGCAGCTTGTAGCAGGAGCTGGTTTTCTTGTTTTCTGGTGAATGCTGTCAGCTTCTTTAGATGTTCCTGGCTGGTGTTCGGGATCTTTACTCTGCAGAGTATGTTGCTCCATTCTCTTTGGTTGGCCAGGAAAGGGTGCTAGTAGCTCCTTATCAGTGTTTCAGACCTATCCCCTGCCAAGGCCAAGATTTCTTTGGTTACTAGTCCAACTTTTGAGAGCAGTTTGATGGTCATGCCTCGTATACTGTGGTTGATGTAGTTCCTAGGTAAATTTGCTTCTTTACAAATTCATGATAACATTGAAGCTAGGTAATTAACTCCAAGAGGTATTTTCATGTACCAAATTGCTTGTGTGTCTAAATATTCTTGGGGCATATGCTTCGGATGGCAATACAGAGATGGGGCTTTGGCCATAAGTTTAGAAAGGTACTTGGGCATAGGAGGTCCAATGGGTTCTTGAACATGAATCTTCTCATAGATTCTTTATTTCATTCGAGGGAGTCGCTATGAATTTTAGTGTATTCATTACAAGCTAGGGAGATGTATCGTAGCCCTTGCTCATCTAGGTGGAAAGCAAATGAGGATGGCTTTAGTTTATGAACTCCTTCATTTCCATGTCTCACAAAGTGAAGCTGGATATCCAGCCAAACCTTTCTTAATAAACCAGGGGCTGTGTTTGGGTTTAATGCACTGGAGTTTTTTTTAATGTTGTTAAATCAGTATTTGATATCGGAGGGTGGTGCTGAGTAATGTCCCTGCCTTCTCTTCTGATGTTCTTCATAATGCCTGTAAACATGTTGTTTGATGTTGTGAAAGCCGTGTCAGTCCTCAGACAGAAGCAGTGGTCCAGTGGCAGTTCATTCAAATACCTGCTCTAAGTCCTACATAACTCGTTATTCCGTATTGTTGCCCTGAAAGTGTTCTTACTGTCCTAAAAAATGTTCTCAGTACTTGGTTCAAATTTTTTGCTGTTATGATTTTTAAGTCTATTTCTAGTTTTTTTTTCCAGACAGTCAATTAGAGAATTTGTTAAGAGCCCATTTAGTTTGTGTTTTTGGCCCTAATATTCAGACTGCACCGGGCAGTGGCACAAGTCTGGGTGCAGCGCAACTGGGCTGTGCCAGGGCCAGAACCAGGTGATATTCAACGGTGATGCGCCATGGTGCAGCACTGTTGAATATGGCACAGTCAGTGCACGTACTGCACATGGCACAGTGGCATTGTGCTAGCGCAAGCCACAGGTAGGGAGCACGGGGATGCGCCAGCACAAGTGCAGTTGCACTGGGTGCATCGCCCGTGATATTCAGCTGGGGGCATGCAAATGAGGCCATAATATATGCAAGGAGCAAATGGGTCCATTTGAATATCATTATTGCCCCATTTGCATTCCTTGCTCTAGGCAGCCTTGCACCTGGCACCCTTCACAGAATGACGTGTGCACAGTGGGGTTCCCGGGGCATCCCCGCCCTGCAGCTACGATCACGGTAAAGTGCCATGGAACAATGTCCTGGTAGTCCAGTGGTACCCCCTCCCTCCGCTTCCCGAAAAATGTATTTCAGTCATGCCCTGGTAGTCTAGTGATAACCCCCTCCTCCCAATTCCCCAATCGCCGATGCATGACTAGTAATCTCCTCCAGTTTCCCTGATCCGATAGAGCACTGCAACATAATTCCCTGGTGATCCAGTGGCACCCCTCACCCCACAGGACCCATGCCCACCCAGTCCCCCCGTCATTAGTAGGTGGCTGCCTCCAGCCCACGCATGCTTGCCGCCATGGAAATGACAGGTACAGTATGGGCTTGCAGGGCAAACTATACTAGACAGTCCCAAATATGTGAATGAGTCATTCACATATTTGGGACTATTCAGCAGAATGCCCTGCAAGCCCACACTGAACCCGTCATACGCGCAGGCAGCCAGGTGGTATGCGGGTGGACTTGGCACCGCCCGCCGATGATGGAGGGGCGGGGTGGGCACGAGTCCTGGAGCAGAGGGTGGGGTACCACTGCTCACAGGGACTTGTTATGGCCTCTGCGATCATGCAAAAGGGAAGTCAGACATACAAGGAAGGATCATATCGCAGCACAGTGATCAGGGAATCAGGAGGGAGGCGGTACCACTGGACCACCAGGGAATGACATTCATACAATTATCAGGGAAACAGGAGGAAGGGGGTACCACTAGACTACCATGGAGATGCGGGTGCTTGTGGACGGTGTTTTGGGTGGGCGGGTAGCCACCCATGGCAGGCGGCTGCTTTGTTGCACCCTGCAATACAGCAGCCCACCTGTGGGTGGCTGGGAGTTGTGCTACCAATTTACGGGCTCAACTTTGAGCTCCCCATGCAGTGCAATGCAGGGATGCGCCAGCATATGCGGTGCACATCCCGGGTTGAATATTGGGATATGCCGCATATGCATGGGCATGCCCCTTGCATCTGCACTGCATACCATTACATTGCACCCTGGCGCATCGGGAGTTGCGCTGCACCAGGCAGCCCTTTCAATATCACCCTGGGGCGCAATGCAGGGTTGCGCAGGTGCAACCCCTTTGAATATCCTGGCCTTTGTGTTTATCTCACTTTTACTCATTTCTATGCTGTCTAAGTGTTCTGCTGTTGCTTCAGCATGTCGTTTTTCAGCCCTTTTCATTTCTTTTTTGTTTTCCATTCTTTTAAAGACTTTGTCTATGCCTATGTCAATGTTTACCTGAGGGAGAGCAGCTGCTTCTGCCATATATGGTAAATGGCGCTTTCCTGTAGGGCGTAGTGATATTAATATGTTTGGTCATGTATGTAGTTGAATCTTTTTCTTTACTGAGATTTTTTGGTGGAATTTACTCACACATGAAGTGGACTGTTGGCCAATCAGAGTGTAGGAGTTTGGATGCCCAGTTGATAATATAAGTCAACTTCCAGCATCAGTGGACACTAACAAGAATACTGATTTATGGGTAGTGAAAGTGTAGAAGCAGAGATGTTACAAACATTAGAGACATACTGTACATTAGGGTGAAATAAACATGTTTGTCAAGCTTCAACGTTCCTTTTCTCAGATATGAAGATAGTTTGGCTCCTTATGTAAAACAAATTGCATCACAGAAGGAAGCCCTTCTTAATTATTGCCTATACAGTTTATATTTATTTACCTCCAAGCTCAATTTGTTGAGGAAAGTTGGTGCATTGTAGGATAAAAATAGAATTAGCTAAATCTTCAGCAATCCCATGTTCTGCATAAAGAACAATTTTATTTGTTCTTAATCTTTTGTGAGCTAGGAGCTCCTTTAACTAGGAATTAGGAATTGCACATTGCCGTGTGTGTGTGTGTGTGTGTGTGTGTGTGTGTGTGTGTGTGGTGTGTGTGTGCACGTGTGTGACTGTGTGTGTGTGTGTGTGTGTTTATGTGTGAGTGTTTCAGAATGCTAATGGTATACTACTGGCTTCAGTTGGCCCCTGGATAACCTCTGCTTTTTCTCACTGAATAGTCTGGCTGTAGCAGTAGATGAAAACCAAATGACTTCTTTCACAGGCTTTGCTTAAGAAAACTACCCATGACATGCAGGGTTAACAGCTGACATTGTTGAAACGTCTCTTTATGAAGTGTTATGTATATGTTCTTCTGTAAACTGACCTAACATTGACAATATCCACGCGGACTGTTAAACTCTCCATATAATCTCCTAAACCAAATGCAAGCAAATATTTCACTTTTCTTTCCCGTGCAAATTTAATTAAAGTTCTCATTTGGACTACCACCAAGGAACATAGCCCCCAGCACATTATAACAGTGCAAACACAAGTTTAAAATGTCTGCATACACAAAAATGTTTATTTTGCTACACTTTTCATTTTAGACTCCGTGGGTAATATATGCAAACCACCATGAAGGAATTTAGGCTGCTAATCCTTTTTAGCAGAACTGCAGTGTCATTGTTTTCGCTTCAGGACAGAAGGTCAGCACCTTACAGTTATATTGAGTGTACAGCTAACCAAAATCCTGTTATGGTTATTTGCATATCTTACCCATGACACCTTGCATCCTTAGCGTCAGCACTGGGGTTTCTCTTATTTTATGCAAGTAAAACATTTTGATTTTAAATTGAAGTCCCCCCAAAAAATAACAGAAATCTTCAACATGATTTATCATATATATTAATATGTCCCTTGGAGTCACTCATTGCTGTATAACAGTGGTTTCAAGCATATTCATCTTGATAGGGAACAGTGCAGTGAAGCTGAGTTGTTCTGATTTGAGGTAAGTGCAAGTGAAACCACTTTTATACAGCAACAAGTGGAAATGGGGGACATATAAATATATTATAGCACACTTGATATTTACTATTTTTTTAAATTACCTATTTCACATAAAAAATTGTGTATTTCTGTAGAGTGAGCAGTGCTAGTAAGAAGCCCATTACTAGGGCACAGCATGTGAGACACTCTTAAGGAAATAGAAGTATCTCATACACAACTGAAAGAAGTGCTGTGATTGGTCGGGAGCATCATACACTACTTTCATCTATATTATATTTATATGTCTCGCCTCACCCTAAACAAGGCCTGCAGGCTAATAACTGGTACCTCCAGGCTCACCCACACTTGCCAACTCTATGACAAGGCCAATATCCTCAATCTTGATGAATGTCTCCTCTACCAAACCTGCCTTCTAACTAAGAAAATTCTGCTCGGGCTCTCCCCGCCTAGGGTGACTGCCTCCATCCAGCATACCCAAACCACTGTCTCAACCCAAACCGCCAACAAGACCACTCTACTGGTCCCCAGAACTAGGACCACCCATGCTCAGAGGTCTTTCCGCTACAGAGCCCTGACCCGGTTTAACTCCCTCCCAGCAACCATCAACTCCCCCAAAATTGCCAAATTCAAAACAACCCTTCGAAACCAACTATTTAATACCCACAGCTGCTCCTGTCTCTAAAAGGCACTGCACTACTACCACATTTCCTCAGACAATGCCCTCTGGGCTGCATCCCCAGAACACTCCCCCTCCACCCCTGTTTTTTTTTTCCCTGCCTTCTGCTATAACCTGCTTTCAGCTGAACTTTGAAATCATGGAATGTTTAAATTTGTTCTCTGTATGAAACTATTTGTGTAACTTTATGTCTGCTACTGTCATGAACTCTGTAAACTTGTAACTCTGTCTGTCCTCTCTGTGACGAGGTACCTTTGTAAACTAGCCTCTGGCTCAAAGCTTGTAAATCCGAAACTTGTACAAATAAATAAAATAAATAAATATCATATCATATCATATCATATCATAGCATATCATATCAGTTTTATTTATAAAAGGCGCCTTTCTAAAACCAAGGCGACTGTACAATAAAATACATAAAATAAAATAAATTATTATAAACAGACATATAAATTCCAGCAGAAAACAATATAATAACAGCATAACAAACTAAATTAACCACATCAATCAACAAAAGCCAGGTTAAAAAGATACATTTTTAAAGCAATTTTAAAACTCTGGATGGTTAGGCAATCTCGTACCCAATGAGGTAAAGAGTTCCACAGGGATGGAGCAACAAAGCTAAATGCCCTTGCTCCCAATGTCTGAAAACGTACCCTGGGAACCTCTAGCAATCCCTCATCGGTGGATTGGAGAGGATGGAGGGGATAGTAGGGACAAAGGAGATCTTTCAGGTAACTCGGTCCCTGGTCGTGTAGGGCCTTAAAGGTTAACAAAGCAACCTTAAAGGTGATCCGCCACTGTATCGGCAGCCAGTGCAGACCACGGAGCACAGGCGTCATATGACTGGCTCTTGAAGCACCAGTCAAAAGCCTGGCTGCCACATTCTGCACCAACTGCAAGTGGCAGATATCAACCCCCAGCAGCCCTAGGTCAAGTGCATTGCAGTAGTCAAGGCGGGAGGTAACAAAGGTGTGAACCAACGTTGGAAGATCATCGGGAGGAATCAGACGTTTCACCCGGGCAATATTTCTCAGATGGCAAAAAGAAGTTTTAACAACTGCTGACACCTGTGATTTTAGGGTCAGACAGTCATCAAACATAACACCCAGGTTCCGCACCCGGTCTGAGGTAACTAGCTGGACACTTCCAAGCCACAAACCCGAAGGTGAACCTGCCAACATACCCACCTCACGACAACCCGGGTTCACAGCCAACACCTCAGTTTTCTCAGGATTCAACCTTAGCCAGCTCACATTCATCCAGGCCTGAATTTCAGTCAGACAGCTGTTAAGCACTGAGACAGCATCATCTTGTTCAGGGACAAAAGACATGTATAGCTGAGTATTATCTGCATAGCAGTGAAAACTCAAGCCATACCATCTAATAATCGCTCCCAATGGCAGCATATACACTGCAAACAACATGGGCACTAGAATGGATCCCTGCAGAACCCCACATGGTAGGGAGAATGGAGCTGAGGTACAAACCCCAGACACCACTCTCTGAGTCCTACCCGTGAGGTAAGATCGAAACCATCTGAGGACAGTCCCTGACAGTCCACAGATAAGCCGCTGGTGATCCAACAGCACTCCATGGTCCACAGTATCAAATGCTGCAGAGAGATCAAGAAGGACCAAGATGGAATGAGTCTTTTGATCTCTCGCTATCAGGAAGTCACTGAGTACCCAAACTAGAGCCGTCTTTGTACTATGTCTCTTCCTGAAACTGGACTGGAGAGAATCATAGATATTGGGGCTGGTCAAATGGTCCTCCAGCTGTAAAGCCACCACCTTCTCAATAATCTTACCCAAAAAGGGAAGATTAGAGACCGGCCTGTAGTTTGTAAGACAGTCGGGATCCAAGGAGGGCTTCTTAAGAAGAGGCTGAACCACAGACTCTTTAAGGGAAGCTGGAAAAATTCCCCTCTCCAAGGATAACCAGACTATCTCAGCAAGGACCAGGCCGATGACATCAACGCAGCCAACAAGCAAGCGCATAGGGCCCGGATCCAAACTACAGTTAGTAGGACTTAAAGTCTGGATAACCATCACAATATCACTGATTGTAGGCTGGCCAAAGTCGCACCACTCAAACCGGGAGTCCGACATCTCCTGCCAACCACTGCTACTCCCCAGAGAAAGGGTCAGGCGGATATCAGATCTGATCATGGCGTTCCTGTGTTTCTTATGGCTAAAAGAAGTTCTTCTCAAGTCCTTTGTGTGCCAGAACTGATCAGCTTCACTTTACACTTTTCTTACACAAAGAACTTGAGAATGAACTTTAGTACCATATGAGATGCAGTAACTGTAGAAATACACACATACAGTAATAAAAAATCTGGGTTTCCATTGAGGGTTCTGATGACATCATAGACCTTGAGAGTGAACCCTGAGAATGAAATATAACTGCCTTGTCAGTGCATGTTTATTGTCTATTAATGTTTTATTATATATGGTTCCTAAAGTAAAAAAGAAAAGTCACGTACAACACTCCCCCCCCACACACAGACAGACATATGCACATTTTCTATTTTTTCCCATAATTTTGCTGCTTCTGTTTGACTGGCTGAACTGGAGATGCATGCAATTACAGTGTTAAGTCTACACCCAGTGGTGGACCTTTTAACAAAAATAATCGTGTTTTACCAAGTATGGTTTGGGGCACCAAGTAGGTGGTCACTGAGGGCTAATCACACTGTTTTGTTTTGGTTTTTTGCACAAATGACAGAAAAACAGGAGAATTTATTTCCGAGTGTTAGCAGAGCTGAGTCTGCTGAATTTGACAAGACGCAAGGTTGAAAAGTTGTAGTCTTACACTAGTGACATTACCACTGTGGTACAGCTACTTGTGTGACCTTTGAACTGTGATACAACAACTGTTTTGACCTTTGAACTGTGGAACAACATTTGTGACCCTTGAAATGGGGTACAAAACAGTGAGAGTGTGACCAAGGGTCTGCAGCTTCCTGGTGAATACAAGAACTATCATGTGGCCGGTGGCTGGGGTGAGATTTCTGCTGCCGGTCCCTATGAACTTCTGAAATCTGTTCTGGTGTGCCCTGTGCAAGGTAAAGCTACCAAATTTCCAAGGCCTAAAGCTGGGGTGGTCCATCCTGACCATGACCCCCCCCCCCACCGTGTCACTCCACCGCAGACAATGCCTCAAACACTCAATTAAATTTTGCTGCTTGCTCTAGCCATGCCGCCCCACAGTAACATTAGTAGCAAACATCCAGATTAAAACAATACTGTACATCATTCTGCTGTAGCAAGTTCCAAATCGTGATGTACAGAAAGTTCATTAGAAGCAAATCTGATTTAAATTGTGATCAGACATTCGAGCTGCATGTATTGTTCCTCTTGACAGTCTCATCCAACCCTCTAACACTCACCGCATTTGCTGAGCAAACTTCACTTCAGTGACTCCCACCACCACACCAGATTGTTTTTATACACTTCCCTACAGCTGATCAGGTTAGGGTACCTTCGTTCACTGCTGCCGGTCTCTTCTCTGTCTGGAATCCCTCTCAGCTACTGGCAGGCAGATGTCCAAATGCACTTGTTTGCACTACTACCCAGGCTAATCTAACAGGAAGAAACATGCTTTACTGTGCTGTCACTGACGTACTTGCAGTACAACACAGGCACACGGGTTGAAGTTGCAAACTGCTGTCCAGCCCGAGTAGTGCCACAGTGGTGCTGAAATAACTGCCACTCACGGATTAGCAGCTAGCAAAAAAAAAGGAGACAAAACTGGGACATGTAAGCAAAAACCAGGACAAAAGTGACATTTTGCAAAACTTGTGGGGACACTGGGACATGCTGCCTAAAATAGGGACTGTCCTGGGAAAATAGGGACAGTTAGTAGCTTTAATGCAGGGACATCTGAACATGGCTGGATTCTGTTTGTACTGCAGTACTGCAGCACTCTCCAGAAACTGGATTTTGTGGGCTATAATTGGTTGACTCTAAACTTTTGAATAAATGCTGAAATTTCCCCACAGGCCTGTGCATACTTTACCTGGTACCAACAGATGTACTAAAGCATATGTTTTGATTTTCTGCTGTTTTTAAGTAATTTAATTCTGTCTGTGTGATCCTGTGCGGGACTCTGCCCCTCTTTTTAATATTTTAAATTTGTGATACTGTTTTCTTGCTGGTGTGAGTTGGGAGTGCGAGTGGTAAGGTGTATTGTATTTATTGGATTAAGTGAGTGAGTTGGGGTACGTAACTTGGTGCGTGTTCTGGATGGACTGGGTGTTTTTTTTTGTTATTACAAAGAGTACTTTAGGCTTAGCTTGGCAGTATGTTCTATGATGGGGTCACTGTGAGGCATGTTTACTCCCTTGGCCACCTCTGACACCTCCGTCTCATTGGGAGATTCTCCATTAGCATATCTGCGGTGGTGCACAGCCACTGTGTAGCCATACACATTCTCACAGGGCACAGTAGGGGTAGGGCTGGGGAGGAAGTTGGGGTGGACAGGATTAGGATGGTGAAGCCACAGAGACACCCAGGCAAATATTGGAACTAGGATAAGGGAAGATTCTGCCTGTTCCAATAGTTAGGGCTCCACCAAAAATGAACAGGCAGGAAGTATCCAGATTGGTTGACTCTGCCCCTCTCTTTTGGGTCATGCTCTGCAATGCAAGATCTATGAGAAATAATACCACTGTGATAGAGGGTTTCATCATGGACTCCTCAGCTGAACTTGTTTGTATCATGGAAACATAGTTGGTAGATGACTCTGGCCCAGAGCTGGAGGCACCTATGCTGGCAAGGTATTCTGTGGTACATTGTCAGAGGCTGGATCACAGAAGGGCCGGGGTGACCATCAGCTTTAGATCCACTTTGGAACTCCCACCATGTCCCATTGGAATGAATAAGTAATTTGAATGTGTGGTTGCATGTTGTGCGCCAAGCACAGGTTGCAGAATTGTCCTTGCGTATTGGCCTCTGGAGCACTGGACAAGGTTTCTGCAGGAACTATCAGACATTGTTGCCATCAAGGTGTTGGTGTCCCTGAGATTCTTTATTCTCAGAGACTTCAATGCCTGTGATGACAAATTGTCACTCTTTGGTTATCAGTTCTTCCAGCAGATGATGCTGCCAATGGGGAGATGACAGTGGAACCTGTATCTGATCATGGGAAACCAGTCGTCTTTCCCCCATCAGCTAGCAATACACCTACAATAAATAACTGTGAGACTGGCACAGAGAATGGAAGTAAAGAAACACAAAAAAGACCCAACAACGACTGCAAAAACAATTAAAAAAAGTAACCAGCAAAAGGGGGGGCATCCGGGCAGTCAATGGAAATACTAAAATATGGAAAGCAATGTGTACAAATGCACGCAATCTGGCAAACAAAATCCCAGACTTTACTGCCACAATTGCTGAGGCAGGACTGGACTGGGATGCTATAACTGAAACTTGGTACAATGATAACAACACCAGGAAGACAATTATCCCAGTATATAACCTATTTAGAAAGGACCATAAGGAAAAAAGGGGGGGGGAGGGGAGCTATTTACATAAGGGAGGAAATTAATGCCACAGAGATACAGTGGACACAAGGGGACACAAGGGGACACAGAGGCCCTGTGGCTCACAATTGGGGCTGGAAACAAGGCACCTATCCAGGAAGGAGTGGTCTACAGACCCCCTTCTTAGGATGAGGTGAAGGATAAGGAGATCCTAGAAACCATTTAAAAGCTATCAGACAAAGGAAACATAGTATTGGTTGGAGATTTCAATCTACCAGATATAAACTGGAGCTCCCTCTCAGCTGCATCTAAAAGCAGCAGGGAATTCCTAATTGCACTGCAGGGGGCAGTACTTCATCAGCTAGTGAAATCTCCCACAAGAGAAGAAGTGATCCTGGACCTAGTATTTACAAATAATTATAGGGTGATAGATGTCATGAGACCAACCTCAGGGGCACGGCAGGACCTCCTGTTTGCAGGGAGAATCCCCCTTTTTACTGAACGTGTGAGCCATTGTAGGGTTATAGAAGCATTACCAACCTTCCTTTTTCCCAGTGGGAGAGTGGAAACTGTAGTTTCGAGTCCCCTTGACTCTGTACTATGTTCAGGTTTGAATCCCACCACTGCCACTGGCAGCCTCTCGCCTAAGTAGTTTTGTAGGATAGCTGAGTGGTCACTATTTTCATTATCAAGGCACTCAGTCTTTACAAAACCCTTCTGTTAAAATGTTAGATCACACAATCAGACCCCAGGCAGCGTTGATAAGAAAATCATAAAAGTTTACTAAAATAAAAACAACACAGTAAATTGTACAATTTGGAAGATCTTTGAACTGCAGACAATACCAAAAATAACACTGGATGGTTTACAGAAAACACTATATACTGTTGTTCTAAACTATACCTTATTCCGAGGTTTCAAAGTCCAGAAAAGTGTCCTTTTTGAGAATAACCTTTTCTCTGTGTAGGTGAAGAAAAGTTCTTTGGAAACATAAGATTTGTTGGAAGTAAAAATCAGTCTCTGAGTGTCCTTTCTCAAAACTGAAATGTTTTCAAAAGTAAATTCTTTGCTCCCAAATTCTGACTTGAAATCAGAATTTCTGTTTAGCATGTGAAATATCAGTTTCCACAAAAAAACAGGTCATGTTCTAAAGGATAGTCCATGACCTATCATACACTTTAATCCAAGTATATAAACAGCTTAAGTTCTCTCAGCTCTCAGATTCCAAAGGGAAAAAGTCCTTCTCAGGGTTTTAACTTTAAGCTAATGTACCTTCTCCTCTGAAAACCTTCAGAAGAATGCCTTGATTTCAAGATGGGTCTATTAGATAAAGTATGGTCATTTCCAAGCCCCAACCATCTCCTCTTTACTCTGTGATGGGGCCAATATTCTCGAGCTAATGCAGATATTGGGGTGCAACAGTTTCACCTCATCCTGCAGGTGTCACTGTGTTTTCATGTCTAACCCCTGTAGCATCTAGTTTTCTGCATTTTTGGTTCTGGTTGACTTCCTGCTGACCCTTTCCTGCTAGTGGAGGCTAAATGTCTAGTTTGATCATTTTGATTCAAGAGTTATGACTTTTAAGGTCATGGAGTACTGGGACATGCTGAAGAAGGCATTAATGTTAGTCACAGCCCAATGCACCAGACAAGTTAGTAAATCAAAGAAGAAAAGAAACCTACTTTGGTTCTCCAAGGAAATGGTAACCAGGATTAAAGAAAAGAGAGGAGCCTTCAGAAAGTACAAGGAATCAAAAAAGGACAGTGACAAAATACAGTACAAGGAAAAACTGAAAGAGGCAGCGAAGGCAATGAGGATTGCAAAAGTTCAGAGAGAAGAAGAGATAACACAGGGGATGAATAAGGTTAACAAAACCTTCTACAGATACATAAGGAAAAAAGGAAAAAAATAAGAAGGTATTGCCGGAATTGTGAAAGGGGATGGGCATCTTACGGAGAAAGATGAAGAAAAAACAGAGGTACTAAACGAGTACTTCTGCTCAGTCTTCACAAAGGAAGAATATGGCAATAGACCTCCATTAGGCAAAAACTTAGCCTTGCAGATGGGGTGGACACAAGTCCCTTCACGGAGGAAAGAGTTCTGGAAGGACTCAACAAATCACAGGTAGAAAAAGCAAAGGGGCCGGATAAGATACACGCAAGAATCCTGAGAGAGCTTGGGAAAGAACTGGCAGCACCCCTAGCAAAACTCTTTAACATGTCATTACAGAGTAGGGAGATTTCAGAGGACTGGAAAAGGGCTATGGTGGTGCTACTTTACAAGAGTGGAAGCAAAGAGGAACCGGGGAACTACCGACCAGTTAGCCTCACATCAGTGGTGGGAAAACTGATGGAATACCTGTTAAAGGACAGGATATTGGCAGTTTTAGAAGCAAACAATCAAACTGACCCAAGACAACATGGCTTCATGGCAGGAAGGTCCTGCCAGACAAACCTAGTTGATCTTTTCGACTGGGTCACTAGGACAGTGAACTGAGGGGGGGCAGTTGATGTGGTCTACCTGGATTTCAGCAAGGATTTTGACTCTGTGCCACACAGGAGGTTGGTCAGTAAACTGGAATACATCGGAGTAGGGCATAAAATAACTTGCTGGGTACAAAACTGGCTAAATAGGTGGACTCAGAGGGTACTAGTGAACAGGACCCTGTCAAAGGAAGGTATGGTCACCAGCAGAGTGCCACAAGGATCAGTGATGGGATGTCTCTTCAACGTATTTATCAGTGACCTTGCAGAGGGTCTGACGGGTAGAGTATACATGTTTACGGATGATACTAAGATCTGCAACAGAGTAGATACACCTGATGGGGCACAAAGGATGGAGTCCAACCTCAGGAAACTATATGAGTGGTCGAGAAACTGGCAGTTGAAATTCAACGCAAAAAAGTGCAAGGTCATGCACCTGGGAAAATGTAACCCAGGGAGAGTGTATTTAATGGGGGAGGACAGCTAACATCTATGAACAATGAGTGCAATTTGGGGGTCATCATTTCAGATGACATGAAGGTGGGCAAACAAGGTGAAAAGGCAGCACTAAAAGCCAGTGGAATTCTGGGTTGCATAGGGAGGGGAATCACTAGTAGGAAAACAGAAGTGATCATGCCACTGTATAGATAACTGGTGAGGCCTCATCTGGAATACAGCATCCAGTCCTGGAGGCCACACCTCAGGAAAGACATAGATCAGTTAGAGATGGTGCAGAGAAGGGCAACAAAGATGGTATATGGTAGGCTTCAAAAACCATATGATGCAAGACCACAGAGTCTTAACATGTACTCCCTGGAGCAACGTAGGGAGCGGGGGGACACAACAGAGACATTCAAATACCTTAAAGGCATCAACAAGGTTCAGACATAGAACCTTTTTCAGATGAACAGTTGTACCAGGACTAAAGGACATGATATGCACCTTAAGGGAGGTACATTCATGACCAATGGGAGATGGTACTTCTTCACAGAGTGGGTGGTGGACACATGCAATGGCGTACCCCAGGGGGTCATGGGAGCAAAGATGGTAAGGGAATTTAAGTTAGCATGGGATAGGAACAAGGGGAACCTCAAAAATATGACAAACTAAGGGGAGGAGTAGAAGGTACGGGCAAACAAAGTTGATCTTGCGAACCTTATCTGCTGACATATTCTATGTTTCTATTGCCATTGTATTTACCAGCATGGCCACATAAGGTCACGCTCTGGACCTGACCTTCTCGTAAGGTCTTGATATAAGCAAAGTCAAAGTTGATTCAATTGTTTTGTTGGCTCAACATGCCGGTTATTCCTTTGTGTGGCCCTCTGTTTAATCTCCCCCGCCATCGGGAGATGGTCTGATACCATCCTAAAAGCAGTCTGGAGCCTCACAAGCTCTCTGAAGTATTGGACATATTGAGCATGACGCCAGCCTATGCTAGTGGGGTTGAAGAGCCTGTGGAGGGCTACAATGTGGCTCATATATCTGCCCTTAATTCCCTGGATTCGTATCATGTTCATATCTTGACATCCCACGGCAGCTTGCCATGGTATTGTGAGGAGCTGAGGCATTTTCGGATGAGACGTTAAACCGAGGTCCCATCTGCTTGGATTGGTGGTAGTTCAGGTGGATGTTAAAGATCCCATGGCACTTATCGAAAAGAGTAGGGGAATTTCCCCGGTGTCCTGGCCAAATTTCCCTCATTCACTAAAAATACCACCAACAGCTTAATCTGGTTCAAGGTCAGTTGTCATTCATCTGTATCCCCCTCCCCCGGGTCGTGCCTGAAAATAGGCAGGATTTGTCTAGTGCACTTACCCGGTCAACAAAAACTAAATAAATAAATAAATAAATTTGAAGACTAAGGGACAGAGGCTGGAGTATTCTTGGCAGAGGTCCCACTCCCTAAAGGACACATTGGTGCTGAAAACCCACTATGGTAAGTATCCATGGGCAATCACTCTGAAATTATCAGAGTTCTTGTCAAGTATAGATTGCTGAGGGGGAAAAAACGATTACCTCAACTCTTTCACACTGCAGGCAGGCTGCCTAATCCCCCCATCTAAAGTCCAAAGGTTTTTTTCATCTGAAAGATGCAGTCAGTGTAGTCAGTTTTTCCTAAACTAGGTGTCCTCAGTTTGGGACAGGATTTCCTCAAGCAGCCTGTGATGGGACAGCAGTACCATTCTTTTGATGGGCCCTAAGGATTGGCCATCTTGAGTAGAGTTTTACCCAGTTTCAGATGAGAAGATGCTCCCGGTGGTCACAGGGTTGCATTCTACTTACTGTCTATTGGAGCCATGGCCTTCCAAGCTGCTAATTGGTTGTAGGGGACCTTGGGCCTGATTCATTTAAAAAATTGTCAGGTCCTCTGTTGTGGAGGGAGTCTCACAGAGGTTTTTGAGGATTTTACAGGACCATCTTTACCATGGCAGAAGCTCAGTGAAGTGGGGAATTTGTACATTTTTCCTATGCATCAAGTGAACTTAGGCATAAATGGATGAATGTCAATTTCATGCATCCCTAATTTCTGTGCACACTAACACAATGCAACCACGTACTATAAAATGCATATCATTTGGACAGACCTACAGCTGTATCTAGACCAAAGCCATACTGGGGCTGAGAGATACCATAATTAATGCTGGTTTGGCCACATCTCTGGTTTGATATCACCTACTCGCGCATGTTATGTCTTCTGACTTGAAAATGCACTTGAGCACATTGGGCCATAGAAGCTGCTTTTCCTGACTGCACAACATACCTGGACATATAAGAAGTACATCTAGTCAATGCTGGTCTCCTAGTCCTCCTCTTCTGTGGCACTTGAGCTTTGCTGCACAACCTGACCCCCACATCTGCCCTACCCAAGCCTTCTTGCCTAATTCAAGTTTGAATAACTATACAATATTCAACTCATCAAACCTCCCTTCCTTCATTATTACTTTGAAAGGGTGTTACTGTTATCAATGTACTTTTTATTTAGATCTTGGCTGATACACTTTTTTGTTTGTTTATTCTTTGGTAACCGGGTAAGGCCCACCAAGCATAAGTGCTCATTTTCAGGGTGAACTGGGAGCACTGGGGTGATTAAGTGACTTGCTCAGTCACACAGTATGTAAGGGGAGGTTGTAGGAATCAAACCCAGGTCTACTGGATGTATCAAGCTCATTCACAGCTTATTACTCTAACCTCTAGACTATACTGCCACTTTAAATAATTATTCTGTGTAATTTGTTTTTGTAACAAGCCTCTGACCACCCAAATGCAGAAAGCATTACGTTTTCATGTGTTATGCTATACCTGTTTACTTACTGTATAAAGAAAGCTTCACTTATGTATTGTGCAATATCTGCTCTTCCCTGTAACTGTCATGTTTATTTTCAGTTACTTCCAATTTGCACGGCACCTTTTGCTATCTCATCCATAGAGCAATCTTCTTTGTTTGAGTACACAGTTGTACTGGTGATGTATTTGGCATAACAGCTAGGTGTAATTTACTTTGCCAGTTTATGCAAAGCTTACTATTTTAGAATCTTCTTGTAACTGCTAGTCCCTGTCCTGTGCTAAGAACAGTTTGTCTGTATCAGCTGCCTGTGTTGCAGTAGTGGCATCGACTGGGACACACACGCCTCAGAACTGGGCACATACTGTAGGCATAATTTATATTGGGACTATGGTGGCTGCCACACCTCATTCTCAGCAGGATTTTACTGGGGTATGTGCACCATCTGATCCCAGCCTGAAGACACCACTACTAGCAATACAGGTGTACTGAGCCACCCTGTGCCTCCACAGCTGGTTGCCTGCAACAGTGTGCAACCATGCAAACACAATGTAACTGCTTCCTAGCTAGGAGCATTTCTTCTACTTACCATGTTACAATCAAGCTAGCTTACAGTACTTCAGTTCATCTGAACTTAAATTAACAAGCATTTGTCAATGCCGAATGTTTGCTTGCTGGCACTGGCATTGGTAGCGTAGGCGTTACAGAGCTGTATAATAGGAATGGCAGTGAAGTATTGAACTGAAGCCAACCCCACCACCACCCTGTAGATAGTGACAGGCATTGGGGTGTGCCTTTGGGTCATCAGGCATAACAGCCACACCATTTCACCACACCCTACCTTGCAGACATCGACAAGTGTCACGGTGTGCCTTGGGGTCTTTGGCCCTTACGCGCACCCCATTCCATCAGGAAATATTGTGAGGTGGGTGCAGTATAGGAGAATGGGGTGAACTTTGGGGCCGAAGAGTCCAAGGCACACCTCGATGCCTCTCAGTGGCTGCAGGGTGTGGGGGGGGTGGAATGGTATGAGCATTGCAGGTGACAATCCCAAGTCACAGCCCTCATGCCTGTCATTCTCTACAGGGTGGGGTGTTATGGTCGGAAACCCTAACGCCTCAGGCATTCGTTGGTATTTTCACTCCAAATTTTCAACATGGGTTTTTTGTGACCCCCACCTCATGAACAGTGGCAATATCAGTTTGTTAGCCGAAAGCTGCTTTTGCACAGCGACTATGACATTTGTCACCACAGGTGCAAAAACACATTCTGAACAGGATGTGAAAAATGACAGCTGTACTGTTCATGGGGAGGTGTAAAAAATGGCAATGTTGAAAATCTGCAGTGAAAATATTGAAAAAACTGGTGAAGTCACGAGCATGTGTAGAAACTGTGCAGTGTGCACCCGTAACGTAATTAGTTTGGGAATTGTTTACAGCAGATTGTCAATACAGGCATTTTGGGACCTCCGGTCATGAACAGTGTCACTGTGATTTTCTTTATCTGTCCCGAACAATGATTTCCCACAGTGACCACGCATTTCTGTGCTGAAAGTGTGAAATCGCATTTTGGCCATGTTGTGAAAAATGACAGCTGTACTGTTCATAAGGAAATGTGGAAAAATGCCACTGGTGAAAATCTGGACTGAAAATATTACAAATTCATGAACTTACAAGGATGCATGGAAACTGCGCAATGTTCACTCATCTCGTAACACAGTCATTTTTAGGAATTTTTTCAGCAAATTTTCAAAATAATCATTTTAAGACCTCTGCTCGTGAACAGTGTCACTGTGATTTTCTTAATGTGTCCCATACATTGATTTCGGACACCGACTGTGCCATTGTGTGCTACATGGGCGGAAACATGTTTTGGGCGAGATGTGAAAAATGACAGCTGTACTACTCATAAGGAGGTGTGGTAAAATGGCAACGTTGAAAATCTGGAGTGAAAATATTGAAAATTTGCGAACTTATGAGTGTGCGTAGGATCAACGCAACAAACGCTCATAAAACAGTCATTTTTGGGAATTTTTTCACCAAATTTTTAACATAGCCATTTTAACACATCTGCTCATGAACAGTGTGACTGTGATTTTCTTAATGTGTTCCATACATTGAGTTCACACACTGACTGCGCCATTGTGTGCTACATGTGCGGAAACACATTTTCGGTAAGAAGTGAGAAATGACAGCTATACTGCTCAAAAGGAAGTGTGGCAAAATGGAAATGTTGAAAATCCAGAGTGAAAATATTGAAAATTCGCGAACCTACAAGCGTGCGTAGGAACAGCGCAATGCACGCTCGTAAAACAGTCATTTTTAGGAATTTTTTCACCAAATTTTCAACATAGGCTTTTTGAGAGCCCACCTTATGAACACTGGTACTGTCATTTCATTAATCAGCCCTAAAAGGTGATTTCACGCAGTGACCGTGAAATAACCCTTCAGGCCCGATTAAAGTCATGACAGTGACAGAATTCATGAGGAGGGGTCCCAAAAACCCCATGTTGAAACATTGGTGCCAAAATCCCAAAAAATGCCTGAGATATGCAGCAAAGTTGAAAAAACCCTACTCATTACATTATACAGCTTACCGGCATTTCCTCAGTTCACGGTCGGCTTTGAAGAGTGCAGACGTGTTCCTGGTCCACCAAGAGCATCGCCTGAGCCCAGAGGGCAATGGGGTGAGGTGGGGGTGTGGGGAGCAGCAGGGTGCACAGTGGGTGGGCACGGGTGGGAGAGGGGTGAAGATAGCAGTGAGGGAAGGTTTTTTCTTTCAGGTTTATTTTTTATTTGGACTACGCGGGACATTTGCCACGCTGGGGTGGGCTCTAGCGTGGCAGCTGGAAGGCTGTTGGGGGTAGTGGAGCCGATGGGGATTGCACACCTCAGCCATAGACCTGTTACATGCTGGGGTGGGTTCCCAGCATGGCACCCGATAGTCTGGGGAATAGTAGAGCTGACGGGGATTGGGCACTTCTGTCAGCCATACAGTGTGTGTATGGGGGAGGTAGGAGCGCATGAGCACGCAATGTGCGTGTGCTCGCGTGTGTGTGGGGAGGGGGAGCGCTGCTTACTCAAGCGGTGCTCTCCCTTTCAACTGTACAGTACTGCATTTTGGATCGTTGCACTATGTTTCTTGCACATGCGTGCAAGCAAACATAAAAAGCAGATTGACACCTCGGGGAAAATTTTTGCAAACAGAATATTTAAACACACCTCTGCTTGTGTTTCATATATTTTCTGTTTCTCTGTCCCTTCTTTTTTACTAAGGATATTTGCATGTAAATGGTACTGTTGTCCCTTACACTATCTGTTCTGTCAGTTCAGTTTATTGGCCATGTGAAGTCATAATCCTTTTCTTGTGACACATCAGTCATTTCCTTGGCAGTAGATTGCATTGTCATAAAGAAAGATTTATGACTTCAGTAAGGGAATGGACAAAAAGAGTAGATGAACTCAGACATCAAGGACTAGCAAGTACCTTAGTGATAAAGAACAAGAGAAAGATTAGTATTAAAAGTGTTTAAATTATTTTGTCAAAATACTGTTTCGGAAGGTTTTCTTAAAGGTGCATTTGCTCTTTTATCATTACATTGTATTGTATTTTGTTAAGAACTCTAATACATTTTCTAGATACTGTACCTAATCAAATTGTAGCTTTCCCCATATATAGCACTGTATGGTATACCGTGACGTGGGCGACCTCGATTGAGCGACCCCCAAAAGGGTGACTCAATCGCAATGCATGTCACAGTGGCAACCTGGTAGCTACAGCAACTGGATGGGGTGAGTTGGCGATCCTCATGACAGGAAGTCACTACAGGTATGTGCGTGAGGGGAGTGGGAGTGAGTACACTCAGCAAGGGGTGGGAGGGGATTTGAGGGGTGGTGCTGTGGTAGGCTGCCAAGCTGGCCCAGTGGTGTAGCGGCTCAGCTCATGGCTTTAGTGTGTAGGGTGCTGGGTTTGGGTCCAGGCGCAGGTTTGTTTTTTTTGCGCCTGTCCGAATTTTATTTTTACATTTTGCCCCCGACATGCACCCACTTGGAGTTGAGAATCCTTAAGTAAGGGGTAATATAAAATGCAAGTCCCCAGTGCCATTTTGTTATGCGCCGGGGAGTCAGAGCACCAAAATTGATTTTCGGCACTCTGACTTCACCATAACGGTGATCACCCTTTGTAAGTCACCATTATCACATAGAACCGTACTGTACTGTATATCTTAGTCTAACCAACTCCAGTTACTGCAGCAGCCATCTTAGCCAGCTACCCTCACTAAAATCCTGTTGCATCTGATGCAGTCCAGATGAATGGGATGACTCCTCTCTCAGCAGGCAGAGACAGAGACGACCAAAGATTTTCCTTTGGACCTTCACCGATCCCATGATCCTCCGTCTTTCTGTCTCTGAGCAGAGGAACAGCAATACCCTGCAACCCCAAAATAAGACTTGAGAAGGTCAGCATCTCAATGAATCATACTGCATCTAGGCTCCATCCACAGACTGGTAAGCTGCTTCTCATAGACTGAAGCAGGCAAACACCAAAACAGGATCTCATCTGGGTCTCTACAGCCAAGATTATACCAAACCACATGGCACCTCATCATCAGGCCTGAAATAACCCACCTCTTCTGCTCTGCTATACCGAAGCTTTGCCACAGACCTCAGACCTTAAAGGGGGAGTAAACATTGCAGGAGTCACTCAAATTGTGAAAGCCCATGAAAAGATCAAACACGGTACTGGGCTTAGCTGTAGATGCTAAGAGTCTTGAGATATGAATAGCCAAATAATCTGAAAATCAAAACAAGGCAGCAGCCATTTCAAGTAATCTTAAACTAGAAAGTGATGTCACTGAGGGGCAATCAGTATGTTGTTAATTACAATGTGCCCTTCAGTGACATCCGTTCTATCTCAAAGTCCATGAAATGGTGCTGCCTTCTTCATCTGATGATTACAAACATTTGTATCTCAGGACTCTTGACACCACAAGGGAGCTCAGTACCTCACTTGAAATATCTTTTCATGGGCTTTCACAGTTTGAGAGACCCCTGCAATGGTTACTTCCCCTTTAAGGTAGAAGCCACCCTTTGTGTTTTTTCGGGGGGGGGGCACAGCTCGAGGCCTCAGCCACTGATGGAAGGGCCTTCCAATCTAAGATTTCTACTATTGCTTTACTGAGACCCAGCATTGCCTGTGTGCCAAATTCTCTTGCTTCCATGTCACATTTTTATTTAGTTATTTTAGAAATTCTGTATATGTCCTTTGTATAGTTTTCACAGCACTCTCCCAGATCTTGCCTAAAAATATGATTTAATATGTAGTGCACTTAGCTGGTTAACAGAAACTATATAAAAATCATTTAGACCTTTAGAGATTCTTGTTTTACTGGTTCAGTAGGCAACTAGGTGTGGAGTACTTGTAGGTAGGTTGAACTTAGCACTGTTGGTAGTAAGCTCGAGCCATAGGTGGTTTAAATGCTTATGCAACATTCTGTAGAGTATATGTGACCATTCACATTCTCTGTCCAGATTACGAGGAGTACTATCCTTTAGGGATACAATGAAGGCACAGAACCCTCTTGAGAAGGGTTATGTTCCCTTACCTTAGGGAAGATGCCTGTAAGGAAAGGGGTGACCACCTAAAGAGGAGGAGGGGATGATGGTACTAAAGACACAAGTATCCAAAGGATGCTTTGGTTATGTGCTCTCAAGGAGCACTTGGTGAGGGACAAAACAAGTGTCACTCACTCGCTTCCACACTGAAACCCAGGCAATAGCCTTACACCTCAATTGTTCAGCGGGCAACTAAGTATGAAGAGCTTGTGCAGTGTAGGTTGAAATTAGTAATTTTGGTATTTTGAGTTTAGGGTACCATGAAGGCACAGGAACTCTTATCAGGAGTGTTCCACCCCTAGAGGTGCTTCAGGACAACTTTAATGCCATACAGGCATGGTTCACTAACATCTTCTTGTCATGAATGAGAATACAAAATGTATGTTGTTTAGCACTTATAATAAGATTAACCTCACCCCTGATCTTATCATTTTTACCTCAGCTGGTACCACTCTCAAGCAGGTAAAAATCTTTAAATACATTGGCATGATCCTCGGCAGTACCCTGTCATTTGCTTATCATGTGGAACATCTAGCTAAAGCAGTAAATACAAGAATTGGCTTACTCTATAGGCACAGGAGAAACTTCAATCAATCAATCAATCAGATTTTATTTATAATGCGCTTTTCAGCATATCAAAGCGCAAGTACAAAATGTCTTACATAATAAATAATGACATAAAAACAATAAAAAACAGCAATAAACCTATCCAAAAGCTAGTTCGAATAAATAACTCTTCAGGGACACCTTAAATGATTCCATGGACAGGCACTCTCTAATCTGACAAGGTACAGAATTCCACAGGGTTGGGGCCATGAAAGAAAAAGCTCTGGCCCCAGATGACTGAAGGCGAACCCTGGGAATCTCTAGCAATCCCTCGTCAGCGGAGCGGAGTGGGCAGAGAGGGTGGTAAGGTCGAAGGAGATCTTCCAAGTAGCCCGGTCCCTGACCGTGTAGGGTCTTATAGGTCAGCAACGCGACCTTGAAGGTGATTCTCCACTGCACCGGCAGCCAGTGCAGTTCGCACAGCACAGGAGTGATATGGCAAGTTCTCGGTAGCCCAGTCAACAACCTGGCTGCAGTGTTCTGCACCAGCTGCAGGTGATGGAGATCCACCCCCGGCAACCCTAGATATAGAGCATTACAGTAATCAGGACATGAGGAAACAAAGGCGTGGACCAACACAGGAAGGTCATCACGTGGAACAAGGTGTTTTATCCGTGCAATATTCCTCAGATGGTAAAAGGAAGACTTGACAGCAGTAGATACCTGTGCCTTCAACGTTAACCCGCTGTCAAGAATTACACCCAGATTCCGCACCTGTTCGGAAGGTCTCAACTGGTTACCTCCTAACACAAGGCCAGAGGGGGACCCAGGAGTCAACTTCTCTACACGATGGCCTGGGTCCACAACCAACACCTCAGTCTTATCCGGATTTAATTTCAACCAGTTTGCACTCATTCAGTCCTGAATCTCAGTGAGGCAGTTATTAAAGATCGATAAGGCGTCATTCTGTTCAGGTACAAAGGACATATAGAGCTGAGTGGCATCTGCACAGCAGTGAAAACTCAGCCCATAATGCCTTATAATGTCTCCCAATGGCAGCATATTCACCATGAACAACATGGGGGAAAGCACAGAACCCTGTGGCACCCCACAGGACAGAGCAAAGGAAGCAGAGGAAAAGATTCCTGAGACTACCCTCTGACTTCTGCAGTGAGGAAAGAGTAGAACCATCTAAGGACTGTCCCCAACAGTCTGCAGCACAGCCGCAGGCAATCCAGCAACATCCCATGATCCACGGTGTCAAATGCTGCAGAGAGATCAAGGACCAAGATCAAACGGCTCCTCCAATCTCTCACTATTAGGAGATCATTAAGTACCCGAACCAACACCATCTCGGTAGTATGCCTCTTCCTGAAACCAGACTGGAGAGGATCATAGACCTCATAGGTGGTAAGAAAATCATCGAGCTGCAACGTGACTACTTTCTCAATAACCTTGCCCAAAAAGGGCAGGTTAGAGATCGATCTGTAGTTAGAGAGACAGTCTGGGTCAAGGGAAGGCTTCTTTAACAGGGGTGTCACGATAGCCTCTTTCAAAGACTCTGGAAATACCCCTTGGTCCAAAGAACACCAGACTATCTCGACAAGGACTGGTCCGATCACATCCATGCACCCCACAAGGAGGCACGTAGGACCAGGATCCAAACTACAGCAAGTCGGTCGCAAGCCCTGGACAATCTTCATGATATCCATGATTGCTGGCTGGTCAAAATCTATCCAGACAGACTGAGGGCCTGCAACCCCACATCGATCACTGCCACGCTCATTAGAATGCATACCACAGATCTCCGACCTGATCGGTGACACCTTATCGTCAAAAAACCAAGCAAACTCATCACACTTTATTTGTGAAAAGGCTCTCCGACCCCGCAGACAGGCTGGATTGCACAGTCTGTCCACGGTCCAGAAGAGCTGAGCTGGTCGATTTCTTGAAGCAGCTGTCTCCCAGGACAGGAACTCTGCCTTCTTACGGGAGATTTCTGATTGATAGTCCGCATAATGGGCCATCAATCTAAGTCTGTCACCTTCCAGGCCAGATTTCCACCAACAGCACTCCAATCTTTGCCCCTTTCTTCTCAACTCCCTCACTGTCCCATCAAACCAGGGGGACCGAGGGCGAAGGGAGAGGGGGCGAACATGGACAGGCGCAATGGAATTCAGTGCCCTCAGCACCATATTATTATAGTGCACCACTAAGGCATCTGGTTCCATGCACTCCATAGGCCAATTCGATAGGTCCAGCACCGCCATCAGACCCTCAGGGGTAACTCCCTTCAAAGAGCGGTACTGGACCATCTCCAAAGGGGTATGTCTCACAAGGGGGGTCACGAAATTGAATCTTATGGAGTGATGGTCAGACCACCCAACTGGTTCCACCACCAGTTCCGTGATCTCCATCCCCAGGGTGAACACCAGATTCAGAGAGTGACCCTGAATATGGGTAGCAGCGGTAACAACCTGTGTGAAGCCCAACAAAATCATTAATTGGAGGAAGTTTTGACCAAAATGCGAGAGTTCATCATCGACTCATGCATTGAAGTCCCCCAGGACCAACCACCTGGAGGGCTCCAACACCAGGTAGACAATGAAGTCTGCAGCTTCCTGCAGAAAAACTTTCTCATCACCGGGTGGACGGTAGATGAGTAATATTCTGCTGCCCACACCTGCTCCCGTGATACACTCGAAGGATCTAGGGGCCACCACTGGGACCTTCACAAGACCCAACTTTGATTTAAAACAAATAGCGACCCTCCCACCCCTTTGATCCAACCTTGGATGATGTATTACCAAGTACCCGGCTGGAACAGCTGATTTCAATATGGGACCAGCATTTTCGTCCAGCCAGGTCTCGGTAATGCAAGTCAGGTCAGATGACTCAACAAGATCAGCAGTAATTGCTGTCTTGTTTTTTATAGACCTGGCATTGCATAACACCTCCTGGGTTGGATGAAAGGCCCTGGAGGAGCGGGCCATTTGCCCACTCTCAGTGGAACCCTTGGGTATGGGAACCAGGTATCGCACTCCCCTATCCTGGACCCATTTTGCCCCAGGGCGTCTCCTAGACCCCACGACCCTTATCCACCCACTCCACTCCCCCCCCTCGCAGCAGATCCCCAGGGCATGACAACTCCTATATACCTCGGGTTGCAATGGAGAAATATCGAAGGGGTGCAGGTCCCTCAGCCTAGAGGGGGAATAGCGCCTGACCACGGAGACCCGATCCCAGCACATGCTGCTAAATATTAAAAAACAAATATTAATCAATCGACAAATTTGATTAATGCTATAAGTACTGCAAACTTATTTATCTTAGAAGGCAACCTCACTTCCCATTTCTAACACAAAATAAAACAAATTGTCCATTTCCCTTCAGACAAAACTCCCCAGAAAAAGTCTTAAACAGTCTAAATAAATTTTTGCTCCTAAAGCTCCTAAAATAATTTAAAAAAACAGTCCTTACCCCGATAAAACATATAAACTACCCCTCCCACTATAAGATGACTTTAACCCAAAAAAATTAACAAAAAAATAATACAAACGATCCCCTCTCATGGGAAGGAAAGAACACACAAAGAAAATTCTCCCTCTCCCACAGCCCTCTCACAGCCCAGGAGGGGAAAATAACAAACAAATAATAGAACAATCCCCTCTCACAGGATAAACAAAAATCAAAAAATAAAATAAAATATGGGCACCCTGGTTCTTTCACAACCAGGAAACCAGAACAAATAAAATCAGGGAAAAAAGTCATCAAATGGTAGGAGGAGCCAAGATAATCCAACATAATCCATCGTAGGTAAAACCTAATATTTAGTCAATGACCTAAAATGGCAATAATTCTGTCAACTTCAAGTAGGTACTTTTCCAGTATGCAGGATCCACAGTCACAATAAGTCTCCAAAGTGAGCCAAAAAGTCTTTGGGGAAAGCCAAAAACAGGTGCAAACTAAGCCAGTGGAGAGTGGGGGCTCTGCTCCCCACACCCCCCGATCCGCCTTATCAGGTCCAATTATGCCCCCCAGAAATAAAAAAAAAAAAACTCCTAGTCCAATGCTTTATCATAAGCACTATAGACTATAGTGCTGTGGTCTATGTGTCAGCAAATAAGAATGTATTGCCCTAGGTCAGGGGTCTGCTGAACGGGGCCTTCCACTTTACACTTGACCTTAGAGTTGATACCCATATCTGTATCATGTATAACAAATTGAACTGGCTAAACCTCAACTTGAGGGTGCTCTACCACACCTTGGTCTAGGCAATAAAGCTTTAATAGGCTTGCTCTCTCCTAGCTTGCAGTCCATGTTCAAGTACATAGAAATTAAATATGCTACCAGAGGTATGGCATGTACTGTCTGCTGCTTCCTCACTGAAACAAAAATCTGTCTTTTCAATTTGCCAAACACTGGAATGAATTCACTGAAACTATAAAAAGGTGTGATTCCATTCAATCATTTAAATTATAGATGCCTTCACTTGCTACCTCTGGAATTTGTAAATGCTTTCAATTTACATTTTTGTAACCTGACACTGTTTCTTACTGTATGTGTACTTCCCTTTAGCATAATAACCTGTAACCCATAATAACTAAACTATATGATTTTGTTATTTATGATCAGTGCATTTATATAATGTATGTATCTGACACTGAACCCATTGAAAATAGGTACCTGCCTAAAGGGTTTATATGAAATAAAACTATTTAAGTTCCCTTAGGCTAAAGGTGCCTTAGGAAAGATACCCAAAAGGTCAGAGTCAAAGGCATTGGTTAAGACCATCAGAAAACACAACTTCCCATAAGGGAAGAGTGGTCAGTGGCGACAGATAAATGGGCAGATAAAATTAGAATATGTATAATTAGGATTATATATATATAGATAGATATATAGACAATGGCACCATTCAGATGCAACTCACAGCATCATTTATATTACCATTACTATGACCATTAGCATGGAGGAAAGAAAAAAACACTCCTTGTAGAAAAAATAAATTAGGAATCAAAAGCCTCAGGTCACCATTTCTATAAGCTTAATATCTATATTTATTATATCTGTAAAATGATGCAGAGCCATTGACACATCGCTTTATACTAGAAATGATTACAGATGTCCTCTTCTTCTGTTTGTATGTCACTGAGGCACAGGCCAGGAAGCACAGGAAAACTAGAAGCAGTTTCAAAATTTGCAAATAGTGGTTTATTTTTCTCAAAAATAGCAAAATAAAAAATAAAAATTCTTCAGTATAACTATTTATAAAGGCAGTACAAACATAGAAAACTAAGTCCTTCTTCTGAGGGTATCTCTTAATTCCAAGTTTCAGTCTTTCAGTCTCTCACTCTCCTTGTCTCTCTAGCAAAAGCATTACTGCTCTTTTTATAAGTCTTTGTCTGGGAACTCGTTAAGACAGCCTGTTCTCACAGAATGTTCTTGTAAGTTTCATTCCTTACAGGTGTAACAAAACAATACATAGTGCCCCAGTACTTGACCTCTTGTTCACAGCTCTGCAAAGGGCTTAAACACTGAATCTCATGTTAACCCCTTGAGTTCCAAATAGCTTTTTGCAATCATTTCATCAGTATAGCTATATACAGTTTTAAACAAAGGGATCCCAGAATCAGTGACATTTCCACATAAAGATTTACATATATTTTTATACCCACAGATATGCAAGGGGGAAGAAGAGACAGAAATAGCAAGTGAAGGCAGAGAAATAGCGAGAGGTGGAGAATTGCAAAATTGTCAGAGTGATCAGTTCCTAGGTCTCACAAGCAAATTTGGTTGCGCAACCAGACAGAGAAGGAGAGGATAGAACAGACCCTTGTGTTTAAACTCTTTCTGCATAACAAATGAGGCAGGGCCTTATTCAACCCTGTCACATCCCCCCCCCTTAAGAGGGAACCTGTTTTACAAAAACAGGTTTCCAAAATGTTCTAGTAAATTCCCATCTAACATTAGCTTATAACCTTTACAGTTCAGTGCATATACAGCATAGCAGAGAAGTTTCCACTCACATCTTTTCAACCTTCGGAATTCTCAATTCCTGATCCATATCTTGACAGAAAATCAGCATTGACATTCTCTTTCTCAGATTTGTGCATCACTTTAAAATTTAAATGGCTGTAGTGCCAGGTACCACCGTGTGATTCTAGAATTGCTGTCCTTCATTTGGTTAAGCCAACAGAAAGGATTGTGATCTGTTATCAATACAAAGTCAGCTCCTAGCAAATAAAACTTAAGGGACTCGATTGCCCACTTTGCTACAAGGCATTCCTTTTCAATGACTGAGTACCTTTTCTCTTTGTCATGCAATTTCTTACTGATATATTTATATAGAATAGAATGTTCTGGCCCATCTATATTTTGACTTAGGACTGCACCTAGGCCTACCTCTGATGCATCAGTCTGTAACAGAAATTATTTCTCAAAGTCTGGGCTTCTTACAACAGGGGCGGAACATAATGCAGCCTTAATGGCCTGAAAAGCTTCATCACACTTTGGGATCCATTTCACATTATTCGGGAACTGTTTCTTTGTGAGTTAAGTGAGAGGAGTAGCTAACTTGACAAAGCTGGGAACAAATCTCTGATAATAACCAGCCAGCCCTAAAAATGACTTGACATGTTTCTTGGTTTTGGAGACAGGGCTGTTAGCTACAGCTTCTATCTTGGAGACTTCTGGCTTGACTTCTCCATTTCCCAAAACATAGCCCAAATATCTGGTTTCCTGCATGCCCAATGCACACTTGGTAGAATTAATTGTCAGACCTGCCTATTTGATCGATTGGATAACTGCTCATAGGTGTTCCAGGTGGCTTTTCTAGTCTGGACTATACACCACGACATCATCCAGGCATGCAGCACAATAACCAGTGTGAGGGGATAAAATTACATTCATGTACCACTGGAATGTAGTGGGTGCACCGTATAAACCAAACAGCATGGTAGTGAACTGATAGAATCCAATAGGAGTGGCAAATGCATTTTTGTCTATATAGTCTTTAGCTAGGAGGATTCGCCAGTAACCCTTGGTGATATCGAGGGTACTGATATACTTGGCACTTCCCAGTCTGTCCACAAAATCATCTATTTTGGGTATAGGATAAATGTCAACTTCTGACACTTGATTAAGTTTCCTAAAATCAAGGCAGATTCTTGTACCCCCTTCTTTTGTTTACAATCACCATTGGTGATGACCAAGCACTTCTCAACTCTTCTATGATACCGAATTCTTTAATTTTTTTGTATTTCCTTAACCACATCAGCTCTTAACCGCTCTGGCAATCTGTAGGTCTTTTATCTAATAGGGCAAGCATTCCTTGTCACTATTACATGCTTGACCCCTTTTGCTTGACCTGGTACTGTGGTAAAAGTACTGTTAAATGACTTTAGCAAGTTACAAATTTCTGTGATTTGTTCAGAGGTTAAGAAAACATTCACCTTTACAGCATCAGCAGTTACAGTTTGTTCTAGTTTGTCATGAGCGATATCAATAGCTTCTTTATCAATTTCTGGTAAAACCAGCAAAACAGCTTTTAGTGTTTTTTTCAACCCATTTCTTGAGGAGGTTAGCATGGCATATCTTAGTAGGATTTTTCCTATCATGGGTCTCAATCTCATAGTTAACTGTACCAGAATGTCTGAGAACCTTATAAGGCCCTTGCCACTTCATTAACAGTTTATTTTCTGTAGTGGGTAACAGTAGAAATACCTTTTCACCTGGCTCAAAAACTTTTTCTTTTACCCCATGGTCATAATACACGTTCTGCTGGTTTTGGGCCTCTTCTCGATTACTATGGGCAATTTCAACATATTTTGCCAGCTTCTTTCTCAGAGCACACATATAAGATGTAATAGATTATTTCTGATAGGGGTCCTCTTCCCATGTTTCATTTATTACCTCTAGTGGCCCTCTAGGTTGTCTAGCATACAGCATTTCAAATGATGAAAAACCTGTTGATGCCTGTGGAACTTCTCTGTAAGCAAAAAGTAGGTAAGGTAAGTACTGGTTCCAGTTTTTCCCTTCACCATTTAGAAACCTTTTTATCATGCGTTTTAAGGTTTGATTAAAATGCTCAACAAGACCATCTGTCTGAGGGTGATAAGGGGTGGTTCTTATGGCAGTAATACCTAGTAGTTGGTACAGCTGCTTCAGTAATGCAGCACCAAAATTACTACCCTGATCAGTAATAATCTCTTTAGATATGCCCATCCTGCTGAAAAATTTGTCAATCTCTGCTGCCACTTTTGGGGCTGTGACAGTATGCATTGGAACTGCCTCTGGGTATCGAGCAGCATAGTCACATACTACTAAAATTAACTGATTACCCTTTTTACCTTTGTCTTAGGGGCCAACCACATTCATTGCAATTCTCTCAAAAGGCACAGCTATCAAGCATAGGGGCACCTTGTCTTTTTTAGTCACTGGGGCTACTTTCTGACACTCAGCACAAGAACTGCAATAGGCAGCAACATCTTCACGAATTCCAGACCAGTAAAATCTGTACAGCAATCTGGCAAGGGTGCGATCCTTCCCCCAGTGACCAGCCATAGGACTATCATGTGCTATCTGTAGCAACTCAGATCTATACTTTTGTGCTATAACCAATTGTTCTATCTGGTCCTGCATCTAGGGTTTAACCCAAACTCTGGACAGTAGCCCATTACATTTTTAAACATACTGTAGGTTCACCCTGTTTTGGTTTCACCTCCAGCCACTTAAAATAACCCTGGAGAGAAACATTGTTAGCTTGTTCCGAAAGAAAATTACAACCAGTGATCAGTTTAGTTTCAGCATTTTCATATTTTAATCCCTTATGTCCATCAGTCTTTTGTTGCCACTGTTTCTTCAGGTGTTTTCTTTCTTTCCTGGATTTCTGATCTTGGAGCTGTGCTCAAACAAGTCCAAATCAAAATCGGCAAAAGGAAAAAAATCTCCACCATCTGAGCAAGGCTGTAGGCAAGCATACTCACTGTACACATTTGTGTACAGTTTTGTTGAGTGCCTGTCACAAACCATATGCCTTCCTGTTAACAGTTTCATTCTAATGTATAGTATTTGGGTTAGTGTAGGCCACTGAGGAGTGCCTCTGTTTAAACTTCTGTTGTTTAGGAGACAGATACATGTATAACCTCTTTATAGATTAGAGGAATCATCTGAAAACAATCTGACTTGTTTGGACGGGGGTACCATTTGGAGAAGATATGTACATTGTTTTAATAGGTGGGTGTAACTGTTGGACATTGTGTGTACAAAATGGAAACTTCTGGCCACACCCCTGCATCTGAGATTTTCTCTGCCTGAGCTCTTGTCACCACAGCTGCTGAAACATCAGGATTTAATCCCTCTTTGCTTAACTCAGTAAATCTTGGAAAGTCATTTCCAACAATCACAGGTACAAGCAAATTAGGTACTACCCCCACTTTCATTTTGTGTGACACTCGATTAATAGTTGAAGTTTGAAGTTTATTGTTCTAGGAATTAATACCTTTGAGCCAAGGCTCTTTTACAAAGGTTCCACGTCATTAAGTACAAAAACACAGTAGACAGTGTTACAAACAATCAGTAAGTCATTTCACAAGGCCACAACTTAAACAGTAACATTTATGTACAGAAAAGAAAAAGGAACTCAGAGGCAGTGTCAAGGGCAAGGAATAAGGATTGGAGAGCTTGAGAGGGAAGAGTGGGAGAAATAAGAAGTTTAGGAGCAGACAGAACCAGGTTAGTGGTACTCAGGTTGTCTTTGTCAAAGGAGACCATGGTGGTTGAGTGAAACAAATGTAAGTGCACTCAGTGGGATGAGACTTTAGTCAAAGCAGTCACAGGAGCTGGAGCTGTGAGGTGAGTGTAAAGTATGGTTGAAAGCTCCCAATGTCGTGGAGGATAGGGAGGGCAGGTTAAGGGCATTGTACCAGGTAGGGGCACAGTATGTAAAAGATCTTTGTCCCTGAGCAGTCCGGCATCTAGGGACAAGTAAAGGTTGGTGGTCAGATCTTCTGGTGGTACGAGTGCCATTGTTCAGGCAGAGCAGGTCCCGGATACATGGAGGAGTGAGTCCCAAGATTGATTTTTTTGCCATCACGCAGGTGAGATACATGAGGCGATTGGAAAGATGCAACCAACCGGTTTCCGTGTAGAGGTCACAAGTGTGGGTCCATCTCTGTGCTCCAGTGAGGAGTCGACAGGTTTTGTTTAGTGTTGTTGAGATGCGCTTTAGTGCAGTGGTAGTAGCTGAGCCATAGACAATTTGACCATAGTCTATGATTGAGATGATGGAGCTTTGAACAACAATCCTCAAGGCAGCTTGGTTGAAAAATTGACGGTTCCGGTACAAAATTCCAATGCGTTGGTGCACTGTTTTTGCAGTGTTATCGATACGGGCCGCAAAAGTAAGACATTCGTCAAACGTGATACCAAGGTATTTGAAGGTGTTCACTTGTTCTAGTGTATTTCCAAGAGAAGTTTTTATGACGAGTGGAGTATGCCTATTTCTATTTTGATGACTGGTGAAAAGCATGACTTTTGTTTTTTTTTTGATTTAGGACCAGTTTGTGCTCAAGGAACCACTTTTCAACACATGAGAAAGCAAGCTGCAAGCTCGTCGTAGTGGATTGGATCCTTATGGGAAGAGAGAATTACAGCGTCATCAGCATAGAGTATTAATTTTTCAGGGCAGGATTTGGGAAGCAAGTTTAGAAATAGGCTGAAGAGGAGAGGACCAAAAATTGAGCCCTGGGGGACACCAGAGAGGACCGGTTTGGAGTCAGAGAGAACCTCAGAGATTTTTACTGTTTGAGAACGTTGTGCCAGGTAACTTTTTACCCAGGATCCAGGTCCCTCGGCTAGCCCAATGTTGAGCAGAAGAGATATTAGAAGGCTATGGTGAACAGTGTCAAAGGCCTTTGTGAGGTCTATGAAAACAGCACCGGTTAAATAATCCTTATCCAAGGCTTTGTGAGTTTCACTAGAGAAATCAAGTAGGGTCGTCGACGTACCGTGTCCTTTACTAAATCCGTGTTGCTGAATGCAGATTAGATCGTACTTTTGCAGGTAGTCTGATAGTTGATCCGCCACGATCTGTTCAAGGGCTTTGGAGAAGGGTGGAAGTATAGATATGGGCCGATAGTTCCCTGGTGTGGATTTGTTGCCCCCTTTATGCACTGGTGTGACTATAGCGGCCTTCCATGTGTTGGGGAATTGACTTTGGCACAGGGAGAGGTTGAGAATTTTGGTGAGGGGGTGGATCACTTCTTCCAAGGTGACAGACAGAAGTTTTAGATCAATGGTGTCACTGCTATTTCTAGATTTAGAGCAGGCCTTTTTTATGTATCTGTAGGCTTCATATGTCTTAACTATTTTAAAGTGAAATAGTGGTTTGTCTGGCAAGTTGGTTTGGGATACGAGTTTTGGAACTGACAAGTCCTGGAAGAAGTCTGGTGAGAGGACGCCACTGAGGTCAGTGAAGGTTTTATTTAGGGCATTGGCCATAGTCTTAGGGTCACGGGTAGTGGAGCCATCAATGTTCATTGCCGTGGGAGAGGATTTAGACTGTTTGCCCGTAATATTACCTATATTGTCCCAGAAGGATCTCCCGTCACCCCAGATGGTTTCTAGAGCATTCTTGAAATAGGAGCTCTTCATTTGCCTGATTTGTGAAGTGCATAGGTTGCGCACCTGTTTATAGTTAAGTGAGTCTGTTATGGAGCCTGTGGCCCTGGCTATAGCCCAAAGATGGTCACGTGCTTTAAGCTGAGTCAGTAGTTTGGCTGTTAGCCAGGGATTAGAGAGGGCTTTGATTTTACATTTTTTGAAAGGTGCGTAGGTGTCGCAGTGTTGAAAGTTTTAATGAAGAAGTCTAGGGCAGCATCCACATCCAGTGTATTGTAAATAGGGGACCAGTCTTGTTGTAGGAGGCAGGTCTTTAGCTTAGCAAGGTTTCCGTGTGGTAGCATTCGACTTAGAATGGTTTAAGGAGGTGGTTTGTGGAATTTATTTGTCCAGATACAGATCACAGGGGAGTGGTCACTGAGGGAGTTGGAGAGAACGGTGGTGTTTTTTATCCAGTCCGGGCGATTAGTAAGAATCCAGTCAATGAGAGTGATGATTCCAGTCTTGTAGTTTTTTTCTAGTAGGGGAGTTGACCATCTGTGTTAGGTTGGTTGCTAGGATAGTATCCCTGCTGGGTCCGATATCTGATGCAAGCCAATTTATATTGAAATCACCGAGAAGGAGGAGCTCAGAGTCAGGAGGTTGTAATCTTGCAAATTCAAGGATAGACTGGAGCCCGGCTCGTGGGTCTTTAGGGGGGAATATACTGCAGCCATGGTAAGCACTTTGTTATGGGCACCAAGGAGAAGCTCGACAGGGGGAAGTTGTACTAGGGTGTTTTCTGGGGAGAAACTAGCAAGGTGGCATGAGAGGTAGTCCTTTATATAGATAACACATCCGCCTCCCTTTCTTTTTACCCGGTCAAGTCTGAAGAGGTTGTAGCCTTGGAGAGAGATTGTGTGATCTGGAGTGCTAGGTGTTAGCCAGGTCTCAACAATTACAAGTATGTCAGGATTATGTTGTCCAATAAAGGCTTGAAGAGATGCCAGCTTAGGAAGGAGGCTGCAGATATTTAGGGTAACAATGGATAGCCCGTTTTCAGTTTTTGCAGGCTTTATCTTAATGTTTGAGCCAGTGCTAGGGTTTGGGTGGATCCCACCAGACATGAGAAGTAGAAGAAGCAGCAGTTTGAGGGATATCTCCCGTAGCTCATACCATGTAACGTCTTTCCTCTGCATGCTGCAGGTTTGGATACAGTGCAGTCGCCTAGGGTCCCAACAAAGGAGGGTTGCTAACGACAGGTGCTCAAATATGATTTTTCCAGCCAGGGCAGTCGTTTGCACCCATTCCTTAATAATGGGTGCCTCAGATAGAAATAAAGGTATTTGCCATGGTTCCATAATGAAGGTAGGATGTCAAGATGCTTACAGTGGGGGTTAAGTGGAGTAGGAGGAGAGAGGAAGTTGACACAGTGGATAACAAATGGAGAGAGATAGAAAAGACAGGAGGAGGTTTACATAGGCAAACCCAAGGCTCACACATGAGCAGGGACAGATCAATTTCGGTGGTGTGCCTCCAGGGAGAGGATTTGCCCCATTGCCAAATGATGTAAAATAATCAAATCCACAGGAAAATGACCAGTAAACTGTTTGATCTACGGTAACAAGACAAAGGATGTGTTAAATTCCTGGAACACTGGCCTGGGGCATATGCAAGAAGTTAAAACCTTTTGTCAGTGTCTTCCCTTTGTTTAAATAGTTGTGAATGGTTCTCAAAAACATGCAGTTCCCTTTAGCAACAAGGTAGACGGAAATGTGGATTCAGTTTGCACTTCCCAGGTCAGAGCTTGTATAATTTCTTAGCTGTACTTACTTTGATTGTGATGACTTCCAAAAAAGTTGATTTATAATGAGAATCTCAATATCTGCTGGTGATGTTTTCCAGTTTCTTAGTCCAGGAAACTTTCATAGATCATATATCCAAGAATGGTCTAGTTCCTCCAAGCCAAAACACATGAAGATCCACAAAACTAAACTATTAACAGAGACAAACACAAACACCCAGCCACACAGCCCAAGTAGGCGGAGGATAGTCAGAGTCACTTGGCTGGTGGGATAGTATCAAGTGTCCCTGTGGATGCAGATGACACCAGTACCAGGTCCTTTTGGACAGTGTTTTCCCAGCACTTCAATATTTATTTATTTTTTTATTTAAACTTTTGTTTACCGGGTAAGCAATACGAGCCAAGACCCTTTTTCAAATGTGATCATCCGGTACCATAATAAATACAGTCAAGTTGTTATAAACAAACAAGAATACATAAATACAAACAATAAATGTAACAATAGACAATTACATTAAAAACAATCACAATATGCACTAGAATCTGTCTGTTTCCTGACTCTGTAAGTCCCTTCACAGTTTTATATCCCACCTTCACATCTGTTAAGTACTTGCCCAAATTTGTTAAGGACAAATCTGCTCCAGTGTCACTCTTCTTAATACAGCAATTTCTTGTAATATGACCTGGCTTATTACAGTTATGGCAAATAAAGTCTTTGTGTACAGATTTGTTACCCCCACCAGAGTTCTTATCAGACTTGGAGTTTAAATGAGAAAAAGAGTGTCTTACCACTGCTGTTATCTCACTGCTGTGTCGTCTGTCTGGTCATTTGGTATTCTTCAGTCAAAGAAACAGCCTTTTCCCCACTTTTTGGTCGGTGTTCTTTTACCCAAAGCTGTACATCTATACAAAGGATGTTGATGAACTGCTCCATTACAAATGTTTTGATGATCTGTGGGAGTGTTTTGCCCTCTGGTTGGAGACATTTCATAAGGAGTTCTTTAAGCTGGGTAAAGGCTTCTCAAGGATTGTCGACTGAGTTGTACTTCAGAGACCAAAATCTCTGCCTGTAGGTCTTTCCTGAGATGTCATATCTTTTAAGGACCTCTCTTTCCACCAGGTCAGTTTTCTGACTGGCCAGAGGCCATATTGCTGCAGGGAAGTTGGGCTTTACCTTTCAGGTAAGGTACCAGTCTGATTGCCCATTGCTGCTTTGGCCACTGGCAGGCTGCGGCAACTCTTTCAAAAGTTGTCAAGTATGCTTCAGTATCATCCGAGGGACACAACTTTGTAAGTTTAAGGTCTTTTAAGTTGTTGATGTTTTGTTGCTCTGCTGGACCTGTGCCAAAACCTCCAGCTTTGATAGCTTGCAAGGCATCCAGCCATCGCTGCTTCAGTTGCTACATCTCTTCTTTTCTCTGCTGCTCCTGTTGCTGCATCGCTTCTTTTTTCCACTGCTCCTCTTCTGTTTTCTGCTGCTCCTGTTGCTGCATCTCTTTTTTTCTCTGCTGCTCCTGTCACTGCATCTCTTCTTTTCTCTGTTTCTCTGTCTCTTGTTGTTGTATAGCCCATTTGAAGAAGGCAGACAGGCTTTCAGGTTCAGTCACTGCTGCTCTTTTTTTCCCCATGACTGGTACTGGCTATACAGTCTCAGTTTGGACTTTTGTTTCTGCTTCTAGTTTGGCTGCCATTCTTCTGGAAATCACTCCCGGACTTGCTGCTGCAGAAACATAGAAACATAGAATTTGACTGCAGATAAGGACCGCTTGGCCCACCCAGTCTGCCCATTTCCCTACCTAATGGATAAGCTGCAGATCCTAGTTAACCAGCAGCCTACTTCTTTCTACCCCAACCCCCTAGAATTGCCTTATGACTGTCCCATGCATTCTTGAATTCAACAACTGTTTTTGACTCCACAACCTCCTCCAGAAGGCCGTTCCATGCATCCACAACCCTCTCTGTGAAAAAATACTTCCTTACATTACCTCTGAGCCCCCATCTTCAAATTGTGCCCCCTTGTTCTTGCACACCTCTTTTTTTGAAAGATGCTACCCTCTTGGACTTTGTTGATTCCCTTGAGGTACTTGAAAGTTTCTATCATGTCCCCCCTCTCCCTCCTTTCCTCGAGGCTATACATATTAAGCTCCTTTAGTCTCTCTTCATATGTCTTCTGGTGCAGACCCTGCACCATTTTAGTTACCCTCCTCTGGACAGCTTCCATCTTGTCTATGTCCTTGCGGAGATTAGGTCTCCAGAACTGCACACAGTACTCCAGATGGGGTCTCACCAACTTTCTGTACAGGGGGATAACAACTTCTTGTTTCTACTGGTGATGCCTCTCCCTATGCATCCCAGTATCCCCACAACCCTTCTTACTGCCCTCTCACATTGCTTGTCCACCTTTAAGTCATCTGATATGACTACCCCCAGGTCCCTTTCCATTTTTGTTGTTGTTAATATCTCACCCCCATTGTGTACTCTTCCCCTGGGTTTTTGTTTCCCAGTTGCATTACCTTGCACTTCTTAGTATTGAATCTAAGCTGCCATACATTTGACCATTCCTCTAACCTTGCCAAGTCCCTTCTCATCCTTTCCACCCGCCTTGTGCATCAACTCTGTTGCAGATCTTTGTGTCATCTGCAAAGAGACATACTTTTCCTTCCAGTCCCTCTGCAATGTCATTTATAAAGACTGAAGAGGACCGTCCTAATACTGAACTCTGCGGTACCACTAGTACCCCCTTCTTCAGAGGGACTCCATTTACTATTACCCTCTGTGTCCTAGTCTCCAGCCAATTCTTTACCCAGGCTATCATCTTGGGACCCACTCCCAGGCTGGCTAACTTGTATATTAATCTTTTGTGTGGGACTGAGTCAAATGCCTTGCTAAAGTCTAGGTAGGCCATGTCCACAGCCCCTCCCTGATCTACTACTTTGGTCACCCAGTCAAAGAAATCTATTAGATTCATCTGGCATGATCTTCCCGCTGTGAATCCATGCTGCCTTGGGTCCTGCACCCCTCTGGCCTCTAGGTACTTGACAATTTTTTCCTTCAGAAGTGATTCCATCATTTTCCCTATCACTGAAGTTAAACTAACAGGTCTGTAGTTTCCTGCTTCTGCCCTGCTCCCACTTTTGTGAAGGGGAATCACATCGGCCCTCCTCCAGTCCTCAGGTACCACCCCATCCTCCCATGATTTGTTAAAGAGGGTAGTCAGTGGTGTCACTAGTTCTACCCTTAGTTCTTTTAGAATTCTGGAATGAATCCCATCAGGCCCCATTGCTTTGTCCACCTTCAGTTTTAAGAGTTCTTTCAGAATCCTTTCTTCTGTAAATGGGCTGGCATCAACTTTTGTGTCCAGAGTGTTTCTATTGTTTGTTTTAGGTACCTCCCCCTCTTCATTTGTAAATACTGAGCAAAAATGTTTGTTTAGTATCTCTGCCTTTTCACCGTCACCCTCTGCCCACCCCTTCCCCTTTATTAAGCCTCACTATCCCTCCCTTAGTCTTCCTTCGCTCCCTGATGTACCTAAAAAGGTTTTTATCCCCCTTCTTAACTGAGTTGGCTATCTTTTCCTCAGTTCGGGCCTTTGCTGTTCTGACTGCCTTCCCAGCTTCCTTTTGCTTTAACTGATACAATTCTCTGTCCTGCTCCTTCTGTGATTCCTTGTACTTTCTGAATGCTTTCTTTTTCTCTTGAACCTTCACTGCCACCTACTTTGAGAACCATAGTGGTTTCTTACATCATTTTGTTTTGTTTATTTGCTTCACACAAAGGCTTGTTACCTCTGTGATGGCAGTTTTTATTATTCCCCATTGTTCTTCCACCCCTCCTTCCTGCCCATTTGCTAGTGCATTCCTTAGGCACTCACCCATTTTGGAAAAGTCAGCCCTCCTGAAGTCCAGTACTTTTGCCTTTGTATGGCTTGACTCTATTGCTGTATTTATTGTGAACCATACTGTTCGATGGTCATTAGTTCCCAGATGGTTACCCACTTCTACATCTGTGATCCTCTCTCCATCTCCATTTGAGAGAATCAGGTCTAAGATTGCTCCCTCTCGAGTGGGTTCCAGTACTAGTTGTCTAAGGCATGCCCCCTGTAGGGCATCTAGAATAACCCCACTCTTAGAAGTGGCTGATGCAACTGCACTCCAGTTAACATCTGGCATATTCAGATCACCCATCAGCAATATCTCCCCTTTATCTGCCATTCTAAGTATACTTTCTATCATTTTCTTGTCCATTTCCTCCCCCCGAGAGGGGGAGTCTGTATACAACCCCTGTGCGGATTGTGGTGCCGTTGCCTGCCTCCAAATTGACCCACAGTGCTTCTTCTCCTCCATGTTTACCCTTTTGTTCTGTTGCTTTGATTCCTTCCCTTATGCAGAGAGCTACTTCTCCTCCTCTTTTACCTTCCCTCTCCCTCCTGTAGATAGTGTACCCTGGTATGTTTACGTCCCAGTCATGGTTCTGTGTGTACCATGTTTATGTGACTGCCACAATATCCAGATGTTCCTCCTCTATCAAGACCACTAATTCAGGAAGCTTGTTACCCAGACTACAGGCATTGGTACTCATTGCTCTCCATTTTTTGATGGCTTTACCTTCTGTAGCAGCATCCCCCACTGACCTTTCTACCTTGGTCTTTTTCTTATTTAGTACCCTGTTTTGTAGGGGGAGGCTAGGATTTTCCTGCTGCTTATCAGTGCCTCCCCCCTTGACTAGTTTAAAAGCTTGCCAATGAAGCATTTAAACCGGTTGCCCAAAAGACTTGTTCCCTTCCTGGACAGATGCAGACCATCCTGCCAGTATAGGCTGGTGTCCCTCCAGGTGGAACCCCAGTCCAGAATGAAGACAAACCCCTGTGCTTCACACCATTTTTCCAACCATTCATTAAACTGTATGGTGCAAAGTACCCTTGCCTCACCCAATACCCTGCTAATCAAACAGAGAAAAATCCAAACATCCAAGTCAGACAAAGGTAAACCTCACCAGCCCTAAAACAGCCTGGTGACTTGTGCTTTGAAAGCAGTCAGCCCCAGAACACATCAGCTGTGCACAAGGACAGACACAGTAAACAGTATTCAGTCCCTGTGGGTTTAAACTCTTCCTGCACTGAAAATCTTAACAATTGTAACAAAAGTAAAGCAAGGTCCACCTCCCTCTGTTGATTGAAGGACTGCCTTTTCTGATAATTCTAAGTTCCTTATTTCACACTTCAGTTAGAAGTATCATCCACCTGAAGAATATTAACTTTCCTAAGGAATCTGCTTCAAACCAAAGACAATCCATACCCTTCTTCTATGCTTTCCTGGTACCAGGTCTAGTACCCACGCACGAAACTCCTGGCTTAGAGTATGCATGGCGTAAATCCCACTTAGGCTGACATCATCTGTTGTTGAGGCACAGGTCAGGAAGCATAGGAAAACCAGGAGCAGTTTCAAAATTGACAAATAGCATTTTATTTTTTCTCAATCACAGCAAAATAAAAAATAAAAATTCTTCAGTATAACTATTTACAAAGGCAGTACAAACAGAGAAAACTAAGTCCTTCTTCTGAGGGTATCACTTAATTCCAAGTTTCAGTTTCTCAGTCTCTCACTCTCCTTGTCTCTCTAGCAAAAGCATTGCTGCTGTTTTTATAAGTCTTTGTCTGGGAACTCGTTAGGAGATCCTGCTTCTCACTGAATGTTCTTGTATGTTTAAAGAATGTTCTTGTAAGTTTCATTCCTTGCAGGTGCAACAAAACAGTACATGGTGTCTCAGAACTGACCTCTTGTTCACAGCTTTGCAAAGGGCTTAGAAACTTCATCTCAGTCTAACCCCTTGAGTTCCAAATAGCTTTTTGCAATCATTTCAACAGTATAACTATATACAGTTTTAATCCTTAGGCTGCCGCCGACAAGATATCTTGTCCTAAAAACCTATGCATTCTAAATCTTCCGGCAGCCTAAGGGTTAAACAAAGGGATCCCAGTATCAGTGACATTTCCACATAAAGATTCACATATATTTTTATACCCTCAGATATGCAAGGGGGAAGAAAAGGCAGAAATAGCAAGTGAAGGCAAGATCTAGTGAGAGATGGAGAATTGCAAAACCGTCAGAGTGATCATTTCCTAGGTCTCACAAGGAAGTTTGGTTGCGCAACCAGACAGAGAAGAGACAGAAAAGGAGAGAATACAACAGACCTTTGTGTTTAAACTCTTTCTGCATAACAAATGGGACAGAGCCTTATTCAACCCTGTCACACTGTATAGACTTCCACCTTCCCAAAGTTGTTCAGGGCTTGGCCCTGCAATGAAAGGACTTCCTGCACATGTGGATTCTACACGAGAGGTGTATTTAGGCTTAACCTGAAAGCTGAAGGAATATTGAAGTTTCAGACTGAACCAGAAAGAGATGACTTAAATAGAATAGCTACCATGTTTGCCCAGTTTCTCACCTCTAAAGTAGGAGGCCTATGGGATAAAACTTTAGGGAACAGCCTTGAGATACAAGGCCAGTAAGTCATAATACACCAGTGAGGTGAGAAAGTATATGAAGCCCTTCAGGGTCCTAAGCATTAGGGAAAGAGCCCAACAGAACTCGGGCAAATGGCTGGTGGTCATTAGGGCAAGAGCCTGAATGTCTGAAAGTATGGTTGTAGAGGGCATAGCTCTGTATAAATTACAATGGTATGAGTTTTGAGCCCTGAGGAGAGTTAGATGAGTGCCTGGGCAAGCTGGTGGGCAGTGCTACTATGGGAGTGGAAGCTGCAGGGTAAACACCCTACCAAGCCAGGATGAATATACAGATATATTGAAATAGACAACATAATGTTAAGTAACTACAGGTAGTGGGGTAACAACTAAACGGTAAGAAACAGTACACAGTAGGAAAAGGTAGCTACTGGTAGATGGGAAAGTAGGAGACATTGTATTGAGGGTAGGTTAATAAATACAGTTCAGAAAAGAAAAGTAAGAAGTAGGAAGTAAACAGGCATAGAAACGAGATGGGAGGGTACAGGAAAGGTTCAACAGATGAAAAGGTTAAAGAAGGGAAGAGCATGGGAGTAGTGCAGTGTAACAAGCGTGGAGCCACAGTCTGTTGGGACACATTCTAGAGACTGGAGTGCTACCCCATTTGCACTCACCTCCTGGATTTAAGGAAGACCAAACAGGCAAGGGTCTTTGATGGACTCTGGGAGGGTAGGGGTGGTGGGTAGAGTACATACTTCTCAGCCTGTACCACAAAAAAAAAATTCCTTTGTCATACTGGGGGACAGGGCAGCTGGGAGGAGGTACCCACAGCAGTAAGAAGGGAGGATGTGGGGTCTTCAGAATGGGATCCCCAAGGAGGGAGGAAAATGCAGTAGGACCCTCAATCATTAGGGAGACAGACTCAGGATCAGGAGGTGAAATGGGGAGAGAGGTGAAGTACCCCCCCCCCCGGTACTTCCGCATGGAGGGATGGGGAGAGGATTCAGAGGATTGCTAGGGCGGCAGAACTGGTGCAGTGTAAAGGATAGTTAGAGGTCATTGTACTTCTGGGGGACAAGTGACCTGGCAAGGCATAGGGTAGAGGCAGTGCAGGGTAATTTCAGGGAGCTGAGGAGTGGCCTTAGGCATGTAGCATGCATGGTCATGTTTGCCAAGATGTTACCGGTGTACGTTGGGGGAGAGGAAAGAACACTCCGCACTAGGGCTTTTAACAATTGGTTGAAGGCATGGTTCAAGGTAGAAGGCTTCAACTACATTGAGGACTGGGGGCCAGCCTGGGAGGATATTGGCCTCTATAAGGCAGACAGCCTGTGTCCTTCCAGAGCACTCTGCTGGCTCTGAATTAGGCCCTGCAGCCTGATTGATTGCTTGGCTGTCCTCTGACCCCCATTTCCATGGAAGTGGTTATCAGTCTTGAATATACTGTTGTCACTTTCTTTTGTTAAGAGGCTTCTGGCCCAAGAAGCACACTATTTCATATATATAAAATGTGATTTTAAAGAAAAAAATACAGGATCCTCTTTTTAGCATACGCCTATGCATAAGCACTTAAGTTGCTTAATATTGCTAATAAAAACCAGGAATAAATCTATACCATTGTGTCTTAATGGGGGGTCTGAAGGTATAATCAATTCTACAAGTACTCAATATTAATAACATAAAAAGGTTGTTGATGGAATATTTTTAACATTCTACATAACAAATGATTTCCTGTGTTGACCCTAATGGCTTATAAACTAAGGACCAGGCAAAATTAATATAACCAATATAATTAGACTTTGACCCCAGTTACCATCCTTCCTTTATGTTGACATAGTATTTATAGTATTTCACCACTCCTTTTTATTCTGGACTACAACAACAATCTGTGACAAATAAAATTTACAGTTTTTGAAATCAGTTCTGTTGCACTTTAGGTAGTGTCACAGATACTGTAAATAGTCTATGTTATTAGACATCAGAGAATCTCCCCATCTTCATCTTCAACTTCATACTCTTCAGTTGACCCAGACCTGCTTTTTATAAACTCCTGAACTGTACATTCATCTGTATTAGAGAATGTGTTTTTCTCATGAAACACACTATGAGCCACAACGCATGTCCGGCATGGGAAAGCATGCAGGGCTGCCAATTGGGGATGGCCCCCACTTGTCATGAGCATCTACCATGCTCTACATTGGTGGCAGAAAAGACAGTTTAGTGCAGCAATAGAAGCAGAAGTCGAGGCATAAGAGGTACCATTGAAGTAGCACTGTTCACTCACTGACCAACCTCAGCTGCAGCAGTAAACAATCCATAGAGGGCATGAGGAGTATCAACTAACAAACAACAGAACAAAGGACCCCTTAGGTGGCAGTTCAAGTAAGCCTCTATGACTGAGGGGTTACACTGTCCTCAGGCTGAATGCTTGATGTCCTTGTGAAGTCTGAACTCAAATAGTGAAGTAACATATATAAATTTGTCTTTAACAGGCCATTTTAGATGATTGCTAAAAGCAAAGAAAGGAGCTGCTTACTTGAGCTAATAAGGCTGCTGCCATCACACCATCATAACCACTTAAAATAAACAAAAAGTAAAAGTGCACATGCAACACTTGTGGGAGGAAAGTTACAGTAATTTATTTTTCAACCTGCAGCTTAAGGCACTCCATAGTGCACTGATGCATAGGGTGCCTCTTTCTGTGTGTCACTGCACTATGGTGGTTGTGGATGAATGAAACGGCCTTCTGGAGGAGGTTGTGGAGTCAAAAACAGTGGTGGAATTCAAGCATGCATGGGACAGTCATAAGGCAATTCTAGGGGGTGGGAGTAGAAAAAAGTAGGCTGCTGGTTAACTAGGATCTGCAGCTTATCCATTAGGTAGGGAAATGGGCAGACTGGGTGGGCCAAGCGGTCCTCATCTGCCGTCAAATTCTATGTTTCAAATTCTATGTTTCTATGGTGTGCCTTAAATTGGAGGTTTGAAAATTAAAATAAACTAACTTTCCTGCTGCACGCACTGGTGTATGTGCCCTTCTTTTACGGAGTAATATCTAGATGATTATGTCTTAGCTAGCTTGCAGTGCTGTCAACCAGGCTCAGATACTTTTTTTTTTTTTTTTTTTGCAGTTAATAATTTTATTGAAATTTTTTGCAAGACAGGTATGGTGCAATAAAGTTTCCAGAATTATACAAGCAGAAGGGTACATAATCCTGGGGTGGTCTAGCACTGTACATATTCAAAAGGCAAGTAGATCAAGGTGATAATATCATAGTGACAGACCAGCCTAAGAACCTTGTCAGTCAGTAAAATGAACATTTTTATGTTTGCTTGCACGCATGTGCAAGAAACATAGTGCCATCATCCGAGTTTTCGGAGGTGTGGCAGCCCTCTTCCAATTCAGGCAGTGTGTTTGCAGGCACGGCCGCAGTTCTCCAATGCCTGCTCGAGCTGTCTATGACAGCTCCAAAATGCAGTGGAGTACAGTTGAAAGGGGGAGCTATGCTTCAGTGAGCAGTGATAAGATATCGCCTGCTCATGCGCGCCCCTACACACACACACACACACACACACACACACACACACATACACATACACACACATGCACTGCGTGCTGCCCCCAGCACACTGTATGGCAGGGGTGCCCAATCCCCGTCGGCTGTGCTGCGCTCCCCCAAAAGCCTTCCACATGCCGCTGGGTGCCACCCCAGCGTGGCAACTCATCACGTATAGCCGGCGGGGTTCCCAAGCTCCCATGGCTCACTGTCCTCCCTCCTGAAATTACAGGGTGCCACGCTGGAGCCACCCCAACATGGCAACGGAGTGCTATGGCGATGGGGTGCCCAATCCCATCGGCTCAAGCCCCCAAACAACCGTCCTTGTGCCACGCAGGAGTCCACCCAGCGTGGCACTCCCGCGTCGTCATTTAAAAAAAACCTGCAAATAAAAAACTGTCCCTCTGCACTTCTCCCTGCCCCCTCCCACAGCCGCACCCTCTCTCTGCGCACCCTGCCTCCCACCCCCCCACCCCATACTTATCTCCGGACCTCGGCGGCGAGTCTTGATGGACCGGGAACACGTCTGCACTCTTCAAAGCCGACGTGAACTGAAATGCCTGTAAGCTGTATAATGGGATAGATAGGGTTTTTCAACTTTGCTGCATATCTCAGGCATTTTGGAATTTTGCACCAAATTTTCAACATGGGGTTTTTGGGATCCCTTCTCATGAATGCTGTCACTGTCATGGCATTATTCGGGCCCGAAGGGTGATTTCACACTCACTGCGAAATCACCTTTCGGGACTGATTAATGAAATGACACTGCCAGTGTTCATAGGTGGAGTTCTCAAGAAGCCTATTTGGTAATTGGAATTCAAAAAATAACTGTTGCGATTTTCAATATTTTCACTCCAGATTTTCAACATTGCCATTTTGCCACACCTCCTTATGAGCAGTACAGCTGTCATTTTTCACATCTTGCCCAAAATGTGTTTCCGCCCATGTAGTGCACAATGGCGCAGTCGGTGTGCGAAATCAATGTATGGGACACATTAAGAAAATCAAAGTGACACTGTTCATGAGCAGAGGTCTTAAAATGGCTATGTTGAAAATTTGGTGAAAAAATCCCTAAAAATGACTGTTTTATGAGCGTGCATTGCGCAGTTCCTATGCACGCTTGTAAGTTTGCGAATTTTCAATATTTTCAATCCAGATTTTCAACATTGCCATTTTATTACACTTCCTTATGAGCAGTATAGCTGTCATTTGTCACATCTTGCCCAAAACATGTTTCCGCCCATGTAGCGCACAATGGCGCAGTCGGTGTGCGAAATCAATGTTTGGGACACATTAAGAAAATCACAGTGACACTGTTCATGAGCAGAGGTTGTAAAATGGCTATGCTGAAAATTTGGTGAAAAAATTCCTAAAAATGACTGTTTTACGAGTGTGCGTTGCACAGTTGCTACGCACGCTCATAAGTTTGCGAATTTTCAATATTTTCACTCCAGATTTTCAACATTGCCATTTTATTACACTTCCTTATGAACAGTACAGCTGCCATTTTCACATGTACCCAAAATGTGTTTTCGCGTATGGCGCACAATGGTGCAGTCGGTGTCTTCGAAAACAATGTTTGGGACAGATTAAGAAAATCACAGTTACACTGTTCATGAGCGAAGAGATCTTAAAATGGCTATGTTGAAAATTTGGTGACAAAGTCCATAAATGACTGTGTTACGAGTGAGCATTGTGCAGTTTCCACGCACCCTCGTAAGTTCATGACTTTGTAATATTTTCAGTCAGATTTTCACCAGTGACATTTTCCACACTTCCTTATGAACAGTACAGCTGTCATTTTTCACAACATGGCGGAAATGTGTTTTCAAACTTTCAAGCGCAGAGATGCGTGGTCGCTGTGGGAAATCATTGTTCGGGACAGATAAAGAAAATCACAGTGACACTGTTCATGATCGGAGGTCCCAAAATGCCTGTGTTGACAATCTGCTGTAAAAATTCCCCAAACTAATTACATTATGGGTGTGCGTTGAACAGTTTCTATGCACGCTCGTGACTTCACCAATTTTTTTTTTATATTTTTACTGCAGATTTGCAGCATTGCCATTGTTTACACCTCCCCATGAACAGTACAGCTGTCATTTTTTACATCCTGTTCAGAATGTTTTTGCACCTGTGGTGCTAAATGCCGTAGTCACTGTGCATAAGCAGCTTTCGGCTAACAAACTGATATTGCCACTGTTCATGAGGTGGGGTCACAAAAAACCATGTTGAAAATTTGGAGTGAAAATACCAACGAATGCCTGAGGTATTAGGGTTTCCAACCATAACGCCCAACCCTGTAGAGAATGACAGGCATCTGGGATGTGAATTTGGATTCTTGCCTGTAATGCTCATACCATTCCACACCCTGCAGCCAGTGAGAGGCATCGAGGTATGCCTTGGACTCTTCGGCCCCAAGGTTCACCCCATTCTCCTATACCGCACCCATCTCACCATATTTCCTGATGGAATGGGGTGCGCATAAGGGCCAAAGACCCTAAGGCATACTGTGACACTTGTCAGTGTCTGCAGGGTGGGGTGTGGTGAAATGGTGTGGCCGTTATGCCTGATGACCCAAAGGCACACCCCGATGCCTGTCACTCTCTGCAGGGTGGTGGTGGGGTTGGCTTCAGTTCAGTACTTCACTGCCATTCCTATTACGCAGCTCTGCAACTTCTACACTACCACTGCCAATGCCAGCAAGCAAACATTCGGCATTGACAAATGCTTGTTGTTATCCCTTTTGACCTGGCAGCCCTGGGTGTGTGGGGGGGGGGAGGATTCCTGTAACAGAGGTCCTGGCACTAGCACAACCTTCAGGTGGGGTCCACAATGGCATAACAGAAATGTAAAAAGGAGTCCCATTTCAGCTGATATGTGCTGAGTGTTTTCCTGTCAAAATGGGACAATCTACACACGGTAGCTAGGTTGCTGACACCCACTAACTACTGTGCCATAATAGGTACCTCTGCTGTTCTCAGGCATTGTAATATTAATCTTTTGGCCTCAATCCCTACCTCCAGGAGCCAGTGCTGGTGCTGATGTGTGAGTGGGGGAGAGCCAGGAGGGAGGTCTAGAAGGTACAGTTTGTGGCAGGAATGGAAAAGGGGTAACCAGGATTCTTAAGCAATGGTCATGAATCCGAGACCAGAAATGCAATATCTGGGACCTCTAAAGCATGTGCAAGAGATCTGCACCAGGAGCCTGACACCTCCAGCATTTATCAAGGAACATGATCCCCAGGGTGTGCAACTTGGCTGGGATGTGATAACAGAGGTGTAAGATTTTGTTTTAGATAAGGAGGCTCCTGGAGCCAGGGCAGGAGAACTGCACCAGCCTCCACAGTCAGACTCACTGACCTTCTGATATCTTAGCTCCAAAAGAAAGTGATTATTTACATTTGTTAATATCCGCTCGATCTGGGAGCGCCTGGAGAATAACTTTATATATCAAACATGCCCTTCCCCTATGTGCTTTGAGGCAGGAGTGTATGCCCTGCAGTGGATGCATTGGGGTTCCATGCAGGCATGTATAGCACTACTGATTTGAAGGAACTTCCAAAAATCCAAGTTGGGGAGACTGTAGTGCCTTTGTAGGCTCTCACAGGAGTCCAGATGGGATGCATTACCCTGTCATAAAGCAGACCACTTCTGAATCCACTTTGCACACTAAGATTCCAAGCAGATTAGCTGTCCTGCCACTGTTAACAGAGGGTTCAGCCAAAGTGGTAGCATTGCCTGTGACATCAGGGGGGTCTGGAGCCAGGTTTCCAGCTTTTTCCAGGCCGGGAGGAGGATGCATATGTGGGTCCTGGTTTTCTAAAGGTGGGTTGAGGCCCAAACAAGTGACTAGCTAGATCAGCTATCCGGCCCATAAACCATTCAGTAGTGTCCCATAGAAGGGGGCCCAAAGGGAAGTGTGGAGATAGCCACTGAAGTGTTTGTGCACATCAGAATGCTACATAATAAGCATAAAAAAGGGCTGCCCTTAACATCCTCCCTTTCACGTGGCACTGAGCTTCGCCTACTGTAGTGAGTAGGTTAATCCTCTTATAGGAAGTCACCCACTAGGGCGTCAAATTTGCCAAACCAGTTTCTGGGGACAGGAAGTGCCAGATGTGCCTGGCAGTGAATCATTTTAGGGTCCATTATCATTTTAACTACAGAGATTTTTCCTGATAGGGAGAGATGAAGAAGCTTCCAGCAGTCACAGTCCTCCTTGAGCCTTCACAGGACCAGTGCAATTATGTGCGGGATAAGCTGGTATAGGACTATAGTGATGCTATCACTGCCTAGGGATTTGTGAGGTGAGAGCGTACCAATAGCTGTCTTGACCTCCAAGGCCAAGAGGAGAGCCTCTAAGGCAACCCTGTGAGCATCCGATAAGGTTGGAATGTCTGAGCCTTCAAAGAAAGATTGCAGCTTGTCCCCATTTAAGGGACTTTGAGAGGCATAAAGGTGAGAGCAGAAGGAGTGCATGATTTATTACTCTGTGGAGGTAGGGACCTGAGGGTGCTAGCTTTGTCCCTTAAGCTATGGCTGTGTCTGTCCACCTGCTAGTTCTGCAAGTGGTAGGACAGAGGTTTTACTGGCTTTCTCACTCCCCGTCCCAGTACTTGTACTTCAAGCGTAGTGCCACCACTTCAGTCTTCTTAGTGGCTAGCATGTTCAGACACATGCAGAGAGACCTAATGTCCCTTAGAAGGGAGGGGGAGCTGGGTGGTGGTAAGCTCTTAAGCTCTTTCTCCTTAGCAGACAATTCTGCCTCAGGACCCTTCTGTTCTTTCTCCTTCACTTTGCTACATGCAGCCACATAGCCATAGCCTATGATAACATGACAGAGATGAACCTTGAAAGCCTCCCACAGTGTGGCCTAGGAGGTGTCACCAGTGTCACTGATCTGGAAATAGTCAAGTCAAGTCAAGTCAAATTTATTTATAAAGCGCCTTTCAAAACCAAGGCGCTGTACAAAAATAGATAAAATAATAAAATCCAAACATTTAAACAACCATAACTAAGAAGAATAAGCCAAAGTAAAAAGATATGTCTTTAAGGCAGTTTTAAAATTATCAATGGTTGGGTATTCCCTCAACCAGCGAGGTAGAGAATTCCACAGGGTTGGTGCCGAAAAGGCAAAGGCACAAGATCCCGATAACTTCAATCGAACCCTGGGAATCTCTAGCAATCCCTCGCTGGCAGAACGGAGAGGACGGAGGGGGTGATAGGGAATCAGAAGATCTTTCAGGTAACCGGGTCCCTGGTCGTGTAGGGCTTTGAAGGTTAGTAAACCAACCTTAAAGGTGAACCGCCACTGAACAGGCAGCCAGTGCAGTTCGTGAAGTACAGGCCTAATATGACTGGTTCTAAGAGTCCCAGTCAAAAGCCTGGCTGCAGCGTTCTGCACCAGCTGAAGGCGGTGGATATCAACCCCTGGTAGCCCTAGGTAAAGGGAATTGCAGTAGTCCAGACGGGTAGAGACAAAGGCGTGGACCAAAGTTGGAAGGTCCCCCTGGGGAATCAGATGATTCACCCGGGCGATATTCCTCAGATGGTAAAAAGAGGATTTGACAACAGCTGACACCTGAGATTTCAGGGTCAGGCCATCATCAAAAATAACGCCCAGATTTCGCACCTGTTCAGAGGTAGAGAGCGGTACACCACCAAGTAATAAACCTGATGGCTGTCCAGCTCCCACACCCATCCCAGGATGACCTGGATCCACAACCAGTACCTCAGTCTTATCCGGATTGAGTCTCAACCAGCTCGAACTCATCCAAAGTCTGATCTCATCGAGGCAGTTATTAAGTACATAGAGTGCATCACCCTGATCGGGGAGAAAGGACAAATACAGCTGAGTATCATCTGTGTAGCAGTGAAAACTCAGACTGTATCGCCTGATGATTTCTCCCAATGGCAACATATACACTGCAAACAACATGGGAGCTAAAATGGAGCCCTGTGGTACCCCACAAGGCAGGGAGTAAGCGACAGAGGAATAAATCCCGGTGACAACTCTCTGAAACCTGCCAGTGAGGTAAGAACGAAACCAATTGAGGACTGTACCAGACATCCCACAAAAGACCTACAGTTGCTCCAGTAGCACCCCATGGTCTACAGCGTCAAATGCAGCAGATAGATCGAGAAGGACCAGAATGGTACAAGCCTTTCGATCTCTGACCATTAGGAAATCGCTCAATACCCGAACAAGAGCAGTCTCAGTACTATGCCTTTTCCTGAAACCAGACTGGAGAGTATCATAGACATTATGAGATGTAAGATGATCATCCAATTGCAATGCAACTGCCTTTTCAATAACCTTACCAACAAATGGCAGGTTAGAGATAGGCCGGTAGTTAGCTAGACAGTCTGGGTCCAAGGAGGATTTTTTTAGGAGTGGTCAAACTACTGCCTTCTTAAGGAGGTCAGGAAAAAAAAACCCTCTCCAAGGATTTCCAGATAATGTCAGCAAGGATTGGGTAGATAGCTTCTACACAGCCTACTAACAGCAGTGTAGGACCCGGATCCAAACTACAACTAGTTGGTCGCATTGTTTGGATGATCTTCACAATGTCCACAAATTCCAGGCGGTGAAAATCTAACCAGACAGACTGAGGACAAGACACCACCAGTCGTCCACCAGAATCCCCCATAGGAGAGGTCGGACTGATGCCGGACCTGATGTTGGCAACCTTATCTGCAAAAAAGCAAGCGAACTCCTCGCATCTAGGCTGAGAAAAGGCTTCTCTAGGCTGAAGACAGATTGGATTGCACAGTCTGTCCACAGTCCGGAAAAGCTGAGCCGGTCGATTTTGTGCAGCAGAAATCTCTCTGGACAGGAATTCTGCCTTCTTACGAGTGATTTCTGATTGGTAGCTATCATAATGAGCCAACAATCTAAGCTTGTCAGCATCAAGGCCTGATTTCAGCCAGGCTCTCTCCAGCCTTCGGCCTACTCGCCTTAATTCCTAATAGGAGTTGGTTTTATTCCATAACCCAAAAGGCAAACTTGGGGTCTTGTAATAGGTGGGATTTAACACCAGGAAGCCTATTTGGATGGGGGGGGGCCCATAATATAGTGAGTTCTACTGACAAATGGTCAGATAAATAGAGGGGAGTGATGTGCGATGCATGCACCATTTGCAAGATTGAAGGAGAAGTCAAACAAAAATCTATTTGGCTAGATGTGGAAGTGAGTTGCCAAGAAGTAGGCATACTCTATCGTGATAGGGTTCTTCTGGCACCATATGTCTATCAAGTAGTGCACCAACATCAGGCCCCAGACAGCAACCAGGACAATGGTGTGTGACTCTGGATAGCCTGAATTTCGATCTATATAATGATCAAGCAATAGACTGAAATCGCTTTCCAATAGTGGGGGACTTAAGGTCTGCTAACTCCATTAGGGACTGGCTGAGAGAATTAAAAAAAACAGTATCCTTATGGTTATGGCCATACACAGTGGTTATAACGAGGGGCACTTCAGGTGTGTTAAGTTTGTCTAGCACCCATCTGCATGCAGAGTCTGAGGCCTGAGCAACCAGAGACCAACAGAGTGTCTTATGTATAAGTATGGAAACCTCAGCCTTGGAGGAGGGTGTGCAGACATGCATCTCTAGACCATTCCATTCCTGCTTTAATTTCTCAGCTTCCCTCTGCCCTGAGTTTTGTTTCTTGTACGACGGCCACTTCAGCTTTCAGGATTTTAAGTCTGGACAGAACTCGATTTCTTTTAACTGGTGATTCCAGGCCCTGGACATTCCAGGTCACAAATATAGTAGTAAGGTGGCCATTGTTTGTGATATAATGGGGAAGTTTTGTTGCAGCGCTGCAAGAAATGTGGACTCAGAGGTCAAGGAAATATAAGATGGGGTGTAGGGGATCACAGGTTGCCCATCTGATATACACACAGAAACCCTTCAGTAGTTGCCTGCTAGAGCATACTTAAACATACAAATGCAATATACATAGTAATAGATTAGAAGCCGGGGGCATAGCACAAGAAGTAATGTTATCAGAGGGGCACATGGTGGAGGCCCTTCCAGTTGGGTAAATAATGGGACATCTCGATTCTGAGGGGTGAAGCCATCACAAACTTAATTACCCAGACACAGGTAGTAGTGGGAAGAAGTTGAATGCAGCATCATAATTTCGTTAAACCAATCAAACAGCTAATCATGCAAACAGTATAGATTGTCTATATGCTAATCACATAATCCTAAACTACAGAACATGTAGGCAGAATAACCAACTTGACTTAGAAGTAGAACAGCATACAAACAGTTTAAACAGCTGTGCCCCCCTCTCCCTAGGATCAGGGCAGAGTGGGGCCTGTGTAGGACAGAGAAAAGGGAGGGGGATGGTAAGACAAACATGTTCAGTGCATCACTTGGTATTAGCACAGTCTCAGTTTATCCTGGTCACAAGGTGAGACAGGTCTGTCCAGTGTCCCATGCGACCCAGGTGAGAAAGGTCTGACCTGTCCCATCACCTCTCTTGATCATATTAGCAGCATGTGCGGGGAGGATTGGAAAGCTGAACCAACTGCTTTAGCAGGGCTGTTTTTTGTGGGTGTGAAAACGTTTCCCAAGATGAGCACTGTACTAAAATGAGGACAGAGCAAGGAAAGAGAAATGCCCCAACATGGTCAAAGTGGCCTGGTTTTTGGATTTGGAACAAGAGGTCTCTGAGGAGCTGTGAGCTGGTAGGGACGAGCTTGCAGACAAGCTGTGTCCCCCTCCCTAGGATCAGGGCAGAGTGGGGCCTGTGTAGGACAGAGAGAAGGGAGGGGGATGATAAGAGGGACAGGGAGAGGTGGGGGGTGAGGGGGAGCAGATAGTAGGTGTCAGGGAGAGGGAGCATAAAGTCAGTATTGAATCCCATCAGCACACCTCAAGAATGCTCTTGGACCTGAGTTGTACATGTACCGGTGAGGTCAGGCACGTGGTGGTGATGGGGGGGTATGAGAAGCAGGGTGCCTACTAGAGCCTGTGCCAGAGTCCAGTATGGTGCCTGAAGTGAGTGGGTCTTCTAATTTCCGCTGCTAACCCTATGCAGGGGCTCCTAGGAAGAAGGAGAGAAACCAGGCCAGGGAGCAGAATGTGGGCCATTGCTGAGAGAAGGATATGTATTGGTAAAAATGTCCATTAGCTATAAAGCCGTCCTACCACTGTATGCTGGCCTGGCTATGCTGCTATTGGTACCTTTCTTGTTAAGGTCCAGGTCAACAGTGAAGGAGTTTGCATCGGGGTCTTAAACCTTATGCTGGGTGAGGTGGGGGTGGGAGGAGTGAGGAGAAGAGAATAGGGCATGGTGGGAGGGAGAGGAGACAGAGGAGGAGGAGGAGGGAGAAAAGAAAGGGGGATTGGACAGTCTTTTTGAAGCTTACCATGGATGAACATCATAGATTGCACACCCCCACATTCGAAATTCAGACTCCTGGTGTTAAGGCATTTAGTCCCCACGCTCACACAGTTCAGTAATTCACAGTAAGGCAGGCAAACAATAAAGCAAACCCAGACCCAGAATATAAATAATTTTTTTTTGTTTTTGTTTTTGATCTCACCATGGAGGTTAAGGATTTGAGGGTTGGTGCAAGTACAACTTAAGAAAAGGATATGAGGATTGCAATTGTCCATTGGGAGGACGGAACTCCAGATTCAAGTATATTCATAGATATGGTCAGCTAACATATCTTGCATCAGCCAACAAAGTGTCCCAATCTGTGAGGTTCACATTGAAAAATAGGAACAAAGGTAAGAAAAACATGTTCAGTGCATCACTTGGTATTTGCACAGTCTCAATTTATCCTGGTCACAAGGTGATAAAGGTCTGTCCAGTGCCCCACGCGACCCAGGTGAGAAAGGTCTGACCTATCCCACCACCTCTCTTGATCATATTAGCCATATGTGCGGGGAGGATTGGAAAGCTGCACCAACCACTCTAGCATGGCTGTTTTTTGTGGGCATGAAAACGTTTCCCAAGATGAGCACTGTACTAAAATGAGGACAGAGCAAAGAAGGAGAAATGCTCCAACATGATCGAAGTGGCCTGGTTTTGGGATTTGGAACAAGAGGTCTCTGAGGAGCTGTGAGTTGGTAGGGATGAGCTCAGAGACAAAATAATGCAGATCAAAAGGATGCACCAGGGAGTTGAGCAGCTAAAAGGTGACAGAGGAAGTGGGTGCATCAGTGAGAGGTTAAATAAACACGGTCCATGTCCCACTGCCCCATCAGCAATCATGTGGGCCATCTTGGCACCCCTTTTGATCAGCTCAGTGGGGGGGGTGTTACAGTGGTACGCTGAGGGGACTATACATGTTCAAAGACTACAATCAGAGTTTTGAATAAGCCGGGAGTTAAATCCAAGCTACAGGAGGTCGCCATGTGCTTGATCTCCTGACAGTTTGAGGAGGCAGTGCAATATTAAGCCAGCTTCACAAGAAGAAGAGCATCTCATGGTACCAGTGATGCCAAAACACAAGGTAGATAGGGAAGCCAGAGGAGAGATGCTGGCAATTGTCAGTGTGCTACAGGTATCTAAAGTTCCATTGTAACTAAGATAAGGAAGGTGCACTTTGCAATGAGCAGACCTTGGGTATGCAGCAGTGCACAGAGTAAGATGGAGGGAAGCAACCATGCTCCTGTGCAGGAGCAGTCTCCAAAAGTGCACCCAAACAGTCCCTGTACCACTTGCAGTGCCCAACCAGACCCTCTATAAAAAGGGCAGCCCCTCTCACCTAGGACCTATGCGGTCCATATGATCTGCGAGGTGTTTGGATGGACTGAAACCAAACTATGCTGAGTCAGGAGAAGTGGAGGGTCCTGGGATTGGGGGGACGAGACCATAAGGAAGCCCTTCAGTACTTACACAGAATCCAGCAACAGTCATCTTTTCAGCTCTACTGTTTCTGAGGTGAGCGCTGGGATTTTGGAACTGGTGGTTGCGGGTACATTAAAGCATCAACCGGGGGGGGGGGGTTGCAGCTCTCTCTGATCTGCTATGTGATATCACTGCAGAGGTAGAAGGAGGTGACCTGATCATCTCATAGGAGGTGGCTAAGGGGGTCCCAATGTCAGTGGCAAGATTGGTGGCCTGGCAGAGGGGGTCAAATCTGTTGGCCATGGACAGGGGTGTCTCCTCTGGAAGCTGACATGGGGGTATGGAGGCAGTGGATCCTGTTGCTAGTAACCAGCCTTGTTAGACCATTTCCCCGCAGTCCTTTGGATTTCAGCCTTCTGTCTCTTGCACCTCCTGCCACCATGCTGCTGCACCCACAGGGAGTTGTCATCAGAGCTCAGAATTGTGGGTGTCTGGAGGGCAGTATCCTTCGGAGAGGTAGTGTACATCACTGTAGACCTGGCCCAGCAATCCTAGAAGTCAAATGACAAGGCAGGGAAATTGTAGTTGGGACAGTTCCTGGCAATTAACTTGGCAGCCATAGGGTATCGAACTGATAGGTAGCCCCATTTACAGTAATTCACAGTTGGACAGGATAGCGCAGAGAGGTTTCTACCCTAAGATGATTTAATTGCCACTATACCTTGCTGTAAGCTCTCCTCCTGGCAGATAGTTCAGTAGAAAAAGTTTGGTAGAAAGATATCTGATGGCCCTCCCAGAACAAGGGTCCTCTTTCATTTCAAGACAGAGGATGTTTTCTTTGGTGGGATACCGGAGCAACTTTAGCAGAATAGGCCAGCACTGGGTCATAATATAGCTGACAAGAATGCAGTCAGCAACAACAGCGTGTCAAAAATGCCATAATTTCTATTTTTCCTCACCCCCCCATACTCCTGAACTTAAAGATTCTCTCTCTCTGGCGGGGGGCCATAACTATTTCCATGGTCCCTCGTAAAAAAATACAAGTCCCTATTGTGTCAAAATGGAAGGAGACCAGGATTAGAACCCTGGTCTGCACTGGTTCCTGGCCAAGTTGCACCATGCCCCAGCCCTCCACGCCATGGGGCAACTTGGCCAGGCACTCATATTCGTCTGCCCTTGTCCTTTGGCACCACCACAGACAGTGACTAGGAGGGGCACATACAGTAAGCACTGCACAACCCCATTGGCCATCTGTGGTAGTGCTAGATGGACTAGCACTCTCTTGACTGGCGCTATTAATGTAGTGCTCTTCTGACCAGGTACCGAATAGGCCTGGGGTCCTCACCTTGCAAGATCAGGGAGATAAAGATCAGTGAGCCTTTTTGATCTCCAGCAGCAGGCAGTGGGGGGCATTGAGTGGAGCTGGATAAGCTTCTGTAAGAAGGGGATCAGATCAGTACCCTAAGTGTCCTCTGACAGGATCACTTAACCAAGGTTGTTCCTTCTTTTTTTTTCCATGAATTTTTCTGTTTTTCTTCCCCATACACTCCCCTTCCGCTTCGAGGTGTGACTGTACATGTGTGGAGGCATGCACACGTCATGTCTCCGTGCTTCTGTGTCTCCCAACCTCAGATGCTGCCCTCCGGCCTCAACCAAAGGGCAGCCAAGGAGCGGGATGACAACCCTCCCCTCCCCAGGAGAGTAGAGCAGCCCATTGTACACTCAATCCTCTCCCTCCCCTGCTGATCCACAGCAACCCGAGGTCACTTCCAACCCCAGATCACCAGTATGGCACAAGGTGTGGCATCCAGCATCTCAACCCTCAGTGCCACCGGGCCGGCCAGAGTTGTTCCTTCTTAATCGATTCTATAAATCATCTGCCTTCAAGAACAGGTATCCAATAGCCCTGTCCTGCTCTCAAAGGTGGCTGGTGGTGTCATTTTCCTTAGTTTTGAGGTGGGCAATGCATTGTTCTGTGCCCTCCACCCAGTGACCCAGGGCTGCCTGATCCTGGTTCATCTGGGCAGCAGATCGCTTGAACTCTGCTGTGCCTTGAAGAATCCTGTGCAGCATGGCCATGACGGTGGCCAGATTGGCAAGAGCCTCTAAAGCACTAGCCTTTCTGTCTAAGGCTACTAGCATAGTATGACCTTGTAGACACTTTTACTTGCAGTGGCAGGCATGAAAGTACCACACAGAAAATAATTTAAATGGAGTTTCTTAGTGGATCAGATTTGAGAGGTGATCAAGCAGGGTATTTCTGGATTCAGTGCACTGAGTGCTTTCAGATGCTGCCATTTGTGTGTCCAGATGCCCATCAGAATTGGTGGATGAGATGTGATTAGCTTAATAGAAAACAGGAGCTTCAGTTCATGCTGCCATCTCGCCTGTGGCTAGTCATGCTCCCCCAGGCTCAAATGCTCATATCACAGTTTAGCTAGCATGTTGTGCTGTCCACCAGGCTCAAACATGCTTATCACATTTTTTGCTGCGTTATCTTGCAAGATACCACAGGAACGCAATGTAATCCAGTGGCAATTTCTTCCAATTTGTCATACACTACACAGTAAAATCACACATAGTGCACCTGCTCTGGCTGATGGCACTGCAGGTCACAACAGAACTGACATCCTGTCTGAAAAAATAGCTCTTAATCCAGCGGCTTGTTAAAAATGAGAACCCATGTTACTTCTTCTGCCAGGGGCACTAACGAAGATGATACAAGGTGGTACCATGGGGTAGCATATATACCTCTGTGTGTTACATGCAGGGGCAAGTCAGTGGAGGTGTAAGGAGTGTCATGTGTTCATTTAAGGATGGGCTTATATTCTCTTACAGAGCGACGTATAGGGATAGTCACCTTTTTCTCAGAACCTGGGTTCATGACTCATTCCCCTTAATGATTGAAAGAGTATCCTCAGTTGGAATGGTGCCACAATATCCTCTGTGCCCTGAGAATCTCCATCTTCCTCCACTGTGACCATATATTTGGGTATGGACCCTGTTTTTAAAGGCACAAATGGTCTTGTGGCGGGGTACTACTGTGTCTCAGTTGGAGTGGACTCCTCTGCAGGCATACAGTATCTTCTATATATATATATGTCACACAGTGCTTCATCCTGGTGGGCTTCACTGTGTGTATATATATACTATATGTAATATATATATATATATATATATATATATATATATATATATAGTGACACCCTCCAGGATGAAGCGCTGTGTGACAGGTTTACTGCATGACAAACGGGATTAACTCCCATTGAAATTACATTGTTTGCTGCAGTAACTCTACTGCAGAATTCTGCACTGCTGCGCTTCATCCTGGTGAGCTTCACTGTATTACCAATATTGACCGGAGTCGAGGGCTACAGAGGGAAAATATTGACCCCAAGGGATGAACTATTGCTTGAAAATAATTATATTGCCAGAAGCCGAAGGCTGGGGACCATATGACTATTTGAAGGCAACAGTTCATCCCAATGGTGCCAGAGGGAGGTTGGGAGGGGAAATTCTCTAAACCAGGGGTTCTCAAATGGTGAGGCCAGCCTCCTTGGGGAGGCCCCAACCTGTTCAAGGGGAGGCTCAAGCAAGTCTGATAAAGTACTGTATTTAAATTTTGAGTTTTATATATTTTGTGTGAAGAGATGAAGCAAACTGAAAGAGGATAATAGTAGGTGAATTTAATGTATTTATTTACTAATAGGTGACAAGGGAAGGTGAATGAGCCAAGGTTCATCTTAGGTATACCTAGGGAAGGGTAGAGAGTGAATACATTTAAAAAGGTAACTGCAAAACAATCAAGAAATACACAGTGAAACTAGTGCAAACAAATACGAACAATAAACTAATAATGAGTGGTGGCAATTGATCAATTTGTAGCCTGATGGCAGCCCAAATACAAGGGTTGAGCATAGAAGTGCTAAAACAGTAGCAGTAAGGAGCAAAGTAATAAGCCGAATAACAATATGTGTTTATTTATTTGTTATTCAGATAACACCTTTGCACACAGGAGCTCTTTTTCAAAGGTTTCACGTCAGTATAAGACAAAGAACTGAATGTGAGCCAAGTACTCAAAGGGGTTTCAATATATTCATGGTGCACTGCGCAAAGAACAGTATGTTATTTTTCTTTGGGGAGGCCCAAGATTATTTCAGTTTTTAGGGGAGGCTCAAAATCTTTTCCATGGATTTGGGGAGGCTCAATGTGACAAAGTCTAAGAACTATTGCTCTAAACTTTGGAGGCAGGATGGGGGAAGTGGAGGAGGGTCAGATCTGTATCCAGGTGGGGGGAAGTGCTTTACTGTATGCAGCAGCTGAAAAATTGTTTTGTGGTGTAATAGTGCTGCACAGAGCATCTGTTGTGTAGTGGGGGCACAGGAGGAATTTCTAGGGAGAAGGAATGGGTGGGCCACTGAACTACCAGGGAAACTTTGAAGTGGATTGTAGAAGGGGATCAATCAGGGATTTTTTTAAATGTTAAATAAAAACTAAGCGAGTAGACAATGGATACCAAGCTCCAGCTGGGGGCATGGTGAACAATGAATGACAGCTTGACTAAGCAATACTTGAAAAGACTATTGCCCATTCTAGTGAACTATTGACCAGGTTCAAATTGAACTGTTGCCCAGTTTCAGTTTGAAACATGTCAGTGGCCCAACAATCTTTCTTAAAGTTATATATATATATATATATACTGAGACAGAGAGAGAATAAAGGCTAGGAAAGTGTTGTATACAAGAATATAATGCCATTGAGGGGGCTAAGTAGCCAATAACCCACGACCTTGGAGGGAGTTACTTAGCCCTCGAGATGACATTATATCCTCATATACGAAACACTCCTAGCATTTGTTTTATATACTACATTAGGATGTTTGACATATAGAAACAGACGCATATGTGCACTGCTCATGTAGGTTACACACATTGACCTCCCTTTAGTTTTGCCTGAATTAATACTAACATAGAAACAGTAGCAAAAGAGCAAAGTTAATACTGTATGTTTTATTATACACTGTTAGCTCACATTTGAAGCAAAATGATAGTTTGGTTCCCCTGAGACACAAGAGAAGGGGTTAAGTAAAAGACAAATTAAATGTGAGACTGTTCCAGTGCACAGCCTCAGCAATTCCAGTTCACTTACCTGCACCTGGTGCTGTTTCCAAGGTGAAGGTCAGCCACAGACTTCGTATAATTGAAGGCTGATTTAGGGAAAGTACAAAGCTGAGGAGCTCATAACTAAGATCTGCCCCTCATAGTTACATATTTGTAAATAAATATCATAACACTGGTGACAGGGAAGATGTTTTAAGGTATGCACATGTATAATTTTACTGTAGTTCATGTATTAAAGAGGAACTTTAGTGATAGTCTAAAAAGTTACAGCTTGTATTCATTATATGCAGTACTAGACCTGAAAATGTATGTGCATTTGTTGTTTCTGGCCAAGGTTTACTCTGCTTTCCATAATTTGGATTTGTTTTTGAGCCCTGCTGCACTTGCCACTGCTGTTCAGCTGCTGGGCTGCTATCTCCTGATGACATCATTGTAGGATAGGGGAGTGACTCACACTGTGCAGTACCATGCAGTTGCAACAATGTTGAAAGGAAAACCTACCAGTACTCTGTATACATACTGTGTTCCCCTTCCCTCAAGACACCCTGTTAGCAATGCATTATGCCAAAATCCAAATGCCTTGTCAGTATATTTTTTTTTTGTGTGTGAAATTGACTCTGCCCTACAGTGATGTCAGTAGTACAAGCCTAGGTCCACAGAAACACCAGGCTTGCTATAGAATGCCTGGTACACCTTGCAGTTTTTAGCAGCTCAGAATGCAAAAACTAACTGCAGCAGACAGTAATGAAATACAATTCCAGAATCAATGCAAGAAGGGGTAATTTATGCATGAAAGTCAAAAGGACTGGTGAAGGTCCTCATTAAAGTTTCATACATTTGCTTAAGAAAATAGAAACATACTGTAGAAAATGACAGCAGAAGAGACCAAGGGTCCATCTAGTCTTCCCATTAGTTCCCTAGATCTCTTTCTTTTTAGATTCCAGGACCTAACTCTTCCACTGTTTACTGCCCCCTGCTGCTCCCACAGTTTTTATTCAAGCTCTTGCCTATCCCACCCCAGTTTGAATGATGTCACTGTCTTCGATTCCACCACTTCAGCAGGCAACCTATTCCATGGTTCCACTATCCTTTCCATAAAATAGTGTTTCCTGAGCTCCTTCCTGAAGCTGACTCCCCTCAACTTCCACTCATGTCCTCTGGTACTGGAGTTGTCTACCCTGATGAACAAATCGGAGGAGGGCACCTTGTTTATTCCTCTTAGAAACTTGTATGTCTCTATCATGTCCCCTCTCTCCTTTCCCTCCTAGTCTCCAGCCAGAACATATTCAAAGCTTCTAAATGCCCTGCGTAGGAGAGCCCCTGGAGGCCCTGGATCATCTTGGTTGCCCTTCTCTAGATGGTCTCCAGCCTGTTCCTATCCTTCTTAAGATGTGACTCCAAAACCAGACACAGTTCTCTAGATGAGGCCTTACCAGGGAGCTGTATAGTGATAGAATCACCTCCTTGCCCCTGCTGTCAATACCTCTCTCTATGTACCCTAATATTCTGTTTGTCTTGCTGCAAGCTGTGTTGGATAGGCTGGCCTGTTTGAGAGTATTGGAAATAATGACTTCTAGGTCCTTTTCTTCCTGTGAGATATTGAGCTGAACCCCCTTGTATGCTGTCTTCAGATTCCCCTTACCTAGATGCATCACTTTGCACTTTTTTTCACTAAATCCTAGCTGCCAGATTTTTGGAACAAATTTCCAGCCTCTGCAGGTCCTTCTGAAGGTCCCTAACTGCCGCTTTACAATCCACCCTTCTGCCTAGCTTTGAATAGGACAATTTTGCCCTGGTTACCTATACCAATGTCACTGATAAATGCATTAAATAGGACTGACCCCAACACTGAGCCCTGGGGAATGCCACTGGTGACTTCCCCATCCTCAGACTTCTCCCCATTGACTACCACTTTCTATTTTCTATCCTTAAGCCAATTTCCTACCCATCTGACTGTGCTTTTGGATATGCCCAGGTCCTCCAATTTTTTCAACTGGTGGTTGTGCAGCACTGAGTCAAAGACCTTATTGAAGTCAAAGTAGAAGAGGTCCACTGGGTGGCCCCTGTCTAATTCCCTAGTCACCCAGTCAAAAAATGTAATTAGGTTCATTTGGCATGACCTACCTGACACAAATCCATGCTACTAGTCATCCTAAAGACCGTACTTTTCTAGGTACTGTACTAGGTCCTGCTTTATCAAGTTTTGTGTGCCTTCATAAAAATGATAAAATGTACTAATGATGTTAAAGAGGTACAATGAGGCAAATCACCTGACCCCTGGGGGTGTATAAAAATGTAGCCCTATTGAATTAGAGAGAGTGTGAAGCTGCTTTTGTGAAGCAGAAGGATCTACAGCCTGAGCTCTGAACTGGAGGAGGGAAAGCTGAGTGAAACTCACCAAGAGGAGAGTACACAGCAAGCAAGGGAAGGTTATTAGCCTTAAAGAGCCACACATAAATTACAAGTAAGAAGGATATCTGCCTTGTTGTCTCTTCAAGTGGATTATTTTTTCACCAAAAAGACTTTATTTTGACAAGAACTAACAACCATTTTGCCTTCTGTTCTACTTATTATTTGAATAAATATACTTCTTAGGGCATTTGCACCTTATCACCTGTGTACTGCTATCTTTCATGCCCACAGCCCTATGACAAGCACTATTTAATGTTTCATTTGCACATCAATTATTTTCATTGATGGCTGCTTAGGTAGTTAGTCGAAGTCATTAACATGTTGTGTTAATTGTTTATTTACTTTCGGTTACTAAAATTTTTTTTTTTTATTTTGCTTAGCCACTTTAATTCATTTTTGTTTTAATCAAGTAGCTGTTTTATATTTTGTGTGTGGGATTTTTATGTTTTTGGTGAGGCTTTTAGTTGTGGTGTTTGAGTTTAATTGCAGTGGTATTTGAGTTTAATTCCCATCACATATTACTTTCAGGGTTGTCGTATGTGGGGAAAAAATGATAGTTTTCATAATGGGATTTGGATTACATCCATGTAATATATATATATATATATATATATATATATATATATATATATATATATATATATATCAAACTTTCAGTTTTAGAAACAGTTACTCTTGAAACATTCTAAAAGGGACTTTCATGGAGAAGAGTTGCTGCTAAAAGGAGATATGTATATATCAAGAAAGATATATTTTGATATTAAAAAAGGAATACTACATGTTTTACATCTTGAAATGTACTACATTCCAGCTTTAAGCAAAGAAAAACTCTCAGTGAGACAAAGTGATTTCTGTTTACAATGACCAAATGCATATTATAAAGAAATGTTTCTTTATATATACAGCAACTTTGTATACCACAGTATATCTGACAAATGTAAAAAATCAGGAATGATAGGGTGTCTTTTCAGAAATTTGTCATGTACAGAATTTGATTTATTCCAAGAAATTCATTTCTCAGAGATTAAGAATAATACCAAGACAGGAGTCACTTTAAAATATTCCTCAGATGACAACTGACCTGGAAATATAACTGCTATTGATGTGTCTGTGTCTTATGAAGTCTTATGGACTGTACAGAAATGTTTAACAAAATCAAACAGGAAGCTACATTCACAGACAATTGTCATTGTCCTTTTGCTTCCCCTATCAGGTAATGTCAGGAATAATCCTAGCCCTCCCTCTGCTTTGCCTGCCCACACTCTGCTTAAGGATCTTAGTATTTTCCATATCAACGTGAGATGCCTTCTCCCCAAGATGACCAGCTTAGGCACTGGGTACTGCATACTAACTCTAATGTCCCAGTCATCTCATTGAATCTGGGCTCTCTGCCAGGATCAGTGATAGTGACATCACTGTTCCTGGCAGTCAACCATTCAGGCAGTACTGGGGTAGCAGAGGAGGTGGTGTACTCATCTATGTAATCCATAGCTTCTCTTGTGATGTTTCCCATGCTGCTGTCACCTCCTCCCATGAACTCATTCTGTGCAAGGTTGCTTTCCCTCACTCCCTTCCCTCCCATCTTCATTAGTCAAGTTTACCTTTCCCTTAAAGACAAATCTGATTCTGTCATTCCTCTTCTCTCCTTCCTTCTTACTCTTGACTTCACTGGGGAACCTATTCAAGGACTCCTCTTCTCATATCCCTCTCCCCAAAAAATGAGTCTTTGGATCTTTCTCAACTTATTTTTGATCCTACCTTGTACAACTGTCACTCTACAAACTACTCACTCCTTGACTGAACTCCCTCACCAACACAGAATTTGTGCTGCTGGTACCCTTAAGACTTTATCAGTTACTAGAGCATGGTCCACATGTTCCTGAAAATTCATTGCCCAAAATCCCCCCAAGAAGTACATCTGTACCTCATCGTTCCGTTAACCTGGAAAACCTCCTGGATGACTTGTTTTCCTCTAACTGGGCTCCTCATGTTCACTGTTCAAACATCAATGCTAACTTTCCAACTTTACTTCTATTTTTATGTCTGGCTGTGACAAGCATCTCCCCCCAAGGGGGTCTTGTGTGTGTGGTGCCATTCTGCCTTGGGTCCATTCCCTACTCACCTCCCTCCTAAATGCTTGTGACTCAGACTTGTCTCAGCCTTATCTCTCAACAAGTCCTCAGGGTACAATGAGGATGGGTTGAGGTATAGTCAATGATGGAATGCCACCACAAAGTCTCGAAGGGAGGCAAAACCAAATTACTTTGCCTCAAACCTTCAGAACAATCTTAATTCTCCAAATATGATCTGGTGGGTTGTCTACTCCATTTTTCACTCTCAAACATGTAGTTACTTGTACCCTCAAGCTCAGCAACCCACCCTGGTGGTCATAGGTGAGCCTGCTGAGGTGGCTGCTGTTTTCAACATGCACTTCACCTCATGTGCTATCTCTGCTTCCTCCTTCCTTGCTGCTCCTCCATCACCATCATCTATGTTTGTTTTCTCAGACTTGATTGGCATTTTGCATTCTTTCATCTGTAGATCCTACATTCCTATGTTCCTTAGTCAAAAGCAATATTAGGCGAAATTCCAGTTTTTTATGAATATGCAAACATATAAAATTGCCAGCAGAAGAAGGCCTTACGGTCTGTCGACTCTGCTTGACTGTGATGTCCCTAATCCAGAGATTACAGTGGGCCCCACCCCCTCTTCCCAACCCTGACCTTCTCTTTCACCCTATCCCACTTCTGTTGAATCCCTTCCCCACTGTCTTTTGAGTGATGACCTCAAAAGATAGTTCATTCCACCTTGACACAACCCTTACTGTAAAGAAGTGTCTCCTGATCTCCATCTTTAACCATCCCCCACCAGCTTTTTGAGCAGGTCAGCCAGCACACTTGTCCTAACAAGTCAGTCAATGTATGATCTCTTTGAATATTCTCTTTCAAGAGCTGTCCTTGCATGTTGTATTAAATCTTGGGCTATCATCCTTCAGTGATGACTTTCTTGACTTGTTAGCATTATTAAATCTTGGGCCATCATCTTTCAGTGATGACTTTCCTGACTTGTTAGATTTAGGTTAGTCCTTAGTTAAGTTCAACAATTGGTGCCCCACGTGTGTGTGTAGTCTTTGATCAAGTGTTGGTAGTAACTGCAGAAACAAAGGAAATTGTGTAACTCATTCAGATTATTAGGTCTAGACAAGGTGGTGTGAGTCTCTGATTTACTAAGGTTAGTACTGATGCCATCTTCTAAAACTGTGTGTTCCACATACTGAACTAAACTCTGGAGGAATTGACATTTGTTGATGGAGAGTTTGTGCTTGAAATTCTCCCAATCCATTTAGAGCTTTCAGCAAATAAGACCCATGCTCCTCAAGTGTCTTCCCAAAGATGGACACCTCATGCAGATGCACCAGGCATTCCTGAAGATTTATATCCCCAATAGCTTGTTTCATAAGATATTTAAAGGTGGCAGGGGCACTTGAAATCCCTTTTGGCATTTACAAGAACTGTTGGACTCCAGGTGGACAGAGAAAGGCTGTTTTTTTTCCAGGTCTTACTTGGCCATCAAGATATGATAATACCCATTGCAGAGGTCAAGCACTGAAAACCACTTGCTGTTGTTCAGGCAATCTAGGGCATCCTGTATTCTGGGTGTGGTGCATTGTCCCAAGATTGTCCTTTTATTGAGTGTTCGGTAGTTCACATACAGATTCATGCTATCATTTTTCCTATGAACCACTACTATGGATGAGGAATATGGGCTCCTTGGTTCCTTCATGATCCCTATGGCAAACAATTCCAGAAGATGACAATTCACATCATATTTCACATCATGATATCTGTGGGAGGCAGTCTCCAAGATCTTTCTAGGACAGGTCTGTCATCATGAAATTTGATGTGATGTCCCTCTCCTTCACCACATCCAACATCCCATTAGCTTAAGAATAACTTGTTCCTCTGGTTCAACTTCTCAGTTTCTTAGGTCTTCTGTACCTCAGGTATGGGGGCATCTTCAAATGTGAAGATTTCTGGGTTGATATAGGTTCTGTTATCCTCCTGAAATGATTTGAGCTAACCACCTCATCTGCACTCTGCACGTGCACCAGGGTGCATTTTTTCCTTTGACAGAAATAGTTTGGTTAGAGTCATTCCTTATAAGAACAGTAAACTTCCTGCAATATAGGCAACACACTGAGCATGACAGACAATCTCCCAGGGAGACAGTTCTCTTCTGGGACATCAGTCATCAGAATCTACTTTTTTCACATACTTATGGAACCTCACAACTCCAGCGAAGGAACATACTGAGTTGGACAGTAACATTAGTTTCTGCTTCTCCCAGTGTCAGGCCACCTCAGTAGGCTTGTCTGTTACTTTCTTGCATGTCTGGAGCTTTTTCTTGTGGGTATCATTCACTAGGGCATGAATAGGTAGTAACCACAGTTACTGTTCGTAATCTCACTCCAAACATTATTGTACCAGTCTCCTAGACATGTGGTCCTTGGTCCTGACAAAAGTAAGCACTTTGTCCAACTTCCCTTACACTTTGTCCAACATCCCTGATTGTGGACACCTTGGGCCAAGTCCTTCATGGGTACTTCAAGTCCATCCATTCCAGAAGATGGGATCTGCACTTTTTTTCATAAAGCTCCTGGCCTCTGGACAACTACATTCTCTTGTGTTTAGGCCCTCCTGTTGGCAACCTCCCAGAACCATCTGCCACTCTCACCCAATTCCAAGTGCAGCAGAGATCCACACAGTGTGGGCCCAACAGTATGAAGGGTTGTCACAAAGGTGGCCTGGTAGACATGTTTTTTTCTGTTTTTCTCCCAATTTCCCTGTTAGTTTTCTCATCTCCACCATGCTGGGTGGTGCACCATAGGACCTCATACACAGCAGCATTCATGTGAAGAAGGCGAGCTCTGTGGCCCACTGCAGAGGTCACTGTGATGGTGCAGCCCCAGCACTAGCCTTCTCTGGCAAGGAACACTGCATCATGGCAGCACCACCCCAGCCTCCATGACTTCTTGATCCAGCTCTTGAGTTTGCTCCTGAACCTGGATTGCTGATGCAGGACCAGTATGCGTTACCTGCCAGGCCATTGGGTGGCATGTTCCACACTTTTATGTGTCTCACGTATGGGTAAAACTTGATCACACAGCCCCCACATGTCGAGTCACTCTAGGGTACACAACTTCAGATATGATAGATAGAGATGGAGTGAATTTAAAGTTTGCTGGCAAAGTTGGTGAGAACTTTAGTCAGGAACATTGTGCTGTGCATTAGTGTAGCAAAGTTCCCGACTTTGACTCCAACTTTGCTTGGCAAATGTCTTTTTTTAAAAACCCTATTCTTTTTTTTAACCCTGCTCCAACCCACTGTGTAACTATCACCCACCTTTTCTCACATCCCAGATAATTGTCACACATCTTTCCCCCCAGCCCCCCCACCATGATCACCTACTTCCCCCTCCCCCCTCACTCCCGGCAAAGTATCTATGGTAGCCACCAAGCTGTGAAATATCCTGTCCTCCACCAGCTTCAAACAAGTAACCAACCCACCTCCCCACTCCTTCCAGACTGCTAAACCCGATAATTCATATAACCACTCCTCACTCTACCTCCTGCAGCACCCAACCACCATCCAGTCCCCTATGCCCCCCAAAAGTTAAAGGATATGGGGGAGGAGAGGACCAGCGATGAAAAGTTCAGAAATGCACTGCGTTGTGGGTGTAGCTCTATTCACTATTGCTTCATGAATGAAATGGCATCCTGAAGTAGCCCCTGACTGGCTGAAAATTCAGCCAGCTCCTTTCCTTTATCCTTTAACTTTTGGGGGGATTGGGAGAAGGGTTGTTGGGTGCTACAGGGGGTAGAGTGGGGGTGGATACTTGAATCATGGTGGTCAGAGTTCAGGATGGGGTGGGGATGGTTACTTGTTTGGAGCGGGTGGGGGTGGAATTTTTTACAGCTTGAAGCTACTTTATGTTGCTCACTGGGACTGTGGGGGAAGAAAGGAGGTGGATTCTAGCAGGGGCTGGGTAGGTGCATTAGTTTCAGTTATCTTGGACATGGGTGTAGTTGAAACTTACACAGTGGGTAGGGGTGGGTTTGAAAAATAAGTATTTTTTTTTAAACTGGAGTGCAGCACTTTGTGTAGTTCTTCACTGGCAAAAAGCTACTTCACCTGGTGAAAGCTATTCATAGTGGCACTTCATCAGCACTTTCTTTTTTTAAATTGAAGAAACTTTATTGAGATATTTTATAATAAAATAAAACAAAAGGGAAATCACAGCCACAATAAAAACAAAACTCAAAACAATAAAACCAGAATGCCATCGAACAACATCTACAACTACTCAAAACACAATATAGCCACACAACAAGAAACCCAGACCCCACCCGTTCCCTCCCTTATTCCAGAGTACAGTGTAATAAGAATAAGTATAATAGTATTATTACATGGAGGTAGAGATATAAGAACAAATACAAAAAACTGAACTATAATCTGGATAATAAATATACAGTTCAACTATACATCAGCACTTTAAATAGTGAAATGGCACTATGCGTGGACTATGCCAGGTGAAGTAGGCAATTTGCTGGGTGACGAACTATGGAAAGTGGAACTGTCCACTGCACAAAGACAAGAAACTTTGGAAGATTTTTGCACTTCTCTAATGATAGTTACTGTCATAACAATCTTTGAAGATGATGGTCATTTGTGACCCACTGTCAAAAATAACTTTGATTTCCATTCCCTAAATGCTCACACTGACCATAGACGATGATCTCACCAATCCCATGGGAACTCAGCATCTCCTAGCTGATAGTTCAAAGGCAAATTTGGCAAAGCTTCCAACGTTTAGGGTCCAGATTGTTCCATTACTTGACTGCTATTAGCTTTATTCCTCATTCAGTCCATAACCCTCTTCAAGTTCTCAATGGACTGACTCGCTTTCATTCCATATCCGTCTTCCACATAACTGTAATATAAAATCCTTTCTCTGCTTGATTGGTTATGCATCAATCTATTCCTAGATCTTGCTTGCAGGTTTCCAGCCCTAGGGTGACCTCTCCTAAAGGATGGGCCTGCACCTTGCTGGCCCATTGGTGCAGGGGTAGGATTTCCTCCTGTGATGCCAGTGACCTGGGTTCAAATCCAGACTCAGGCCATCAGTGGGCTGGCCAAGGGGGGAGGAGGATTGAGCGTCCCATGGACTGCTCTCCTTCTCCAGGGGAAGGGGGTGGGATTGAAAGCCTGGTGCAAAAGTGTGGACCCCTGGTGGAGGCTTGGGGGATCCGATGCAACTGGCACCTGATACATGAAGAGGGGGGATGGACATTGGGTTCATCCCATTCACATCATTGCACATCCCACCTCCTGACGAGATTAGCATCCACAAAAAATGCTGCCTGTCCTAAGGATGACACTGCCTCCTGGTACCACGGCCCCCCCCAAAGTGCCTGACCCTGACTGAGACTATGTTCTGCTGGGGGAGCCCTCCTGGTCATGGTGATGCAGCCAGCAACATGTACCTGTCTCCATGGGGTGGGGTCATCTCAGTGGCTCTGCCCCGGGGGGTAAGCCAGGGTGAATCAGGAATCAGTTACTGGGAGGGGCGGTGGGTCCGGGAGGTAGGGCTGATAATATGAGACAGGCAGCACCCCCTCAAAAAAAAAGGATGGGCCTGCTCCCCTAACCAGAGGGCATCTAGTCTGAACAAGTCCCTCCAACAATTGTCTTAGGGGCTGAGGGTGATGAGTCTGATAGCAGAGTCCCATGACTAGCTCTGTCAGATCACTCATTTGTTTTGCATGAGCCTATCACTAATCATACATCTGCACCTGCAGATCACTGAGGGCCACCCTGTTCATGTCAATAGTAGCAGTACTAACAGTTTTGGCCTTTGGAGCCATCCTTCAGGGTGCTCAGAGCATCTGAGTGCTCTGTCCTCCTTCTCCTGTGTCTCTCTGATGAGATCCATGTAGGGTGGTAGTTGATCCATCTGATCTGTCAGCTACAAATTGGTCAGAATCTGGTCTGATTACACATCTCTGTGTTAAATCTGTCAATTCTTCCCACTGTCAAACTACCCTTGTGGTAGGTTCACTGTACTGCCTTCTCTATTTTCATCAGGAAATCTAAGGGCTTCACACCATCTTGCAGTTCCATCAGCTCAAGCTTCATCAGCACCTTCCCTGGCTTCTCAACTTGGTGTAGACCACACCCTCAAAATATCTTCAAAAGTACAAACTCGGTTCTAGAACTGAAATGAAAAGTCTGACTTAGTTCTTGTACAAAAATGGAGAAGGGTTGGTCCTGTACAAGATGTAGCCCTTAAAGGCACAAAACTGATTAAATGTGTAAAAAATGCAACATATAATAAGGAAACATGCCCCAATTTCCTATCATGAATGTTTGATCCTGCATCAGAGGTGGTGGCTTCTCCCAGTAAGTATTTTCCATTTCTAACACTGCCAATGTAAATAGATAGTCAAATGAGGTAGCGGCAGGTTTTGTGACCTTCAAGGAACATGAAACATGACTGTGCTCATAGTACTAAGTGTAGGTGCGCCTCGAGGTGGGTAACACCAGGATGCAAAACAGAAAGAGATATACTTCTTATGGGATAAATCACATCACCACTCAGTTAAATATCTTATGCTTCAGTGTCATGTTTACTTTTGTACAGACTCCATAGCAATACAAGCTACATACAGCAATAAAATGTGCCAAAGTGCTACAAACTTTATGGAGTCTCTGACACTGGTGGCTTCCAAAGCCTCAGTGGTTTGCTCTAAAAAGAGATACTTCAGGGGGTGAGAACCATTGGTGAGTCTCATTGTTTTATAGCAACCCCAAATAAAGTAATTATGAATTAAATAACATAAACTGATTTTTATATACAGTCTTCTAACAAAACATTATAACAAATCAGTATCACATACCAATGCAGAATACTGTAGCTAACAACCTTTATCAAAGGGATGGAAAGGGACTTGGCAAGGTTGGAGGAATGGTCAAACGTATGGCAGCTTAGATTCAATGCAAAGAAGTGCAAAGTAATGCACCTGGGAAACAAAAACCCTGGGCGAGAGTGCACATTCGGGGGGGTGAGATACTGACAACAACAAAAATGGAAAGGAACCTGGGGTAGTCATATCAGATCACCTAAAGGTGGGCCAGCAATGTGAGAAGGCATTAAAGGAGGGCTGGGAAGGGGGATACTGGGATGCATAGGGAGAGGCATCACCAGTAGAAAACAAAAAGTTGTAGGACCTGTGTACAGAGAGTTGGTAAGACCACATCTGGAGTACTGTGTACAGTTCTGGAGACCTCATCGCTGCAAAGGCATAGACAGGGTGGAGGCTGTCCAGAGGAGGGCAACCAAAATGGTGCAGGGTCTGCACCAGAAGACATATGAAGAAAGACTAACGGAGCTTAAGATGTATAGCCTCGAGGAAAGGAGGAAGAGGGGGGACATCATAGAAACTTTCAAATACCTCAAGGAAATCAACAAAGTTCAAGAGGATAGCATCTTTCAGAAAAAGTGATGTGCAAGAACAAGGGGGCACAATTTGAAGATAGAGGGGGTACGGCTCAGAGGTAATGTGAGGAAGTATTTCTTCACAGAGAGGGTTGTAGATGCATGGAACAGCCTTCCTGAGGAGGTCATAGAGTCAAAAACAGTGGGGAAATTCAAGAACGCATGGGACAGACATAAGGCAATTCTAGTGGGGGGTAGGAGGAAGTAGGCTGTTGGTTAACTAGGATCTGCAGCTTCTCTGTTAGGTAGGGAAATGGGCAGATTAGGTGGGCCAAGCAGTCCTTATCTGCCGTCAAATTCTATGTTTCTATGTTAAAAACTGTGATGCTTAAATTCAAATCATAATATAAGTTTATTGCTTACAGCTACTGTATATTGCATGGATAATTCATTATAAGTTAATCAAAAATACCTTGTATTTCAAATACAGTGCCAACGAACTGGAAAGATGGAGAAGAGAGACACAGAGAAAAAATTACAGATGTAGTTTGTTTCTTATGTTGATCATCACCCAACTACTATCATTACAGCATAACACTGCCTAGAGTGATCCATACCTTCTAGAATACCAAGTTGGAATGTTGAAAATGGATACATATAGAAAGGAAAGACAGAACAATTGTAATCATGTTAGATACATATACATCAACATAAACTTCTTCTACAAATTGAGTCTAATTATTAGATCCATACACAGATTCATTTTACAATTTCACATAAAGGATATTTTTATTTTTTTTACAAACAAGGCATAAAGTCAGTCTCATTATTACGTTCGCTTGCGCGCATGCGCAAGGAACGTTTTGGGAGAGTAGCACACTTTGGAGGTGTGCCTCTCCCTTGCAATCCAGTGCTCCATTGAGCAGGCATGGCGGTCCTGCACCAATGGGTGCGGAGCTGCATGACAGCGGTGGTCTGCCAAGAAAACTACCGCTGTCATACTGAGCACCACGCCACGCCACCGCTGGCCATGCGCCTCATCGCCACGCCCGCTTAAAGCTTTGGTGCCACACTGGGAGCCCACCCCAGCATGGCAAATGTTGTTATCAATGGGGTGCCTAATCCCACCGCTCCACGGCCCCCTGTTATCTCTGTGTTGCCACGCTGGGAGCCCACCCAGCGTGGCAAATGTGAAGATAGTTTGCCGACGGGGTGCCCAATCCCTCCGGCTGCCTCGGCCCCCCCAGCCATCTTCTGCCATGCTGAAGCCCACCCCAGCGGGCAAACGCCCCACGCCGTCGCTTTTTTTTACCTGTAAATGGAAATGGTCCCACCGCGCATCTCCCAGTCCCTCCCACAACCCGCACCCACCCACCGCGCACTCCAGCCTCCCCACATCCCCTCACCCCATACTTACCTCCGGAGCTCAGCACAACGATCTTCAGTGGACCGGGAACACGCCTGCACTCTTCAAAGCCGACCGCAACTGAGGAAATGCCAGTAAGCCGTAATAATGGGCTAGATAGAGGGTTTTCAACTGTTATTGTATATCTCCAGGCATTTTTGGAATTTTGCAGAATTTTCAACGCCAGAGTTTTGGGACCCTTCTCATGAATGATGTCATTGTCATGGCGTTGTTCAGGCCCAAGGGGTGATTTCGCATTCACTGCGTGAAATCACCCTTCGGACCCCACACAGCCATGACAGTGACATCATTCATGAGAAGGGTCCCAAAACCCAATGTTGAACATTTGGTGCAAAAATTCCAAAAAATGACTGTTTTACGAGCGTGCGTTGCCCAGTTCCTATGCACGCTTGTAGGTTTGCGAATTTTCAATATTTCTACTCCAGATTTTCAACATTGCCATTTTACCACACCTTCTTAGGAGTAGTACAGCTGTCATTTTTTCACATCTCACCCAAAACTTGTTTCCTCCCATGTAGCGCACAATGGCGCAGTAGGTGTGTGAAATCAATGTATGGGACACATTAAGAAAATCACAGTGACACTGTTCATGAGCAGAGGTCTTAAAATGGCTATGTTGAAAATTTGGTGAAAAAATTCCTAAAAATGACTGTTTTACGAGTGTTCATTGCGCAGTTCCTATGCACGCTCATACGTTTGCGAATTTTCAATATTTGTACTCCAGATTTTCAACATTGCCATTTTACCACACCTCCTCATGAGCAGTATAGCTGTCATTTTTCACATCCTGCCCAAAACGTGTTTCCGCCCATGTAGCGCACAATGGCGCAGTCAGTGTGCAAACTCAATGTATGGGACACATTAAGAAAATCACAGTGACACTGATCATGAGCAGAGGTCTTAAAATGACTGTGTTGAAAATTTGGTGAAAAATTCCTAAAAATGACTGTTTTACGAGTGTTCATTGTGCAGCTCCTATGCACGCTCGTAAGTTTGCGAATTTTCAATATTTTCACTCCACATTTTCAACATTGCCATTTTACCACACCTCCTTATGAGCAGTGCAGCTGTCATTTTTCACATCTTGCCCAAAACGTGTTTCCGCCCATGTAGCGCACAATGGCACAGTCGCTGTGTGAACTCAGTGTATGGGACACATTAAGAAAATCACAGTGTCACTGTTCATGAGCAGAGATCTTAAAATGGCTATGTTGAAAATTTGGTGAACAAATTCCTAAAAATAACTGTTTTACGAGCGTGCATTGTGCAGTTCCTACGCACGCTCGTAAGTTTGCGAATTTTCAATATTTTCACTCCAGATTTTCAACATTGCCATTTTACCACACCTCCTTATGAGTAGTACAGCTGTCATTTTTCACATCCTGTGCAAAACGTGTTTCCGCCCATGTAGTGCACAATGGCACAGTCGGTGTGCAAAATCAATGTATGGCACACAGTAAGACAATCACAGTGACACTGCTCATTAGCAGAGGTTGTAAAATGCCAATGTTGACAATTTGGTGAAAAAATTCCTAACAATGACTGTTTTACGAGCGTGCATTGCACAGTTCCCATGCACGTCAGTGGGTTTGGCGTAATTTTCAATATTTCCACCCAGATTTTCAACATTGCCATTTTACCACACTTCCTTATGAGCAGTACAGCTGTCATTTTTCACATCCTGCCCAAAACGTGTTTCTGCCTCTGTAGCGCACAATGGGGTAACAAAAAGGTCATGCTGAAAATTTATTGTGCAAATACCAGCAATCGCACAGGGCATTACGGTAAAGCACCATACGTGCCAAACACCACTGCAAATACCTGCAAGCGAACATTCGGCATTGACAAATGCTTGTTTAACCTCAAGGGCTGTAGTTCCTTAAGATGAACATTCACCAACATTCATGTTGCAGTATTCAATGCAGTCTATTTCCACCTCTTACTGGTGGTGGTGACACCTATTCCAGTTCCATAGACTTTAAATTAGCAAGATTTTGAACCATACTCGTTATGAAAGTGCGCAGCCAGGGGGAAATCAAATTTAACTTTGACATTTAATCGAATATGTTACTTTCAGTTGGTGTATGGTTCTAACAACATATACTTTTTTGCAGCTACACCATAGTGCACAACACAAGTAGTAGTACAACTCACAAGCTGTCTGACTTCAAGGTTCTAGTAAGTTGCAAGGTGTCCAAAGCATGTGCCTTGTGAGGCATACTCACACACATTGCAATAAATACACTAAAAGACTCATTTGGGCCAAATAAGAAGATACTATTTCTGTTCAGTTTTTTCTTTGCCAAAATGGGGATGTTCCAGGTTGTCTTTCATGCTCTTTCCCTTACTAAAGACAATTCATGGCTCAGGACCTGTGGCTGCTGTTAACCTAGCATGCCCCATAAAAAGTGGCCAGTATTTAAATATTACGTTGCCTATGTATCCTGCACGATGGTTATATTCAGTTACAAATATAACCAGACATTCACTGCTCATCTTTTTGTGTTTCAGTGTCAGCAGTATTGCTCCACCCAATAACACAACAGTGCCTCATCTAACAGGTTTGATTGCTAGCCCCTGGAAAACAAATTCTGGGCAGAGTGAGTATGGCTGCTCTGAGTGGCGAGACCAAGTGAAAGAACGTGCAGAGCTCTCACCGCGCTAGTTTATCATATTCAAGATGGCCACTGTAACAGAACTGCACATGCGTGATACTTGGGCATGGGCAGTTTAAGTCGGCAGCCATCTTGGGCATGACAGCCTTCACTTTCGCAGTTATGGGGGAAAAAAATAGTGCCCTGAGAAGGGGAGTGTGTTTATGCGGCTGGTGGAGGGGAAGAGCCATTACAACACAACCCAGTGGAACTGTGCCACAGCACTGTGGAAGCATGCCAGAGAGCTGTCCGGTCATGTGCTTCCACAGTGCCCTGTACAAAAATGTCACAATATGTCTGCAGAGCTCTGCCTATGCAGCTGTAAAAAAATACTCTTCAATTCTAAGGCCTGAGACTCAAACTCTTTGCTATCAGAACAATTACTGCTTATACATATTGATGCAAAAAGAAAAAAGTAGATTGCAATACCTTTTATTTGACTAACAGAAACATAAAAACACAAGCTTTCTGATTCACACAGGTCTCTTAATCAGACACTGAGATAAAACAGTTGCTATACAGTACAAGGAGAGAATATCATTCAGAGAACTCAACACTAATTCGAAACATACGTTCCTGTAGTTCAGATGTCAATAAACTTTTATACGTAGGTGTAATAGCTTTTTTAACAAGGAAATGTCATAGCAAGAAAACTATATATAAATGACTGGTTATATAAACAAAAAGGGCAGTCTTTAAAATACTGAATTATAAATCCATTTAGAGATACAGACCCTGTTCCAGAGTAAACAAGCTTTTGTACAGGAGTGTAACAGATGGAGACTTACAAACTATTAACTGTTTGTACAGTTTAGCAACAGTCTCCATAAAGCAGACTTTGAGGCAATTGTGAAATTATTTTTAAACCTAGAAATTATGTCTGCAAATGGCAGTGGATAACAAACCTCACACCTCTGTATAGTCCATATTCAGGAGGTCAGCATCATTAATTTATCTAACCATCACTCACCTTTGCAGAGACATCTATACTATCTTAAAGACTCTGATGCTGCCCAATGACACAGCTGGATAGGATACCAGTATGTGACGGCCTGGAGGAATGTTAACTTTGACTACACTTACAAGAATTATTCCACAATAAAGAAAACACCTCACACCTTGGGAATGAGCTCTGATCATCAGAAGGCCTGCAGGGAGGGGAGGATTGAGCTTCCCACTGGACACTCTCCTCCCTAGGCAAGGAGGACTCACTACTGCTGCATGACTGCCAACTGGGTGACCACAGGTGGTAGTGCAGCTGGAGTGCATGCATCAGCAGGGTGGGATGCCACTGGCAGAGCTGACACTGACACCACATGTTCATGCCATGTGCAGTGTGCCCATCCCAGGGGTGGGGCTCAAAAAGTGAAAAAGCCCTCAGCTATCACAGAAGGATGGCCCTCACAGAGCTTGCAGACCCTGCATCCACTGACCCAGGCTGGCTCCCTGTATACAACTTTAGCCTTTCTGAGGGAACTGAAGCCAGCCAAAAGACCTACATCATAAGGTGAGGATACCGTAGATACACAGCAAGTGAGCAGGTAAGCCATGGGAGAAGGGTGTGTTGGGGTTGGGGCTCCATGGGGCCTGAAGAGGGGCCTGATGAAGACTGAAACAGTGGAGGCACACACGGTATGAGTAAAAAATATTAACATTCAGGGGATGGCTTCCAAGTTCTCTAGAATTAATTGAACTAGAACTCAAATAATTGATTTATATTTATTTGGTGATCAGGTAAGTACACTGGACTTGAGGTCCTTTTACAGGCATGTCCTAGACCACTTTATGGCAACAGAAACCCATCAGAGAAAGATGAGACACACTGAGATCAGACTCATTAGAGTGTCAGACAATCACCAGTTTCTGAAGAACTGAGGCAGTGCAATACAGCTCACAACCAAAAGGTACATTGACAGGAAAGTTATGCATAAGGTAGTCTTGCATGCCCCTTATAAGCAAAATATGGTTTGATGCAACTCACAGGGAGTGTGAAAAGCTGTTCCACTGTCTTGGAGCAGAGTAAGAGAAGAAGCGTTAACCCATATCAAAGAAAGCAGAAGGCAGTTTAAGGAAATGTTGTTCAGCCTTACTATGGTGTTTTTTCAGGGAGCATTCTCAATGTCAGTCTCAACCCCAACCCAAAGGAAATCTTCATGCCATTCAAAATCATTAAAAATTTGGACAAAACATCCATAGTGTCTCTCGGGTGAGATCTCAGTCTGGTCCATTCTCCTGAGAAACAAAGCAACAAATTTTGACAAGTTTTTAATAAGAGACCCTGCACCAGAGACAATTGGACATCCTGGTGGTCTTATCAGATGTATATGAATCTTTTATAAAAAATACAATGTAGGGGCCACTAGGAATTTAAATCACCTATTTGATCAGGGGTTACAATATTTTTCCATCTCCAAAGTAGTATCACTTAAAAAAAATCTGTATTGTATTTGTAGAATTCAAAATAATTTAAACAAGTCTTTTGTAATTTAAATTAAACGGGTTTCACCAGGGGAACACAAGAGAGGCCTTTTGCTAACACCTGATGTCGTTAAGCAGTCAGTATTACTTCAGAAATATGAATTACTGTCTCGTTTGTATTTCTTCCTCACACAGTGCCAGGGTATGGCTGATTTTCCCTTTCCTTTCCTTCATCATCTCATCCTGCATCCTTCTCCCCCCCTTTGATCTTTTTGGACTTTGTTTCTGTCCATAATAATTAAAACGTAACAGTTTTTTTTTTTTAATATTGCACTAGTGAGTCATTAGTCTGTGTACAATCACTATAAGAAAAAAAACTGTGTTCCTGATGTACTGCTCCTTTTAGATTGCAGTTGTTCTTTGTCTCTTTTTTTCACTTCAGTTTCTAGATTTACTTTGAAACCTGGACTGAGACTGGCTGGATGATCTCAAACCCATGCCCCAGGCAAAAATTCTGCCTTTTTGGCAGTTCTCCTCATCCCAATTCAACTTCAACTGTTTACAGAGGACTAGCTCATTTTCACATGTGGCTGCTTTTTGCTTCAACTGTTTATCCAGTTTCACAAAATGGATAATAGGTTTTAAATTGTAATAACTTTTTTTTAATTTTAGCAATTGTTTTTATAAATAATGTTTTTATTAGTAATAACCTCTGTGAAAGTGTTGGAGCAGAAAAGGATCATAGCCTTGCAAATAGCCCTATGTCTGAACTCCACCAGTTCTCCTGACAATACTTTAACATCCCTAAGGCCACTCAGAATTTGTTGTTATACTAAGGAATTTTCCAATGTTCTTATATTGTTTGTTGTATTTAGTTCAGACAGAGCAGTCTTTCAAGTTTGATAAATAAACTTTTGATGGCACATTGTTGAGTAGTTTCCTCACTACAGACTTACAATTTCTCTCTCGTTCTCTCTCTTTACTTATCAATTAAAATCAAATAAGTGAGGAAAAACCAATCAAGGTCAGCTGCTGTCATTCTGTATACCTCATCCAAACTCCTAACTGTACTTAGTCTGATGTAGGCAAACAGTAGTAGAAATGTAGGCTCCCCCCACCCCCTCCATGTGTCTAGGGGTATTTGCTGATACTTCTCATCAGAGAGGGTCCAGTGCCTACAGCAAGAAACCAGTACCTGTAACTCACTATGCCTCCATGGGTCTGGGAGCACAGGGACCAAGGGCAGCAGCAACACAGCAGCAACATTAACATGAAGAGACCACTCACAAAACTGAATAACTATACCAGGAGCTTCAGTCAAGCAGGCCTAATATTTATTTCTGTCTAGGTGGTACATAGCCTTGAAGGGCATCACCCTTGCTGATCATTTCCCTTTAATCATGACTTTATTACTACTGCCATAGTCACCACTAACACTATTGCCCTTCACTTAGAATGGGCACTGCTGCATTGTTAGTTAAATTTATTTTAAGCCCTATTTCTACTACTGGGTCCCAAGGGTGCTGCTTCCCACAAGGCAGGCACATAGTGGCACTCTCTCCAGGCAGAACAAGACACTACCCTGGGAGGAAATGTTGCTTACACTTAGCTGCATACCAGTGATATCATTGTTACTTCAGTAACCAGAACATGGTATGCTGATCAACTATAGCTCAGAGATGGTATTGCCATGTTTGTCTCTCTTCTGACATCTCACTAATAAAAACAGAAAGTGTCAGCAGAAAAGGACCAATCGGCCCATCTAGTCTGTCCTATTTCCCTGCCTAACACTACACCCTGGTCCCCATTTGGTCTCAGGTATCCCTCACTCCTCCCTTTCCTCCATAATACCCATGTGCTTATCCCATGCATGTTTGAAGCTCCTCACTGTCTTCACCTCTACTGGAAGGCTGTTCTAGGTATCCATCACCCTTTCTACAAAGAAGTATTTCCTCACCTCCCTCTTAAACTTCTCACCCTCAAGTTTTATAGCATGCTGCCATGTATTGATGCTCCTCTCCTTTGAAAGATGCTCACCCTGTGCACTTTGTTCACCCCCATGAGGTAGTTATAGATCTCAGTCATGCCCCCTCTCACTCTCTTCTCCTCCAAGAAGTACACGCCGAGTTCCCACACTCTGTTCTTGTATGGCTTCTATTGCAAATGCTGCAACATTTTGGTAGCCCTCCTCTGGACTGCCTTCACCCTGTCAATGTCCTTGCTGAGATACGGCCTACAGAACTGGGCACAGTACTCCAGGTGGGTGTCTCACCAGTGAGCGATACAGAGGCAACACCACCTGCCTTCTCCTTCCATCATAGGCTTTTTAAACCCCAGTGAAATGGGCTACCTATTCTGGCCCAGCCACTGTGGGACTTAACTGATCCTGTCTCTTGCCATGCCCCTTATCTTGATGAACCAGTACTATTTACCATCACAATACCAATTCATACCATTACCCAAGGGTTACTGCTGCCATGTACCTGTTCTCCTTTGGAGCACTTCATGATGGTTATCTTGCCGAGTGCTCCCTTCCTTGTGTACTTCTAGGGAAGTGGATCTGCAAGGACCCACAGTGACCTCCTTTGAATGGAGGCCAACTGCTACTCCTAGGTGCCAGTCGGGATGGCTGATGTTATGCCCCCTCCCCCTCACTGGGCAAATCTACATAGGTCATCCTTTCTGTTGCTGGCATCTAAAGTGCTCCTCCCCACCCCAGGAGGGAGAGAGGACAGAGAGAGGGCTCCCTCTGAGCTCCTCTCTGCTATTTGCACTCTCACTGGAACCCTGGATTTCCTGCCTCAGCCTGAGCTCTCAGCTAGCCTTCCCTCTTGATAGAATAAAGGGTGAAGGCAAAGCCATGAATATTCATGCCAGGGCCCCCAGCTGGCTAATCCAGGAAGCACAGAGCAAAAACACCAAACACACTCTCTCCCAGCTGAAGAACAACAGGAAGCCACTCTTATGGTCTAGTTTTAACCCTTTGAATGCTTCCTAGTAACCTGCCTCATGCAGGGAAGAAGAGGGAGGCTGGTTGCAGAAACTAAACTCATCATTTACTATTTACTTTTATACAAACTCCATAGCAGTACAAAGTGCACATAGCAATAAAATGTGCTGTAACACTGCAAATGTTTTAGAGCCTTTGACATCGGTAGCACCAAAAGCTACGGTGCTCTGCTCTGAAGAGAACTTCATCAGAGGGTGGGAACCATTGGCGAGTCTCATTGTATTATAGCAGCCCACAACAATGACATTGTGAACTAGTTAGCATAGCCTGCTTTACAAAAACAGGCTGCTTAGGAACAAAACATTACATAACAAGTCCATGTGATATACCTCTCCTTTATGGCCTTTATGGTATTCAGTACCAGTCCTCACAGGCACTCTTCTATCCAAATGCTTTTCTCATTGTATGGACAGGTCAGGTTTTGCCTGTTCTATCCATATATAAAGTCATCCTCCCCATCGGGAAGGGGCTTGATTCCAGAAAACATCTGCAGTCTGTGATACTTCCTATACTCTCTCTGTTCCTTCCATGACTTTTCCACAAGTGATCCACTGCCTGTAGTAATGACTCAGCTGATGTCACCACATTCCCGGCAGGTGCCACAGTGGCCTGCAGATCCTGATGATCTTTCCCATGCTGGTGAGCAAGGCATATGCATTTGTCATCCAGTCCTCCATCTGAGCCTGGGTTAGAGGAGTAATCAGAGTTCTTTCTTGGCTGATCAGACACCTCACTTCTTAGGTATCATCAGGTGTAAAAGTGTCTGATAACTGCAGAAGGTATATATCCTCGTCACTCTTGACTCTAACAGATTCAGTTTTCATAATTACATTGTAATTCAGATGCTGGGCTTTCACATTTCCTATCTCTTTAAAGGATACATAAATCATGCTTTTTTAAATAAATTGTTTCAGACTCCTGACTCAATCCTGCAGTACACTATAATCCGGTGTACTCAGCCATGTGAGAACCACATCGATTGATGGCCTCTTTCTTTAGGTTTTAATGTGTTTTTTAACTCTTTATTTTTATAATTTTCATTACATACAGTAAATGAAACATGTTTCAATAAAAATACATGAATATCTGATGTTATTTTTTTTTATTTATTTACAAAATGTTTCACCAGGAAAGAAAACATGAGCTGCAGAGCAGCTCGTGCTCATTTCCAGAAGCATCCTTGGGGAAGGGGAGTACAATTTATTTATTTATTTATGACTTTGCTAACCGGGTGAGTGCACTGATCCCAGGGACTGTTTTCAGGCATGACCTGGGCCATAACACATGGCGTAGGGTGACAGTGGAGTACAAGATAACAGTAATACACATGAAACAGATTTGATACAAGCAACAACAGTAAGCACAATATGCAGGTTTGATGCATAGGTCCATCTGAGAACAGTGAATACAAGGTTTCAATATTGGACATGAAAGCAATTAAACATCACATAATATAAACTTAATACATAATTACAAGTAACACAATACAGGAAAGCATTTTTCATAATAGAGTAGTGGACCTAGTTGAGTAACCTTGAGGAGAAGTTACATAGTACCACCCAGGGTTGAAGACCAAGGGAACAGAGGGTGAAAGGACACAGAAGTGCTGTGAGGGAAGGAAGCAAGGCTTGAGTAAGTGCAAGTGAAATCCTAGAGAGGGAACAAGGGTGGGGGAGGGGACAAAGAAAGTCTGGACCAGGGATCCCCCTTCAGGATGCATGGAAACCCTGCCAGGAGGGCAGGACCAGAAGGGAAAATTAAAAAGGAGAAAAAGAGAGATATGGGGGAAAGAGGAAGGAGGGGGTGACATGGAGACTAATAAAAAGGGAGTGCGAAAAGAATGGAGGGGTAAAAGGTGAGTTTAGAGTGGGTAGGGGGAGATGGGACTGGAAAAATGGGATTGAGGGGGTAGGGTACTGAGGAGGGGGAGGGGAAGTGCAGTATACGGAGAAATGAAGGAGGGAGGGCTTGGGAGAGGGAAGGGGGGAAGAGAGTCAGAAGGGATATCGAGATTTTTCGTTTAGAGAGAGGGGGATAATCCTTTCTATATTATGCATATTCGAACATATATTATGTTCAGAAATAAAAATAAGTATGTAAAGGTATTCAAAATAATGGATAGCATTTATAAAACCATAAGATAATTAATTAACTGCTGAATACCACACAATCATATCCTGCATAAGCAAACAATTAACCACAGGGAAAGTCCTAGTAACTCGAGAGACTTTCAACTTTTAGAATACACAAGAAGAAGAAAAAATCAAATGAACATAATAAATTGAATTAAACTACTATCATTCTATCTATATATTTCATGAAGCAAGTCGCTATAAGATGTATATTAATGTTGTTAGGAAAAATATTTATATTATTATCTTATGGACATACTGGCTATATATATCAGGAAATAGAAATTCAAAATGATTATGGAATACATTGGCAATCTAATCTATGCAAAGGTCTATAGTTATACTAAAGCCTGAAATTAGATTCCATTAATAGTCAATACCACTATATTGCTAATGTTATAGACAAGAGGAGAGGTATATTTTAAGTTCATATTATATATTTTTACATTTTGTATTAATTAAATTGAGTATTTAGATACAAACATATTCCAAACATTTGGTGTACGGTATATCATATTAGCAATGTTTAATTTCTATACATATTAATAATGATAACCTCTTCCAATAGCGGACAAACCTGTTAATAATAATTCAGTTCCATGGGTTTCCACATTGTTCTGACACTTCGCTATGCTTGGAAATTCCTCTTGCATTTCAGTTGGTGTCAATATTATTCCATCTAGGTCTCCATCCTTGATACTGAGAGCTGATTGCCCGGTGAAGTAAAGCGTCCTTCTGACACTCGGATGATGTGCTCAGATTGTGACCTGGACATGGAGGGAATTTTTAAAACCGAATGAGGTGAAATCATAAAAGGGGAAGCAACTATGGTGATAACCGATGCACTCAAATCAGAGGAGCCCTCCTCCAATATGTCACAGCCTTTATGGCTGTGTTCACCTGTTATTTTTCTTTGGAAATCCGTAATGTATTTCTTCAATTGCCCACCATTAAAGAAACAGTCTTTTTTCATCCCATATCACCACCTGTGACTTGCAAAGATACAGGATGGATATTTCAGTGGTTAATAATCCTTTCTATATTATGCATATTTGAGCATGATTACTAGCAGACAGCCTGAACATGCCTTACAGTATGCCTCATCATATGCATTTGCTTGCCATGTGGTGTGTCTATTTTGACTAAACAGTGATAAAGTCTCATGTTTGCATGCCCTCAAAACAATAAATGAAATGCCTTTGCCTCATTTCATTTTTTTTTACTTGGATCAAGAAAGCAGCGCTAGTGTGTCAAGTGTAGATAGGTCTTCACCATGCAGCCTGTTAATCACAATGGTGAAGTGCATTTGTCCCTGGGATCTGGCAATTTCCATGTGCTTATATGGGTCATGGTTTAAATTTTGTATAGTTATGTATGGCATATAAAGTTTCTTGTTGGTACTATAACTCCCCCAATTTGCTGACAATTAGAACCTGAAGGTTTCTGCATGCTACAGTGTAATTAATGATAATCTCTAGCAATGTGTCTGGTTATACTTTGATACTGTGCAATCATGTATAAGTGGAGTATACTAGTGATTTTCCATATGAGCATATTATGTAAATATTACATTTGTAATGTGAATTTGAGCATTGTATAAGTTGCACATATTTGTATATGAAATATAATTTGTTATTCTGCATTCAGCTTATGAGCTGGGACTAGTATTTATTTTGTTTTTGTTTACCAGGTAAGTACACTAGACAAGTTTTATGCCTATTTTCAGGAACGACCCGGGAGAGTACAAAAGGGTACAACAGGTACATTGATACAGTAATTGGTTCAGACGAATACATTCAGGTACAAAAACAGGAGAAAAGACAATTTTTACAGTTTTTACATTTACGTGGAAGGTACACCCAGATACAGTGCTGGGGCAAGGTATAAATTAGAGATAAATTCAATGAACAACAGGGCTGGTGAGGATTATGAGCATAGTAACATCATAGCATCAGTCAAGCAAGGGAGGGGGGATTTGGACGAGGACATAGCGCAAGAGTGGTGACGCCAGAGCAGGAGAGAAGAAGCCAGCACCAGTGGACACTGGGAGGCTAAGGAGGCTTAGGACATTCACAGCGAGAAGCCACCTTAAGATGATCCCACAGGGAGGTCCAGAAACTCTTGTGAGAGGAGGCAGTACGGATTCTTTCAGGAAAGGAGTTCCAGAGCCTGGGGCCATGGACAGCAAAACTCCGGTCCCCCATGTTGGTGCGGGAAGTAGGTACACTTAGTAGGCTGGGGCCTTGGGATCTAAGCAGGTAGGGGAGAGGTCAGCAGGAGCAAGAAGCCGGGCCAGTTCCGGGGTGCGGAGCTAAGTACTTACTCACCGGGCACCCAGTGCTAAAGTTAAGGTGACTGAGTGGGGATAGCCAGCCAAGCTTCTCGTAGAGCTGTAGTGATGGGTGAGGTGGGGGCGGCCAGGACAAAATGGCAGATGTTGTTGTCGTTGTGCTCCACTTGCTTAGGAGGGTCTTAGAGTATGAGCAAATATGAGGGAGCCGTAGCTGAGGGAGGAAGTAGTACTCCCTGGCAAGAGCTAAGCGAGCCATGGAGTGAGGTTGTACCGAGCCCTGTAGGCCATCCCCAGTTTGCGGTTCTACCCCACTGCAGCATTATGGATATGACTACCAAGGTCCAATTGGGGATCAAGCATCACTCCAAGATATTTGAGGGAGGTCATGGTAGGAGAGGGAGCCATCTTTGTAGTTGATATGTAGGGAGTTGAAGAGGCTCGTGATTTTGGCAGAGGAACCAAGAGCATAGCCTGGGTTTTGTTTTGATTTAGGACCAATTTATGGTTGGAGAGCCATGCCTGGATGTTCCAGAGGTCTTCAGATAAGTGGACGGTTTAGTGTGGCTGTATCACAGGAGTGGGCCAGGAGAACCAGGTCATCCGTGATACATGATGACACGGCAGCTGGAGACCACATCAGGGAGATTGTTGATGAACAGGGAAAAGAGTAGGGGACCCAGCACGGAGCCCTGAGGGACACCAGAGGTGACAGGCCGGGGGGCAGAGAGGACTTTATTGAATTTAGTTAGTTGCTTTCTGCCATTTAGGTAGTCAGAGACCCAGTTTAGGGCGGTGGGGGACAAACCAAGGGACCTCATCTGCAGGGCAAGCAGGTCGTGGTCAACGAGGTCGAACGCCTTGGATAAGTCAATAGATACCACACCTGAGAGTTTTCCCTGATCCATAGCAGCTCTGATGCTGGAAGAGACTGAGATGAGAGCCATGGAAGTGCTGTGCCTTTTACGAAAGCCGTGTTGGGCCGGGGTCAGCAGACCATGGGAGTGGATATACTCCGAGATTTGTTTGGCGACCACCTTTTCCAGGAGCTTGCTGACAGCAGAGAGGATAGCTATGGGATGGTAGTTGTCCAGGATTTTGGGGTCGCCCTGCTTAGGGACAGGGATGACCTTGGCAACCTTCCAGATATCCAGGATCAGTCCCTGGGTAAGGGATAGGTTGAAAATGTGGGCCACCGGGGAGGCTATAAGGGGAGCACCTAGTTTAAGAAGCTTTGGCTCCAGATCATCAGGACCAGGGCTAGCATTCTGGGAGAGATCAAGAAGAAGAGACCGCACCTCGCTTACCGATACCACCCTTAGGTAAAATGGAGGGTGGGTCAGACCAGACTCCCATTGGGACGGGGAGGCAGGACAGTTTGAGTTTTGGGCTGAGGACCCTAGCGGGAGAGCAGAAGGGAGGTCTGTGAAATGAGAGTTTAGAGCATTAGCAATCACGTGAGGATTTTTGCAGGAGACTCCTTCGATGAGCATGTCAGTGACCCCGGAGTAGGAGCGACCGCCAACCAGTAATTGGATGGTTCTCCAGAACCGTCTGGGGTCTTTAGCAGAGCTGAGAAGGGCGGCCTTGCAGAAGTCACTTTTGGCCCCCCCCTGATCATTTTCTTGCACTCATTTCTGAGTTTTCTGTATTGCTGCAACAGGGCAGTGTAGTGTGAGCGTTTTACCTGATGCCAGCATTTGTCTCTCGCCCGCATGTGGGAGAGGAGACTCTTCAGCCACTGGGTGGCTGTCCCAGGACCCCACGCCTAGTGATAGGGCATGCCTATCTTGTAGATCCACAAAGATGTTGTGGAACGGCAGCGACGGCCAATGAGGGATCCAGTGCTCTGTAGACTGTTGACCAGTCCGTAAGCCTGAGTTCCTCCAAGAACAGGTCAGGGTTTAATCTGGCAAAGTTTCGAACCTGGATGATTTTGTGGGAAACCTTAGGGAAGGGGATATTCCATATACACAGAACCAGAGAGTGGTCCGATATGGCGTCGGGTAGGGCCCCTACTGAGGAGATCCCTCTAGTAATGTATGAAGCTGGAAAACTTTGCTTTGCAAATTAATTCATGAATTTGCCTCATTAGTTAATTTGTCTTGCAAAGTTCCAATTCATAGTGTGATAATAACTTTTCGAAATGCAAAACTGGAACTTCACCAGTGAAGTTTGGTGCAAAGGTAAAGTTTGCAATGTACTATGAGACTGGGGGTCACCTTTTGCTGAAACGAGTTGCATGCCACGAGGAGGCTGTCTTCAGTGCAGTCTTCTGAACGAAGAGTAGGAGAGAAGTCTTGTGTGCTGATCTGAGAGAAAAAAAATATATGAAAACCATTTAAACCTAGCTTTTTGAGTGGAAATCATTCACAAATTATTCTAGAGCACCTTGTGCTGCTAGATTTCAGGGGTTTTTTTGTTTGTTTGTTTTGCTTAATATTTACTTTAAAGTAGTAGTTTCTGTTGTATCTGTCTGTGCAGTAGTGTGGGGGAGGATAGGTGTAAAGCAAGCAGGCAGCCCAGAAAGATCTGGAGTTTTTTTTTGACTAGGTAGATGATTTGTGTTGCATTTTGATTTTCTCACTCTTTCTTGTTCATTATTTTTGATCTGCAGTCAGTAATTTCACATCTTTATTTCTGTGGTTTAGTCTGGTGTGTTTAAGTGAAACATTTTGTCAGTGTCTTTCTAAAGCAATTTTAGTTATTTTTAGTTATATTTTTTCTTAAAATAAGTGTTCTGTCACTTTTTGTTGTACTTAATATTAAAGTAGCCCTGTTACCCCTGTCATTTTAATTCCTGAGGTATTTAAAAAAAGAAAGAAAATTAAAAAAAAAACTTTTTGGGTTGGTTTTAGTGGTATTTTTATTTCAGGTCACACTTCTAATCCCAGATTCTCTAGAGGGAGGTACTGTCTGCTATTGCTGATAGTTTGTCATTTGTTTACCCCTGTTACCCTTGTTGTGTGTGTTGTGATATTAATCCCTGTGGAGTTTAAAATAAACAAAAGTCAAAAATACTTTTTTTGGTTGGTTTTGCTAGATACTATTATCTCTGTACAGTATTTTTTCAGATCACACTGCTAATCCCTGGTTTTCTAGGGTAAGGTGTTGTCTGCTGCTGCTGATAGTTAATAATTTGGTTACCCCTGTTAACCCTGTTGCATGTGTCATATAGATCCCTACAGTATGGTGTTTTATTTTTTTCAAATCACACTGCTGTGCTGATCCCTGATTCCCTAGAAGGATGTGTTGTCTGCTCCTGGTACTTATTTGTACTGCAGGCTTTATTTACATTTTGTAACTTTTCATCCCAAATCTAGTTACAAAGCATGCAAGAGTGATTAGGAAGGGACACTCTAGTAAAAGGAAAGGTGCAGGGAGGCAGCAAAGAAGTGTTCAGGTTCTGTGGGGCAAAATAGTGTTGATGTTAAAAGAACTATGTCCTCAGCAGCATACTCTCTGTGCTCTGGGACAGGTAGTAGCAAAGAAGTACCTGGTGGTGGTGGCATTGATGTGGCCATATTTTTCTCTGCCACATTTATGGCATCCATGCTGGCGGGGGATGTGGGAGGTGACAAGAAGAGCAGCAGTAAACAAGGCACAGTGGTTGAGGAGGAGGAGGTTGCTGGTGTCCCAGTGGCTGCTGGTGTCCCAGTGCCTGCTGGTGAAGGTGGTCCTGAGCCTGATAGTCCTGGAGCTTGAGTCAGTGCTTGAGGAAGGAGATCTGAAAGATGTCCCTCACACTCAGACTCCTACGATGAGAGAGTCAGAGAGCTTGAAGACAGTGATGATGAAGAATACATTGCTGTGGAGGAGGAAGACATCAGTGGCAGTGCAAATGATAATTTGTTAGATCTCCTATGGGATCCAGAAAAGAAAAGAGGAAGGGTGGTGCTGCAGAAGATGCCGGGGACAGTGTTTGCAGTCATCGAACTACCAAATTCTCCTCCCCCAATAGTATGAAATCATCCCAAAAAAACAAACATTTTTACTCCTTCCTCTCACCTGTCCTGCTCCTGCCACCATGGTAAATCAAGGCACATGAAATCCTTAGTTTGGGATTTTTAATTACAGTACTTGACCCAGCTGACAAGACAGTCGCTATCTGTCAGCTGTGTCAAGCTCAAGTTAGTAGAGAGAAAAAGTCAGCCACCTAGGAACCGGTGGGCAACACACACACCTAAAGACCAGGCACCTGTTGTGCTGGTGTCAACACCAGAAGGAAGTCAGTGCAGGGGAGCCCTGTCCCTCATCATCATCATTAGCCAAGTCATGCAGTAGTGGCAGGGCAATACCCCAGGTGGAGGGAGGGCCAAGTGAGGAGTACTACAGAGAGGAGGAAGAGGAGGAGGATGATTCTGTGGGTCTTCTTAGTAGTGGGCATAGCAACAGTGGTGGGTCGAGTAGTACCAACCAGAGGCAGAAAAGCACAGGAATGCTATTGCAGAAAACCCCCCAAACCAGTGGTTTTGTTCTAGAAGCAGCACATGTGAATCCCCACGAGTCAAATACTACCATATCAACAATGTACCCTCAATGAGTCCAGCTGTTTGGTAGCCCAACTCTAAGAAGAGTCCAGCCTACACAGCATAGAATGTTTGAGCATAAGTCCAAATTCCCTCTCAGCAGGGCCCCTAGTGCTCTGTGGCAGAATTTTCTGATTTCTGCGGCAGGGCTCCTAGACTTTTGCAGCAGCATTTTCTGATTTCTTCGGCATGATTTATTCATTTCTGTGGCAGAATTCAGTCCTGCCATTGACTAAAATATGAAGTGATGTCATTGATGACATCTCCTACCAAGCATAGAGGAGGGGCTTCAAGATAAACAAGATGGCCCGGGAGCCTGGCACTATGGAAAAACGGTATATTTGAATGAAAATTCACCAAAAACAATGAATTCTGTGGCACTATATAAATTCTGCAGCATGATGCAAATTCTGCGGAAAATTCTGCAACTGCAGAATCACAGAATTCTAGGGGTCTTACCTCTTAGTCATGCTATTGCACACACAAACTAAATGCAGCAACAGCTGAAATGCTGGCAATTGATCTATTGTCATTCTCTTTTGTTGATAATGTTGGATTTCAAAAGTTGATGGCCATTTCCTGTCCCAAATGGAGATTCCATCAAGAACATACTTTTCTAAACATGCTATTCCTGAACTGTATGGGACAGTGCTACAGATGGTAGACCATGTCCTGAGGCATTCAACATCACCATGCATACATCTAAGCATGGATATGTGGACCAGTGGCCAAACAACTGGTAGCTCCTATTTGTGCATTACAGCACACTGGGCACATGTACCTGGGGTAGTATTTGACTCTGGGCATGGGAAGAATTGCACAAAGCTCAGTTGTGGTGGTAGCAACACTCTAGGTATTCAACAGCGTGCCACATCAACAATGAAGAGTATTAGTGGATCACACACAGGTCATAAAGTTCTGGAAGTGCTCCTCACTGAGACTGATGAGTGGCTTCATCCCCATTCACTGAAAGCAGGTGTCATTGAGAGCGATAATGGCTCAAATGTTGTGAAATGTATCAGTGATGTGGGGTTTGTCAGGGTGCCATATCTGGCACACTGTCTTAATCTAATTGTGCAGGAGTTTCTAATACATCCTGGTATCAAATCCATGTTGACTGTGTCCTGTCACATCTGTGTCCACATTGCCCATTCTAGAAAGGCCCTTGACCAGCTCTGGCATCCGTAGATACAAAACAATTTGCCTTAGCACCATATGAAGCTGATGTCGTCACCAGATGGAATTTGACACTTTACATGATTGAGTGCTTGTACAAGTAATATAAAGCCATATCTGAATATCTGCTGTTACAGACAAGCTGTGACAGTGCTGGAGTGTCCATGTCTCTGACAAGAGACTAGTTGTGACAAATGGATGGACTGATCATTATTCTCAGGCCATTTGAACATTCAACACCGGCAGTGAGTGGGGAAACTACCTGTATCAGTCAAGCCATTCCACTACTACTTGTGCTGAGTCAGACACTGGTGAATGTACAGCAAGTACTAGAGGCAGGTGATGATAGTGGAAGTTGTGCCTTGATGAAACACATGCTCTACGTCTTAGAGTGCAATAACATATTTCTGACATTCTGCAGTCTGAAGATTTTTGGATTGCCATCATGCCGGACCCATGTTATAAACATGGGCTGGCATCAATAATTGAAGATGGGCGTGAGCAGGTCCAAAAGTTGACCGATCTTCTAACAAGATGGGTACATAGGGCACAGATGCTAATGTCACAGTTATCTAAGGTGCAACATGAAACTCCAGACAGACTGGGTGTTGCTACCACCACTTCACATGGGAAACGGGGCAAGAAGACATGCAAGTTAAAAGAGAAAATCCCCAAAATCCCATTTGGGAAGTTTTGTACCAGGTAGGAGTTGAAGATGTGGAAGAAAGGAGCAGGAGGCTGATGAGACAGCAGGACTGCGGGCAGCACAACGCATGGCAGATGCATATTTGGTGGATGCAAGGCACTTTATCATCGCTGAAGAGCCCTTGCTCTACTAGAGCAAAAAGGTCACTGAGTGGCCAGCATTGACCTCAGTTGCAATGAAATATCTCAGCTGCCCTCTCTTGAGTGTCAGTGTGGAGCGGGTATTCAGTTCAGTTCACTCTGAGGAAAAGGCACACCAGTCTGTCACCTAAAAATGTTAGCATGCTAACAGTTACTAAAATGAATGAGGGGCACATTCTGCATAACACAATCATGTCTATGTTCCTACCACATGAAGGTGGTGATGGTGAAGATGAAGAGCAAGGTGCTGTTGGCCTTAGCAAATTGCCTTCTACTAAGGGTGATAAAGTGGTATTTGAGAAAGAATTCCCATGCAGTGACAACTCCAGTCTGGCAGATTATGAGGGCTGCTTCCTCGATGAGGTTGAAGCATAAAAATCTGTGTTCTTTCCCTCCTTTCCTCCTCATCAGTAGAATCCTTTACTTTATGATTCACAATTATTTTATTTTCAGTCATTTTACTGTTCCCCAGTTGTTGTGCTGCTGTTTCCCTGCATCCAGTCAATTACCTGCCTCCACAACCTGAAGGTGATTCCTAGAGACAATTCTTGCTGCAGCCAGCAAGACACAGTACTGCCTCCTCCTCCTACTATGGCATGGGGTCTGCAACTTTTTCAGGTCCTGGAGTCACATGTCCACCTGCCATGACATATCTGATCACCAGAGAGCCTTATGAGTGCATGCATAGCAGATGTCTTTTGTAATGCTTAATTTTGCCTAAAATTATCTCCAAGTGTATTTGAGTAAAACAAATGTTATTTAATTGGAGCACTTATCAATGCAAACCACTAAAAAGTGTAACATCAATTGTTTTCAACAACAATGATGCATTTATCATCCTATGTAAATGTGCAAACGTTTCAGCTTGCAGGATATGCCAGTTCACAAAGCACAATGTACCACCAGGTTGCTCTGAGAGGTTCAAGTTTCTGTCTCACTTGGTATGAACTATCATGCTACAGTAGATGCACAGTCTGTCAGACATTAATCAAGTGTATCCATGGATAGCTCCTCATTCTCCAAATCCTCTCTGAGAAAACTGAAAAACTTTAACACTGATCCTGTTGCCACAAGGGTAACTAGTTAGTAACTCATTCTTAATTCCTAATATATTTGAACAGAAGTATGGACTACAAGTGCCAGCTGTGCTGTATAATATATTTGTTAACTATCGGTTCATCAAGCACAAGAGAGACATAGCAAGTTAACCTCACATCACAAACACTGATAAGAATCCATATTCCACAAAATGTTCTTTGCGTGGTCTTTCATGGTCTTACATTCAAGAAAAGCCTGTGCCAAAACTAGCATACTGTAAATTTCTGCTCTGTTCCTTGAGATCTACAGACAAGTGCAGGCCCATTTTGAAGACTGCATCCTTTGTAACCTCTCCATCTACAAAATTGTTGCTTGTACAAAGCAACTGCAGGGCTCTGTGGAAGCTGGACAGATGCATGCCATGAAGTCTAAGCAATCTTCTCTTGGCCCAGTTTATTTTTAAGTGTAGAAATGTGTTTCTTGCTTGCCTCTCTTTCATATTTTATGGCATTTGTAAAATGTTTTATTTTAACATGCCCTAGCAGTTTAACTTTTTATTTCTTGTAAAGACTTTCCCTGCACATCACATGGAACATATGCCCATCTCTGTTGATGAAACCAAAATCACTTAAGTCTTCTAGAAATGTTGCATTTATGTACTATTTCTCTCTTCTTTGTTGGATTTGACATTTTGATCATAAGCTGTATAGCTGATTCACTGGTACCAATGCCATGTTAAGAATACAAGAAAAACATAAAAAAGTCCCACTATTTCTTGCAGTTTTATGACCCATGTCTTGACTCAGTCCTCCTTCCATCTTGACAATCTCCTATCCCACCTAAGGAACCACTGTCTTCCTCACATTCCAGCCACTGCACATCATCCTGAAGTAACTGTGGTTGTCCCCCTCCACCTCACTCCTCACACTCATTGAGACAACTAATGTGGGGCTATATCCCAACTCATGTGGGGATAACCCAACAAAGCATATAGAATTTCAACATTTGTTAAGGGACAAGGAAGAATAATAAAATAATTGGCTGAACAATCCTGTGTGGTAGATGGTAAGACTTCATCTTGCTGGCCAATTCTATTACATTTTCCTACCTTTGTCTCAACTCTCTCCCTCCCACTTGGGGCACAAATGTCTTGGGCAAGTGTGGCTGGGCATGGCCATCCACAAGCCTAGCTTGTTTACATAATCACACCTAACTTGATGTCTAGTACCTCTGCATCAAATTATAGGCATCACAAGCCCTGCTGACATTTAACAACATGTCCAGCACTGCACATCCCTGCCAACATGATCCCTCCTCTTGGGCTACCAGGGAAGCACATGTGTAAAGTCAGGACAGGAGGCATCCAAACTGGATTCTTATTGACATTACTTCTTAATGTGCCATATTTTGGTACCAACCTAGGTAACCAAATTGGTGAACAGTAATCCTTACCTCTATGCCATCAAGCAGTTCTTCAGCAAGCTTTTAAAAGTTTGCTGGCTCGCCTCGTACTAACCAAGATCTACAGCACAGATGGAAATATTGATACAGACTTAAAACATGGGGGGCACTGCACAGTCAATAGCCTCCCCTATATAACTATTCTTGATTACCTCTAACTGCTCCAGCATCATGCACATCAGTGTGTATGTGATGTTCATATACATGACCTTTAAAAGGTGGCCCTACATAAATAAATTGCCAAAAAGCCTACATTCAGCGTCCCAGATCCTTTTATTATGGAGCACAGTAGCAGTGATGCATAGAACCATAAATGCTGGACCTTTGAGGGGTTAGGAGCTACTGAGCCGCATGAACACAGCAAAGAGCCACATGCGGCTCCTGAGCTTCACGTTGCAGACCTTTGTCCTATGGCATGCTTGTATCCTCCAGAGCCACAAACAGCATGAACACAGCCTCCACACTGATGCAGCTTAAATGCCATTACTAGCCAGGCCAACTATCAGCCTACCTGCTAGCCAGCCCTCAAGCCGACTCTCCAGACAGCCAGCCCATCAAGGCAGCAAGATCTCAGCTCCAGCAAGGCCTATCTTTGTCTGCTGTGATGGTAAGTCACTTTCACTGTTGTTCACAGTCCTTATCCTCACTGGTGGTGCTCTCTTGGCCTTGCACAGGCCGAAATGCCTTCCACCTTATTCAGAAATACATTCTTTTTTTTCTTTATTTCCTCTTGTCTCCCTGCAGGTTTCACCATTCACAGGGATGACTAGCAAGTCAGTCAGAAAGCCAGACAGCCCACAAGAAACAGAGAGGAGTTACCTCTTCCTCCACCATCTCAGTGGTACGCACCATCATGCCAGTACACAGCATGGCCAGTAGCACTAATGTTACAGTAAGAATCATTATGATTTTTTTTTGTTTGGTCTCCTTTCACAGGTATGCACTGTGCCATGGTGGCAAAAGGAGGCTAAACAATTTATAATTTTTATTCACAGGTGGCAGGCACTGTATGGTAAGAATGGGAGTGGACAACAGATATATTGCGTGGCCACTGCAGTGGCCAAAGGGAGGCTAAATAATTTCTCATTTTCATTGACAGGTGACAGGTACAGTAGGAATGGGAGTGGACAATGGATATACCATTATTACTGTGCAGTCACCACCACAGTCACAACTTGAGTAGAGTCTAAATAATTTGTTGTTCTCTTCACAGGTGTCCGCCTGTCCTGCTGCCTCCTCCTCCTCCTCCTCCTCCTCCTTCTCCAGTAAACAAGCCATCACCATCTTCTCCGTCAAATCATGCACGATTACAGAAGGATCATCAGATTACAGGAAGGGCTGTGGCGGAGGGAGCGACACACATAGCATACTACCATGCAGCAGCAGCATAAATGTTCATGTGGTTCACATAATTCTGGGAGTACAGTATTTTGACCTATTCTGCTTTTCTTGACAGTGTGCACTATTGTGTGCATTAAATTACAGGAAGAGCAGCCTGTGGAAGGGGGACTGACTAGCAACATAACATTTATTCTGGTAGTTGAGAACAATTATAGTAGTAGAGCAGGGACTGCACAGTTGCACAAGAAAGACAACAATACAGGTGAAATCAGATTTTTTTCTTTAGAATGGATGAAAACAGCAGAATTTAAATAGAACAAAGAAGTAGCAGAAATCAAGAAAGACAGAGATAGAAAAATTAAGATGAATGTGCAATTGTTTTTCTTTTTTCTTTATTTCTTTTTTGGGGGAGCTATAACAGGTAAGAGTAAATGAGACAGATAAAAGAAAATATACACATAGGGTTCCAAGAGCTATGGCCTGGGGACAGAGGGGGCACCGCCACTACGGAGTTCTGCCAAACCCTCAAGAATGCATTGCATTTTTTCTCAGCAACTCCTGCAACATCTCCTTCATCCCTACAACTTGCCAGCTCCCCTATCTCCCTGCAGAGCTGTGCCACTTCTCCACAGGTGGATGTGGATGTTGGAGTAGGCTCTGAGGCTGGTCTCTCACGTGCCCCCCACAGCACTCGAGTTCACCTGCAGGTCCCACTCCCCTCCATCTATCCTCCTGGACTGGTGCACCTGACCCACCATATTGCTTTTTCTTGCCTGTCTCACCCTGCAGCACAAAAGAACCAGTAGCAGTGGTACCACCTCCACCCCCCTCTCAGCAACTTTTGTCTTACTACAGACATGGTCCTCCCACTCCTGATGGTGCCTTGCTCTATGGTGGGTGATTCCTGTTTCCTACACCAAACAACAGTTTTACATAACTTACATGTGTCCACACTGTTGTCAGTGGGCTCACTGTCAAAGAAGTCTCACACTAGGGACTTTCGCTGCTGACGAGGGGAGGAGCAAGATAGTCCAGAGTGCATCTCCTCCTCCTCCTCATGGTGTGCAGGTGGTGGAGGTACAAGGACTGATATTTCCTTTAGTGTTGGTGATGGTGCCATTGCATGCTGCTGCTGGTGCTCTGCTGTGGGGGGGAGGGGTTCAGTGCTGCTCTCTCGTGGTGCCATGGGTCTCTTAATATGGAAGGGACAGCCTCTCCCACCTGTTGGCTGCATCCCCCTCTCCTCCTGACCAGTCCCACTCATTTTAATGAAGAAAAAAAAAAGAGTAAAAAAAAGACTAAAACTGATGAAAAATTGCACAAATAAAAGTGGTGTATGTAATGAAAATTACAGCTAAACAACAACTAAACAAAGACTCACAAAATGTACAGTAAAAATAAAATGACTGACAAGCAAAAAAAAGCTGAGAACCTTGGGTTTTCTTTGTAATTTTTGAACCTTTCAAAACAGCAGATCTGTCCTCTTCCACTAACTCAGACTGCAAACAGAAACTAAGGATGAGTCAGTACGTAGAGTAGTAGCATGTGACCTGCCTGAGTTGTTTCCATGTGACCTAGCACCAGCAGCCTCACTTTGAACAGACTTCGCCTAACCGTCTTAATGACAGTTACCGCCGAAGTCACTAGGCAAATTTCCAAGCTCATTGAAAACACTTTCCGAATCGCTCCATGAAGGCAAAGTTGGTAATTTTGCCAAAACTTCACCAGTGAGTAAAACTTCATAACATCTCTAGCTGGGACCCGTTATCCACATGGTCAGCTTATTTGAATACTGTACCCCAAATAAAATGTATAACTGCACTAAAAATGTTTTGCTGTTTTTTCTTAAACATTCTTTTATGATCACAAATGGTGCAAATCTGCTACTCCTCCTCCCTCTATTCCCTTACCATTGCATTGCACAACTACCTCACACCCTCTTGCACCTGCACCTGACCCCCCTTCCTTATCTGTTCTCCCTCTCTGTCCATCTCCCTCTCCCACTCTCACCCCCTCCCACATGCACTTGTACTTATAGACCAGCTCTTAAACAGGGGTGACTGGTTCCTATGTGCTCACCCTAATGCATATTGCACTAGTGTACAGTCTATATATTTTGCATTGTCAACCGTATATCCTATTGCTTGTTACCTGTACCGATTCTGCTTGTATGCTGCTCCTAAGATCTGCTTGCACTGAATCTCTACAACAGCCTATATTGTCTCATGTGCCGTGTTCCTGTTTTATAACTGTTTGTATAAGTACACCATCTGTATGTATTTACCTAAACTTGTACTCTGTATATCTGTATTTATGTACTCTGTATATCCCACTCCCCTTCTCCCAGGATGAACCGTGAGACGAGCATTAAGTTGCTCAGTGTATCTTTCCTGGTGAAACAATTCAATAAATAAAAATAAATAAATAAATGACTGAATGGGCCACATTTTATTCCTTTGCCTGATCCAGATGTTATTTTGGAGGGAAACTTGTAGTCTGTCTGTGTTGTCAGTTATGTTCTGCTCACTCAAGGATTTTGCAGCAAGTATTTTACAAGGTGTACTTCTATTTATAACATTTGTTATCACCTATTTTATCAAAATTTGATGTTTGCTCTCATCATGTTACTTTATTTTCTTACAGTTTGGATTTCTTTCTGTTTTATTTGTGTGGCACTTTTCAGAGCCAACACTGCCACAGTGCACTGCATATAATTGTAAAAATGAGAGTAAAAGGGATAATGGGATTCATTTTTTTTAGAATTCCCTGATGTTTAGCCATATTGAAAGGCTTGGATTCATTTCTGTCATTGAAAACGTTTCAAACTGTCCAAGTACAGTCAGATTTGAACTGTTCACTTTGATAGCTCAAGCTATAAGTATTATCCTACAAAGATGGTTGCAGTAAGGTGGGAAAATGCAAAACCCAAATTATTTGCCAATGATGTATCAAGTATCTTTCTGCCAAGCAGTAGTGAGGCAATGCAGTCACCAAGCAAGGAAAGATCTATCACCATAAAAAGAGGTCAAATCCAAGCATGTATTTTTATTTATCTGATGTGCAATTCTAGCCTTTGTTTATGGTGTGTTTCGTTGGGAAGGTTTTTTTCTTACTAAGGATCTATGTCTGGAGCCATGTTCCATGCTACAGTGTTTGGCATTGTTTGGCAGTGTTTAGCACTCTGTCGCCATGACAGCAGCTCAGTAGCTACATAGTTTCTTTTCAGATATGCTTTTCTCCCTTTCCACCAGACTGTTCTTCATCAGCCATGCTATTCCATGCTTCGTGTTCCTGCTCCCAACACTGTCCGCCCCCCACTCTGGACTTACATAGGAATACTGAGTTGATGGCAAATAAGGACAGTAAGGCCCATCTAGTTTGCCTAATTTTTTCTACCTTATGAATGTGCCATAAGCCTCTACTCCCTCAATGGCCTATCTGTTCATACTCATCTGTATTGCTCCCTTATGCCTATCCCATGCCTGTTTGAAGCCCTGCACTGTATTCATATCCACCACTTCCTGAGGTAGGCCATTCCATGCATCCACCACCCTTTCTGTTAAAAGAACTTCCTCACATTACCCCTTAATCGGCCTCCCTCTAATCTCATGCTGTGTCCCCTTGTCCTGCTATTTTTCTTATTTTGAAACGTTAGACTCTTTTACCTTGTTAATGCCCTTGACTTAAGATGTTTGAATGTTTCGATCATATCACCTCTCTCCCTCATTTGCTCTAGGGTATACATATTGAGCTCCATTAATCTGACCTCATGTGTTTTCTGATGCAGTCCCTTTACCATTTTGGTTGCCCTTCTCTGGACTGTCTCCATTCTGTTAATGTCCTTGAGCAGGTGCTGCCTCCAGTACTGCACACAGTACTCCAGATGGGGCCTAACCAGTGTCTTGTAAAGAGGGATTATTACCTCCCTCTTACGACTTGTGATACCCCTACTAATACACCCCAACATCCCCCTAGCCTTACCTACTGCTTTAGTGGTCTGCTTGGAAGATTTCAGGTTATCTGTGATGATGCTCAAGTCTCTTTCTTCCCTTGTGATTGCCAGCAACTCCCCTCCCAATCTATAAGTGGCTTCAGGGTTTCTCTTCCCTATGTGGATGATCGTGCACTTCTTTGCATTAAACCCCTGTTGCTACTCTTCTGATCATTTTGCCAGTTTATCCAGATCTCTTCTCTTTCTGCCCACCCCATCTGGATCATCTACGCTGTTGCAGATCTTGGTGTCATCTGCAAACAGACAAACCTTACCATCCAGTCCATTTGCAATATCACTGATGAAGATATTGAAGAGGACTGGCCCCAGGATTGATCCCTGAGGTACCCCACTTGTGACTTGTATCTCTTCTGACTGTATACCGTTTAGCACCACTCTCTGTGTTCTACCCACCAACCAGTTTGCCACCCAGTTGACCAACTTCTGACCCACCCCAAGCCTACCCAGCTTATTAATCAAGCTTCTATATGGAACAGTATCGAAAGCTTTGCTTAAGTCAAGATAGGTGACATCAGCTGCACCCCCTTGGTCCACCACTCTGGTTACCCAGTCAAAGAAATCTATGAGATTAGTCTGACAGGACCTTCCTGTTGTAAACCCATGCTGTCTTGGATCCTGTGCTCCAAAGGATTCTAGGTGTTGCACTATCCTTTCCTTGAGGAATGCCTCCATAATCTTGCCCACTACTGAGGTAAGACTGACTGGTCTGTAGTTCCCTGCCTCCTTCCTGCTACCACTCTTGTGGAGCAGGATCACATGAGCCCTTCTCCAGTCTTCTGGGACCTCTTCTGTGCTCAGAGACTCACTAAATAGTTCTGATAATGGCTCTGCTATTTCCACCCTTAGCTCCTTTAGTACCCTGGGATGTATGCCATCCGGTCCCATTGCCTTGTCCACCCTGAGCTTAGCGAGCTCTTGTAGGACCCTTTCTTTTGTGAAGGGACTTGTGCACACTCCCCGCCCCCACCCCCATGTCCATGGTGCTGAGCTGTGGGCCCTGTCCTACCTTCTCCTCAGTAAATACTGAGCAGAAGTATCTATTTAGGATAGATGCTTTCCTTTGGTCCTCCTCCACATACTCCCCTTTGATCTTAGCAATACCCCCTGTGGAGTTTCTCCTTTCACTAATGTATCTATAGAATACCACCACTGCCTGGCCCTCCATGGTGTGCCTACAGGGCATGGCTGTCAGAGAAGGGCACTGCTCTCCCAATGGAGCTTTAGCTCTGTTTTGCAGTGGGATCTGATGTCAGTAGTGCTGTGTTTGCAGCAAGGAGACAGCATCATGTCTGTACACCTCTCATTGTATCTTTTGTCCTCCCAGCTCCCTTCAGAATGCATCCTGGTGCCTGCGAGCATGGCTGTTCACACTGGTACATGGTGTCACACATGCTGGCAGTGAATGTTCTCCCTCCCGTCCTCTTGTACTTTTAGCTTGCAAAGCCACCTGTGGTCACCCATGTGGCAGTAGTCGTAGAGACTGTCATCCCCTCCCTCTCTCAGCAGGAGAACATCCTATGGGATGCTCTATCTTCCTCCCCACCCACAGGCCCTCCGAGGATTCATGATTGTTTCCAAACCAGGGTCAGTGGTGTCACAGGTGGGAGCAATACCACTGTACCTTTGTGATGGCTATACTTAACTACTTTTTGCTTATCCCATGTGTCTTTTTATGTGAGTGGGAGTATTATTTTGTGAGGAAACACTGATGTAAATCTTTCTGGTGTGTTGTCCCCCCACCACCTTTCCCACCAAGATGTTCTGAATCCCTTGCACTTCACATATCCACTGCCTAATCAATATTCTGAGATTAACTTTCAAAGCAAATTTCTACACCCAGACTATGCCGCTTTTACTCTTCTCCATTTCCCTTGCCCTACATTTTATGGCTTTGCCCCCATGTTGTCCACTCTTATTTGAAACTGAATTCACCACAGCTTATGTATGGCTGCTTCACAACTCAGCATGTGTATATGTAAAATAAAACATTCTCACATCGATCACGTATAGAAGCATAGAGACACAGAATTTGTCAGCAGAAAAGGACTGCTTGGCGTACCCCATCTGCCCAGATGGTCTATGTTTCGGCTGTCTCCTCAGACCCTAACTGATCTATGGCAACCCTCCCTCCTTCCTTCCCATTTCCTAATATTCCCCTATGTCTATCTCATGCATGCATGAAGCCCCTACTGTTTTTGCCTCCACCACTTCCGCTGGCAGTCTATTCCAGGGCCTGGATTTTCAAAGCCCAAAGATATGGCGCACCGGCCTTGTAGCAGTCTAATGGGATTTTCTAGCCCGTGTGGCAATTGACACAAGTTAGAGCATCTTTTTGTGGTCTAGCTTGCATCACTCCCAGGGACTGTTTTGACAGAACTTGTGCCTGACATTTGGCACAAGCTGCCGTAAAGTGGGAAAACTGTCGCAACTGCATCCGACCTTTGACAGTCGGGTGTAGTTGCAGCAAATGGCATTAGCGTAGCAGTAATTTTAAAGTGTTGTGGTGCAGGACTTGACACAAGCCCTGCGCCACCTTTAGAAAATCTGGACCCAGGTGTTCTCTGCTCTTTTAGTGAAGTAGTACTTTTTCACATCCCTCCGAAGCTTCCCCCCTCCAGCTTCATTGCATGCCCCTGGTTCCGGTGCTCTTCCTCATTTGAAAGATGCTCCCATCCTGCACCCTGTTCACCACTATGAGGTACTTGCAGGTCTGCATCATGTCTCTTCTTGCTCTCCTGTCTTCCAAGGTGAACCTGTTGAAATTCCACAGTTTCTCCTTATAGGGCTTCTGATGCAGCCCCTGAACCATTTTAGTTGCCCTCCTCTGGACTGCCTCCACCATGCTATGTCCTTTCTGAGGTGTGGCCTTCAGAACTGAACACAGTACTCCAGGTGGGGTCTCACCAGTAAGTGATATAGTGGCAACACTACCTCACTCCTCCTGCTGGAGATACCTCTTCCTATGCATCCCAATGGCCTGACCCACTGCTTTGTCATACTGACCTGTCACTTTGAGATCATCAGATATGATAACCCCACCCCTCTCTCTTATTCTTCCTCTGTGGCCCTCTCCAACAAGGAACATTTTCCTCAGTCGCTTTCTCCTTATTTCTTGCACCATCCTCTTTCCCTTTCTTCTTATCCTTCTATCAGATTTTCTCTGTTTGTGCTTCCTCATTTTAAAGGACAAATAAACAAGGAATTAGGGGGGTGAATGAAACTGTAAATGCTCCTGTGGCTGTGTAGAATAAGGGCTGCAGTTTACATATGATGTCAGTATTTATTTGACATTTGCACTCTTCATGACGAACACACGAACATGCCTCAATGGGCTGAAAACGGCGAGTTGTCTTCGAGCCTGAAAAAATGAGTCGGCTTCACAAGGCGGACTGCAGACAGCTGATATCATAGCGACCACTTGCTTTCAGTGCTGAGTTATGCATTGTTTTTAAATTTTTATTACTTGCATGTTTGTCGAGCAGCCCACATTTTGCTTGCATCAGACGCCGATGCATGCTTGGCACCACACAATGGTTTGCACTACACACATACAGAGCTAATATAAAACATTTAAAAACAGTGCCCATAGGTTTCAAACACAAGAAGCGGAGCGGAGTCGCTATGATGACATCATCGTGTATGCACGTCCACTCCACTTTGTGAGCCGAGCTGCGGCTCGGAATCGGAGATAATCGCCGTTTTTATTTACATTTGGGGGAATGTTTCATTAGTGATGAAACCATGAAAAATTGCAGATATTCAGGTAAATACTGACATCATGTAAATCAGTAGCCCTTATTCTACACATCCATAGAAGCGTTTCCAGCTTCATTCACCCCCCTAATTCCTTGTTTATTTGTCCTTTAACTGCACAACCCTCCCCTTCTTTCACAAACTAGATGAGTTTTTGGATTACCTGCACTTATCTCACCATGCCAGTTTCTCCCCCCAACCTATTTTTGGCTCCTCTCGCCACGTTTCTCTCTCAGTCTCCCTCATCTCCATACTATACTTGGTTACTACCCTTACCCCACCATATTCATTTCCCTCCAAATAATTTGACTCCTCCTCTCCCTCTATCCCCCCCTTCACCAATCTCTGTCTGTCTACTACCTACTCTCAAAGCACTCTATTCCTCACTTGTTAACACACTGCTCCATTTACGTCAAAAATGACTGGCTTGCTGTCTCTTACATGTAAACTTAAATGCTGTATTGTCTTTTTGTCTTATTTTTCCACTGTATATGTTTTAAACATTTATATATTACTTGTATTTATTGTACAAATATGTTGCTAGCCTTGCTTGTAGAGCAGAAAGCAGCTAACTAAAAGAAGCTACATTTTCTTATTAATTTAACACTTATATCTTAGCAGGAGTCAGTGTCTGTTGAGATTAAGCAAACATATACTTTATTAGAAGTAGAAGGGGTCTTATTTAGGGCTTAAAAAAGAAAGAAAAGAAAAAGTCAGTGTGTGTTCTGTGCTGGGAAGGGTTCTGTATCAGTTTACTTTGCTAAACCAGTAGGAGGAGAGAGAGCTAAATTGGGGGTGTGGCTTAGACACTATAAAAGCAGGTATTACAACTTCCTGTTGCTAGCCTTTTTTCTTACTAATTGCCCTCCATCCCACCCCTCCACCCACCCACCCTAAGCCAGTTCTACTTTTATAGCCACTGGATTTGACTGTCAACAGGAACTTCCTGTTTGGCAGTAGGAAGGGAAGGATCATAGAGAAACATTGGTTTTGTCAACCCTAAAGGAAAAAAGTAGCTCACTCCCCCCCCCCAGCTGCTGGTGGTCTGACACTGAGCAAGGCAGAAGGAGGCTACTGAAGAATATAGGAAGTTACTGTCCCAGAACAGGAAGGGTGAGTGTTGTAAGGAGAGGAGGGAGTAAGCATACAGAGAAACAGGAGAGGGGACACAAAATAAGACATGATAAGAGTGGTGTAGTGCAATGGCTGTGGGGCGGCAGTGTTCCGGAAGACATTCTGGAGGCTGCGATGCTGCCCTATTTGCAGGCACCTCTCTGGTCTGAGAGAGGAGGTTGCCCATCTCCAGGCTGACCTGGCTAGGATTCGTGAAACCTCCTCCCCCACCCAGGGACCACCAGGGCCAATGCCACTACCTCAGAGGTTGCCAAGAAAGAGGAGAGGCTGGACCAGGGTGGGCTCAGGGAGGGAGAGGGTGGTGGAACAGAGTTGCATCCCTCCAGCTGTACCCCTACACAATTCATTCGCTCTTCTGGTAGATAGTGGTTCCTGTATGGAGGCACCTGCAGTGGAGACCATGGAGGATGCTGGGAACCTTCACAAAGGAGACCCACAGGAGGGTGGCATGAGACCCCACAGGGGAAGAAAACAACTCCTGGTGGGGGACTCAATCATTAGGGGGTAGAAATGGGGGAGGAAGGGGAGATGGAGGTAAGGTGCCTGCCTGGCGCCATGGCTTGGAGGGACAGGAAGCGAATCCTCAGGATCGTGGGAGCAGCTGAACGAAGGAGGGAGCTGGATATCATTGTCCACCTAGGGACAAATGACCTGGCTAGGAATGGGATCAGAGCAGTGTAAGAGGAGTTTGTAGAGTTGGGGAGGGGCCTTAGACAAGTAGCGCATACAGTAACCTTCTTGGAGGTGCTGCCTGTCTATGGCAAGGGAGATGCTAGGGTAATCCTCACCAGGGGATTCAATGAATGGTTGAAAAACTGGTGTGGAACTCAGGGTATTGGCTTCATTGAGGACTAGGGAGCCACCTGGAGGGATGTAGACCTATACTGGTGCGATGGTCTGCATCTGTCCGGGGGGGGAACCAGGATCCTAGGTGAGAGGTTTAAATGCTTCATTGGCAAGCATTTAAACTAGCCAAGGGGGGAGGCACTGAAAAGGAGCAGGGAAATCCCAGCCTACCGCCACAAACAACAGTAATTAGTGAGGTAAACACCAAGGTAGAGAAGTCATTAGGGAGCAGGACAGAAGTAAATGTAAAAAAAGGCAAAGGCAGTAAGGACAGGAATGGAGCTAAAAGGGGTAAGGCCATCAAAAAGTGGAGGGTGATGAATACCAATGCCCGTCGTCTGTGTAACAAGCTCCCTGAACTAGTGGCCTTGATGGAAGAGGGTTGCCTGGATATTGTGGCAGTCACAGAAACATGGTACACAGAGAACCATGACTGGGATGTCAACATACCAGGATACACAATCTACAGGAGGGACAGGGAGGGTAAAAGAGGAGGAGGAGGAGTAGCTCTTATGTAAAGGAAGGCATCAAAGCAACAGAACTAAAGAGTAAACAGGGAGCAGATGAGACACTCTGGGTCACCCTGGAGACAGGAAATGGCACCACAATCTGCATGGGGGTTGTATACAGACCCCCATCTCAGGGGAAGGGAATGGACAAGGAAATGATAGAAGGCTTCCTAGAATGTCAGAAAAAGGGGAGATATTGTTGATGGGGGACCTGAATATGCCAGATGTTAACTGGAGCACCTTTGCTGCAGGCACATCCAAGAGCGGGGTCATTCTTGATGCCCTACAGGGGGCATGCCTCAGACAGCTAGTATTGGAACCCACTTGGGAGGGAGCAATCTTAGACCTGGTACTGTCAAATGGGGACGGAAAAGAATCTCAGATTTAGGAGTGGGTAGCTATCTGGGAACAAGCGACCACCAAACAGTGTGGTTCACGATAAACACAGCCATAAAATCAAGCCATACAAAAGCAAGAGTATTGGAATTTAGGAGGGCTGACTTTGGGAAAATGAGAGAGTGCCTCAGAAAAGCACTAGCAAACAGGCAAGAAGGAGGGGTGGAGGAACAATGGGGAGTAATCAAATCAGCCATCACAAAGGCAACAAGCCTTTGTGTAAAGCAAATCAACAAAACACAATGAAGGAAACAAACACTATGGTTCTCAAAAGAGGTGGCAGGGAAGGTTAAGGAGAAAAGGATAGCATTCAGGAAATATAAGGAAACACAGAAGGAGAAGGACAGAGAACTTTATCAGTTAAAGCAGAAAGAGACTGGGAAGGCAGTCAGAATAGGAAAGGCACAAACCGAGGAAAGGATAGCCAACTCTGTTAAGAAGGGGGATAAGACCTTTTATAGGTACATTAGGGAGTGAAGAAAGACCAAAGGAGGGAAACTGAGGCTTAATAAAGGGGAGGGAATGTGGGTAGAGGGTGACAATGAAAAAGCAGGGATACTGAACGAATATTTCTGCTCAGTATTCACAAAGGAAGAGGAGGGGGAGGTACCTAAACCAAACAAGAGAAACACTCCGAAGATGGGAGTCGATACCAATCCATTTACAGAAGAAAGGGTTCTGAAAGAACTAATAAAATTGAAGGTGGACAAAGTAATGGGACCTGATGAGATTCACCCAAGAATTCTAAAAGAACTAAGGGTAGAACTAATGACACCGCTGACTACTCTCTTTAACAAATCATGGGAGGATGGGGTGGTACCTGAGGACTGGAGGAGGGCGGATGTGATTCCTCTTCACAAAAGTGGGAGCAGGACAGAGGCAGGAAACTACAGACAAGTTAGTTTGACCTCAGTGGTAGGTAAAATGATGGAATCACTTCTGAAGGAAAGAATTGTTGAGTACCTAGAGGCCAGTAGGGCACAGGACCCAAGGCAGCATGGATTCACGATGAGAAGGTCGTGTCAGACAAATCTAATAGATTTCTTTGACTGGGTGACCAAAGTAGTGACCAGGGAGGGGCTGTGGACATGGTTTACCTAGATTTTAGCAAGGCATTTGATACAGTCCCACACAAAAGATTAATAGACAAGTTAGCCAGTCTTGGAATGGGTCCCAAGGTGGTAGCCTGGATAAAAAATTGGCTAGACAACAGTACGCAAAGGGTAGTAGTAAATGGAGTCCACAATGAAGAAAGGAGGGTTACTAGCAGGGTACCGCAGGGTTCAGTACTGGGTCCGGTCCTTTTTAATGTCTTTATAAGTGACATTGCAGAGGAACTGGAAAGAGAAGTATGTCTCTTTGCAGATGACACAAAGATCTGCAACAGGGTTGATACACCAGATGGAGTGGAAAGGATGAGAAGGGACTTGGCAAGGTTGGAGGAATGGTCAAATGTATGGCAGCTCAGATTCAATGCAACGAAGTGCAAGATAATGCACCTGGGAAACAAAAACCCAGGGGAAGAGTACACAATGGGGGGTGAGATACTGACAACAGTAAAAATGGAAAGGGACTTGGGGGTAATTATATCAGATGACCTAAAGGTGGGCAAGCAATGTGAGAAGGCAGTAAGGAAGGCTGGGGGGATACTGGGATGCATAGGGAGAGGCATCAATAGTAGAAAACAGGAAGTTGTTATCCCTCTGTACAGACAGTTGGTGAGACCCCATCTGGAGTACTGTGTGCAGTTCTGGAGACCCCATCTCCGCAAAGACATAGACAGAGTGGAGGCTGCCCAGAGGAGGGCAACCAAAATGGTGCAGGGTCTGCACCAGAAGACATACAAAGAAAGACTAAAGGAGCTTAATATGTACACCCTTGAGGAAAGGAGGGAGAGAGGGACATGATAGAAACTTTCAAGTACCTCAAGGAATCAACAAAGTCCAAGAGGGTGGCATCTTTCAGAAAAAGAGATGTGCAAGAACAAGGGGTCACAATTTGAAGATAGAGGGGCGACGGCTCAGAGGTAATGTGAGGAAGTATTTTTTCACAGAGAGGGTTGTGGATGCATGGAACAGCCTCCCTGAGGAGGTCATGGAGTCAAGAACAGTGGGGGAATTCAAGAATGCATGGGACAGACATAAGGCAGTCCTAGTGGGGGGTAGGAGGATGTAAGCTGATTGTTAATTAGGATATGCAGCTTATCTGTTAGGTAGGAAAATGAACAGACTAGGTGGGCCAAGCGGTCCTTATCTGCCGTCAAATTCTATGTTTCTATGTATCCACTGGATGTTTTTTGTCTCTGTACCCTCCCGGGTCATGCCTGAAAATAGTCTTTTGGGTAGTGCACCTTATCCGGTAAACAAAAACCAAATAAAATAAATAAATAAATAACCACAAGATAAGTTTCCTGCCTATTGATTGACAGTACCTACCCCCATCCTATACTCAGTTCTTGGGTTCCTATGCTCTAGGTGCATGATTTTGCATTTTTTGACATTGAACCCCAAATGGCATACTCTTGATCACTCCTTGAGTTTCCCAACATCCCTACACATTCTATCCACCCTTTCTTTATTTGTCATCCTATTACAGATTTTGGCATCATCTGCAAAAAGGAATACTTCCCTTCCAGTTTATCTGCGTCACTTATGAAGATATTGAAGAGCACCAGTCCCAATACCGAGCCCTGCAGCACCCCGCTGGTCACTCTCCCATCATTACAGTGAGTGCCATTAACCACCACCCTCTACTGTTATCTCCCCCTGTCAGCTTCTACTCAGCTACCCCTGTTTTTTATTCAAGAGTGATTGTGCATATCTACACACTACTTAGAGCCTAACTCCAGTGGTTTTGAAACTGATGGAAAACTATAAAAAAGACAGGCTGGCTGAGTATCTGGAATACAATGGGCTGCATGACCACAGTCATGATGGATTCACATGGGTTGTGTTAGGAGTTGAAGAGAGAGATCATGTCAAACATATCTAATAAAAGTATTCATCAGATAGGTTGGGCATGGCCTGAAATGTGACAGAGGATCCCAGAGGTGGATGGGGGGGTTAATAATCAGATAGGGTGTAAGTGAGTTCCAGGGTTGAGGCCACCACTGCTACAGATGGAGTCTTGGGAAAAGGGGGTAGGTTTGAGAACAGCTGGTAAGTAAGGTGGGAGAAAAAAGGGTGGTGAATGAAAGAGACACTTTACTCGAGTGCCTGTACAAAACAGATATCTGTCCCACTCAACTCACAGGAGGAAAGTACACAGGCTAGTATGGATGGTGACAAACGGAAGAAAGGCCTTGGGTGCAAGCAGGAAATCCATGAGAACATATCTAATCTGAGACAGGAAATGGGTGTGAGTGGAGTATCAGAATGAGATTCAAGGGATTCAAGAGATACAGGATGAGAGGCAGCATGGGTTCATGGGGGAAGAGCGTGTCAAACAAATCTGATTAACTTCTTTGACTGTATCACTAAGGCAGTAGACAGGAGCCAAGCGGTAGACATCCTCTATCTTGATTTCAGCAAGGCCTTTGACTCTGTGTCCCACAAAAGGTTGATCAGGAAGTTGGTGGATCTTGGAGTTGGGGAAAAGATGGCCAGATGGGTGGAAAACTGGCTGAGGGACAGAACCTATAGGGTGGTTGTGGGAGGAGAGTTATCTGGCACCAGAGAGGTAATCAGTGGGGTCCTACAGGGCTCGGTGCTAGGGCCGGTGTTGTTCAATGTCTTCATCAATGACATTGGGGATGGCATTAAGGGCAAAATGTGCCTATTTATGGATGACATCAAGCTCTGTGGGAGAGTGGACACAGCTGAAGGGATACAGGACCAACAAGAGGATCGGGAAAAGCTGGGAGGTGGTCCAGGATCTGGCAGCTTGGCTTCAATGCCAAGAAATGCAAAGTTGTGCATATTGGAGCCAAGAATCCCAGGACAGAGTACTACCTGGGTGGAGTCCGAGTATCTGCATCAGAGGAGGGGAAGGACCTGGGAGTGATGATCACTAGTGATCTGAAACACTCCATGCAATGTAAGAAAGCAGCAGCAAAGGCAAACAAGATGCTGTGATGCATAGCTAGGGGGATAAGTAGTCAGAGAGAGGAGGTTATACTGCTCTTGTACAGGTCACTGGTAAGGCCGCATCTAGAGTATGGAGTTCAGTACTGGTGCCCACACATCAAAAAGGACTTTAACCTGCTAAAGAAGGTCCAGAGGAGGGTTACAAAGATGATAGCCAGTCAGCGTACTAGGAGAGGTTGAGGGCACTGAACATGTACTCCCTGAAAGACAGGAGAGAGAGAAGGGACATGATTGGGACCTTCAAGTACTTGAAAGGGATCAATAAGGTTGATAAGGAGAGTCTCTTTAAGCTGAGTGTCAACCATAACACGAGGAGAAACATTCTTAAGCTGGAGGGTGGGAGGTTTAGGAGGGAGGTCAGGAAGCACTCGTCACAGAGAGGGTGGTGGTCACTTGGAATGCGCTGCCAGAAGAGGTCATCTCGTTGAAGACAGTGGGCAGCTTTAAGAAAGGCTGGGATAGGCATAATGGGATGGTTAGGATCATGGGTAGGGAGGATGGGAGGAGTGGGGAGGGAGGTCTGGGACATTAGCTGAAGGTGTGGACCTTGTAATACGAGCAGAACTGATAGACCAAATGGCCTTCTTCTGCTGACTTCTTCATATGTTCATATGTAAGGTGTGCAAAAAGAGGAGCAGCCAGCATTTAGAAACCCAAATTAGTAAAGGGAGCATAGTAACTGTGACTGTGGGGTGGGAATGAAGTGCAGGTGGGTTAGAATGGGGAGCAGGCAAAAGCAGGGACAGAGACTGTATAAGGGAAGAGATAATGTGGGTATGGTGGATAGGGAGAAATGAACTGGAGTAGGTTGGGGGGAGGCCAACAAGGGTATCCAAAAGTGGATGCACCAAAATCAAATAAAACTAGCAAGAGTTCACTTGATAGGGGATTCAATTTTATGGGGAGTTTGATGGTCCCGGGGTTGTGGGCTAGCACATAGAATAAGTGCTGTCTGCCTCTCAGGTATGACAGCTGAGAGGATCATGCCAACAGTATGATGCACATGCTACAGCAGATATGAGGGAGGAAACCTGATGTGATTCTTCACCTGGGCACAAACTATCTTGCAGGTTGTGAGGTAGGAGAGGTATGGAATCAGTATAGGGAGACTGGGAGGAAGGTTACTGAGGTGTCAAGATTGGTGTGATTTTCTGCAGTGTTTCCAGGACCCAGGGCTAGCTTAGCTAGGATGCTGCTGATCTCCGAGTGAAACCAGTTACTACAGGACTGGTCAATGAGGAGTTTGGTTGTGTAGGGGACATGGAAAGAGTCTTGAATGAGAAATCCCTGTACTCATAGATTGGATACACCTCAGCTGAGGAGGTGGAGGGTTACCAGGGTACTATGTGACAGTTTAGTGGAGTACATCAGGGACAGTCTAAATGTAAACTGAGCCGGGGGGGGGTATGATTACTGTGTGGCATAGAACACATGGTTTAAAGGAAGAGTAGGCAGGAAGGGCTCCCCCAGGCATACATGTGTGAAAAAAAAATTTTGCAGGTGGAATTCAAGTGAAAGTCTGACTATTGTTTCCGCGAAAATTCAGAAATCCATTTCCAAACTTTTGCGGAAATTCCGCCTGAGATCACCCCCAAGCCAATTGCCCAAAAAAGCCCTGGTGGCTATCGGTCCCCCCTTCCCCCACTGGATCACCCACCCAATTTGTAAAAAAACAATGCCGGTTCCAATATTGATCCCTCCCACCATCCCCTGCCCCACAGTGCCCAGCCGGACAAATACCATGCTAGTTAGTGGTCCCTCCCTCCACCCGATTACCTGTCCAGCCTCAAGTGTACAATAACACCCCCATTCCTATCTCCATCCATATTGTTTAAAATAAAATCCCTGGTGGTTTAGTGATTTATTTCAAACCCTCCCATCTGAGTCCCCAGTCCTGAAAAATTCTTATTTCCTCGTGGTCTAATGCCCTGCCCCCCTCCCAGCAGGTGTCCACCACCCTACTCACCCATCATGAACCCCAGCAGACACCAGCTGGCCTCCTCTCTCCACCATGGCTGGCTGCCCACACAGGAGCAGGAACATGCTCATTCATTGACAGCTCTGTGGGCGGTTGGCTGTGGCAGAAAGAGGAGGGCTGTGCTGGTCACCCTCTGGGGTTCACGATGGGGGTTGGAGTGGGGTGGTGGGACACCTGCTGGGGGGGGGTTGGGGCACTAGACCACCAGCAAATAAGAATTTATCCAGGGACTGTGGATTGGGGAATGGGACAGGGTTGAAATTAACCACTAGACTACCAGGGATTTTTTTTAAAACAATACAGATGGAGATAGGGTTGGGGGGGTGTTACTCTGCACTTCAAAGCTGGGCAGGTGATCAGGTGGAGGGGAGGGACCACTAGTCAACAGGGCATTTGTTGGGCTGGGCTCAGTGGAGCAGGGGATAGAAGGAAGGGATCGATATTGAAACCAGCACTTTTTTTACAAGTCGGGAAGGTGATTTGGTGGGGGGAGGGACCACAAGCCACCAGGGATATTTGGTTTACTTGTGGGGTGGGTGGGAGGGCCACTAGCCACCAGGGCTTATTTAAGGGGAATTTTTGCATTTCCCACCAAAACTTTCAATGAAGTTTTCTGATCTGCCATAGGCAGAAGTTCAAAGATTTTCACGGAAGTTCTGCAAAGGCAGAAAACCCCACTTTTGCCCACCCCTAGAGAAAAAAAAAAGGAAATGTAATGAGGGGGTTAGGAGAAGGGGAAGCACAGTAGGTGGGAGGGAGTTGGAGGGAAGGGGATGAGAAAAAAGACAAGGAGAGGGCAAGACAGTAGGGCAGGAGAAGTGGCAATAGCTGGGAATAGTAACATGCCCTATGTGGATTGTAACATTCCACAGACCAGCAGTGGCATGAGCAAAATGACATAAACACATTTAAGGCAGACCAGGAGAGGGCAGCCCAGAAGGTGAAGGGGTTTGTAAGGAGAAGATACTGAAGGATCTCAATATGTACACTCAGCTGTTCATAAGAGCTACAGGTGACATGATGAAGATATACAAATACCTCACAGGGTGAACAAGGTACAGTAGTGGAGTCTTTCCCAAATGAGGATGAGCTGTAGGTCTATGGGTCATGTGATGAAGCGGGATTTAGGATGAATGTCAGGAAGTATTTTGTGACTGAAAGGGTGGAAGATGAATGTAACCAACTGGAACCATAAATGGTTGTTGCTACATGGTGGCAGTTTTTAAGCACGTGTGTGATCAACATATGTATATATTACATCTGGTACAGGGATGGTAGGGGGTGACCAGTGACCAGTTAGGCTTAGCAGAGGTAGAATAAGAAGGAAATATCTGAGCAGACTGTGTATGCTTTTTTTCAGTCAACAGAGTTTACTTTTCTATGTTTCTGTGTTTCTACTTTGCTAACTCATTTGGGTTCTGACCCCTTTGTCACTCGAATAGCGCTCTCCATCTCCAATGTCTTGATTATTGTTACCACCACGTATGCAATCAACCACCCCAACCAATAATTTCTCCTACATATCGCACAATTATTCTTTGTTCACAGCACCTATTTTCCTAAACTCTAAGTGTGACATTCAGTGTATGTGTGAGTTTTCACACTGAATTATTACATATGTTGACTGTTGTGTACTGTGTTGTGTGTTGTTCTCTGACCTATTCCCTTGTTGTCTGCTGGCAGTTTTTCATGACATGGTTATTCAGTCAGTCATGTTTTGCATGTATTATGTGTGTCAACTGTGTTGTCCTGCAGAAATCTTGATGAGCTGGTTGTCTACAGTGTTACATAATTGATGTGTGACGTGTTTATTGATATTTTCAGTATGCAGCATCCTTATGTGAGAGTTGAGTGTTGTTGTTGTGGCATCACATCATCTTGTGGCTGCAAAATGTCCGTTGTCTACATTGTTTCATAGAGAATATGAAAAAAATAACCAGTATCTTGGAGTGTACCTAGATGAAACCCTCTCCTTCACGCTTCACATAGACCATGTTGTCAAATCAGTCAAGGTTAAGCTAGGTGTACTTTATAAGCACAGGAACATTATGACACCCAGTGCCTCGTGGGAAGCCTGAGTAGTTCATTACTGTCCTCCATTGACTATGGGATGGTTATTTACAGCGCTGCAACAAACACAGCTCTAAAAAGGATTAAGCTGCTACTCAACAAGGCTTGCAGGCTTGCCCTCGGAACAGACAAACTAACGCAAACATGTACTCCATACTCTCAAACTGGCTGGCTTCCCTTACACAGCAGGATCAGGTATCAAATATGTCTGCTAGCAAAAAAAGATGAATTAAACCTAACCCCTGCCCCCTAAAGAAACTTTTCCAACTGGCTAAAACTACTGAATGTGCCAGAAGAAGAACTAGAAATGCCCTTCAGGTCCCCTTTAGACACATCACCCTAGCACAAAGGTTCCTAGCTTATAGGGGCATCAAATGGTAAAATGAACTCCCCAACACCTTTCATGGGTTCAATAAAATTGCCCATTTCAAAGTGGCACTCTGGAACCACCTGTCCCAGTTTGGTGGATATGAATGCTATACCCAACCTCCCCCTTTCAAACAGGAAGCACATTCTCTCTCCAACCTCCAATACCTCACCTAAGTTTCTCTTTCAACCTATAGCACTTAAATAAAACATGACAACACCATGCTGGCTACTTAGTCGCACCTTTATGTCCTACCGTACCTGCACCTCTTTGTCCTACAGTGTGTTCTACCCACAATTGCCTGTACAACTTTATTTGATTTACTGAGGAACCAATGTACTTGTGTAACTCTAAAGTGTGTTTGAACCGTGATTTTTGACATGGAACCTTTGTAAATGAGCTGTCTAGCTCAAAGGTTATATAATCAGAATCTGCAATAAATAAAAATAAATAAACATGTGATGTGTTGTGTTATGCAAACAGTGCACTGCATCATTATGTGCTATGTTTCCTTTTGTTATAAAGTATGATTATTACAGTTGTTGCTTTTTTGTTCTGTTCTGTGACTCATTGTGTCCTGTTCCTGAAAGTGTCAGTTGTAGCCTGTTGCCTATTTTTTTTTCTGTTATCCATCACAGTTATTGTTTGCTAAGGATCTGAAATATGGTTGTTGTGATTCAAACTGTTGTGAGGTGTATAATTTGTCTTTACTCATAGGTGGTTCAGTCTATTATGGCCTAGCATCAGGCAGCATTGCGTGTCTCTGATTACCTGAATATTTAATCAGAAAGCACAATAAATAATAACTTATCTCAAGAACAAATGGAATGCATGGCTGTGTCCAGAGATTATCCCTTGTATTCAACAGTGGATGATGGTCTATCTTTTGCATCATCTGCTGCCAATGAATCTGTCACCACCGAAAACCTAACATCACAAGTGTCATATTGAAGCATAAAGTGCCAGCCTGTCACAAAGGATTTTGTGAAATCTGAAATGCGTAATGTGGTGCTCTAGCAGTGTGTTTTCAGCACTTCAGTAAAGAAATGCATATTGCACTCTGAAAACCATCTTCTGGAGTGGAGGTGGTGAGTGCCTGGTTATTTTTTTTCTTGTTCTATATTGATCAGTCTCATGCCACTAAGAACTGTGGAGAATGCGTTTGTTGGAAATCAGTGTGATTTGCAGTTTGAACTTGCTAATCACGATCATGGCATGGACTTTGCCTGTGATCCTTCAGCATAGGAGGAGAGTGACAGTGATGCTAATGATAAGGACAGTGACATTGAATACAATCCTGATTTCCAGCATCACATGAAATATGTCAAAATGAAAGAGTGACTATCTGTCCAATACTATTAACTGCATCCTTGAATCCTGCTGATCAAAATTATAATCTTCTGTCTCAACAAATCATGGCAATCTTGTTTGAGAAATGTTCTCTGTGCAGCTCCAAAAACAAAGCTATTATAAAGCCACAACTGGGAACAATGATATCTGTAGAAACAAGGTGCACAGAGGGTCATAAGCTGCAGTTAACAGCTTCACGGCACAATGCCGTGGGGCAACATAATAACCAGTACTGCTGTATTTTGTAGCCTTGTGACTCCAGCAAAGGCACTGCCTGTGTGTCAGAGTCTAAATATGCCTGTGATGTCTTTGTTATCGTACCACAAAATACAAAACTCTTACATATTACCTGCAGTAAAAAAATGTGTGGCTCAATAAACAAGAGCCTTTGCTACAAGAGTTGCATGGAAAGGACACTATTGTAGGGGGTGATGCAGGATGTGATTCACCTGAGCACACTGCCAAATATGGGTTGTATACACTTAAGGATTTGGAGAGGAACAAAGTTATACATATATATATATATATATATATAATGCATGATGGGCAGGAGTTAGATATGGAAAATATTCTCAGTCCTGCAGAGTGAGCTCTTGATACTTATGAGTGCTAAAAGGCATGAGTGAGAGTATCCAGAGCTCACTCTGCAGGAGTGAGAACATTTGCCACATCCCACGATCTGCACATCATGTGTGTGATTTATACAATGGGGGTGGAAACTTTCAAAGTATAGTTTTTTTCCTGTGTTCTTTTTCTGTGTGCTCTCTGCCCTTTCTGTGCGTGGTTTGAGTTTTTCTGAATGGACTGGGAGTCTCAGAAACACTATGGGACACAGGTCAGTGTCCCTTGCAATGCTAGTTCAGTAAGTTGCAGGCAGCAGTGAGAAAGAGAAACTATTTTGTGAAACAGTTCCATTTAGAATGCGGGCTGTGGTGAAGCAGACATCAACACAGTAATAGGCTGGGAGTCTCAGAAACACTATGGCACACAGGTCAGTGTTTTTTGTAATGCTAATTAAGTAAGTTGCAGGTATCAATGAGAAAGAGAAACTGTTTTGTGAAGCAGTTCCATTTAGAATGAAGGCTGTAGTGAAGGTGACATCAGCAGAGTGTGTATATCTGTCAGATATGTTAACTCTGCTGATTCATCTTCAAATATCTCTCTCCGGTGGAAATAACAACAGTTACTGTCATTCTGAAGCTCCAACCCCCATTGTATAAATATAAATATATATATGTGTATATGTATATATATATATATATATATATATATATATATATATATATATATATATATATATGTATATATGTATATATATATGCAGCTCATACAGGTTAGTTAACATAATGCTCAAGCTTAAGTAATTTTGCATACTTTGCTAATACAGCAATATAAAAACACAGATATAGAGACATCCTGTTCCACTCACCATCACATGAAGTTGTAGCTTGAATTTTTACTTTGTAGTAGTAACCAAAGCAACCAGACTCCTTTTTTTATTTCACTTGACATTGCTTTATCTCATTATATACATGACATGCACTCTCATACTCTTATTCCCCAGCCCCATCACCCACTGTCCATATTAGCTATCATCTGAGCTTTCAGTGCCCCATGGCCCATCAAGTGGGCCCTCCTGTGTTCCTTCAGCCTCAGTGGCATTTAGCTCAGATGCAAGGTCAGTCTGCCAGTGAGCGGTGCGTGGCCTGCAAGAAGAGGAGGCATCATTACGCATGCAGATTGATGTTTCTGATATTTTTTTCTCTTCCTACAGATAACTTGCTAGCAAAGATTGCACTGACATTTTCATGCATACATGCTGACACTGCAGTTGGGAGAGGACCACACAACCATTGTGGCTCACGTTGCATTGCAACCTGTGATCACCCAGGTGGCAGTACTACAGCATAGTTCCTAGACATCATTATTCTGATCACCACATTGCTTTAATTTTTTGCAGTCATAGTACATTAATGTATAGTTCATTCATTAATTTAGATTCTTCATTACTGTTCACAGGTAAGAATTCCAATGCAGTGGAGCTTGGAGGACTAACAAAGGGACTTGATTTCCTAAAGGAGAATGATTGTAACATTAAATAAATTGTGAAACCATAATGTTCTAGTGAAAGCCTTGCTGGATTGTAGTCACCCCAACATGAAACATTATTTTGATGTATGGCACCTCTCAAAAGACAAACATGACTGAAATACCAAATTGCCATGACATACACCTTTTGCCTTATTTCCAGGGACCCTGGTTTTCCATTTTAACCGGTAACAATCACGGAATCCTGCTTGGTTTGTGGATTTTGAATTCTTGTACCGGTGCCTCACGGAAATTGCATGTCACTGCACAGAATCTCTAAGATTTCAGCATCTTTTTACATTTTTTTCATTTTCTCTTTCTGTGTCCCCTTCTCATAGCATCAGTCTCCACTTTTCAGAGATCCCTAGGCTGGGTATCTCCTAGCTTCATCCCAGGTAATGCTCAGGAACTCCTGTGGACCTGCCCCTATCCTGCCTGGATTGTACCCCCCCCAGGTGGGAAGGGAGGGGACCCCAGGTCACCCCTCTATACTCCCTTTGTGTGTGTCAGGCAGCTCAGTGGGTCCCTCATGGAGCCTGATTATGAAGTCTGGGCAACTGGGTCCCTTCTGCCAGTGGAGTGATTGTTCCTTGTTTTCTGGTCTCTGTCTCTGAGGGCACCAGCACTAGAGAAGATTCAAGGAGGTAGGTCACATAGAGACATGCCACTGCTCCAGATCCTGGCTAGCGCCCTCCCCCTCCTGATCACTCTGCAGCACCATTGCACCACCACCCATGGTCACACAGGTGGTGGTAAAGCTGCAGGACCTGCAGCCCACCCTCCCCAGAGAAGGACAGTAGTCCCCCGGGTGCTCAATCCTACTCCCCTAGCCAGACCTCCAGCAACTCGAGTTTGCTTCTGACCCTGGGTCGCTGGCATTGCAAGCAATAGTGTTACCACAATGCCAGTGGGCCAACCCAAACTTCAGCATCTTAAAATGAATGCTGCTGTGCTTTGCATTCTTTCTGCTTTGCTGCATATAGAGTCAGTAAAGGAAATCACCTGCACTGCTTTGTTGTAATCAGCCATTCAGTTTAACCACCCATGCCTAATAGTTAGAGTGACAAACAGTGATTGAACTGAGTACATCCAGCAGACTTGGGTTTGATTCCCACAACCTCCACTTGCATAATGTGTGACTCCAAGCAAGTCACTTAATCTCCCCAGTGCTTCTAGGTCTCTCCTGAAAACAGACAATTCTGCCTAGTGGGCCTTACCTGCTTTACAAGGAATATAAAAAAAATACCAATATATGTTTATTACATCATAGAATAGTAGTCAGGGTACCATGTAATTTACCTGAGTTTTACTTGGGCTGCAATGATTTTGTATAGATACAGATAAATTTTCAGATACATTTTATGTGTTTTATAAGCCTGTGTTTAGATTTTAGTCAGGTTTTCATTGTATTCTTTGTATATAAGCATCTAGGTTGTAGATTGCTAAATACAGGATCACTGTTACCAACTAGCTTATTCAAGTTTACAATCAGTAGGGCCATCCAAAATCCTTAGTTGTTAGAATGAAAACTAGTCTGAATGAAAGTACTGTATGTTCACAAGAAAAAAAAACTGCCTTACTACTTATGAAAAGACTTCACAGTTAGCACCCCATTTAGGTGAGTTGGATCATTTGCACCTTTTCTCCCACCTGCTGTTTCAGTATCTGTGACAATAAAAAGTTTTCTGATAGACTGCTTCAACAAAAAGCAAATGTTAAGTATTTAAGTGTACTTATGTTTGGCCAGTGGATTTTGAAAGTACAGTCAATGACATACAGAAGGTAAGACCCCAGGGGCTGTATGATGCCGGTGGGCAGAGTGGTGCTCAATTCACATCTGAACAAAGACATGAAAACTGGGAGACGCCCTTTTCATGGACACTGATTAAAAAAAAAAAAAAGCATTCACATGTCTGGGAGATGCATGAATACATTTGAAGGTCCTTCACTAATCACTTGTGGATTTTTTAGGTGAAAACACTTCATTTCAAACAAGCAAATTCAAGCAGTTTTTTTTTTGCTCCTCCTACCCCCTGGCCATCCATTCCTTCAGGCCTGCCAAGGCTCCCTACCACTGCTGCTGAGTCCCGACCATCATTCACTGCCCCTTACTGCTCTGCTGCCAGTTAACCCAAAGTAACCCTTCATTCAGTGGGCCCCTACCCCTGCGGGAGGCTACCAGGGGAGAAGAATTGCCCCAAAGAGCTTCCTGTGTATCCTGGGCATGGCAGGGGTCAGAACGGACACATGTCTGGGGCTTCTGGCTTATGGAGGGACCAACAGCCATCCTTCGGTTGGCCAGCGGGTGTTTTCCCATTTTCTTGGTAGCATGACAGGCCACATGATGTCAAGGCACAAGCTGATATCTGTCACGCTCCCTCCTGCGGTGAGGGTTGACATGTTGTCATACCTCTGGCTTCCACCAGGGGCCAGCAAATGCAGAACCATGAACCCACCCTCCCTCCCTCCCAGGAGAAGGCGAGTGGTCATTGGACACTCAAGCCTTCACCCACCAGCTGGCCCTCCAACACCCAAGTCTGTTCCCTAACCCTGGTCAGCAGTATCACAGGCAGAAATCCAATTCAGGCAGTTAAATTATAGATAGGAAAAAACAAAGGTAGTCCACCTTAGTGGTGATGGTTCAGATTAATTCACATCTGAGTTCTAACAAGCAAAGAGACCAAGTCATTTGTAACTTGTGCATGTGGGGTGTGGGTGTTGAAGAAAGGGGATCATAGTGCTGTCACTACTGCCATCATCCCAGAGGGGGTGTGTATTGCATTGTTACTACTGCCATCACACCTGAGGGGTGGGGGCTGTAGTGCTTCTGCCATCATCACTGGTGGATGGGGAATGTAGTACTGGTGCCATCACAACTAAGGGATGGGGGCCACAGTGCTGCTGCTTCTGTCACACCTGAGGGAGGGAGGTCATAGTGCTGTTGCTGCTGCCATCACACCAGAGGGATGGGGGTTATAGTGCTGCTTCCATCACACCTCAGGGATGGAGGCTGTAGTGCTGCTGCTGCCATCACATCTTGTACCTAAAATAACTTTAAACTGGTACAAGGATAGAAGGATGTGCAATAGTGAAGGTCAAAATTGCTAAAATGCATGTTAGCAGAGTTAAAAATCGTTAAATAACATGCACAGAACCAAACACCAGTAAAACCGGATTTTGGCTTAGCAGACACCATGACAATACCATTTTTTACAATGTGCAAAATGGAATATGCCCTTTCTCAATCCCGGAAAACCAGTGTCCCTGCTTATTTCAGTACACTTAGTGAACAAGTGGTCTGTAATGTTGACTGTACTTTTTTTCAGAAGTGTGGACATAAAACTGGAGAAAGTATAAAAGAAGAAGGATTGCAACCAGATATACTTGTGTATCAAGCCCACGATGAGCCACCTATTTTGGGATGCAAGCTCAGTGACTGGCAGTTGCATTGAGATAGTTGCAAAGTGGTTCATCCTTTAGAATCACATCACCAATGTTCATGTAGGACATGGTGAACTGTTTCCAAAATGTCTCCATGATGACTTAATTCATGAGAGAGAGTGGACGAGAAAAGGTTTCTGCTATTTTCTGCTTTATGGATTATTACATAGCTTATGATATGCTGACACAGGGATACTTTACTAATTTATTGTTTGTACACAGGAAGTAAACAGCGTAAATTAGTTACTTGGGTTGTTTCCAGACCTTAACTACTAAAAGACTTGAAACAATGTCATGACCTTTTTTTTACAGAAGCATTAAGTGTCCTTTAGATCATTATGATTCATACAGAATCTGTTTTCTATGTGTTGTAGAGCAATAGCTTCAAATCTACAGTGTGTTAAAGGATACCCAAACCCATTTAATTCTAGTTTGCTGTCTAAGGGTGTCTCTGAACTGTCTCGATGAAAAAATGCTTTTTTTACTCACTGAGAGCTGGTTCTTTTTCAGGTGTCATCCAATCTGCCTAAAAGTAATGTTTTATTGTAATCGCACCTGGTATTCATATCTTCATGCAGCCCGTTGCATGCATCCTGATGTACTACTTCCTGTGATGTCAAACAAGAGAAGCACGTTACTGTCTCTTGTAGCTAGGTCATAAATTATGCCATAGTTTTTCTGTAGGAGCACACATCCTCCTATTGATTTTGACATATCAACGCAATGTTCATTCAGTTCCTCCACATGTTTATTTTCATAACAACACAAAAGAATCGTGATATTAACATCAAGCAGCTTAAATGAACATCATTTAGAGGAAGTGAAATTTTGCTCATGGACTCATTACCATTCCCGCTGTCATGTCAGTGCGATTTCTAGTCATGCTTGTCAATAATACATGCATTTTCAGCAAGATCTCGACAATGGTTTTCTTCAAGTTTACATGTTTCATCAAAGTGTTTTAAAACTGATTTCTTGTAGAAAACCACTGTCTAGATCTTGCTGCAAATGCATGTGTGACCTGCAAACCTGTCTGTGAATCATACCAAGATGACAGCGTGACTGATAATGATTTCATGAACAACTGAGCATTTTTTTTCCGATTCTAAATGCAGACTATGAAGCTGCTCATTTGTTACATATCAATAAGGCACTGATTTTGGGTAAATGCACATGTCAATGAGCTATTTTATTGTATCTGCCTTATTGTTTCTGAACAGGCTCCCCTCTCTCCGCCGGCCCCGGATCCCTGCTCCGCTCTGACATGCACAATCACTGAGCCACGTATGTTGATTCTGTATTTGCTATAAGCTCATCTTTCATCTGTCAGAGACAGCTTTAGTGCATCTCTCCTCACAATTACTCCTGATGCTTATGAAATGTTCATATAGGGAGTAAGAGAATTAGTTTCTCTATGTTGATATACTGTACTCATTCTATAATGAAATACACTGCAGGACTGCCCACTGGGTTTTATTTCTCATTTCTCTACCCTTTTACTATTATTTTACAAGTATTATCATTGTCACATTTTTTTTTCTAATAAACTTGGTCATTATTTGAATAAATAATAATTCATATGGTGTCATGTGTGTTTCTTTTGTGTCACGTGATTCTGTGGAGGGAAACTTTGTGTGAGAGCTCTTCAAGCACATCTGTGAGGCTAAACAACAGGTTCATGTCCATTTAGATGTTCTGTGATAATTGTTTTATTACACAGATTTCACAAGGGTTGTACTCTGTTTGCTGAATATAAAGTTATGGTTTGGGTATTTTTTTTATGGTTTAGGTATTTTTCTTTTTTTTGAATAGTGATTTTTATGGTTTAAATTTTGATAATGCCATACTGTGCTGTGTATGCGTGTAAGAATGAAAGCAGAAAGGGTGCCAGAATTAATTTTTTTAAGTTTCCTGAAAAAAATCCCATCTGGAAGGCATGGATTCATTTCTGCTGCCGGAAGGAATTGAAGCCATTGCAGCACAGCCACATCTGTTTGGTTCATTTTGACAGTTCAAGCTATGACCGTGATCCAGTTCATCTTGCTGAGTTTGGGTGGCTGAAAGCTAAACCTAAGTTAAAGCTTGAAGCAATACCCTCAATGTTCCATTCAGTTGGAGGGGTTTCACATCAGTCTCTGAGAAAGCGAAGATCTGCTGTTCATAAGCGACGACAATTACAGGTACAGTGTGTACAGTCATTTCATACTTTTTTTTTCTTGTTAAGTTACTATTTTATTTAATATATTTTTAATTCACTTCACAATTTCATGACTGTACTGTGTTTGACATACAAGCATGGGTGACATCAACCGCCCCTCACCTAAAGGCAAATTTGAGGTGTCATGGTTACCGCTGGATGCGACAACAAGGTGTCTGTGGGACTGTTGTGTTACCGTCCACTGAAATTGTGTAATTTGCTGCCCAGTCAAATATCATGTGTGGGTGATGGGTGTGCAGATTTGTGTCACCTCATACACTCCAACCCACATACACACACAAATGATGTACGACTGTTGTGACACACTTTGAAGTTGATTTTTTTTTTGTCTATTTGACTTTTCTTACGATCAATTTACACTTGTTTTTTTGCTTCAGACTCATGTGTAAGGCCTTGGTGCCATGTACAGTCATGTGGGTTCACATAAAACTACCACTCCACCTAAAGTGACATGGGCCTGTTTATCAAATTGTACATTTTTCATGGATGGCAACAGGTCAGTGGATCAGTGGCAGGTATTCCTTGTGATCACATTCTTGGTTGACCCTGACACTCAATACTTAAACTAAACCTTTTTTTGGAGGGTAGGGCAAGGGGAAACTCTACCTGTAGGACACATGGCAGGGGATAGCGAGCCCTATGCCAACAGACAAGACGCATGAGGGTAGGAAATATAGGGTGTGGAATAGGCTTCCAGAGGAGTTGGTTGGAGATGCAACAGTGGAAGGCTTTGAAAAGGCATGGGACAGACAAAGGGGAGTGTTGAGGGTGGGGGTGTGTCCCAGCAGATAGCTAGGCAAATGGGCAGACTAGGTGAGTCTGTCGGTCCTTTTCTGCCATCACACTTCTATGTTGTTATGCTTCTATGTTTCATACGCAGATGTGGGATGGGCAGTATACTGGTTATAGGGAAGGCAGCAGAGGCTGGTGGTGGGAGAGGAGCTGTCATCTCCGAGAGTAGTGACAAGTTGAGTACTGCAGTGCTCAATACTTTGACTAGTGTTTTTATGTTGTTAATATCAGACATCTCAATAGGCATCTTTCAGATGAGATGTTAAACCGAGGTCCCATCTGCCTGGATTGGTGGTAGTTCAGGTGGATGTCAAAAATCCCATGGCACTTATCGAAAAGAGTAAGGGAATTTCCCCGGTGTCCTTGCCAAATTTCCCTCATTCACTAAAAATACCACAACATCTTAATCTGGTTCAAGGTCAGTTGGTATTCATCTGTATCCCCCTCCCTCGGGTCATGCCTGAAAATAGTCAGGATTTGCCTAGTGCACTTACCCGGTCAACAAAAACTTAATAAACAAAATAAAATCAAGAGTAAGATCAGTTTGTTTGCAGAGGATACCAAGAAGTAGTGTATGAACTAAGTGGGTGACGGGTTGCAGGATGCTCTGTCAAAATTTGAGAACTGGTCAGACACCTGACAGTTGGTGTTCAATACCAAAAAATGCAAGATGCTACATTTTGGGTAAAAAAACAAACAAAAATGAGCAACCAGTTGGAGCTGGGGACAGCTAGCCATGTCAGAGGAGGATAAAGAACTGGGGGTGATTGAAACGTGCTCAATTAACAACTCAGCACAATATAGGAAGGCAGCTGCAAAGGCCTGCAAAAATTCTGGGTTGTATTGCCAGGGGTATATCTTCAACAGCTTAATCTGGTTCAAGGTCAGTTGGCATTCATCTGTATCCTCCTTCCCTGGGTCGTGCCTGAAAATAGGCAGGATTTGTCTAGTGCACTTACCCGGTCAACAAAAACTAAAATAAATAAATAAATGAGAGGGGAGGTGATCCTGCCACTGTATATGTAACTGGTTAGGCCACATCTGGAGTACTGCATGCAGTACTGGTGCCCATACCTGAATAGGGACTTTAATTTTACTGGGGGGGGGGTGCTTCCCAGGACAGCAAAGTTGATTAAGGAACTAAGGTACATACCCTACATGAGCATGTTGATGGAGTTGACCATGTACTCACTGGAGGAGATGAGAGACGGGGGGGATATGAATGAAACCTTCAAGTACATGAAGGGAATAAACAAGATACTGTAGGTATGGAGGGACTATTCAAGTTAAGTGGGGTCAGGGGCATGCAAGGTCATGATTCCATATTTGCCCGGGGAAAGGTTCAGGAGGGAAATGATAAGATACCCTTTTTTTTACTGAAAGAGTGGAGTCTGTGTGGAACACATTGCCTAGAGAAGTGTTATCCTGTAGAATAATGGATTGCTTGAAAAGGGGATGGGATAGGGTAAGATGGAGGGTCATAGTAGGGGAGGGAGTGGCAGCTGCAGTAGAAAGGTTGCTAGCTGCACACACGAGCATACCTGATAGACCACAATGCCTTTATCTGCTGGCAAATTACTATGTTCATATGTATGTATGTATGTATGTATATGAGATTTGTGGTGCCAGTGCCCCTAGTGTTTATATCACACCACATCCTGGCATCTAATTTTATATTGTCATGGATCGTAACAGCCCAGATATGTTTGACGCAACATAGTCTCATCCAGCGCTGAACATGTCACCTACTGGACTGTTGTTGTCTTGTGGAGTTTTGTCACCAATGTGTGCATTAAATTTACAGGACAACCACTGAATTTTGTAGAACAGATTACTGTGGTACTGGAATGCCAAGTGGTTAATCTTGTCACGTCATTCACATATATTCAGACTGCACCAGGCAATGGTGCAACTGGAGGTGCTGCACAACTGAGGTGCACCATAGCCAGACAGGGGGATATTCAAGGGTGATGTGTCATGATGCATCACCTTTGAATGTAGCACAGAATGTGCAGGGCGCATATACAATGTGCTGATGCATCCCTCTGACAGGTCCGACTGGGAATGCTCCAGCGCAACTGTTGGTGCACTGGGTGCATTTCCGAGATATTCATACCTGGACATGCAAATGGGGCCATAATGTATGCAAGGTGCAAGTGGGACTATTTGCATGTCATTATGGCCACATTTGCATGAGTTGAGCAGGGCAGGACGATGAAATGCACCTGGCACCCTGTTCAGCATGTGGTGTGGACAGATGGGGTCCTGGAGCACCACCCCCTGCCCTGTAGCCACGATCACCATTAAGAAAAATAGAGAAATCCCTGATGGTCTAGTGGTACCACCTCCCTCCTCCTCATGGCCATGATCGCGGTTACAAATGAAATAAATATATTCCCTTGTAGTCTAGAGGTTCTTCCCTCCCTCCCTGTAGCTGTGATCACCGGTAAAATGACTCCCCACCCCTGTCCCTGCCCACCCAGCTCCTCCCACATATTAGTGACTGTCTAGTACAGTATGCCCTGCAAGCCCATTGGTCCACACAATGGGTTTACAGCTCATACTGCAAGCTGTCATTTGGCAGGTGGCCAGGCAGTATGCAGGCTATGGGGGGGGTTACCACTAGACTACCAGGGAGTTCTTTATTACACTTCTACCGGCAATCAGGCTACAGGGAGGGAGGGGGCTACCACTGGACTACCAGGGACCATATGTGTGCTTGTGGACGGTGTTCTGGTTGGGCGGCCATGCAATACAGCCATGCAATACAGCAGCCCACCTGTGGGAGGCCAGCATTTGAGTGATTTTTTTCAGCCTCAACTCTGTGCCCCAGTATGCGGCACATCAAGGGGTTGTGCCAGTAGATGCGCTGCACATACCAGGCTGAATATCGGGATGTGTCACATATACATGGGTATACCCCCTTCAGATGCACCACATGCATTACCACTGCACCCTGGCACATTGGGAATTGTGCTGCGCAAGTCCCCCTTTTGAATATTGCCCAACCCCTTTGAATATCTGTGCCCTGAAGTACTTCCTGGTGCAGATGGTCAAGGAGCCAATTACATTGGGCAGAACACTGCATCTGGTTCAATCAAATGGGGCGGCTGTAAGTGATCTGGAAGTTGAGGCCCCTCTGGCTGGGAGTGACCACCACACAGTACGGTTCACGTTCATTATGGGTAGAGAAACAGGAGGTACTGCTACCAAGGTGACAGACTTTAAAGGGGTGGACTTTAAAAGATGGGGAAATTTTGGACAGGCATCTGACAAGTATTTGACCATACATGGATGCCAGTCAGAAATGGGATATTATTAGGAAAGGACTGGTGGAAGCTACTGTGACATGTACAAGAACAAATAGTAAGAAGGGCAGGGCAAAAAAAAACATATGGCTGATGAAAGAAGTTATGGAGTGGGAAAGGGCCAAAACAAAAAGGCATTTTGTAGACTTAATGAATCAGGAAAGGGGAGGATAAAAGGTAGGTGTTTCTGAAGACATCCAGGGAGGTAACCAGGCTGTTCAGAGCATCCAAGGCTTCCAGAGAACTGAGATTGGCACAGGGCATTGAGACCAGTGAAAAGGACTTCTTCAGATACATTGGAGAAATGTGTAAAAACAAGGAACATATTGTGAGGATTGAGAGGGATGGGGTCTGGGAGGAGAAGGGGGAGGATCAGACAGAGGCAGTTAATGATTAATTCTGCTGTGTTCACAAAGAAGAAATGGGGGGGCAGGCACCACCTGGAAGAGGGAGAGTGGGCAGCGTGGGTGTGTGTGTGACAGATATTGGGATTACAGTTGATAGGGTGCTGAAGGAATTAAGGGCTCTGAGGTGGGATAAGGCACCGGGACCAGACGGTATTCACAGTTTGGTACTCAAAGAACTAGCAGGTGTCCTTTCAGTACCTCTGGCTTACCTGTTCATTACCTCCTTGGACACAGGATGCAATCTAAAGGATTGGATCATGGCCCATGTGGTACCCATTCAAAAAAGTTGGCCAAATGATGAACCGGGCAACTACAGGCCAGTGAGCCTCACATCAATTGTGGGAAACCGATGGAGATGATCCTAGTGGAGATGCTGGTGACCTTCTTGTAGAACAATGGGCTCATGGATGGCAAGTAGAACATGTTTGTCTCGGGAATATCATGCCAGCCAAACCTGGTTGAGTACTACGACTGGGTAACAAGGGAATTGGACAAAAGCAATGCGGTGGATGTCCTATATTTAGATTTCAGCAATGCCTTTGATTCCGTGCTGTGTGGGAGGTGGGGGAGGAGCTTGGAAATATGTTGGTGTGAACAAAGATGGTTAATTGGATCACCAATTGGCTTAATGGAATGCAGCAATGGACAGTGGTGTGGGGGGGAGCTATCAATGCCGACTGATGTGACGAGTGCGGTGTCGCAGGGATCAGTTTTGGGACCAGTGTTATTAGGGATATTCACAGTGGATATATCTCATGTGATCTGGAGTAAGATCACTCTTTTCATGGACGACACAAATATGGGAGCTGTGGTTGATGCCAAGAAGGGGTGGAGGGACTGCAGGAGGACCTGACCAAGCTACAGGAGTGGTCAGAGGCAAGAAAATTGTGTGGGTGGTCACTGAAGATCCTGGCATGCTGTTAAGACATATCCTGTACTAATGCAGTGATCAGGGCTGGATGGAGCTTGTATGACAAGCTGCAAGGTGTGTACATTCAGACATAAAGTGAAGACTGGACATACCACGTACTATTGTGATGGTCTAGAGGTGCTCTGTGAAGTACTCTACTTTAAAGGTGGTGAAAAGAGATGAGTGAGGCACCAAGGTCTGAATTATGTGGATAGGATAACTGTTACCCAGACAAGGAGAGGCAGGAGTCGACCTAGTGCTTCAATGCCCGCAGGGTGTTTATTTTGTACCAAGGGTAGAGAGACACAGTAACAAGAGGAAGGAGGGGTTGCCCAAGAACAATAGGGCAATAAACAGAGAAATACTTTATCTACGACTACTAAGATTATTACCACAAGAATAGACTATAGGTCTACTGCCATTCTTATTCTGAAATTATTCTACACTTCGATACTCTTAGAGGAGGATCAGATGACATAAGCCACTCAGAACTGTACTAGAGTAATTATCACCACACATTTCCATCTGAGTCTAGATATTACAAGAGTCCAGGGATCCGACGTCTTCATGTACACCGTCGTTCTTCATTGGTAGCTACAAGGGAAATAAAACAGAACTGTAGAACCCTAATCACAATTCCTAGCAAAGACCTAGTTAAGGCCACTGGGTGGTAAGAGGTTTGGTAAACAGACCATATGTTTCTTCGGCAAAAGCCCACTCTCTCCAAGGCTGCCGGAATGAAGAACCAGAGCAACTGGTTCCTGAGATAACCCACTGAAAACAAAGGGTTTCTCGGCCAAAACCCATTTCCAGGGTTGCCAAGGATGAAGAGAGATCAGGACCTGCGTGGTGACGAATCCAATGGAGGACTACCACGACCTGACTGATGCTGCGGCACTCCAAGGGCCAGCTATACTCGGAAGGAACTCTGACAAGACCAGGAACCAGAAGAATCTGAAGCGATAATGGTTGATTCTGCAATCCTAGGATCAGGAACTAACACAAAAACAAAGAAACAGCAGATGCATCCCGTACTGGGCTTTGACAGACTCTACTTTCGGCAAATGACCAGGAAGGGTGCAAACCAGGTTCTTCAGGATGAGCACACTCTTCTGTAGAGGGCGACCAACTTCAGGACATCTGGAACAGGAACCATACGGAACGACACTGGCACGGCTGTCGTGATGCGTTTCGATGGACGTACCTTCAAGCTGTGAAAACAAGAAACGGTGGGTACAACTTGTACAACTGGCGACGGACTCGACTTTGGCGGACGACACAGACGGATGTGATGAGCTGATGGATGATCCCACAGGAGTGAAGAATGCTGAGAAGACGTCTTCTTCTAAGTAGAGACTGATTCTGAATACGTAGTATTACAGATCACCTATGGGTCTGCAGTGTGGTAGAAGATTGAGACTGCCTTCATACAGTAATAACCATATAACTGAAAGATGCCCAGAGAACTGTGGAATGATACAATAATTTGCCGGGGAAATGGCAAGTTATAAATTTAGGTGTAATTATTACCTATGGGGCCAATGTCCAGGTGCTTAGAGCAATAGTTCAGATACTTAGAGCAATAGTTCAGGTACTTAGGGCAACAGTTCAGGTACTTAGGACAATAGTTCAGGTGCTTAGGACAATAGTTCAGGTACTTAAGGCAACAGTTCAGGTACTTAGGACAATAGGAGGTACTTAGGACAATAGCCATTGCATAAGCAGTACAGCTGTTACAGTAGCTTTACAGTATAGGCGAATTGAGCACTCCTAGACAAACCCCTCTTCCTAAATGTAGGGTCTTCCTGAATAGGATTTGGCTATCCCTGAACATTTTGGCTAAGGAAGCCTTTAGTACCCCTAGGCTGGCTTGCCCTATTAAACTAGGCTGGGGCCTCCCTTTAGTACCACTAGGCTGGCTTGCCCTATTACACTAGGCCGGAGCCTCCCTTTAGTACCACTAGGCTGGCTTGCCCTATTACACTAGGCCGGGGCCTCCTTACAGTACCACTAGGCTGGCTTGCCCAATTACTCTAGGCTGGGGCCTCCCTACAAACCCTGCTTTACCTCGGGCCTAATGCCCTACTTTTACCTTGGGCCTGGCGCCCTACCAAGACTTGGGCCTGGTGCCCCACTTTATATTGGGCCTGGTGCCCCACTTTATATTGGGCCTGGATTGCCCCTTTAAGACTGGAAATGGCCAAGAGTGGTAGGGCCCCTTTAAATCTGCAGCTCTCTGAGAGCTGCTGTCACTCAGTAACAAAAACACTGCCCCAAGTCCCACCCCCTAATGAATATTCAAAGACTGCTGTACAGGCCTCGATGGTTGGCCCCTCCTTTGAGCGTTGCTATATCCCGCCTCCCCCTCTGCATACATAATTTCAGGTCCTGATGACCTGTTTCCCCTTGCAGCACTCGGCCGCTCTTCTCAGCACCTTCCATGCGCTTCTAAAATAAAACAAAATATCTCCCTTCACAGGCAGTCAGCACGCTTCGAGTGCTGCCGCCGACTCACCGCTCCGCCATCCTCAGGAGGCGGGAGGGGTGCTGGTAGTGGGAGGGAATGTGCAGGCAGCTAAGGGGATGACCGGGGGGGCCTAAGACGGCTGACAGGACGAGTGGCGTGATGCGGCTGGCAGGGCTGCCGATGGGGGACTGAAATTTAAACTTTCAAACAAAAACACAAGGGGGGGGGTCAAAACAATAAACCGATGGGGCTACAGAGCCCAAACCGCGGCAAACGGCCGGTCACTTTCTTCTGGTGCCCCGATGGTACCATAGACCAAAATAGAGCTATTGAGGAATCTTCACTGGCTGGAGCCAGAGCAGGCACACAGACTGGCCATCCCGGAACAGCTTTAACCACCAGGTAAGCTCTACTGGTTCCCCTTAACCATCTGTATCCTATCTGCTCCACAGCCAGCAGGAACTACCCAGAAAAAAAAATGTTAAACTTTTTAAAAACAAACCCTCAGGTTCTGAAGTGTTTGGACTGGAATGCTGTGCATGAGCAGCTCAGCACAGCATTCCATTCAAGCCATTGTGACATATGCTGCTATTAAATCTGCTTTTTGACCATACCGTAAAGTGCACAGGGCACTTTTCCATATCATTTTAAGTTTCCCTTTATAAGGAGGTGAATCTTTATTTTTAGGGGCCCCTTATCATTATACCCTGCTGCCTACACCTACAGCAGGCACCCTGAGCACCTGTAAACCCCTAGTTTATTTATTGATTCTATTTTTTTGTGGGATGCCCCAACTTTGGGGCTTTACACTATGTTTGAATATTGTATTGTATGTGCGTAAAACATATTTCATAGTACATTGATCATCTCTTTGTGTATGTTTGCTTTGTTTGTATACAGTGTAATGTACACAGTATTTATTTCATATTTTTATACTTCCATCACTGAAGGTATTACAGTCAGTCATGGACGAACACCATAGGACATCAAGCAACTTGTCAGCAGCAAGCTTGTCTGTTGGTCCCGAGATGGATGTCGACTGCTCATCAATGGAGGGTACATCAATTCTCATGGAAGATTATTCTACCATCAATGTGTCAACTAGTCAGGACTACATGACAATAACGCTGTTGATTTTGTTAGCCAGGCTCTCTCAGAGCAAGCAAGACATTCTCGAAGTGTGAAGTGTCAAGCTGACATCCATCCCCCTCAAGGGACAAGACGAATACAGGTGTCCATTGGTGATGTACCTAATTTGAAATCTAATCAGACAGTTTCCATAGGAATTCAGTGTGACTTGACATCTAACAGTCATGAATCAGACACTGATGTAGTTTCTGATCATGATTTCATTGAAGACATGTTAGACTATGAAAATGAAATCACTGACTGTGACAGTGACTCTGAATGTGACCCTTATCTTGACCGAGATGTGTGACATGCCAGTCAAAAGAATGCCATCAAGAGCTGTGAAACTTTTACTCCGGCTAACATCAATGCATCTGATCAGAACTATTATCTGGTTTCCCACCGAAGTCTTGCCATGTTACTTGAGAAATGCAAAGTGCGCCATTGTGTTAACCGATGCAAAATAACAAATCAAGTTGGCACGATGATCACAGTCCACTGCAAATGTGAAAAGGGGCACACATTCAAGTGGAGCAGTCAACAGTTGAACGGTAGGATGCCATGGGGTAACATCATGTGAAGTAAAGCTGTGTTTTGCAGTGGAGTTACACTGTCAAAGGCACTGAGGTTTTTCCAGATTTTGCAAACACCAGTGATGTCCTTGGTGTCATACCATAAAATTCAACACTCCTATCTCATACCGGCAGTGAACCATGTATGGGAGAAAGAACAGTCAAGATTACTGAAAGAACGCAGTGGTAAACAGTTGATTTTAGGAGGAGATGCAAGGTGTGATTCTCCTGGATATTGTGCCAAATATGGATTATACACCCTAATGGATATGCAAGAACATCAGGTGCTATCTATGGAACTGATTCAGGTTTGGTTGCTTCTATTTTTAGCTTTATTTGTATGTTTCTAAACATTGTCTAGTGATACTGATTGTTTGACTAGATAAAACATTACTCATTAAATCTCCTTTACATCTAACTGCAGTGCTCTGAAGTAAAGATCTCAACCACTATGGAGTTAGAAGGATTGAAGAAAGGACTTCAGTACCTGCAAGACAATGGAAGCAAGGTGAAAGAATTAGTGACAGACAGGCATATAAAAGTGAAGGCATACATGCGTCATACACACCCTGACATTATGCACTACTTTGATGTATGGCACTCAGTAAAAGGTGATGTATGTCAATACAGTTCAATATGTCACTTTATGATTTGACAAGTTGTCATAAATATGGGAATTTGTTTGAAGATCTGCATTAAGAATGCCTTATATTAGCCGTACTGGTGTCGCTGATGGTTGAAATGCTGGATGCCGCACATCGCACGATGGCAGCATGGTTTGCTAGCGAGCTTTGGGCACCGGGATGAAGATGATTGAGTAACCATACAATGTCAGCTATCCTCTCCTGGGTGGTTAGTGAGTTATGGATCCCCTGGTGTCAGTGACACCCAGCTGAGGCTGGGTGTGCAGCATCATGAGGACCATGTCAAGAAGGGGGAGGTGCTGATGGATGTCCTGTGGGTGGATGCATGTGTGCAAAACTCTCACACTGGATGTCATTGCATGCCTGCACCTCCATGTGGGTGATCAATCTCACAAACAAGGAACAATACCCTGCATTGCTGAGTAGAAGACAGCGCCCTCCTCCATGCACACTGACACAACACGCCCATCTGGTATCCTGATTCTTTCTGCCCCTTGCCTTCAACTAATTGTATTTAAAGGATCACCAAAGTAGGAGTGGTGACCCCACTTCAGGGAGAACAAGCTAGGGGGTTCGCTGCAAGTTACATGCAAGGGTCCACAATACCATGGTGAGATTTGGGGAGGGGTGGGTTAAGCAAGGGTTAACATACTAAATCTCCAGTTTGATCACGTTGGCAATAAGACATTTTGTATATCAAAACACAGTTGAATGTAGGACTATGTTTTCAGTACTGTAAGTTGGTGATTTGTTAAACTGACTCTGTAACCACAGTAAAAGAGTGTGCACTGAGTTCTGATCCTCCATTTTCAGGTGTTTGTAAAAAACTGGAGAATGCTGCCAAAAAAAAAGAAAAAAAAAAGAACTGTGGGAAAATTCGAATGTGGATTAAGTCAATAAACAATCACATGTACTGGGTGGCAGGGTCATCAATTCAGCATCGCGAAGCAGTCATGCAGAAGTGGTTAAGCTTGCTGAACCACATTACAAACATCCATAGCGATCATGGAGAATTGTTCCCTTACTGTTTTCATATGGAGATGACTGAAGACAGAGAGTGGTTAAGAAAAGGTGAGGTCATTTTTAGGTTTGCTTGCACGCATGCGCAAGAAACATTATGCAGCAGCTTAGGAGAGAAGCAGGTTGCGGAGGTGTGGCAATCTGGCAGCCAACGAGGGCACTGCATTTGGGGGCTTGGCACTGGTGGACCAGTGCAGGCCCAGTGTCTTGATGACACTGGTTCTCCAAAAGGGCCACCAAGTTGAAATGTTTTCGCCACTGCAAACAGGGACCGCCTCGTTATTGCAGAGTCAGACATTTTGCTGAAATTAGGGAGTGACCCATCATTGCAGGGCGGTACCTTGCCGTGGTGCCCCACTAGTTCATTTGCCGATGGGGGAGCCCACTCCCCATCAGCATACTGTGACCCCCACTCCCCCATTTGTTGTGTGCTGAGGGGGTGCCCAATCCACCTCAGCAACATGAGCCCCCCCAACAGTCTTTCTTTGCCAATGGGAGCCCAATCCTCATCAGCTTCAGTCCCCACCCTTCCCAGTAAATTTGCCAATTGGGGAGCCCTCTCCCCATCAGCATAATGTCCCACCCACAAAATTTGCTATGTGCCGAGGGGGGTGCCCAATCCCCTGTCAGCTACAGCCCCCCCAAAAAAAAATCTCAGGTGGCATGCTGGGAGCCCACCCCAGTGTGCCAAAAGTCCCTGAAAAAAAAAAAAAGTAATACAATGTTTTTTTTTTTTCTTTAACATGTAAAACAGAAAATGTCCTCATAGAGTCCACTGGCCCTCCCCAACTCGCGCCTTATCCTCTGAGCACTGCTCGACCCCCACCACTCCCATACTTACCTCCGGAGCCTAGCGAGACAATATTCAGTGGACCGGGAACACATCTGCAAACTGAAGAAATGCTGGTAAGCTGTATAATGGCATAAATAATTTTTCTTCAACATTGGTGCATATCCCAGGCATTTTTTTGAATTTTGGCACCAAATTTTCAACGTCTTAGGACCCCTCATAATGAATTCAGTCACTGTTATTGTGTTATTCGGTCCCGAAAGGTGATTTCGCGGTCACTGCATGGAATCACCTTTCGGGACCGACTAATGAAATGACAGTGCCACTGTTCATGAGGTGGGCTCTCAAAAGGCCTATGTTGCAAATTTGGTGAAAACAATCCAAAAAATGACTGTTTTACAAGCGTGCATTGCACAGTTTCCACGCACGGTCTTAACTTCACGAATCTGTAATGTTTTCACTCCAGATTTTCAACACTGCCATTTTTCCACATCTCCTTATGAACAGTATAGCAGTCATTTTACACATCCTGGCCAAAATGTGTTTCTGCACTTCCGGCGCAGAATAGCACGGTCACTGTGGGAAATCAGTGTTCAGGGCAGATTAAGAAAATGACAGTGATACTGTTCATGAGCAGAGGTCCCAGAATGCCTATGTTGAAAATTTGGTGATGAAAGTTCATAAAAAGACACTGTCACAAGCGTGCATTGCACTGTTTCCACGCACCCTTGTAACTTCACAAATTTGCAATCTTTTCATGCCAGATTTTCAACCCTGCCATTTTTTCACACCTCCTTATGAATAGTACAGCTGTCATTTTTCACATCTTGGCTGAAATGTGTTTTTGCATTTTTGGCGCAGAATAGCGCAGCCACTGTGGGAAATCAGTGTTTGGGACAGATTAAGATCGAGTGAGTAAGAGAGGGGGAGTGAAAGAACTCAACTGAGCTCAGTCTGGACTGCTGTGGATTTCTTTGTGGGCAGAAAAAGGCACCAGCGCAGGAAGGAGCCCAGTACAAAAGGGCAGCCTGCAGCGCTGGGAGAAACAGAATGAGCGAGTGAGAAATGGGGGAATGAGCGAGTTCAATGGAGCTCTGCCAGGACTTTAGAGTTGCCCACCCTCCTGCCCAGGGTCCTCTGTGGTTCTATATTACAGCAGGGTCTCCGGGGAGGAGACAAAGCAATGATTGGCTACTTTGAGGAGTGCTGTAATACTACAGATTTAGTTGTTCTGTTTATTTCTCTAAATGAGCTAAGTACTGAGCTACACTGTTACGATTGCTGTAATAATACATATTTATTTGTTCTGTTTATTTCTCTAACTGAGCAGAGTAATACTTGGAGTGCAATAGGATTTCTAACTGGGCTAAGTGAAACTATGTGAGAGCCGAGAACAAAAAGTATGGTAGCTGAGGAGTGAAAAACGGACAAGGAGGCTTTAGGATTGCTACAGTAATACAGTATCTAACAGATGAGATTTGAGACTGAATTACCCCAGTTGGCAAGGGGCCAGTAGGAGGACTAGCATGGAGGAGGAGGTATTGGAGTAAATAGGGGCCTAACAGTTGTAGCAGGGTATAGAACCTGGGAGTAAGAGCCTGTAACATAAGATGTTGGCCAAAATGGGGCAGGTGCCACATGTCAATAGGGCGGGCATCTTTGGAAGGATGGTGGGCTGTACAGGGCATGGGTCCGCCATGATCCTGAACTGGGCTTGGAGGATGGGGGAATGTATGGTCTGTAGATGACTGGCTAGTTTGAGGGAGGAACTGTGGAGGTTAGGGAGGAGTCTAAGTGGCTGGGCAGATGAGTATGGTAGGCATCCTGGCTGGGGAGGGGTAGGGGATGGCAAGGGAGGATGGAGGAAGAACAACTAGGGACTGAAACTGACCCCAGTATCAGAGACACTAGCAGAAAAGAGAGGACCAGGGAGGGGAGCCTGAGGAGAGGGCCTCCTGTTGGGGAGGAAGAGACCACGAGGAGTACCAGGGAGAGGCGGATGGCTGCGGGTGGGGAGGGACAGGGTGGGACCAGGGTGGCACGGAGGGAACAATTAGGAGGGGAACTGATATGGGGAAGAGATGTAGGAAGGATAATGACTAGAAATAGATTAGAGTCTCTGGTATGGAAGAGAGAGGGGGAGCAGGAACATACTGAAGGGGGGAGGACAAGTGGGGCATGAGAGGGATGGCAACAGCTAGGGGAAGAGATAGCGAGGACAGAAGGATACAAGACGGGCTAGTAAGGAAGATGGGATGGTGACCGGAGGAGAGAAGGCTGTGGGAAGGGGAAGGATGGGAGGGGCATCACTATTGGGGTAGAAGAGAATAGGGGCTGTAAATCGACAACAGCGAGAATAGGAGAGGAGCTGGAAATCAGCAGGGGAGGAGGGGACATCAACGTGGGAAGCCCAGTAGGAAGTAGTCAGGCTGGGAAGGGGTTCAAGGGGGATGGGAGGAATAAGGCAGAGAAAAGGGGTGAGGCAGAAGCAGGCGGTACAGATACAGAAGTCAGAGGGTGCAGCTGGCAAGGGTAAGGGCCAGGGAAGATCGAATACTGGGGTAGTGGAAGGGGCATAAGAAGGAAAAGGGGCTAAAGGACGGGGGGGTACTCATCCTAGGGGATTGTATACTGAAAGTGGTGAGATGGGGCAGAAGGGGGGAAGGCACAGCTGTATTTGGGTTGAAGCTATCCTCAGATTGACTGCAGGAGGGGCAGGGCAGGCATTGCTCAGGTGTGCAGCGAGGGGGAGGAAGAAACCTCATTTACTGTTGCATGTGGGTACAAACGACTTGGTGGGGGAGACTGTGGAAGTAGTGAGGGGAATTTTTGAGTAGCTGGGCAAGCAGTCTGAGGGGTTGGGGGAGTCTGTGGCATTCTCGGAGTTACTCCTGGTACCATGTGCAACCACGGGGAGGAAGGGGAGGATTGAGGAGTTCAACAAGGGGCAGAGGGATTGGTGTCACACCAAAAATTATGGGTTAGTGACTAACTGGGGTAGGGTCTGGGGAAATAGTGACTTGTATGCAGGGGACAGGGTACACTTGAGAAGGAAGGTGAGGGGAGTATGAAAGGCAGGATTAGCGGGGTATATCTCTACTAAGGTGGATTTAAACTAGTGGGGGGGGGTGGCCAAAAGACTGAGGTTAGTAGAAAGGTCCGGACAGGGGAGCCTAATGAGCTCACTCCTCTAGATATAGGTAAAGGCAGAGAGGCGTAGTAACCCTGGGATGGGGCAGGCAGAATGGTCTGAGTGTAATATAGAAGGTACCACCACCTGGTAGGAATAAGTAGTAGAAAAGATGAGGACTACCGGGAGGAGGGACACAGGCCAAGGAGGAGAAGACTGAGGAGAAGGAGGGGTACACGTGGAAGATGATCTCTCTCAATGCAAGAAGCCTAGGGAACAAAACGCGGAGCTTCAGGCGCTCCTTTCAGACAGGAAGGTGGACATTGCTGCAGTGACAGAGACTTGGGCCACAGAGTACTATGATTGGGGCTTGGCAATCCTAGAATTAAGCAATAAGGCATGACCAGAGGTTATGTTAATGGTCTGTTAATCACCTTCTAGGGGGTGTAATGTGGCATGGGGCATAGCCGAGTGCTACATGCCCCAAGAGGGTGATTGACCATTAACATAACCCCTTATTGCTGTTATAATAAAAATGTTTTTTTAGATAGTGTTAAACCTTGTTCAGCATATGATTAGGCTGTACATGCATGTTAATCAAAGATTAACATAGGGCTGATACAATGTTTGCAGCCAATCAGAAAGCTCTATTTCTCAGACCCTTTTTATAATACAGGCTATACAGGAGTGAGTTGCACTCTATGTGAGGGAAAGGATTAAATGTATAAGAGATGAGGGAGAAGAGGACAGAGGCACTTTGGGTGCAGCTCCTGCACTCCAAGGGCAGACAGCTGAGGCTGGGAATGGTGTGCAGACCACCAGCCCAATCCAGGAAACTGGATGTGGAGTTGGCAGAGCAGATAATGAGGGTGTGTGGAAGGGGGAGTGTGGTGATAGTGGGGGATTTTAACCTACCATGGGGTGACTGGAGCACCCTGTCGCTAGCAGTACCAGGGAGCAGGTGCTCCTTGATACATTCCAGGACGGCCTTCTCACTCAACTGGTAAGTGGGCCTACAAGGCTTGGTAGCACTCTGGACCTAGTACTGGCAAATGGGGAGGTGGTGAGGGAGGTAAGGGTGGAGAAGACACTAGCTGGTAGCGACCACCAAACAGTGTGGCTTGTTGCGCTGGGCAGGGAGACAGGAGGCACGGGCAGTAAGGTGGTGGACTTTATTAGTGTTGACTTTGGGGGGATGGGAGCAATACTGCAAGGAAGACTCCAGGATATAAGGCCGGAGATGAATACAGAACAAAAGTGGGGAGTCATAAAGACTGGGCTAACAGAGGCCACAGTAGCCTGTACCAGGGCCAGGAGTAAGAAGAGCCGAGGCTAGAAACCATGCTGGCTGAATAAGGAAGTGCTGCAAGGGGTGAGGGCAAAGATGGCTGCATACCAGAAGTACAAGAGAACAGAGAAGGCAGAGGATAAAGAGGCTTTCAGGAGTTGATCAAGAGAGGTTGCCAGGAGGGTGAAAAAAAACTAAGGCCTCCAGGCAATTAAGTTCCGCACAGGGCATAAAAGGAGGGGAAAATGACTTTTAGATATGTCAGGGAAAAGAGGAAGTGCAAGGAACATATTGTGAGAATAAAGTGGGAAGGGGATTGGCTGGAAAAGTGGGAGGAGCAAGTGGAAATTCTAAATGAGTACTTCTGCTCCATTTTCACTAAGGAGAGGGATGGCCCTCTACCAGAATGGGCTGGGGTGGTGGGGAAAGGGGGGGAGGTGACAAAGTGATCATAGGAAATAGGGTGCTAGAAGGGCTGAGGGCAATAAGGGTGGACAAGACACCAAGTCACAATGCCATCCACCCCAGGGTGCTGAGGGAGATGGTGGAGCTGTTAGCTGAGCCACTGGAAGATCTGTTCAACATCTCCCTGGAAATGGGGTGTGTGCCCCAGGACTTCAGGGTGGTCCATGTGGTGCCCATACACAAGAGTGGGCCTAGGGAGGAGCCAGGAAATTATTGGCCGGTAAGTCTCACATCCATAGTGGGTAAGCTTATGGAGCTGATACTGAAGGAGAGGCTCACGGCATTCCTAGACAGTAATGGCCTCCAAGATGAGTAGCAACATGGGTTCGTCTCAGGGAGGTCTTGTCAAACCAACCTAACAGAGTATTGTGATTCAGTGACAAGGGAGTTTGACAGGGGCCATGTAGTACATATGTCCTGTCTTGGACTTCAGTAAGGCCTTTGATACAGTCTCATGGGAGACTGGGGGAGGGGCTGACAGCAGTGGGGGTGGGGAAAAAGTCGACTAAATGGATAGAGAACTGGTTACAGGGGTGGGTGCAGAGGGTGGTGGTGGGAGAGCTCTCGGCACCCAGAGCAGTGACAATCAGGGTGCCACAGGGGTCAGTGCTGGGCCCAGTGCTATTTGGGCCTTTATCGCCGATACAGCACACAGAGTGGGGAGCAGGGTTAGTCTGTTTGCACATTATACCAACTTGGAGGTGGTGGTGGGTGAAGAGGATGGATGGGGAAAACTGCAGGGGAGACCTAACCAAACTAGAGACAGTTGGTGGAGCAGATTCATCGCAAAGAAGTGTAAGGTGATACACTTCAGGGCTAAGAACCAGAAGAGGGACTATTGGTTGGGGATCAGCGAGGAGGAGATGGACCTAGGGGTCTTGGTAACTGGGAGCATGAACAACTCAACCCACTGCACGAGAGCAGCAGCGAAGGCAAACAGGATGCTGGGGTGCATCGCAAGGGGGTTCTCATCCAGACACAGGAATGTGATCCTACCTCTCTACAGATCATTGGTCAGACCGCACCTAGAGTACTATGTGCAATACTGGAGGCCATACCTGAGGAGAGATATAAAGTTACTGGAGAGGATGCAAAAGAGGGCAACAAAAATGTTAAACGGAATGGAAGGAAAGAAATATGAAGTTAGGCTGAAGGACCTGAACATGCACGCACTGGAGGAGAGGAGGGATAGAAGGGATATGACTGAAACGTTTAAATACCTGAGGAAGTAACTAAACCTAGCACCGAGGGGGTGTTTAAACTGAGGGATGGAATAGAGATGAGCGGACATGGACTAAGGTTGAAAGGGAGACGTTTCAAGAGGGAAAGAAGGAGGCACTACTTCTCTGAGAGGGTGTTGTCTAGTTGGAATGCACTGCCAGAGGGTGTGGTAACATGTAGGATAGTCAATAGCTTTAAGGAGGAGTGGGATAAAGCAAGAGGAAGAGTCAGGGGGCAGAGTCAGCTGCAATCTAGGGTGCTAGCTGCACACTCGGGCAGACTTACATAGACCAATTGGTGTGTTCTGCTGGCAGATTTGTATGTTCATATGTAAAATCACAGTGACTCTGTTCATGAGCAGAGGTCCTAAAATGCCTATGTTGAAAATTTGGTGACAAATATCCATAAAATGACCGTGTTACAAGCGTGCGTGATGCAGTTTCCACTCACCCTCTTAACACCGCAAATTTGTAGTATTTTCACTCCAGATTTTCAACATTGCCATTTTTAAGACCTCTATGAACAGTACAGAATATGCGTTTATACATCTGCCCCAGAATACTGCAATTGTTGTGGGAAATCAATGTTCATGACAGATTAAGAAAATCATAGTGACAGTGTTCATGAGCAGAGGTCACAAAATGCCTATGTTGAAAATTTAGTGAAATAATTCCTCTAAAAGACTGTGTTACACTTATGCATTGCACAGTTTCCATGTACACTTGAAAGTTTGAGCATTTTTAATACTTTCACTACAGATTTTCAACATTGCCATCTCTTCACACCTCCCAATAAATGGTACAGCGGTCATTCTTCACATCCTGCTCGATCTGTGTTTTCGTACAGCTGGCGCACAGTGGCACGGTTGCTGAGGAAACTCAAATTTCGGGACACATTGACAAAATTAGAGTGCCACTGTTCATGTGAAGAAGTCCCAGGTGTGCCTTTGGATTCCTGACTAATGCTCATGCCATTCCAACCCCACCCACCACCCTGCAGCCACTGACAGGCATCAAGCTGTGCCTTGGACTCTTCGGCCCCACACTTCACCCCATTCTATATTGCACCCATTTCAGTGTATGTCCTTATGGAGTGGCGTGACTGTAAAGCTGAACACCCCAAGGCACACCTCAACACTTGTCAGTGTCTGCAGGATAGGGTGAGGTGAAATGGCATGAACGTTATGGGCGACAACCCAAACACATGCCTCAATGCCTGTCCATCTCTGCAGGGTGGAGGTGGGGTTGTCGTGAAGTTCAATATTTCACTGCCATTCCTACTCTGCAGCTGTCTAACTCCTGCATTTCCATTGCTAATACCAGCAAGTAAACATTCAGCATTGACAAATGCTTGTTTTACCAGGAGACCATTCAAATGTATAGACATGTCAGTTACATCAATGTAATGCAATATGTCTTTTTCTGTATCTGTTTGACAGGTATACATCGGCACAAGATGCTATCGGATATTGTTTCAAGTCCGTATCTAATAAGGGATATAAAACAAGTCTCTCCTGCCTATCAGACATATGGACTATATGTGTTCCATAGTCTGATTTGCCATTATGCTCTAAAATTCTACCACTTTTACTACAACACAATGTATGCAAGGTAAAAATGATTTGCATTATTCAAACACATGTTAACCGACAGTAATTATTATTTTACTATTTGCTACCCACACCATTACAGGCACATCCTTGTGACCCTCCACTCTAACCAGATATGGGAAGGCACGTTTCAAAATGTGTTTCCCTAAATCAAACAAGCATTTGTCAATGCCGAATGTTTGCTTGCTGGCATTGGTATTGGTAGTGTAGAAGTTACAGAGCTGCATAATAGGAATGGCAGTGAAGTATTGAACTGAAGCCAACCCCACCACCACCCTGCAGAGAGTGACAGGCATTGGGGTGTGCCTTTGGGTCATCAGGCATAATGGCCACGCCATTTCACCACACCCTACCATTCAGACACCGACAAGTGTCACAGTGTGCTTTGGGGTCTTTGGCCCTTATGCCACCCCATTCCATCAGGAAATATTGTGAGATGGGTGCTGTATAGGAGAATGGGGTGAACTTTGGGGCCAAAGAGTCCAAGGCACACCTCGATGCCTCTCAGTGGCTGCAGGGTGTGGTTGGGGGTGGAATGGTATGAGCACTGCAGGTGACAATCCCAAGTCACAGACCTGATGCCTGTCATTCTCTACAGGGTGGGGTGTTATGGTCGGAAACCCTAACGCCTCAGGCATTAATTGGTATTTTCACTCCAAACTTTCAACATGGGTTTTTTGTGCCCCCCACCTCATGAACAGTGGCAATAACAGTTTGTTAGCTGAAAGCTGCTTTTGCACAGTGACTATGGCATTTGTCACCACAGGTGCAAAAACACATTCAGAACAGGATGTGAAAAATGACAGCTGTACTGTTCATGGGGAGGTTTAAAAAATGGCAATGTTGAAAATCTGCAGTGAAAATATTAAAAAAACTGATGAAGTCATGAGCATGCATAGAAACTGTGCAACATGCACCCATAATGTAATTAGTTTGGGAATTGTTTACAGCAGATTGTCAACACAGGCATTTTGGGACCTCCGGTCATGAACAGTGTCACTGTAATTTTCTTTATCTGTCCCGAACAATGATTTCCCACAGCGACCACGCATTTCTGTGCTGAAAGTGTGAAAACACATTTCGGCCATGTTGTGAAAAATTACAGCTGTACTGTTCATAAGGAAGTGTGGAAAAATGCCACTGGTGAAAATCTGGACTGAAAATATTACAAATTCATGAACTTATGAGGGTGCGTGGAAACTGCGCAATGCTCTCTCGTAACAGTCATTTTTAGGAATTTTTTCACCAAATTTTCAAAATAGCCATTTTAAGACCTCTGTTCATGAACAGTGTCACTGTGATTTTCTTAATGTGTCCCATACATTGATTTCGCATACCGACTGCGCCATTGTGCGCTACATGGGCGGAAACACATTTTGGGTGAGTTGTGACAAATGACAGCTATACTGCTCATAAGGAAGTGTAATAAAATGGCAATGTTGAAAATCTGGATTGAAAATATTGAAAATTTGCAAACTTACGAACGTGCGTAGGAACAGCGCAACGCATGCTCGTAAAACAGCCATTTTGGGGAATTTTTCACTAAATTTTTAACATGACCATTTTAACACCTTTGCTCATGAACTGTGTCACTGTGATTTTCTTAATGTGTCCTGAACATTGATTTCGCACACCAACTGCGCCATTGTGCGCTACACGTGCAGAAACACATTTTGGGTGAGATGTGAAAAATGACAGCTGTACTACTCATAAAGAAGTGTGGTCAAATGACAATGTTGAAAATCCAGAGTGAAAATATTGAAAATTTGCTGAACCTACAAGCGCAAGGCGTAGACAGCATAACGCACGCTGTAAAACAGTCATTTTAAGATGATTTCACCAAATTTTCAACATAGGCTTTTTCAGAGCCCACCTTATGAACACTGGCACTGTTATTTTGTTAATCAGTCCCGAAAGGTGATTTCGTGCAGCGACCTCAAAATCACCCTTCAGGCCCGATTAACACCACGACAGTGACAAAATTCATGAGGAGGGGTCCCAAAAACCCCATATTGAAAATTTGGTGCCAAAATCCCAAAAAATGCCTGAGATATGCAGCAAAGTTGAAAAAACCCTATTCATTACATTATACAGCTTACCGGCATTTCCTTAGTTCGTGGTCGGCTTTGAAGAATGCAGACGTGTTCCTGGTCCACCGAAGATCACTGCGCCAAGCTCCAGAGGTAAGTATGGGGTGAGGTGGGGGTGTGAGGAGGCAGGGTGCAGTGGGTGGGTGTGGGAGAAGGGGGAAGGGGGAGAATTTTTTTTTTATTTGGACTACGCGTGACGATTGCCATGCTGGGGTGGGCTCCCAGCGTGGTAGCTGGAAGACTGTGGGGGGGCATTGGAGCCGATGGGGGATTGGGCACCCCCGTCGGCCATAGGACCTTTAGCCATGCTGCGGTGGGCTCCTAGCGTGGCATCCGATAGTCTGAGGGAAGAACAGTAGAGCCGACGAGGGATTGGGCACCCCTGTCAGCCATATAGACTGCAGGGGGAGGAACAGTAGAGCTGATGGAGATTGGGTACCCCCGTCAGCCATACAGTGTGTGCGTGGGGAAGGTAGGAGCGCATAAGCACACAATGTGCTTGCGCACGTGTGTGTGGGGAGGGGGAGCGCCGCTCACTCAAGCGATGCTCTCCCTTTCAACTGTATGGCACTGCATTTTGGATCATCACACTATGTTTTTTGTACATGTGTGCAAGCAAACATAAAAGGGTGAGGAAGCAGTTGTGAAGCCTGTAAAGACATTGACGACCTTCGGTAAGTACACAGTTCTGTATCCTGACTATGGAAAATTCACAGTGCTGTATCTGATTTACTTAATCAGTAGCGGAGCCATGTTTGGGATCATTTGGGAGCCAGGGAGGGCCATTCATTCAATGACAGACTCCACAATGGGCACTAAACAGTGAATAAAGATGGTGGCAGGGCATCACTACTCACACTAGGGCAGTCTGGAGGGGCCACTGCCCCCCCAGCCCCTCCTCTGGCTCTGCCACAGAGTACTGTATGTCTGCCAAGATCTGCACTTTGAACTGTTGGGCAGTTTGCAGTACCCATATTTTATTATAGTTGCGTTTTGTTGCAGTTCTAATGAACACATAGAAGTGTCATGGCCATGGCAATCATTTTTCAAGGTGACCAGAGTGCTGTCAATGTAAAAAATAAAATGCATACAAAAGCACAGTTTTTTACAGATGTGGGGGATGGATGTGGAGGGAGGAAGTGGTTGAGGGGGCATTGTTAATGGAGAATACCGGCTTAGGATCAGGATAGCTGAAATGTCACTGAGGTCCTGTGTCATTAGGCACCATGTTTCTAGCCACACCTCGTGCCACTCCGGGTGACACAGGTTCAGAAATGGTCCCGGGTCATCTGGGGTCAGCAGAGGGGACATAGAGGATTGAGTGTCCCATGACTGCTCTCCTCTCTTGGGGGAGGGATCCACGGCTTGCCTGGCAAAGCAGCAGCACCCACTGAAAGCCAGAGGTATCTGTGCAGCTTATTGCTAGAGTAGTGAGATATGAGCTTTGGCGGACATTTGGGGGATGTCATTGCACGTTCGAGCACAGGGGGAAGGAGAGGGGTGGGACAACCACAACAAGGCTAACTGTCCTCTCATGGTTACCAAGCCAACGAAGGTACGTCCAGAGCTTTGCTCTTGAGGTATTCTGTCGGCATGGTAACCACTCGGAGAAGAATAGTCTTGTTTTGTATGGTCTACATCTAATAAATAATTCAAATTTAGAGGATAGATATCATTTATATTAACTTTTAAGTTCAACATGCATTTAATTCAGTTGCCGAACTTTCACTTTTTGATTTTACATTACAGAATACTTGCGCAAGATTCATGATGAACTAGTATTGCTATGAGAGACATATCCCTCACTTAAGAAAGCAAGAGTGCTGTATATTGAGGATGATACTCCATTACCAGTGGTGACTCACTATGCACACCCAAGCAAAGATGACCTGATAGAAAGTCGAAAGTCAAGATTCAATAAAACATTTCAGTAATTAATAACAGAACTGCATTATCTTGACAATATCCCTTCCTTGAACCATATTTCTTATGCAGAGACTAAAGAAAGATATAACTAAAACCGCAGCGTATTTATCAAACTCAAACTTTATTGTAATGGATGTGTAACTGTGTGAGACAACAGGTTTTTAAACATTGTATCATACCTCCATTGTGACAGCAAACCAAGTGTGTATTCACAGCCAACATCAACTTTTTTTTTTATTCATCGATATATATTATAATTAAAAAAAAACATAGTACTGGATAATCTGAAAACTATTACAAAATTGGGCAGAAAGCATGCAGACATATTCTTAGTTTCCACATCTGTACATATATTTTCTAAAAGTGGTTGGTACAACTGTTGTCTCTAATGAGTTATTGTATATATTGTGTATAATGTCATATAGAGATATATGTATACACATACATATACATATATTCACACACACACACACACACACACACACACACACACACACACACATTGTGTACAATGTCAATAAAATCTATAGAAATCTCACTGTCCAAGAGACATCATCTGACTGCACATTAAATTTCTTTGGCTAAAAAGGAGAAACAGCAATCAAGCAATCATGTCCCCTTTCACTCTCCTGTCTTCCAGGGAGTACATGTTCAGTGCTTTCAATCTCTCCTCCTTCCCTGCTGTCATCCCTTTCATTCATGCCTCTCTAGTTCTACTCCTGATGTCGACAACACACACAATGATGGAACATAATTCTGGATGAAACAGGACTGATTTTCAAATTGTGTGATGTGGTTTAGGACCAGGAAGAATGGGCATATAAAGATTTAATGTACAGCCAGTTGATGTCTCTTGGCCAATAAGATCTCTAGAATCTTTTCCTAGTCATTATATAAAGGATTTTAAAGCACTTCCTAGTGGCGTAAGTTCACTCGGCCTTTGGTCTAGTGCCTCAGCATTCCTAAGGTGTGTGCATTAAAATTCTGTAATGCTTACCCTGTCGTTGTTTATCAGGGGTAGAGATCATAAGTCATGAGTCAGAAGCTTACATAATGCCTAGAAGTGTGCATAGTTCACGCTTCGGAGGGGGGGTTGCACATCAGAAAATATTAACTTGTGCAACACCTACAAGTCAGATCTGGAAGATGCCCTCAACTATTGGCTCTGTGACCCACCCAATGAGGACCACTATGAAATGATGGAGGTACATTCCAGTGGCTAAAGAACTGGGGGTCTCCTCTATGACTCCAACTGTGAGAGTATAGCTGAGGATCCTTAGGGGGCCATCGGGGAGTCGTAGTGTCAGGCAGGGAGGTCTGACAGTGCAGTGGCATAAGAATGCATAAAATCCAATTAGGAAAATAAAGAAATGTGGAGAGACTACCATGTAGCATTAGAACATGCATATATCTATGTGGGTGGGGGACAAGATGAAATTAAAGAGATTCACCAATAATAGGTAATGCATCTGAAATGTAGGTGCCTTATCGCCACAAGATGGGGATGGGTGTGGGCCCATTGATGGTCAGATGGATAGGAAACTGGCTGGCTGGGCACACTTAGAGAGTAGTGGTCGGTGGGGAGCTCTTGAACTCTAGAGGTGTTAGTAGTGGGCTTCCACAAGGCTCTGTCCTGGGGCTGACTCTGTTTAATGCATACATATCTGATATCAGGGATGGCATGGGGGTGAAATGAGTCTCTTCACTGATGACTCCAAGTTGGGAGCAGTAGTTGAGGGGGAGGAGAGGTGGTTGGCCCTGCAAGGGGACCTGGAAACCCTGGTTAGATGGTCTCACACCTGGAAATTAAATTCACCAGTGTGAATAAAAATAGCCCTGCACCTGAAATACAGGTACCTTACCACCATAAGAGTCCTGAAGGTGAAAGTGCAAGGTGTTACATCTTGGTTGAGGGAACCCCAAACACAAGTACACCATGGGTGGGGAGGTGCTGGAAGCCATGGCAGGGAAAAAAGACCTAAGGGTCCTGCTGGATGCAAGTATGAATAACTCCGAGCAGTGCAGGAGGGCAGCTGTCAAGGCAAACAGAATGCTGGGATGCATCACAAGGGGGGATCACCTCAAGGTGCAGGGAAGCGATTCTGCTGCTGTACAATGGACTGGTTAGACCATACCTTGAGTACTATTTGCAATACTGGAGACTGCACTTGAAGAGGGACATACAGCTCCTGGAGAGGGTTCAGAGAAGGGCAACCAAGATGATACTGGAACTAGGGGATTTGAAATATGAGGAGAGACTTGAAGAGCTCGGCCTGTTCTCATTGGAGGAGAGGACAGACTGGGGGGACATGATCATGGTCTTCAAGTACCTCAAGGGAATAAATAGGGTAAACAAGGAGGGGATCTTTATTCTAAAGGAGGGAGGTATCACCAGAGGGCATGGTCTGAAGTTGGAAGGTGGAAGGATGAGGGAGGAAAAGAGGAAGAGGTTTTTCCACTGAGAGGGTGGTGGAATCTTGGAACGCGCTGCCTGGTGAGCTGGTTCAGACTTCCACAGTGGAGAGTTTCCCGAGGGGGTGGGACAGGTACAGAAAGGGGAAAAAGCAGGGGATGGCCTAGTCCAGGGGGGCTGAGATGGAAGATAGGGGTAACAGAAAGATGATGGGGGAGACCTCGGTACCCAACTAGGGCTCTGAGGCACAAGCAGACTGGATAGACTGTAAGGCCTAATCTGTTGGCAAATAGTATGTTACTGTGTCAGTAAGAGTCTGAAATTCTGAAGATTTCCCAATATAATTCAAGTACAAAAAAACTGCATCACTCATAAAATTGTTGAAACAGGGTCCCACGGACTTCCCTGTTATAAGTGTCACCATCACTCCGCCCCCACTCTCACTAACATTATTATGAGGTGCCAATGAGAGCACAGGGTTGCGCTCCATTATGATCAAGGGGCAGCATATTTTCTATTAATTTTATTTGTTATCATGGCCACTTTGAAGTGAAATGTGGGCACCGGTTGACTACCAAGCCTCTTGTTAGTCGACCGGTGCCAATACTTCATTACAAAGTGGCCATTATAACATATAAAATTGATAGAAAAGATGCCGTCCCTTGATTATAATGGAGCGAGCCCATGCGCGCTCACTGGCATCTTGTAATAACATTAGTGAGCATGGGGGCAGAGCGAGTGATGCAGTTTCTACATGAATTATATTAGGAAATATTCAGAATTCAGGACTCTTAAGGCAGTAAGGTACCTGTACAGTATTTCAGGTGCAGGGCTATTTTTATTCACACTGGTGAATCTCTTTAAGCAGAGTTCACAGAGATGATGTACGATCTAGGAGTAGTGATGGCAGAAGTGGGTGGGTGAAATGGAGTTACGTTGTTACTGCTTTATACATACAAGCATATGTTGTTAATGAAAATAGAGATCATTCACGAGTAATATAAATGTCACTGTAATTTGTACTTCTTCAGTTGTCCCCACCCTTAACTCTTGCACATCAATTGTATATTTATAGCATAACATTTTTTTTAACAACTTACATTTGTTAACAGTTATCAAGTTGCAACAGTGTAACATGCTATTCACTATTTTTGCTTATAGTCATTTAAAGTAGTTATATTTTATAACTCAGGATGCTTATTGTTTCTTTTCAAAATAAATATATGTTCCAAATCACACTGTCTTTTCTGATTCAAAACAATAATTCAGAAAACCAAATCATATACCAGTTAGGTCTCTGATGAATAATACATTAATCACAACACAGCACCAAAAACAAAGATGCATGTGTTATGGCATTCTGCAACAAGCAGTGTGAACAGTGCATCAATAGTTATCACAATGGGTAAAAAGACAAAAGTACTAAGAAATGCATTGTGCAATGTATTAATCTTCTGAATCTGGAGGTAGCAGAAATCCAGCATATTGATCTGATGGAAAAACTGCACGAATAGCATTTACAGCACATGATGGGAGAATTCTTCTGTTATGTCTTCCCAATTTTTGCCATATCTACCAAACGAACTTACAATATGCTACGTGTCTGTATAATCTGTGAATACTATAAACACAAATATTAGAGTAATGGTCAAGTGACTGTCAGAATTGTCTCAGTGCTAAACAAGCATTTGCCAATGGCGAATGTTGTCTCTCTGGCATTGGCATTGGTAGTGCAGGAGTTAAAGAGATGCATAATAGGAATGGCAGTGAAGTGCTGAACTGATGTCAGCCTCACCCCCACTCTGAAGAGACACATTTTCATCATAGGCATTTTGGCACCTCCCCTCATGAACAGTGGCACTGTGATTTTGTTAATCTGTCCCAAAAGTTGATTTCCCACAGTGACCACGCCATTCTGCACCACAGGAGTGAAAACACATTTTGGGCAGGATGTGAAAAAATGGCAGCTGTACTGTTCATAAGGAGATGTGAAAAAATGCCAGTGTTGAAAATCTGGCATGAAAATATTGCAAATTTTCAAAGTTACACGGGTGCGTGGAAACTGTGCAACGCACGCTTGTAACACAGTCGTTTTATGGACTTTCATCACCAAATTTTCAACATAGGCATTTTAGGACCTCTGCTGATGAACAGTGTCACCCTCATGTTCTTAAACTGTTCCGAAAACTGATTTTGCACAGTGACCACGCTATTCTGCGGCAGATGTGCAAAAGCACATTTTGGCCAGGATATGTAAAATGACAGTGGTACCATTCATAAGGAGGTGTGGAAAAATGGCAATTTTGAAAATCCGGAATGAAAATATTACAAATTTACGAGCATGCATGGAAACTGCGCAATGCATGCTCGTAAAATAGCCATTTTTTGGATTTTTTCACCAAATTTACAACATAGGCTTTTTGAGAGCCCACCTCTTGAACAGTGGCACTATCGTTTTGTTAATCGGTCCTGAAAGATGATTCCGTGCAGTTACCGCGAAATCACCTTTTCGGGACCGAATAACACCATGACAGTGACTGAGTTCATGAGAAGGGGTCCCAATAAGCCCATGTTGAAAATGTGGTGCCAAAATTCCCCAAAATGGCCAAGTTACGCACCAAAGTTAAAAAAAAACAACTATTTATGCCATTATACAGAAACTGGCATTTCTTCAGTTCAAGGTCGGCTTTGAAGAGTGCAGACTTGTTCCTGGTCAACCAAAGATCGTTGTACCAGGCTCCGGAGGCAAGTATGGGGTGAGGGAGGTGTGTGCGTGGGGAGGCAGGGTGCGCAGAGGGTGGACGTGGGTTGCGGGAGGGCCACCGGAGTCAACGAGGGACCGTTTTCTGCTTTGCAGATGTAAAACAAACAAAAAAAAAATATTGCAGGATGTTTTTCCTTTTACAGGGTCATTTATTTGGCATGCTGAGGTGCGCTCCCAGCATGCAATCTGAGTGTTTTTTTTTTGGAGGGGTTCTGTAGCCAATGGGGGATTGGGCACCCCCGTCGGCACACAACAAATGGGGGGGACATTATGCCAATGGGGAGTGGGCTCTCCCGTCAGCAAATTAAACTAGGAAGGGGCAGTATAATGCCAAGGGGGATTGGGCACCACCTTGGCCCACACTGTGAATGGGAAGGGGAGTTGCATTATGCCAACAGGGAGTGGGATCCCTCATCGGCAAATGAAGTGGGTCGGGGCACTATACGGCAGCATGCTGCCATGTTTTTATTGTAAACTGGTCACCAGAAAAGGCACACCACTGCATGAGAAGCTTGGATCTCATTGCAGTGGACCTTTTCTTTGATCTGGTGGCCAGTTTATGTGTTGCTGGTGTCAGTGCCTGCAGCTGCCTTAGTGGGGAATGAGGGACGCACCTACTGGTGCGTGATCTGCATTCACCCACAGGTGCCGCACCTCCAAATGTGCTACTACAAGCACGAGCCAACATACAAACTGCAAGGTCATGCAACTGGATTACATGAATCCAATGGAGGAGTGCAGGATGGGTAGGGAAATTCTGACCTCCAGAAGTAAGGATAAAGAACTGAGTGTTATCATATGTGATAAACTGAAGGTGACCAAACAGTGAAGTGTGAAAATGAGATTGGGAGATCAAACAGAACATCTGGGAACATGCTGAGGGGCATAACAAGCAGAAGAAAATAGATGAGCATGTCACTATAGTGTATAATGAAAAGTTGTTCTGTATAGAATTCCATCCCTTTCAGAATGCTGTTCTTCGACAGTTTGAAGGTCATGGAATGTGATTCTTCCCTACTGTGACAGAACTGCATTCTAGAACCTCTAGGGACTGCATTAGTCAGTTTCATTTTGAAAGCAAAATAACTTACAAAACACATGTTTCACACAGCACTATACACTATAAAAAATACAGGATGAGCAACTCTATGCACAACCAGTGTGTTTTGCCACCTTGGAGTTTTGATTCCCATGGGCCTCTCGAGCTTCGCTCTCAAGGTCAGAGGGAATCAGAACTCATCTGTGGCAGAACATAGAGAATACTGGATGGGCAGCTATGCAGAACTAGTTGTGTTCTGCCACAGAGGGGTTCTGATCCCCCCCCCCGACCTCGACAGTGAAGCTCTTTTTTCTCTTTTTCATAACAAAACTGACTTGAGAAGCCTCTAGAGGTTCTAGAATACTGTCTTACCACATAATTAAACACAGGAAAGCAACACTGTGCCAGCATTCCAGGTGGTTCTGCTGCAGTAGTGACATCATCACTGCAGCAGAACATAGAGGATTGTGTATGAGCAATCATACACAACATATAGACTAGTGGATGGGTGACCATCCACAACAAGGCTGTTTTCCATCCAGGGAGTTGATGACATCATAGAGACCTCGAGAGCAAAGCTTGAGAGGTCTCCCTGATGTCATCAACTCCCAAGATGAAAAACCGCCTTGGTTGTGGATGGTGAACCATCTACTATTTTGTATAGTATATGGTTCCTGACTTTTGTCTTTTCTTTCGTCCCCCCCCCCAAAGTTGATGGTTACTTTTGTTATGTCGTGCTGCTCCTGCTCAGACTTGTCCCGCTCTCAGTTCAGCTTTACCCCATCCCGCTAGCTCGTTTCAGCTTCACTGCACTCCTGCCATTTGCTGCTTCTCCCCACACCTGCTCGCTCTCTTTCAGTAGCAGTTTGTTTTTTAAAATAAAAAAAAATTCTTATGCGCCACAAAGCCATGTGGTAGAAGGAAGATTCCCTGAGAAGATTCACCTCTCCGTGACCGCCTAATCCCTCCACCATGTTTTAATTTTTTTCTCCGTTACAGCCAGTAGATTGAGCCAATCAGGAGGTAGGACAAGGCTGAAAAGTTGTTGTACTATCGACATGACGTCAGAACGATAGTACAACAACTTTTTTGACCTTTGAACTGTCCTACAACAGGATATAGAAAGCCACCAATTTTAATCTACAATAAGCCCTAACCATATACTATAAGGTAGTCGTGATCGAGAGGGTACCATGGTAACCAGAGACCTCGAGAGCACAGCTCAAGAGGTCTGTTACTACGGAAAGCTTGAGATCTTACAACTGCCTTGTTTGTGTATGGTTGCTCATACACAATCTTTTATAGTGTATGGGAAACCATAAGCAGCACTCCGTGATCCCTAAAACACATATACAAGAAAAAATAAGTCTTACTTGATGATCTGTAGCAGCACCCTTACTTCCGCATTGCCGTGAGCCACTCAATTGCGCATGCATGAATGCGTTCGATCTTGTTGTGCTACTCCGGTGACGTACTCAGTGCAGCACAACAAAATCATGATGCACTCAAGCAAGCACAATAACGCTGTTGGGAGCATGGATTTCCATGTTCAACAGCATTCTACCACACACTATAACATAATTTTAGAAAATGGGCTTAAGAATATAAAACATTCGATTGGCTGCTAGGGGGTACATTAAGTCACAGTGAGAACAGCCGGCCCGGTGATGCTGAGGATTGAGGCGCTGGATGCTACACCTCGTGCCATGCTGGCGACTCAAGATCAGGAGCGAGCTCAGGTGCCAGGGGTCGGCAGGGGAGGGATTGGATTGAGCACCTATTGGGCTGCTCTCTTATCCCAGGGGAAGGGTATCAGGGAACCTGGCATTCCGGCAGCTCCTGGTGGAGACCGGGGGTCTCACAGAGTGCTGAGCTGCATGTAATTGCATGGCCAATGCTGGCAGGGTAGCCGTGCACCTTTGCTTCGGGGCGTGCCCATGCAGGGGGGAGAACAAAGGAAAAACATGGCTTGCTGGAGCAGGCAACGGCACCAGTCCACCATGCCCTCCGCCGGGTTCTCCTTGGCTGGCCTTACAGTTCCTCCCTCTGGGCCCACCTGCAGTTGGAGTTTGTCTTCTAAGAGAGCTCAAGATGCTTTGGGCTACCCTCTTCGGGCAGGTGAAACCAGGGGTGCTGGCTGCGGAGGGGGGGGGGAGAGAGGAGGCACAGTCCGAGAGATCCACAGGCTGGCAGGAGAAAAGACTGGATGCCCGAGAGATGGCCCCACGAGCCACAACTGGAGTGAAAAAGAGTTAACAAAAAATAAATTAATAAATGTTACAGTGAGAGCCCTGTAAGTTAAAAGTACCAGCCATGCCAACCTTGCCAGCCGCATATGTGGTATCTTAGTGTAACCCCCAGGTGGCGCTATCCCAAGGGCTACTACCTCTGCCTGCTTAACTGCTAACAGGTTGAGGGGCCTAGGTTCTATGGCGGGTGCCTCCACCCAGAGGTCAGGGTTTACAGTAGTTAGACTAACTTGGTCACAGCCCTCTGGGACACTGAGACCCCCATTTATTCCTACTAGTGACCCATACAATACACCTGGAGTACCTTCTCTGTGTACACTTACCCCCAGAACTGGTTCGGTCAACTTGATGCTGGGGACCCCAATAAAACAAGATGATGCAATACAATATCCACAGTGCAATACTTTAGCATAAACGAATACCTCAGTCAGTATAACTTTGCTGAAACATACAGATCTGATTTATTTAAGGGTCTGTAACAAGGACAGAGGGAAATCAGGTTAATTAGGTTAGACACATTAATAATCACAGTACTGTGTGCATATTCAGAGTCCCAAAATGTCACTTTGCTGGGTACCCATGATGATGGGGGGCTAGCCAGGATCGGTGCAGCTGGTTGGGGTCCTGTGATGGAAAACACTGGCACAATACCCAATTGTAATCCGGAGCCAGTTGGCTCAGTTCATGAAGGAAGAAAGAAAAGAAATCAGATGAAACACTTGCAATTAAATGTACAGATGGCAGGGAGCTACCCTGATTTGCACTCACAAACTTGATGCTGAAAGCTGTCACCGAGGGGGTCATGGATTGCTGGACGCCCTCGCTCAGCAGGGGGATGAAATTCTTCAAGCAGTAACGGATTCAGTCCACCTGCATGCAATTGCCTTCCCGTCTACACGCATGGGACAAGAGGACTCATTTAGCTGTTCTTCACAAACACCCCACACATTTATATGTAAAGGAAATTACTATACCAGGCCACTGCTCTCAGGTCCCGATCACACTTACTGCTAGCCAGGGAGTTCACACTGCAGCTTCACTTTACTGACAGACCAAGCGCGATTAAACAGTTTCCCCAGTCCTCTACAGGGTGAGCCTGGTTCTCAATTGTTCAGCATGTCCTCTTGGTAGCAGTGGATTCAGTCCAAATCGCCACAACAATGCGCCGCCTGAGTTTAGGCCTCCACACGTGCTTCCCGTGTGAAACTCTGTAGCGCAGAAGCTTGGAGCTCCTTCCCCAGTCATGATCAAACAGATCTGCCTTTTCAGACATAAGGCAGGGCATTCCATTCGGGAGCCACCTGGTCCAGTTGGTGGACTTCAATTGTCAATCACTCAAAACTCCCCTTATTGGTGTAAATAGGCGCCAAGGTCCAGAACTTCACTTCCCAGAATTACTAGCTATATCTCTTATGGCAAGCCGGCTCCCAAGAGAGTCCTGATCCTGGTTGGTCCGCTTAAACTCCATTTTAGATGCCCCTCCTGCCTGATTGGATCCAGTCAGCAGTTCAGATCCAAAATGGAGGGGCAAAACACACAGAGTCCCAGCTGCAAGAAAGGCAGGTTAGACAAATTACATTTCCACTAATACTCTAAATGATATGGTGCAAACAGTTACATCTCTAATAAGTGCTCCTTCTGCCCACTTAGCAACAGCAGTAACAGAGCGATTTGTCAGCAACACTAGCGGGACTTGAGCAGGGAAACACACAGTCCCCCCATGCAAACTAATCATACCTGCAAGCAGACAGCTCTTAAAGAGAGAGCACCAGACGCTCTAAAAGCACTCACAGATAAACGGCTTAAACGTCGAACACCATTCATGCTGGGAGCACTTAGGCAAGCTCCTAGGAAGCTTTTGGGAACCCCCATTTGCAGGGGGGTCACACTAGTGCCCAGCCTCTTTCATCATTGGCTGAAGCACTGGAAAAAATGTTTTCAAATGCCGCCATTTTTCTCTCTCGCTGAGCGAGACATTCAAGCCCCCAGTACTTTATGAGCTGCCTAATGACATAAAGCAAACATATTTTTTTGTTCGATTTTCTTTCAATAATCCACATTTTAAACAGCTATTTTCCACTCCCTTACAAGATAGTCAATTCCGCTCCAAAAGGGAAAGTTACCTGCAAACCACAGTCAAATAACAAAACATCCTTCTTTCACACTGCTGCCTAGAAGCCCGCTTTCCAGGAGCCAGTACCCAACACCATGCTCGTTAACTAACACTCTGTCAAGGTGACTATCCATGCTGCACTTTTCTGATGACAATTGAACATTACAAGAAAACAAAAACATTCTGTCCACATACTGGAGCACATGCAAGTAAACAAACAACAACTAGAGGGGCGGGAGAGGGGCGTGTCTCACTACATTAACCCTGTGCTGCTGTCCCCAGTAGAAAGTACAACTCCCATAAAACCATGTGTGCTGGCCAAGTATTGAAGTACTGGAACTATTTTACAACAAAAGTGATTTTTTTTATTTTTCTTTACATTTATAGTAGTTTTTTTGTAAAATGTTATTTCATTTTCACTATGTTACTTATAACCATTTTCTAAGTGCAATATTACCCTCCAGGGTGGGCGGTATGGGCAATACCGTAGCTTCTGGGGCGGTCCAGTATTACCCAATACCACCCACCCTGTCGGGTATTATTGCTTGCATGTCACCAGTGCAGCAGAACAAGCATATTCCTGACATGGAATTCCATGCATAGCAGCATTCCACTATACACTATATAGAGGATAATGGATAGGAACCAGTTATTAACAATGCCGTGTTTCCATCGAGAGGTCGTCATGACAACATAGTAAACCTCGAGAGTAAAGCTCGAGAAGTTTACATTTGTCATGACGACCTTGAGATGGGGACTCAGCATTGTTAATAACTGGTTCCCATCCATTGTCTTTTATAGTGTATGGGCACCAGTAATAAGAAATTTGTGCTTACTTTTCCTTCTCGCGGCTCTCCCTCTCAGTCAGCTACATTTGTCAGTCAGCTCTCACCGCCACAGCCATTTGGTCCAAAGCCCCATGATGACAGGGGCTATCTCAATACCGGACAAAATTACAATTCAAAACAGAAAATTTTAAATAAAAAACAACAATACAGCACGTAACTTTTGAACACGCAAAAAAATATTTTGTAAAGAACCAAGTGTCCAACAATCTGGTAGGTTGCAGCAGTCATGTGGTGGGTCGAAGAGTTGAATCTTGGGAAACTTCACTACAGGGCAATCTCGAGTATGAGTTGGCCCTGTTGCTAGATGGATATTGCTGCCCGAGTGAAATTTAAGTCACTGGAGGTAAAATAGAACAGAAACAAATAATAAAAAATTACTTTAAGCACACAGTTTTTTGTGTGTTGGTAAGATACTGTATGTGTCACGCTTGGTTGCCATAGTGATCACTACTTTCTGATCGATCCTGGTTGTTATACCATTGATGTGACGTACCATCAATGGGTTAACAACAAAGTGACATCACATTGATGGTATAACAACCTTGGTAAAAGATAGATTTTGGTAGATAACAACGTTCTACTTTACACTACAGTAGAATACAAGTATTCAAATCTCTGTATTGTTTCAGTGGTACAATACTTCCAACACCCCACCCCACCCAAAACAATATACATACACCTCAAGTCACTCCAGGAGGTCCCTCTGACCTTGACGCCTTGGCCTTCCATGTTGGGGTCCGTGATGTGGTGTGAGAGAGGGAGAAGGAGGAGGTTGAAGCTTGAATATGATGCCCAATGTGAGACCCACCAGCGGACCTGATTGGAATCACCCAGCTGAGAAGGTAGGCAAAATAAAGAATTTTAAAAAAGTCTAGCCCGATGATGCAGCAGTAGCACTCCCATTTGCGACGCCGTAGACCCGGGTTCGAGAATGAGACTGGGTAGGGAAAGGGGCAGTGGGGGGGGAAAGAAGCCTTGAGCATCCACAGGACAGTTTGCCTTCTCTGAGAGGGAAAGGGGTTCAGGATCAGTTCTTGACTGGCTTGTGGTGGAAGCCAGAGACACAGCAAGTGTAGAGCACTAGAAGAAGGGGCTGGGCATGGTGGACATCAGTATTTATTGCCTTGACATCAGGGCTCATGCAATGCCATGGAACGAGGGAAAATCAGCGCCAGTGCACCGAGAAGACGGAGCACCAAAGTGTAGACCCTAATGGCTCACACCTGCCAGATTCTATGATGGAGTGGGGCTCTGTCATGAAGTTTACAACAGTTATCAGTTTTATAGAGGCAACATACTCATTTAGAGGTGTGTCATCATCAAATGGGCCTTCAACAGCTCGATATTCATGGAACGAAACTCTTATAACATCTTCAGTAAGACAGTTGTTCTTGAAGCACTGCAGCTTGGTGACACAAGGCACGTTTCTCTCTACGCATTGCTGTGAAACAAGATCTATGTCCTGACAGCAAAGACGTTCATGTCATGAGGGCATCAGGCTACACTGTCCACACCATTACCTGTACAGAAAACTGACAAAATAAGGAAACATTGCCAATTTAATAACGCATATATTGGTAATTACATGTTACTCAGAATACAGTAAATACTAACAAATATCTCCTGAAAGTCCAACGTATGTTTCATTGTGTAACTAAGTTGAGTAAGGAAGTCAGGAATAAGTAAGCAGCATTGTACATCAGGGCATCTTTTGCTGTTGTAGGTATACACGCATTGTGTGGTGTGTCACAAGTTGCAGCAACGTGACTTTTAAACACACAAGAGATGTGTGCATCACACTACTACACCTGCCATGAAGAGCATTACTGCAATTATAAAATTATTCTGTTATTAAAAATTAAATTACAAATTAATGTGGTTAAAATAAAGTAAACATTTCAGTCCATATATCTTTAATGGTAGTGTGTTGCAGGATTTACACAGTCATGATAAATGTTAACCAATGAGGTTACATGACTTTCAAGACTGATCTGTAACAAAGTTATAAGACTGGATATGAAAACCTTAATTCCATATTCGCTGTATTTCTATAAATGGTAATAACAGAGAACAACAAATATCTAAAGACATGTCCAAGACCAAGGAGAGGGATGGGTCCATTCCTGAGTGGAAGAAAGAAGTGGAAGAGGGTGGGGGAGAAGCCAGCTTCCAGGTCCACCCTGCAAATGAGCCTTGGTGCCCGCCTGGATAAATAAAGATTTTGATTGATTGATTGATTGAGAAGCAACCACGGATGGGGACATCACAGTGGAAAGGGTGAGAGACAGCATTAAGTACCTGAAGGTGGACAAGGTACCTGGCGCAGACTGCGTCAACCCTAAGGTGCTGACAGAGTTGGCAGAAGTACTGGCAGGGCCCCCTGGTGGACATGCTCAATACCTCTCTGAACTCGGGGTGTATGGTCAGGGACTACAGGGAAGCACATGTGCTACCTCTCCATAAGAGTGGACACAAGGGCAAACTGAGGAACTACAGACCGGTGAGCCTTATCACAATTGTGGGTAAACTGATGGAGACAATCCTGAAGAAAAGGTTGATGCAATTTCTTGAAAAAAAAAAAAACCTGCAGGACAGCAGCCAGCATGGGTTCATCTCAGGTAGATTCTGCCACACAAAATTGGTTAATTTTTACGACTGTGTTATGAGGACACTGGACAGGGGACATGTAGTGGATGTCCTCTACCTGGATTTCAACAAGGCCTTTCACTCTGTGCCACACAGTAGACTGACCTACAAGGTGAAGATTCTGGAGGCAATGAAGAAAATGGTCAGACAGATTGAGAACTGTCTGCAGAGTAGACAGCAGAAGTTGGTAGTTAGGGGGGAGGCATCTGAACCCAGGTCAGTAATTAGTGCTGTACCACAGGGCTCAGTGCTGGGGCAGTTTTGTGCAACATTTTCATAGTCGACACTGCAGTAGGGATTAAAAGCAAGATCAATCTCTTCACAGATGACACAAAGACCTCAGCTGGTGTAGATGGGTGGGAAGGAGCAAAATCCTGGAGTGCTGGTAACCGGGGAGCTGAACCACTCTGCTCAGTGCAGAAAGGCATGGATGCTAGGTTGCATAACAAGAAGGATTACCTTCATGAGTGAGGGAGGCCATCTTGCCATGGTACAGGTCCCTGATGAGACCGCACCTAGAGTACTGCATGCAGTTCTGGCACCCCTTCCTGAAAAGAGACATCAAACTACTGGAGGGGGTACATCCCTTACAAAAATTTCCTCGGAAAACCGTAGCATTACCATTTGTCTACCATTTCCATACCATTGTAAATTCCACTGCAGTAAAACTGCCTCCCCGTGACTGGTAACACATTGGATTTGTTTCAATTCCATTGTGAAACCATTTTTGCCATTGTGGTACCACATGGACAGTGGTATCCCAATGTGGATGTGTTCATGGATGGTACTACAATGGCTCAAACACACACCACTGTATTCCCATTGCTGTTTTAGTAACATAATGGATTTGTTTCAATTCCAGTGTATTACCACTGCTGCCAATGTGGTACCATGTAACATGGTGGTATCACTGGGGTGATTTCCATGTAGAATGGTAACACAATAAGCTGCCATTGCAAAACCATTGAAATTGGTCTCACAATGGATTTGTTTCAATTCCATTGCCATACCATTGGTGACATAGTGGTACCATCTGTGTGCAATGGTAGAGCCATAGTTCTCTAACCTGGCTTTTGGAATGGACTTGGTCACTCAGGGGATGTCATGGTTGGGAGGGAGGAAAATTCATTGCCCCTGTACCCCTAGAACTGATCGTTTTTGGGGGTAGGAGGCCATGTTGCTCCACACATCGACCAACACAGGGCAGGATAAAGACACAGAGGGACAAATATTCAAAAACTTTGCCCAGGCAAAATATACAGTATGCTTCCCTGGTGGTGTAGTGGATCCCCCTCCCTTTTCCTAACCTGCCTGTAGAATACATGGAAACACATGTATGTGACAGCAGAAAAGGCCGCAGGCCCATCTAGTCTGCCCAGTTTGCCCATATCCACTAGGCCTTTTCTGTAGTCCCCAACCCCCGTGGCAATTGCCCTCTGTGCTTATCCCATGTTCTAGAACCCTCCAACCATCCTCTCCCCTACCACTTCCCTCAGCAGCCCATTCCAATTGTCCGCCACTATTTCAGTAAAAAAGTACTTCCTAATGTTTCCTCTAAATTTCCCCCTAGATTTGGAATTTCCAACCACCATCCATTGCAGTATAGCAAACCATAGCAGGCCAAATGTGACTATCTCTAGGCCAACATCCCCAGCCACAACCAGTCCCATAACTTCCTGCAGCTGGCACCAGAGCAACAGGCAGTAATTGAAGCTCCAATAGCCCCAGTGCACATTGAGCTTCCACAATCTCTGATCAGATGTTTTCCACTTCTGCTTTTCTCCAGGGGCTAAGTTCAGTCCTCAGTGACAGAACTTAGCCCAGGGAGTACAGTGGGGCCAGTAAACAAAAGATGAGAGCTTATATAAACTCTTAACATGCGCTGTAGGACACAATCTCCCACCACACCAAGGATAGCTGCAGAGGACTCCAGGACCTGCTGCAAATTAAGCCGTCAGTGCAGAATCAAGCAAAACCAGTTCACCATAATCCACTACACTACAACAAACAGCAAGCAAGCTAAAACGGCTCCACATGCAAAGTGCACATTGGGACCAGACCCACACTTGTGTGGGATCCTGCTGGCACAAGCCAGACAGTTGGTGTAGTGGGTAAGGAGGGACAAAACCTTTTACATGCAGGTACATCAGTGAGAAAAGGAAGGCAAAGGGAGGGACTGTGAGTCTGAAAGGGGAGGATGGAGTGAGGGTAAACGATGCTGACCACCAAAAAGCAGAAATACTGAACAAATACTTCTGTTCAGCTTTTACAAAGGAGGGGGCAGGAAATGGGCCAGTGATAAGGATAGGAAGATCACGGAAATGGACCGAGGTCCCTTTGCAAAATAAAGGATCCTCATGGAACTGGCAGCAATAAGGCTATGGGGCCTGATAGGGTTCACCCCAGGATACTGAGGGAGCTAAGGGAGGTGTTAGAAGGGCCTCCGAATACCCTGTTCAACCTGTCATTGTAAACAGGTGATGTGCCCAGGGATTGGAGGAGGGCTAATGTGGTCCCTCTTTATACAAAAGTGTTAACATGGAGGATGCAGGGGACTACATACTGGTCAGCCAAACCTCAACAGTATGACAAATCATGGAAATACTACTAGAGGAAAGAACAGTAGAACACCTGGTTGTCAATGGTCTACAGGGGAAGGGGGGTAGGGAACACTGTTTAACCAGGAGTAGCACACAAAGCTAAAGCTTGTTTCCAGATGCAACCTAGGAGCACAAGGAAGTTAAGTGACTTGCTCAGGATCACACATTATGCACCTAGGCAGCTGTGGAATTCAACCCAGGTCTCCAGATCTGCAACTCAGATCCTTACCCACTGCACTATACTACCTCCAGGATCCAAGGCAGCTTGGTTTTCTGGGAGGAAGGTTGTGCTAGATGAACCTAACTGAGTTTTTTGACTGGGTAACCAGGGAGGTGGATTTTGGAGGGGGGGGGGTGTATGTGGCCTACCTGGATTTCAGCAAGGCCTTTGACACCTTGCTGCACAGAAGGCTAGGAAATGAGCTGGAAGGCTTAGGGGTGGGACAGAAAATAAAGTGGGTGGAGAACTGGTTGAAGGACCGAAGTCAGAGGGTGGTGGTAAATGGGATGCATTCCAGGGTGGAAGAGGTGATGAATGGTGTGCCCCAGGGGTTGATGCTGGGACCCATCCTTTTTTAATATCTGTAGCAATGATATAGTGGAGGGACTGCAGGGGAAGCTGTGCCTATTCGTAGATGGTACGAAGATTTGCAATAGGGTGGACACCCGGGGGAGGAGGGAATGAGGGAGGGCCTAAAGATTCTGGAGGGGTGGTCGGAAACTTGGCAGCTGAAATTCAATGCCAAAAAGTGTACAGTAATGCACATGGGGTGTTTAATAACCCACAAGCCATTTACACATGGCGGGGGTTAAGAAAACTGAGCAGGAGAGAGAGATCTTGGGATTATAATTTCAAATAACTTTAAGGTGGGGAACCAACAGAAACAGAATTTGATGGCAGATAAGGACCGCTTGGCCCACCTACTCTGCCTATTTCCCTACCTAATGCATAGGCTGCAGATCCTAGTTAACCAACAGCCTACTTCCTCCTACCCCCCACTAGAAACATAGAAACATAGACTTTAATGGAAGATAAGGACAGCTTAGCCCACCTAGTCTGCCCATTTCCCTACCTAGAGGGATAAGCTGCAGATCCTATTTAACCAACAGCCTATTTCTTCCTACCTCCACAAAAATTGCCTTATGTCTGTCCCATGCATCCTTGAATTCTCCCACAGTTTTAGACCCCACAACCTCCTCAGGAAGGCAGTCCCATGCGTCCACCACCCTCTCTGTGAAAAAATACTTCCTCACATTGCCCCTGAGCCGTCCCTCTCTATCTTCAAATTGTGTCCCCTTGTTCTTGCGCATCTCTTTTTCTGAAAGATGCTACCCTCTTGGACTTTGTTGATTCCACTGAGGTACTTAAACATTTCTATCATGTCCCCCCATCCCTCCTTTCCTCAAGGGCATACATATTAAACTCCTTTAGTCTCTCCTCGTATGACTTCTCTTGCAGACCCTGCACCATTTTAGTTGCCCTCCTCTGAACTGCCTCCATCCTGTCTATGTCCTTGCAGAGATGGGGTCTCCAGAACTGGACACCGTACTCCAGATGGGGTCTCACCAACTGTCTGTACAGGGGGATAACAACTTCCTGTTTTCTGCTGGTGATGCCTCTCCCTATACATCCCGGTATCCCCCCAGCCCTCCCTCCGCCTTCTCACATTGCTTGCCAACCTTAAGGTCATCTGATATGATTACCCCCAGGTCCCTTTCCATTTTTGTTGTTGTTGTTACTACCTCCCCCCATTGTGTAATCTTCCCCTGGGTTTCTGCTTCCCATGTGCATTATTTTGCACTTCTTTGCATTGAATTCAAGCTGCCATTCTTCTGACCATTCCTCCAAACTTGGCACATCCCTTCTCATCCTTTCCACACCTCCTTGTTTATCAACCCTGTTGCTGATCTTTGTGTCATCTGCAAAGAGGCATACTTTTCCTTCCAGTCCCTCTGCAATGTCACTTATAAAGACATTAAAAACGACTGGTCCCAGTACTGAACCCTGCAGTACCCCTCTAGTAACCCCTCTTTCTTCAGAGTGGACTCCATTTACAATTACCTTCTGTGTCCTGTTGTCCAGCCAATGTTTTACCCAGGCTACCACCCTGGGACTCACTCCCAGGCTGGTTAATTTGGCTATTAATCTTTTGTGTGGGTCTGTGTCAAATGCCTTGCTAAAGTCTAGGTAGGCCAAGTCCACAGCCCCTCCCTGGTCTACTACTTTGGTCACTCAGTCAAAGAAATCAATTAGATTTGTCTCACATGACCTTCCCACTGTGAACCCATGCTGCCTTGGGTCCTGTGCCCCACTGGCCTCTAGGTGCTCAACAATTCTCTCTTTTTCATAAGTGATTCCATCACTTTCCCTACCACAGAGGTCAAACTGACAGGTCTGTAGTTTCCAGCCTCTGTCTTGGTCCCACTTTTGTGAAGGTGAATCACATCAGCCTTCTTCTAGTCCTCAAGTACCACACCATCCTCCCATGATTTGTTAAAAAAGGGTAGTCAGTGGTGTCACTAGTTCTCTGCTTAATTCTTTTAGAATTCTGGGGTGAATTCCATCTGACCCTGTTGCTTTGTCCACCTTCAGTTTTAGGAGTTCTTTCAGAACCCTTTCTTCTGTGAAAGGACTGGGATCAACCCCCCTCTCCAGAGTGCTTCTGTTAATTGGATTAGGGACCTCCCTCACTTCCTGTTTTGTGAAACTGAACAGAAGTATTCATTCTGTATCCCTGCTTTTCACTGTCACTCTCTGCCCACCCACCGTCCATTCTATTCAGCCTCACTATCCCTCCCTTTGTCTTTCTACGCTCCCTGATATACCTGTAAAAGATTTTATCCCACTTCTTAACCTAGCTGGCTATCTTTTCCTCAGTTTGGGACTTTGCTATTCTGACTACCCTCCCTGCTTCCTTCTGCCTTAACTGGTACAGTTCTCTGTTCTGCTCCTTCTGTGTTTCCTTATACTTCCAAAATGCTTCCTTTTTCTCCCTAACCTTCACCGCCACCTCTTTTGAGAATCGTAGTGGATTTTTCTTTCTTTTTGATTTGTTTATTTGCTTCAGACAAAGGCTTGTTGCCTCTGTGATGGCAGTTTTGATATTTCCCCATTGTTGCTCCACCCTTCCTTCTAGCCTGTTAGTTAGTACTTTTCTAAGGCACTCTCCCATCTTGCCAAAGTCAGCCCTCCTGAAATCTAGAACCCTCACTTTTGTATGGCTTGACTCTGTAGCTGAGTTTATCATGAACCACACTGTTTGGTGGTCACTTGTTCCCAAATGGCTACCCACTTCTAGATCTGAGATCCTCTCACTGTCCCCATTTGAGAGTATGAGGTCTAAGATTGCTCCCTCATGAGTAGGTTCCAAAACTAGCTGTCTGAGGCATGCCACCTGAAGGGCATCAATAATGGCCCTGCTTTTGGATGTGGCTGCAGCAAAGGTGCTCCAGTTAACATCTGGCATATTAAGGTCCCCCACCAAGTATGCCTTCTATCATATTCTTGTCCATTCCTTCCCCCTGAGATGGGGGTCTGTATACAACCCTTGTGTGGATTGTGGTGCTATTTCCAGTCTCTAAGGTGACCCACAGTGCCTCCTCTCCTCCCTGTTTACTGTTTTGTTCAGTTGCTTTTATCTCTTCCCTTACATAGAGAGCTACTCCCTCCTCTTCTCCCCTCCCTGTCTCTCCTGTAGGTTGTGTACCCTGGTATGTTAACATCCCAGTCATGGTTCTCTGTGTACCATGTTTCTGTGACTGCTATGATATCCAGGCATCCCTCTTCCATCAAGGCTACCAGTTCAGGGAGCTTGTTGCCCAGACTATGGGCATCGGTACTCATTACCCTCCATTTCTTTATGCCCTTATCCCTTTTTGCCCCACCCCTGTCCTTATTGTGTTTGTCACGTTCTCCATTTACCCCTGCGCTGCTCCCTATCGACATATCTATGTTGGTGTCTACCTCACTTAGAACCCTGATTTTTTGGGGGGCAGCTAGGATTTCCATGCTCCTTTCTAGTGCCCCCTCTTGACTAGTTTAAATGCTTGCCAATGAAGTATTTAAACCTATCACCTAAGATCCTGGTTCCCCTCCAGGACAGATGCAGACCATCATGCCAGTATAGGTCTGCATACCTCCAGGAGGACCCCCAGTCCCCAATGAAGCCAAATTCCTGAGCTCTGCACCAGTTTTTCAACCACTGATTGAATCCCATGGTGTGGAGCACCTTAGCCTCACCCGTGCCATAGACAGGCAGCACCTCCCAGAAGGTTACCGTGTGTGCTATTTGTCTAAGGCCCCTCCTCATCTCCACAAATGCTTCTTGCACTACTCTGATCTCTTTCTTAGCCAGGTCATTTGTCCCTAGGTGGACAATGACATCCAGCTCCCTTCCCTGTGCAGCTGCTTCTGCGATCCTGAGGATTCACTTCCTGTCCCTTAAAGCCATGGCGCCAGGCAGGCACCTTACCTCCCTCTCCCCTTCCTCCCCCAGTTCTACCTTCCTAACAAAGGAATCCCCCACCAGGAGTTGTTTCCTTCCCCGTAGGGTCCCATGCCACCCTCCTGTGGGTCTCCCTTGTGGAGGTTCCCAGCATCCTCCTTGGTCTCCACTGTGGGTGCCTCCAGAGAGGAACCACACTTTTCCAGAATGGCATAGAAATTGTGGAGAGGTACAACTGGAGGAATGCACCTCTGTTCCACCACCCTCACCCTCCCTGAGCCCACTGTGGTCCAACCACTCCTCTTTCTTGGCAACCTCTGAGGCAACGGCAGTGGCCCTGGTGGTCTCTGAGTGGGAGAGGAGGTCCCACAAATCCTGGCCAACTCAGCCTGGAGATGAGCAACCTCCTCCCTCAGCCCAGAGAGGTGCCTGCAGATGGGACAACACTGCATTCTCCAGAATGTCTCCTGGAAGACTGCTGCTCCACAGCCACTGCACTGCACCACTCCCATCATGTCTTTTTTCTGGCCCCCTAACTGTTTGGAATAATTACTCTTTCCTCTGTTTGTTTATTTCTTTTTTTTTTTCTCTCCCTACTTACTTACTGCCTCTGTGCCCTTTTAGCTCCTGATCTTCCCGTTCTGAGACAAGAAGTTCCTCTATTTCTCAGTAGTCAACTTACTTGCTCAGAGTCAGACCTCCTGCATCTGGGAGGGGGGATGGAGAGCTACTCTTGCCCTTCTAGGATGGTGAGTATTTGGTGGCTCTGTGATCACTCACTTCCTGCTCCCAAACAGGAAGTTCCTGTTGTCAGTTAAATCCTGTGTCTATAAAAGTAGAACTGGTTTAGGGTGGGGGGTGGAGGGCAATATAGACCCAGCAGAGAAGTTTAGTTATATCAATAGCTCCTTCCTCCTGGTGTTCTGTCTGTTCTCTGGTAGAAGCTATCTAGGGCACTGTTTAAATCTCATTTTAACCTGGCTCCTTCTAGTTAAGCCACTTCCCCTACTTTGCAAATATTTCTACACTTAGTTAATTTCACAGATAACAATTCCCTTCTGACACCTGTGACAAGCGCCTAGATAAGTACACAGATAACAGATAACAATTCACTTCAACTAGCTCTGACAAACACACTCTTTTTTTTTTACCCTAAATTGAAGGTCCCAGTACAAGAGTTCTAGTTCTTAGTCCCAGAAGAGAAGTTTAGTTATACCAGTAGCTCCTTCCTCCTGGTGTTCTGTTTGTTCTCTGGCAGAATTGCCTTATGTCTGTCCCATGCATTCTTGAATTCCCCCACTGTTTTTGAGTCCACTACCTCATCAGGAAGGCTGTTCCATGTATCCACAACCCTCTCCATGAAGAAAAAATTACTCACCATAGTAATGTTGTTTCTTCTAATGGAGTCTTGCTATATTATGACATATGCAGTGAGTCCCAACCTTCGAACTGCTCCGGAGGTGAAAGAGTTAACTTTCCATGCCAGGCATGGAACGCTGAGCTCGAGCTCGAGCTCGGTTGAAAACTCTGCCTGTTGTTCTTCAAACTCAAACTGTCAGATCTTTATGAGCTAAACTCACTAAGGTCCTGTGTGGAAGCTGTAAACCTACACTAGCCAACTGGCTACTAAATATAAGAACACATTTTTTGGTCCCAAAACAAAGACTCAAGCCAGGAGACCCAAAAAATGAAAAACACAACACCCAAACACCCAAAAAGGAGGGTGAAAAACAAGGTGGGCATCTACTAAGTGCCAACACTGCACTGCCCACCCACATCCCAAAAATAGAGGTTCTGAGAGGGGCAGGCAGGAGGTCATAATATGCAAGACTCCATTAGAAGAAACAACATTACTAAGGTGAGTAATTTTTCTTCAAACAACATGAAGTCTTGCTATATTATGACATATGCAGACTACACAGCAGTACCTCCATGGAGGAGGGACAGAACCTACTTAGGAAATAGGCTCTGAAGCACAGCTGTGCCAAACCGAGCATCACTCCTAGCCTGGGTATCTAGAGAGTAATGCTTGGTAAAAGTATGAACTGTTTTCCAGGTAGCTGCTTGACAAATCGCTAGAATGGGGATGTCCCTGGCAGCAGCAAGGGAAGCAGCTGTACCTCTGGTAGAGTGAGCCCTCAGGCCTGAGGGAGGAACCTTACCCAGCTTTTTATAACAGAATTGGATACAAGAGACAATCCACCTGGCAATGGATCTTTTAGTGGCAGGTTTCCCTTTACCAACCTCACCATAAGTGAGGAACAGTTGGAGGGAGTCAAACCTGTGACCCTTGGTACGCTCAATGTAGTAACTAAGGGCTCTCTTCACATCTAAGCTCTGCAGCCTCCTCTCGCCAGAGGAGGAATGGTCAGTGAAGTACACTGGAAGAGAAATAGATTGATTAAGGTGAAAATCTGACAACACCTTAGGCAAGAACATCCTGTTAGTCCTGAGGACCACCTTATCTCTATGAAGGAGATAAAATCAGGCTCCACTGACAAAGCTTGTAATTCACTTAGTCGTCTGGCAGAAGTGATGGCTACCAAAACACAGTCTTCCAAGTCAAATACTAAGCTCTGCTGAGACAAGAGCTCAAAGGAGGTTGCATAAGCTGAGCAATGCAAACATTAAGATCCCAGGTAGGGGCAGGGTCCCTGAATGGAGGGTTGGTGTGAACAATCCTTATAAAACTTAGAGAATACAGGATGAGCTGAAAGAGAGAGGGTTTACCTGCTGAAATGAAAGCAGACACAGCTGCCAAATGCACCTTTAGGGTAGCTGGTCTGAGCCCAAAGTGTTTAAATGGACCATATAATCAAGGATTGTGGGTGAATCAGCAGATTCTGGGGAAATATGCTTCCCAGAGCACCATATGGAAAACCTCTTCCATTTGGAATTGTAAGTAGCCCTGGTGGAAGGCTTCCTAGAAGCCTTCAATATATCCATTACACCTTGGGAGAGGTGTAGATCAGCAAACTCTAACTCTTCAAGAGCCAGGCCTTGAGATTGAGAGATTTGAGGTTCGGGTACCAAACCCTTCCCTGAGCACAGGTTGACAGACTGTGATTCCTGGGAAGACACAGGGGAAGATGGACTGCTAAGGACAGTAGGAGTGGATACCAGGGTTGTCTGGCCCAATCTGGAGCAATCAGGGTCACTTTGCAGGATTGAGATCTGATTTTGACTAACACTTTGAACGGGGGGGGGAAGCATAGAGAAACTTCCCTTCCCAATTGAGAACTAAGGCATCCAGAGGGACTGAGCCCAATACTGGGGGCGTGCAGCGAAAAAGGGAAAGTTGGTGATTGTCTGGGGCTGCAAAAAGATCTATATACGGGGTGCCCCATCTGGCAAATATTACCTCCAGGACCAGGGGATCCAGTGACCATTCGGGATGGCCCTGGGAAATCCTGCTGAGAGCATCTGCCAGGACATTGTCCTTGCCTGGGAGGTGAACTGTGTAAGGGAGGTGTTCAGCGAGTAAGCCAGAGACCACAACTTCATTGCTTCGGTGCACAAGGCCGTAGACCAAGTGCCTCCTTGCTTGTTGATGTACCACATTGTAGTGGTGTTGTCTGTTCTGACCTGTACAACTTTGTTCTGAACAGATTTGGAAAAAGCTTGAAATGCTAGAAAACTGCTCTGAGCTCCAACAGGTTGATGTGGAGCAAAGATTCCTGAGGGGACCACAGTCCTGGGTAGTGGGTCGCCCATGTGAGCTCCCCACCCAAGAGGGTTGCATCTGAGTAAGGATTAAAGGAGTGAGACTGAGTGACAAGGCAACCCCTTGTCTCAGATTACCTGATCCTGCCACCACTGTAGGGCTTGGATCAGAGTTGATCACTGGGATCAACTTGGTTAGAGGGTCCTTTCTTTGAGACAAAAGGCTCTCAAATGGAACTGGATGTCCCTCATCTGAAATCTTGCTCCTTGCACTACTGCTGTAGAAGCAGCCATGTGCCCAGGAGCTGTAGAAAATGCCTTGGTGGTCGAGAGACCTGCAGGGTGAATGGGGAGGCCAGAGAGACCAGGGTCCTTGCCCTGTCAAGGAAGGAAGGCTCTGGCTTCCTCTGTGTTCAGTTCTGCGCCTATGAAGGTGAGGAGCTGGACAGGCTCTAGAACTGACTTTGGAAGATTCAGAAGGAAACCTAGAGAGGTAAGCAGTTGCTGAGTTATCTGAAGATGTAACTTGACTTGGTCTGGAGACTGGCCTACTATGAGCTAGTCGTTCAGGTAAGGGAAGATGGCAATTTTTTGCCTTCTTAGGTAGGCAACTGCTACTGCCAGGCATTTTGTGAATACCCTTGGAACAGAGGTGAAGCCAAAGGGCATTGCTCTGAACTGGTAATGGCCTGAGGGCAGCTCGAACCTGAGGTACTTTTGATGGGAGCTTCTGATGAGAATATGGAAGTAGGCATCCTTGAGGTCCAGGGCCTAGCCAGTCCCTGGCCTTAGAGAGGTAGAATAATTCCCAGAGTCACCATTTTGAATTTTGGTTTTAAAAGGTGCTTGTTTAAGTATCTGAGATCCAGGATGGGCATATTCTCCTGTCTTTTTTGGGGTAAGGAAGTACCTGGAGTACAATCCTTTGCCCTGGTGTAGGGGTGGAACCCTTCCCACGGCTCTGAGAGCCAGGAGGGTACAGACTTCTGCCTCTAGGGTAAGTGCCTCTGATGAATTTTCAGGTGGAAAGGATCTGGTTCTCATCTTTGGAAATTTTTTGAAGCTGAGAACCAGTCCCTGGCTTACTACTTCCAGGACCCACTTGTCTGATGTCAGAGACTTCCAGTCCTGGACAAAGTAAGCCAGCCTGCCTACAGGTAGTTGAGAATCGGCCCTGGCCAGCCCATCAGGGTGCCTGCTTGGCAGGGGCTTTAGGCTGAGGGGTGGAAGCAGGCCTGCTTGTGCCCAGTCTGCCTCTCCCTCTAAGAACCCCCCTCTGGGTGTAAGCTGAAGAGGAGGCGGCCTGGGCCCAGTAAAGGCCTATGAAAGGCTGCCCTGCCCCTGCCCCTGGGAGGCTGCCTTTGAGGAGTGGCCTGCCTTCCTTGGCCTGTGCACTCCTATAGGTGGTCCTATACTCATCCATTTTCTTCATGTAATTCTCTGTCTGCTCCCCAAACAGAGAATTACCTACAACAGGAAAATCCATGGCCTTAGTCTGGGTATCCTGTGACAGGCTAGTACATCTGAGCCAAGCCATCCTGCGAAGAGCCACAGATGTAGCCATGACTCTTGATGACACATCATTAGAGTCCACTGCAGCATGGAATTGCACCTTAGATGCCTCAATACCATCGGCAGCCACCTGCTCCAGCTCCTTGGCAAGCTGGCCAGGGACCTGTTTTGCTAGAGCCATAACAGTATCCCATCTGGATTTCTGGTATCTAGCAACATAAGCCATATAATTTGCCTGTCTGAGTCCCAAGGATGCTGCCATGTACTGTTTCTTTGCCGTGGCATCAATCCTCCTGGAGTCCTTGTCAGGGGGTGTAAAGCCAAGGGAATATTTGCCTTGTCACAGGCTGCAGCCTGCACTACCCCAACATGGCTGCATTGTTGTGTAAGGAACTCCGTATCAGAGCCTGACAATGTGTACCTCTTGTCCATTCTCTTATCAACAGGAGGTATAGTGTGAGAGTTTTAGAATTTTGACTGTCTGTTTCCCAAAGATTTATGCAAAGGAATAGACAGTCTCCTAGACTCTGGGATATCCATCATTTCCACATAGTCAGGCTCCTCTTGATCATCCACAGCTTCCTCCATAGGGAGCTGAAGGGTTTCAACCACTTTTTATAAAACATAAAATGAGAAGGGGACTCAGAAAGCCTAGGAGGAGACACTCCTGAAGATCTGTCTGGGGAGATGTCCGGTTCAATGGGCACATCCAGACTTTCAAATCCACATTCACTCTCCTCATACTTCTCTTCCCCCTCCTCCAGTTCATAAAATTCCTCTAAATCATACTCTTGAACCGGTGGAACCGGCTGAACCATAAACTACCTGATGGTGCTGGTTTGGGCCGGAACAGGGAAGCGACTGGACAATTTTAATTGCTTTGGCTATTTCTTCAGCAGTTGGAGAGGAAAGTTTTGGCTCCACACCAGCTGATTTCCTAGTCCTCTTTGCTGGAACTGACTCCTCTGGAGTCGGCTCTCCTTTTGCCGAAAGTGCGCCTGGTCAGAGGGAGCTCCCTCCCGATTCGTTGGAACCGAACCGGCTCAACCCATCCGGTCAGCGGACTTCTTGGCCTCCCTTTCCTGAGCCTACCAACTCTCTTATCCAGGGTAGCTGCAGGAAAATTTTTACAAATCTGGCAGTCTGCAATGAGGTGGTCAAACCCCAGACAATAAACACAGGTGGTGTGGGGGTCAGCCTTGGCAAAGGCTTCCCCACACACACTGCAGTGTTGAAACCCAGTGGGCCCGGTTTTTCTTTTGGGTTTCTCAGACATAGTGCTAGTCCTAACCAAACTTGCCCGTTTATGGCAATCTGCCAAGCAAGACCCTCTTATCAGTTCCCAACCGTGTCACGGGTCATGGAAAAAAACGTAATAAAATCCGTTTTTTTTAGAACTGATAAGAACCGGTAACCACACTCTAAAAGACAGATTAATGTATTTTAAAACAACCTGATCGGTTCAAACCGAACCGATAACTGTTTACAAGTTCCACACAGAAGAAATAAATGTAAAACCTATCTAGTACTTACAATACCACAGACAGAGCTTGAACCGACCGGTTGCGGTTTAAATTCGGTCAAAAAGACGAGAAAATAATACTTTAACTGACAAAATGAACCGAGCAGAAGGAGAAAAATCTCCAGAGCGACTGTTCAGTGAGGTGGAGTAAAGAATCTGACAGTTTGAGTTTGAAGAACAAAAGACAGAGTTTTCAACCAAGCTCGAGCTCAGCGTTCCATGTCTGGCATGGAAAGTTAACTCTTTCACCTCCGGAGCAGTTCGAAGGTTGGGACTCACTGCATATGTCATAATATAGCAAGACTTCATGTTGTTTGAAAAAATACTTCTTCACATTACCTTTGAGCTGTCCCTCCTCCATCTTCAAATTGTTCCCCCTTGTTCTTGCACACCTCTTTTTCTGAAAGATGCTACCCTCTTGGACTCCGTTGATTCCCTTGATGTACTTGAAAGTTTCTATCATGTCCCCCCCCCCCTCGAGTGTATACTTATTAAGCTTCTTTAATCTCTCTTCGTATGTCTTCTGGTGCAGACCGTGCACCATTTAGTTGCCCTCCTCGGACAGCCTCCATCCTGTCTATGTCGTTGTGGAGATGGGGTCTCCAGAACCGAACGCAGAACTCCAGAAGGGGTCTCACGATCTATCTGTACAGAGGGATAACAACTTCCTGTTTTCTACTGGTTATGCCTCTCCCTATGTATCCCAGTATCCCACCAGCCCTCCTTACTGCCTACTCACATTGCTTGTCCACCTTAAGGTCATCTGATATGACTACCCCCAGGTCCCTTTCCATTTTTGTTGTTGTTATTATCTCACCCCCCATTGTGTACTCTTCCCTTGGATTTTTATTTCCCAGGTGCATTACTTTGCACTTTTTTGCATTGAATCTAAGCTGCCATATATTTGACCATTCCTCCAACCTTGCCAAGTCCCTTTGCATCCTATCCACCCCACCTTCTGTATCAACCCTGTTGCAGATCTTTGTGTCACCTGCAAAGAAACAATGCAGCATGGTGGTGGCCAAACTGAATAGAATGCTGATGTGCATAGGGAGGGGGTATAAAATAGAAAGAGAGGTGCTGATGCTCCTTTATAAATCCATGGTGAGGCTTCACCTGGAGTATGGGGTTTAGTTTTGGAGGCCTCATCTATACAAGAACAGACAAGATTGAAAGGGGTCAGAGAAGGGCAACCAAGATGGTGCACACCATGCATAGGAAGCCCTATGAGGAGAGGTGGAGGGAAATGGATCTGTACCCACTGGAGACTAGTAAGGTGAGAGTGTGAAGCTTATTTACAAGGAATGTAAGTGCTAGAACTAGGGATCATAATCTAAGATTAGAAGAAGGAAGGTTTAGGGGCAATGAGAGGGGGCATTACTTCACTGAGAGGATAGTGGAGTCCTGGAACAGACTATTGGAAGAAGTGGCGGGGGCAAAAATGGTGAAAGGATTTAAGAGGGCTTGGACAGATGCCAGGAGTTGACCAGTCGTAAGCGTGGGGTGTCTTGACAAAGGAGATGAGTAGGGGGGGTTAAGGGGCAGACTCGGTTGGCCAAAATGGTCCTTTTCTGTCACCAGATTTCTAGGATTCTAAAGCAGTTAAGTAATTACAACTTATCTGCTCTATCAGAGTTGGGGTGTCCTTGGTTCGGGGTATTCTGGTAGGACCTGAAAGGGAAGAACAGAGAAGGTTAAGGGGACACAAAGGGTTGGAGGTGCTAGAGGAGAGATTAGGGTGTTAGAATTAAACAAAAATACTTATCCGATTGGCATACAGTTTGGCCAGACCTGTAGAAATAAAGGGAAAAATAGATCAGTATTGGGAACTTATAATAGCGAAAGTAGAGAGATACAAAAAGGGCACAGTACAGCATAGGAGTAAAGGAGTTTTAGAGGAAAAGATAAAACTAGATCAAAGTAAGGAAACTAAAGATATAAAAAAAATGCAGAAGACCAAGAACAGAGAATAAAGTGATATTTGGGGCTCATCATAACCCCCCTTAGCGCCTCTAGGTGATCTGCAGGTAGCCAGTAAATTTACTAGTAGTCCAGATGGGGCAGGTGGGGATACTTTTGGACTAGGGGCCCCTATATTATTTAAGAAAGGGGACACTGGTGGTAAATGGTGATTTTTAATTATATTTACCATTTCTCTGGCATCTAGCTGGGGAAGGGGTCTGTGGGCTTTGACTGTATGAAGCAGGCAGGTAGGTTGGTCAGAAACTGCCAATCAGAAATGATGTGCTGGCACAGCCATCAGTTTAGTGCTACTTCGCTACAGTGACAAGGCGGCAGGTTCTTTCAAGTCTCAGCCCAAGCAGACTTCACGCAGCCTGAAACATGTAGGTGGGGAAAAAGATGGAATTTTTGGTAGGTGGAGGGGCCAGGCAATACGCCTCACTCTACCAATCAGCCACACGGTGCCTTCGTGAAGACCACCCAAGGGGCTTGCTACGAGGGTCTGGAGGAAGCCAGCAGGAAGTGGCAAAAGCACTAGCTAAGCTGCATGGCAGCGAGTGTAAGTGTCCTGAGGGGCTTAGTAGGAAGGAACTGGTGCAATAAAGCACAAGATGGGGTCCACAAAGGCTGGCCAGTGGCACTAAGGTTCTGAATATATGAAATTACCAGCAGATAAAGGCCATTCGGTCTATCTAGTCTGCTCAAGTGTGCAGCACTTCAGTCCATATGAGACTGCAGCTGCCCCACCTCCCCCATCGCCCCCATCTCCCAACCCTCCAGATTTGTGCCCCCTCAAATCTGTCCCAACCTCTTAAGCCCCAACACTCTGCAATAGATACAACTTCCTCTGGCTGAGCATTCCACCCTGCCACAACCCTCCCAGAAATAGGGCCTCTGCAGTTCCCTCTTGAACCTAGAGTGTCCCCTAGTGTTCCTTCCACCTTTCAGATTGAAACATACCTGGTGTCTACTTTGTTCAAACCTTCAGGTACTTGAAGGTCTCAATCATATCCCTCTCCCTTCCTTCCTCCAGGGTATACATATTGTGCTCTCTCAGTCTCTCCTCATATGGTCTGTCCTCCAGCCCCAGGATAATTTTTGTTGCCCTGTGCTGTACCCCCTCCAGGAGTTTGATGTCATTTTCAAGTAGGGGCACTAGAACTGCACACAGTACTCTACGTGTGGTCTCACCAGGGACCTGTACAGGGGCAAGATGACTTCCCAATTCCTACAAGTAATCCCCCCTGTTATACACCCTAGCATCCGGTTTGCCTTCGCTGCTGCCTTCCTACACTGAGCAGAGTGGTTCATCTCCTCGGTTACCAGCATGCCCAGATCCTTCTCCTCCTTGGATTTTGTTAATTGGACACTGTCCAGCTAGTAATTGCGTCCTGGGTTCTTGCCTCCTAAATGCATCACTTTGCACTTCTTGGCATTGAAAGCAAGCTGCCAAATGTGAGACCATTCCTCCAGTTTCATCAAAGCCTCCTGAAGTACTTTTTCTCCCTCCTCCCCATCTACTTCAGCACAAATCTTTGTGTCATCTGCAAAAAGACTGATCTTACTCTTAATCCCCACTGCAATGTTGGCTATGAAAATGTTAAACAGAACCGGTCCCAACACTGAGCCCTGTGGTACACCACTTGTTACTGCCCTGGGTTCCTGATGCCCTTCCCCCCACTACAACCTTCTGCGGTCTACCCTGCAGCCAGTTCTTGACCCATCTTATCATTTCACTCTCTGTTCCCAGACTCCTCAACTTGCAGGTCAGCCTATCGTGTGGCACCGAGTCAAAGGCCTTGCTGAAATCCAGGTAGAGGACATCCACTGCATGTCCCCTGTCTAGTGCCCTCATAACCAAGTTGTAAAAACCAACCAAGTTCATCTGGCAGGATCTGCCTGAGACAGATCCATGCTGCCTGCTGTCCTGGAGATTGTTAGCCTCAAGAAATTGCACCAGTCTTTCCTTGAGGATTGTTTCCATCAGTTTTCCAACAATTGCAGTAAGGCTTCCCTGTCTGTAATTTCCTGGTTCATCCTTGTGCTCACTCTTATGCAGAGGTACCACATGTGCTTCCCTCCAGTCCCTGGGCATGTACCCCGAGTTCAGAGAGGCATTGAATAGGTGCACCAATGGCCTTGCCAGGACCTCTGCCAACTTTGATCAGCACCCTGGGGTGAACTCCATCTGGGCCAAGTGCCTTGTCCACCTTCAGGGACTTTAGGCCCTCCCTCACCCTTTCCACCATGATTTCCTGATCCATGGTTGCTTCTCCTCCACCCTCTCCCACCTCACCCTTCTTCTCAGGTATGGGCCCATCCCTTTCCTTAGTGAAGACTGAACAGAAGTATTCATTAAGTACTTCTTCCTGGTCAGCCCCCTTTTCTACCCATCCACTTCCCCTCCTGATCCTAACAATTAGATCCTTGCTCTTCCTCTTCTGTATGATATATCTGAAGAAATCCTTTTCTCCTTCTTTGATCCCCTGTGCTAACCTCTGCTCCCTAGCCGCCTTTGCTACCCTTACCACTCTGCTCACTTCTCTGGATTTCTTCACATACTCTTCTCTGTCTTCTGCCCTGTTGGATCTCTTGTAGATCCTAAATGCATTTCTCTTCTCCCCCACCTTCTCCACTACCTCTCTACTCATCCAATTTGGTTTCTTGGTCCTGGCTTTCTTGCCCTGGCTCTTGACACATGTTTTAGTGGCTTCAGCCAGTCCTGCCTTGATGACTGCTCCTTTTTGTTCCGTGTCCATTTCTGGGTGGATGCTTGTCATATGATTTTCCAGTATTCGTCCCATCCTGCCAAAGTCCACCCTTTTGAAGTCCAGGACCCTAATTTTTGTAGTGGCTATTTCCCTACCCAGATTGATTGAGAACCACATTGTGTGGTGGTCACTGCTTCCTAGAGGTTTCTCCACCTGTACATCCCTAACCTGTTCACCATCTTCCAGTACCAGGTCTAGTATATTTCTTTCCCTCGTTGGCTCCATTACCCTATGGGTAAGGAAACTGTCCTGGAACACTTCCAGGATGATCTGGTGCAAGTGGTTGCTGGAATGCTCCAATCCACCCCTGGTAGATTAAAATCTCCCACCACCACTGTGCTCCCTTTGCCACTATGCCTCCTTATCTGCTCACCCAGTTCCCTGTCAATGTCCTCCTTCTGGGCCGGAGGTCTATAAATGACCCCCAGACAGATCTTGGTCCCTTTCTGGCTGTGTAGCTGCAGCCAGATTACTTCTGACCTGCCCTACTCCCCTTACTCCAATTGAATCTGATCCCTTCCCTAATGTAAATGGCAGTCCCCCCCAGCCTTCCCTTTATCTCTATCCTCCGAATAGTTTGTACCCTGGGATGGTTAGGTCCCAGTCATGGTGCCTGTGTTCATGTCTCAGTCACGCAGCTATGTCCACCTCTTCTGCCATCAATGCCTGCAACTCTGCCAACTTATTCCCCAGGCTCCTAGCATTTAGTGAAACCATTCTCCACACTGCTCCTAGCCTTCCGGCTTCTTTACCCTTCACTTCAACCCCTATTTCACCTAAGCTCGTATCTATCCCAGTGGTGGGGGGAGGTCCATTGTACCCTCTCTTCTGGTGATTCTCAGCTCCAATACCTCCCCCTACCTAGTTTAATTGATGCACATTGATGAAATCCCCCAACTTCTGCTTCAACACCTGTGACTCTGCCCTGCTGAGGTGTAACCTATCCCCTGCATAAAGATCTGTGTCATCGCATGTGCTACCCCAGTCCCCCACCAGTCCATACCCCTTGGACACATACCCTTCCCTCAGCCACTTGTTGAAGTCACTGATTCTTCTCTTCCTGTTTGTTCTAGCCCTTGGCACTGGCAGGACTTCTGAGAAGGCTTCCGTTGTTCCTTCTTTGTAGCATAGTTTCCCCACTTCCCTGAAGCTGACTTGTACCTCCTCTTTCCCTCTCCCTTCCAGATCATTTGTTCCCAGGTTCAACACAATGTGCGGCTTCCCCTCCACCTTCCACACATGTCTGACCATATTCTGCCCCACTCTACTTGCTGTCATGCCTGTCATGCATTCTACCCAGATGTTACTTTTTCTGGCACCCCTTCCCCCCCATTTTATACCCTTAAGTATAGAATCCAACAGAATTGGGACTCACTGGTGCTTATCCTGCTTTCTTGTTGACCATCACTCCCCTGCCCCCCCAACTCGTGAGGCTCTCTGATCATCCCCCCGTCCAGCCTCCCCTTGCCTCCTCTAACCTTTGTCCTGTCCTCTCCCCCCTCACAAATATGACTGGGGTACTGACCTCCACCTCTGAACTATTTTCCTTCTGTGGAACCTCCCCTTTGCACTCACTTGTTGCTCCATCCACCATGCTACCACCTCCTCTGCTATTACTTCCCATGTCTTCCCTCAAATGTGGCCCTTCCCAACTCTGACTCCCCTCCTGTCCCTATCCTTAGCCTTCCCCAGGCTACCTGCTGCTTCCCTTGTCCTCCTGTCTCCTTGCTCCTAACTTCCCTCCAGAGAGACTGCATCACCATCTCCTCGCTGAACCACCCCTGCCACTGTGTCTTCTTGGTGTACTGCCTACTGCCTCCCTGCTATGTAACGTTTCCCCTGTAGTGACCTCTCCCTGCTCCTTCACTGTAACGTTCCTCCTTTCTGCTTCCTGGTCTTCTGGACTAGCCAAGCTTGAGAATCTGTTTGCAGTGCTAATCTCTTTTCCATTAATGAGTCCAATTTCCCTTCCCCCAGGCCGATATCTTTGCTCCGACCCAGTCTTAGTCATGCCCCTGTACTGGACCCACCTCCAGTGGTCACTTCCTTCCATAGGCTGCAGCCACTTGTGTGGTTCTCCTGCTGTCCTACCTAGTTCCCCCTTATCTGTGCCTGTTATGAGCTCTTTTGAATGCCTCATTAGTTCCCTCCCATTGTGTTCCCCCCATTCTGTCTCCACTATGCCTCCAGTTCCCTTATCAACCACCCTATTTCTTGCCTGAGCTGGCCCATCTGCCAACACACTCTGCAGTCCTCTGCCCTCCAAGCCACTCCCAGGAATATGGCTGCTCCACATCATTGGCAACATACAATCCTTCCCATCTCCTGCCCTAATTGACTGCCACTGCACATCCTCTCCTCCCTTAACCTGGTCCTGCCCCACTCCATGGACCCCTTCCCCCACCTTGAACTCCCCATGTCTGTAATGGATATATATGGCCCTCCCAGTTATGCTCTTCCCTGTCTACCAGCATGTTCTGCTGCTTGCTCTCCTCCCTGCTGATGCCCTGGAGACGCTACTCAAGATGCTACACTTCCACTTTGTGGCACTCAAGTTTCAGGGTCGCTTGGTCCGCTTGAAATATAAGTGGATCCCAGCCCCATTATTGGCTGGTCCGAGTCACGTGACCACCCCTCCACCTACTGTGTATTTCCAACTTCTTTCCCTCAGTTAAATGTTCCCCTCCTCCCAGCCAAGACAAAATCATTTGTTTGGAACTTATACTGTTGAAATCACATGGCACACATTGCCATCTCATGAAATGCTAGCTCAATCCTAAAGAAAAGCAAACAGCACAGAGAAAGTATGTATCTTCTACCTCCAACTGCCTATTTCCTTCTGCTGTGTTTCACTCCAACTGGGTTGAGGCACTGGATGCCACAACAGCAACCCAGGTTCAGGACCGAGCTCAGGCAGTTGAGAGTTGGCAGGGGAGGGAAGGGATCAAGCATCCGGAGGACTGATTTCCCTTCCCAGGTGGGGATCCAGGGAACTCGCTGCTCTTGGGCAGCCCCTGATGGTGGTCAGGGGCAGTGCAAGGAACAAGCAGCATTGCAGCTGCAAGGAGCAAGGTTCCATTGTGTACGTCGGCATGTAGTGCCATTGGATGCAATTGCACAGTTGTAACTCTGAGGGGCAACCATGTAGGAAAAACCCTCTGGTGACCATCGGAAATGAAGGTGACCCCAGAGATCTGCCAGCATCCCATCGTTAGACCCACTCACTTCATGAGCTCCCACAGGCAACCTGATCTCATGGTAGGTCCCTCTAATTCAAGACCAGGCCACCAAGGGTGGGCAGACCTTCCCCAGGGGGGTGATCTTGGGGGCTGGACTTGCCATGGATAAGAAGGGAGGTCAATGTGTGTGTTTTTGGGGGGGGTAGACTGGGAGTAGAAGGCTGAGTTGAGTGGGTATTCTGGAAGGATGACCTGGGCATCCAGAATGCAAAAATAGAGTCTCCAAAAAAAAAAAAAATGAAGATGGGGGCCACAATGGAAAAGCAGCACTGCGGTTAAATGGGCTAAAAAGTTGCTGTGGGAAGTAGTCAGGGGGAAATCAGTGGACTCCCTGAGAGGAGCATTGGCTCATTAGTTAGCCCCTGGTGCTCTAAATGATTGGCTGCAAGAAAAAAGCATAACAGCCAGAAGTGCCCATAATAAAGAACTCATAGCAGCAATTAGAAGGAACCCTTAAGTTTTGTTGGATAATTTGAGTTGTTTTACTGGAGGAAATAGTTAACAGCTCTTGGGTTTTAGATGCACGGTGGTGTATTTTGGAGCTTAATATGACCATATAACACCCGTCTGTTAAAGTAAAGGTGTCCGATTTTTGGGCTTAGTAACCCATTACTCTGCTGCAGTGATAGTCCCTCCTTGTCAAAATTATAAATGTTAATGCTGTCCTGTAAAAGCCAGAAGGGATCGTAACTCTGGCTGATCTACTGGCCAGCTGATGCGTTCCACTTCCCAGTCTGCTGACCACACCCCCACGCTCTGACATTTTATGACATCTGTCTACAGCACTCTTCATCAGCAGACCTCCATCAACAGAACCCTATGTCAGGCCACCTCTGTCCAAAGCACCCTACACCAGACCACCTCCATCCAAAGCACCCACCTGCCACCTCCCCCAATGGCCCCCACCATACTAGCTTCTTCCCTCCACAGCCTCAATTCAAATGCCCCTCACTCCACAGCTTTGGACAATAGTCTCCCTACCACCTTGCTCCAACAATAGCCCCCATCCTCCACAACACAAGACAGTTGCCCAGACACTAGGCCCCACCTTAAAAAAAAACTAAACTAGCCCCCTTCCTCCACTGCCCCAGATAGCACCCTTCCTCCCTGATGACCACCATTATCCTGACCTCCACTGTCCCACAAAATGACCCCATTTCCTCCACAGCCACAGTACTAACCCTCTCCCTCCAAGGTCCCTGACATTCTCATTCTCTCTCTTGCCTCCCTCTGACACACACACTGTAATGGGCATGGCCACAGCATTACAGCCAACCCACATACAGGTAGAGTCTGAGTCCCTTACCTGAGGAATAGCAAGCTAGAAGCAGGTCTTTAAGGGATGATGTACATGGGACCCTGTAAAATAAAACACAAAAAAGGGTCACAAAGGATCTGCCGTTCTTAGTAAATAGGGTAGAAAGAACAAGTTAAAGATAGATGATACTTATCTGATGAGGAAGAACAATTTGTGTCCTGTCAGACCTATAAAATAACATCAAGTCAATATGGAGAAAATACTGTAGCAAGAGCAGAAACAGAGAGCTGAGAAATGCAACAGGTATAAAACAGCAGAGAAGTAAGGAAAAGGGTACATTTAGAATTACTAACATACTAACATGCTAAAATGCCAGCAGAATAGGCCTAACGGTCTTTCGTGTCTGCTCGTTTGGTCAGCCCCCACCCTGGGTGCTGACCTTGCTGCCCCCCTCGCCTTCTCTAGCTTCTCCCTTCCCAGTTCTGGATATTCTTGCTGCATTGGATTTTGCTTACAGAACCCTTCCCCTGTACCTGTCCCACCCCCTCTTGAACCCCTCCACCGTCTCTGCCTCCACGGGCCCCCTAGGCAGTGCATTCCATGGCTCCACCACCCTCTCAGTGAAGTAGCACCTCCTCCTTTCTCCCCTGAATCTTCCCTCCTCCAGCTTCCACCCATGCCCTCTAGTGGCCCCCTCCTCCTTCCTTCGAAGCACCCTGACTGTTCCTCCCTTATTTACCCTCTTCATGTACCTGAAGACCTCTATCATGTCCCCCTGGTCCCTTCTTTCTTCCAATGCGTACATATTTAGTTCTTCGAGCCTCTCCTCATAGGTCCTGTCCCCCAAACCCCAAATCATTTTGGTTGCCCTCCTCTGGACCCTCTCCAGGAGTTTAATGTCCCTCTTTAAGTGTGGCCTCTAAAACTGCACGCAGTACTCAAGGTGCGGCCTCACCAAGTAGTTATACAAAGGGAGTATCACTTCCCTCCTTCTGGAGGTGATCCCCCTAGCGATGCATCCCAGCATCCTGTTGGTCTTGGCTGCTGCCCTCCTACAAGTCTCTGAGTTGTTCATCTTGACATCCACCACCACCCTCAGGTCCCTCTCAGCCATCGAGACTTGTAGCATTCCCCCCCCAGGGTGTACACTTGGCCCGGGTTTCTGGCCCCCAGGTGGAGTACCTTGCATTTCCCTACATTGAACCTCAGCTTCCACTTTCTAGACCATCTTTCCAGAGCCTCCAGTTCCCCCTTAATTAAAGGAACAGTTGGGTCAAAGTAGGAAAAAAAAGACACATAGAGCAAGGAAATAAAATAATACAGGAAATGAAAGAGAAGGCATTTGGGAAGGGGCTCAGCTAAATCCTCTTAGTGCACTGGATGGCCAGGTGTATTTCAGAACAGTAGCCCAGGTGGGTTAGTGGAGTTTCTGGTGGGCTAATGGCTCAGCTTTAATGAAATGGGGAAAGGGAAGGGGAAACTGATTAGCCAGGAAAAGCACACTAAGCCAAAGCTTGTTTTCAGGTGTGAGCTAAGAGCACAGGGAAATTAAGTGACTTGCACAAGGTTACACAGTATAGTAACAAAGGGCTGTGGGATTCAAACCCTGGTCTCCAGGTTTGCTGCTCAGTGCAAAAGGTGCAGTGTGGTGCATACTTCCAAGGTCCTACGCAGCACAGAGTACTGAGCACGTCCATAGTAGCTGTAAGTTTTTCAAGCTAAAAATTGCAGTTTTCACTGTGAGCACACAGCGAAAAATGAGTTTTCACAGAAGCAAGTCTGCCTTTGATTTTGTGCACAGTTGGCAGCCAATCAGTGCATGGAGCAAATTAGCCCCTTTCCCATCTAAGACAGATGTGACACGGCAAATATTTGGACTGCATTCCTAGTTTAGCACAGTCGGCAGCCGAACAGGACTTGGAGCAACAGCCCACACCCCTTACAGCAACCTGATGCCTGTGCTCTCATCCATCCAGCAACTGGAGGCCGAAAGGTTCCATGATGCAAGACTGCATTCCTTTTTTAGCACAGCTGGCACCCGAATGGGACTTGGATCAACATCCCATACCCTTCCAGAAATCTGAGGTTCAGCGGCTCCACGACGCAAGGATGCATTTCTTTTTGAGCATAGTCGGCAGCAGAATGGGACGTGGATCGATACCACCAACCCTTCCAGCAACAGGAGGTTAAGCGGCTCCATGAAGCAAGGCTGCAGGACAGAGAAATAACCTTGTTTTTTAGCTGCAATAAGCATATTAGTTAACAAACATGACAAGTTAGGACTTATATGTCACAGAGATACCTGGTTTTCATGGTAATCATGAAATCCATGCGTTGTGTGAAAAACTTAAAGCCTTGTCCATATGTAACCATGTCCTGCAGACTGTGACACAATCATTTGCCCAGATGCATGGTCAAGAGGCCCACTCCCCACAGCTACTAGCTCCCTAGGCCTTCCTCCCCACTGGCACCTACAGGCTCCTTTGGCCCTCTTTCCCCTTCAGCAACTACTACTTGCAACCCCAGCACCATTTAAACCCCCTGTCTCCCTCCAACCTCTCAAGCTCTGTAGTGAACTCCTGTAGCCGATACATCACTTTAAATGGGAAGATACAGTAGATCTACAGAGTCATAGCTCAAAGTTTAATTCCAATACTGCAGTAATTAAATCCAACTCCCTTCAAGTTTGAATTTTAATAGAACAGCTGCCCCCTCAAAGAGCCAAGTCTTTTCTTCTCCCTAACTTAATCTCAGGTTTGAATTCATAGGCTACAGTACAGACCCCTCAATCCTCCATAGCTCAAAGTTTAATTTACTGCACTAACCAAGACTCCTTCCTCCTCACTCAGATTTGAATTTGTAGAGATGCAGCAGCCTCTTCAGAGCTAATGGCTGGGACTGTGGATCAAGAACCCTTGACTTTTACTTGTATATTATTTTCAAACTTTTTGTGACCCCTCCTTCAGATCCGACAGATCTTGCTCTGTAGGTACAGTTTGGCCTAAATGTTTTTCATCAAATTACTGTTTAAAAGATAAACAAAAAAAAAATTCTACCTTTTCCTCAGCTTGCTCCAACTTTTTCTTCTGTTTGTAGACCATTTCTTGTTGCTTGGTGAAAGAATGCTTTGAAGTCTGTCTGGATAGTAGCTGGTCTCACATTACTCACTGAAGTATGCCTGTTCTAATGGCTAAGTTGTGCACATTCCATCCTGAAACCTTCTGGTTTAGTGCCACAGTGAAAAGAGTCCCCAGGTGCACATGTGCCTGTGGAATATTCCTACTGGACTTAATATTTGTGTTGCTGTTTCCAAGCTGGCATATTTTCAACAACCCCATCCAAAGAAATGTACTCATTCATTCTGTTTTATTTCTTTTCCTCATAGTGTTTTTGCTGTTTGATATTTTTCTACATTTTGCTGTGTGTTAGAAGGAACCTAAATAAGCCCCCAACAGTAAAAAAGTAGAAACAAATAAAAGGTAGGAAAGCTATGTGCATGACAAAACATTATTGGAATGAATGGTTCTGGGCTACAGAAAATCTTGTCAGGCAGATGGACTTTTATCCCTTCCTGCTAGTGCTGTAAAAGTTATTTTCAGCTACTGAAAAATGACAAAGGGGATGATGGCAAAAGGAAGGGCAGCACACACAAAAAAAACATGATTATGTGTCTAAAAGGGGGACTTGAGAGAGGGTGCAACAGTGAAAGAGATAATATTAATAGGAGACTACAGTAATGAACAAGAAGTGAGGACTTCTTGTAATGGAGAGGGGAGTCTAAAGAAATTAAGCTGGGACTACAAAGGAAAATGGTAATAGGGGGCATGAGATCCAAGAGGGCAACCACAGTATTCCTCCTGGGGCGAGGGGGTGGTCTGAGTGCCATCCAACTGAGGCATTTTCTCCAGCTTTTGCACCCTCCCCAGCTTCTCTCAATGGCCACCTACAGTTCAGGTTGCTGTATAGGGACTCATGATGTTGTATGGTTACCCACAAATTGTCATGGCCATCACCAGTCTGCCACAGGTGATGCTCAAGCTGTGGGACAATTTACTGGGCACAGTAGTTGCTAGTGGGGACTACCGAGGCTACTGGCAACTTGTTTGGGCAGAATATGTCTAAAGTAAACATGTTTTTCCTCTCCTGCAGGCAAACTAAATTGGTCCAAAGGGGGTCACAAGCACACTGTAATGCCCTGCCTGAAATGCCTGGTGAGCAGTTTCTTTTGGTAGGGCTTCTGGACACTGCTACTTGGAGGCATTACTGTATTCTGCCCCACCCAACAGCAGGAACCCCTCTCCTGCAGACAAGCTACCTCTGCAGCTGCCACTCCCTCTCTGGGGAGTGGCAGATCCACAGCAGAGAAGTGCTCAGCTTTGTGTACTGGGAGGAGGTACTGCTTGGGTGGGGGAAAGAGGCTGTTAGAGGGGGTCCAGACCCACAGACTATGCTTTTACTGAGGGATGCTATGTGTCTAGCAATTGTGCAAAGTAGCTCATGGGAACAGATGCAGGCAGCTTAAGGGAGTAGAAGCCATCCTTGAGTGACACACGTACCTCAGGCTTATCTCACCTGCAACCACTCCTCCCAGCATATGGAATGGCCATTCCTCCTCTGATTCCACTCGGCACAAATGGCAGGCTCCTGAGACAACCCACCCTGGTGGCAGGCACTACACATGGCATTTCGCTGTGGTTGTACCGCATGTGCTCCCAACCAGTGTCACTGCACTGTCCCTGCACATGCTCTGCTGGTACCATGATGTGTCATGTGCAGTACTGTTACTTTACTATGTAACATGCGTTACTGATACTTTGCTGTGCCATGAGAACTGCTGTCACTTCCCTGTGCCACATGCACTGAAAAAAGATATGCTCTATAATATGAAGTGCAGACACTGCTGGGCCACGTGCAGTGGCAGCCCCGTATTTGGCCACGTGCAGTGCAGACACGACAGTGTGTCACAAACAGCGCTGACACAGCAATGTGCGAGTTGCAGGGCTGACATTCTGCAGTTCAATATGCACTGCTAACACCGCACAGTGCCATGTGCACTTCTGTCAGTCACAGTGCCACATTCTATGCAGGCATCGCATTTTGCTAGATGACATGCAGATATTGTGCGGTGCAACTTAACCTAGGTCTCCTCTGAGAGACCCACAAATGCCTCTATAACTACTGTGTATGTAATACCTGACTACGTACTACTGTACTGCTATGTAACCTCTCTCCTCGTATGTAATACTTGTGACGTGGAACCTTTGTAAAGGAGTCCTTGACTCAAAGGTACTTCCTAATCTCCAATAAATAAAATAAATAAAAACATACACTGCCAACACCACACTGTGCATTGTCCTCAGTAAGCTGTGCCACTCGCACTGTTTACACATCACTGTGCCACAGGCAATGCTGACACAAAACTGCCATGTGGCATACTACTGTTTAACACTATGTTGTGCCATGGTGATGCTGACACAGCACTTTGCCTCATGCAATGCAGAAACTGTACTGTATCACATGTGACACATAAGATATATTTAGAGTGGGTAATTCTCACTTTTGAACACTGATGAGTAAAACCAAATATTGATGCATACAAATGGCAAAATACGGTGTGTGAGAAGCACACAATAAAATGCTACAAAAAATCATTTGTGTTATTTGCCTTATTTTATTACTGTGTTTTTGTCAATATTGCCAGGTGAAATTAATGAAGAGCACAGCTGAGCACTTTACAGTTTAACTTTGCCGGCCTGCCAATGCAGCAGTATAGCTTTCACTTGTGACCTGACATTCTGGGTTTGGAAGTGAGTCCAGAATGTCAGATGACCAGCTGGGGATAGGAGGATTGAATAACTCATAGACTGCTCTCCTCTACAGTGGTGAGGGAAGCATCTGGCTTTTGACCAACCACTGGTGTAGACTGGGGTCTGACAGCCAGTGCTTGAGATCTTTAGGAGATGTGTCAGACATCCAGCGCTCTTTGCACCACTATGTCATTGCATGCCATGCCTCCCTGGGGATCAGCATATTCAGAAAAGACAACATCGGCCACACAGGAGGATGTCCATCCGCAACTAGACCCATGCAACCAACTTAGGCACTCCCCAGGATCACGAAGCAGCATCCATTTGGGGAGAGAGTAGGGTCTGCAATAGCACAATAGGAAGGCATTTTAGGCCACTCCAGGGGGGCCAAGAGGTCCTTTTCTACTGACAACTTCTATACTTTTATGAGAAGTCCCTTGCCAACAGCCCCACCCTGGGGGTAAGTCAAGATGCATTCCAGTGGGGTGGGTAAATCCCTGGAGAGGGGGGCTAGGTGGAGGGGTTGGACAGATGGTGACCAGACGATGGCAAAAAAAATACTTTGCAGCTTATTACATTTTGTTTTTTTTTTCTACTGAGTGGGATGTTTTGGGGGGCTTCTCAGCACTGTTCCTCTCCCTACAGATCAGTGCTTATGTGCCTCAGGGCCACCTCATGGAGGGAGGGGTGTCACCACAGATTCCCCAATGGCAGGGCCAAGGGAGGGAGAAAGAGTCATACTCCCACCCCCACCTGAAACAGTTTAGTTCAGACCATGGTTAGGGTGGCAGTATGGGTCCACAGACAAACATGCAGGGCTTCACTGAAATGCCAGCTTCCATTTTCCAGTTTTCTCCCGTCCCTTTTGCAGCCAGTGTGAGGCATGCATGTAGAGGCATGCAAGCATCACCAGCCCACTGTACCTCTTCTGTGCCCCCCTAGCCTGTGCTATTACCAGTCAGAGGTTGGGCATATACGTCCTCTCTCCCTGGAAAAGGAGAGCAGTCCCAAGCTCAGTCTCTTCCCCTTTCCAAGCTGGCCCCAGCAACTGGAATCCACATCCAAACTCAGGTCATCAACGAGAGTGACATATGGCATCCAGCGCCTCAGTCTCTCAGCACCACTGGGCCAGCCCCTTTATATGATTAAAAAAATGTATAATTTTTTTATATATATATATATACACACACACATATACATACATATACACACACACACACACACATATATATATACATATATATATATATATATATATATATATATATATATACACACACACACACACACACACACACACATGGTATTTACTGTATACAAGCATCTTGGTGGGAAATTGCATTGCCCCTTTAAATGTCTTACCATTTAAGCACTATAAACAGAGTGTTTTGCACTCTTGCCATCACACCTTGAAAAAATGTATAGGGCATCTGTGAAGTATGAGCTGTGAGAGTGTATGATATACAATGAATTCAATAAAAGTAATTACTGTCCTGCAACACAGCAGTGTCCTTTTGCATTTGATGAATATTGATGAATGATAGGCCAACTTCTTGTAACTGTTAAGAGCCAGAAGTGATCATACTGACGCCCACTTGTAGTGGGCAGTGTACGGAGTCCCAGCATGGGCTTGGGGATGGGTCTGGGAACCTGCAGCTGGGAAGGGGGCAAACCAGATTCCATGAATTGGCTTGGTGGGTCTTCAGGTACTAAGAGCCAAGGCTGAGTGGAATCTGTATACAGCTGCAGTTGTTGGAGGACGGGGACTATATGAGCCTGCAATCTGGCAAGTTGAGTTTTTGTTGAGTGCTTTCTGAAAGTTTAAGATCTCAATCTGTACTCAAATGCATCTCTAATTAACATATTCTGAAACTAAAATCCTGAACCAGTACTCAGTTACTAATTTAAATACTCAGAAAGCATTCAACTGCACAAGCTGAGCTTTTGTTGAGTGCTGATTTAGTTTAAGTGCTCAACACCTGGCACTCAAAAAGTGCTGGTGACTGCAGTTATGTATGGGTTATTCTGTGGCATCTTTATACTGCTTATGATTGCTAATGACTTTGTTATGTTTGCTTGCACGCATGTGCAAGAAACATAGTGCCATCATCTGAGTTTTTCAGAGGTGTGTCAGCATCTTCCAATTCAGTCAGTGTGTTTGCAGGCATGGTCACAGTTCTCCAATCACTGCTGGAGCTGTCTATGACAGCAGTTGAAAATGCAGTGGCATACAGTTGAAAGAGGGAGCTACGCTTCAGTGAGCAGCTCCCCACACACACACAAACACAGATCAACTGTGTTGGTTACCTGATAGATTGCTGTAGTCTTGTCTAGCTTAGAGAGACAAGCCACACATCATTACTTTAATAAACTGTTCCCTGCCACAGCAGGACCACCAAAATGTGTGGGTGCCTAACAGTCCTTACACACATCAGCTCTCCAAAGCACACCTTCATGGACTCCATGGGATCTAATCCTCCAGAAAAAAAATACCTCAGCATTTGATGTGAAAACTCAGACTTCGTTGTATGTGTAATTCCAAGCATTTTCTCTTACTAGACTGTCAATGTGAACTCCCCGCTGCTAAAACCTATGCAAACGAACTTGAGCGTACTGTACTACCTGCAGCTGAAGCAAACAGCTAGAATGCACAAAGGAGAACATACTGCTATGCATTTCAGCAGCAGCCAGTGGGGGAGGTTTTCATGACTGAAGCACTTTAATGCACCTTTTAGTGCTGTCATATACACACCCCTGTGTGGTAATTCACTAAACTGCACACTTAGTCTGGTAATGCAGCTTCAAAATATTTTTTTTTCTCTGAATTGCCATGAGCTGGCATTTTTATGTGACTGCAGAAACAAGATGCTGTATGTCAGCCATGTGGTCTGCATTCCCACACTCATCCCCTTACACTTCTCAAACAAAGCCACTGGTGCTTATTGAATTGAGAAGAGTTACATGGATTTCAGAAATTGTGCCAGATACACTGCACATTGCCTCATCCACTCTTTTTGTTTCAACCCTCCACCCCCACTTCTCTTGGGCAAAGTATGAAGGCTAGTTCACACTAGCACATTCAGATACTTAATAATTCACACTTCCTTTCAAATCAGGGAAAGGCATGTTGTTGGTCTATTACACTATGAAAACAAGCATTTGTCAATGCGAACGCTCACTTGCAGGTATTTGCGTGGTATTTAGCACTTGGACATGGCTTAAAAAATCAGTGACAAGAAGTACAAGCATTTGTCAATGCCGAATGTTGCTTGCTTCTATGTGCTGTTTAGGTATTTGGAAGTCATTGAGTGCAAATATTGAAAATTACGGGTTACGACGCGGCGAGAGCTGCGTAATGCACACTCGTAAAACAGTCATTTTAGGAATATGTTCACCAAATTTTCAACATAGCCATTTTAAGACCTCTGCTCATGAACAGTGTCACTGTGATTTTCTTAATGTGTCCCATACATTGATTTCGCACACCGACTGCGCCATTGTGCGCTACATGGGCGAAGCACATTTTGGGCAAGATGTGAAAAATGACAGCTGTTCTGCTCATAAGGAGGTGTGGTAAAATGGCAATGTTGAAAATCTGGAGTGGAAATATTGAAAATTTGCAAACTCACTTGCGCTGTATGAACTGCACAATGCACCCGTAAAACAGTCATTTTAGGAATTTTTCACCAAATTTTCAACATAGTCATTTTAAGACCTCTGCTAATGAACAGTGTCATGATGATTTTCTTAATGTGTCCCATACATTGATTTCAGACACCAACTGCACCATTGTGCGTTACATGGGCGGAAACACGTTTTGGGTAGGATGTGAAAAATGACAGCTGTACTGCTCATAAGGAGGTGTGGTAAAATGGCAATGTTAAAAATATGGAGTGAAAATATTGAAAATTCACAAACTTACGAGCCTGCGTAGGAATTGCGCAATGCACGCTCGTAAAACAGTCATTTTTAGGAATTATTTTACCACATTTTCAGCATAGCTATTTTAAGACCTCTGCTCATGAACAGTGTCACTGTGATTTTCTTAATGTGTCCCATACATTGATTTTGCACACCGACTGCACCATTGTGCGCTACATGGTCGGAAACACGTTTTGGGTGAGATGTGAAAAATGACAGCTCTACTACTCATAAGGAGGTGTAATAAAATGGCAATTTTGAAAATCTGGAGTGAAAATATTGAAAATTCATGAACTTACGAGCCTGCGTGAGGAACTGCGCAACGACACTTAAACGAAAACATTTTTAGAATTTTCACCAAATTAAAATAGGCTTTTGAGAGCCCACCTTATGACACTGGCACTGTTAGCTTTCATTAATCGGCCCAAAAGGTGATTTCATGCAGTGACTGCGAAATTGCCCTTCAGGCCCGAATAACGCCATGACAGTGACAGAATTCATAAGAAGGGGTCCCAAAAACCCCATGTTGAAAATTTGGTGCAAAAATTCCAAAAAATGCCTAAGATATGCGACAAAGTTGAAAAAAAACCATCTAGCCCATTATACAGTTTACCGGCATTTCCTCAGTTCGCGGTCAGCCTTGAAGAGTGCAGATCGTGTTCCCGGTCCAGCGATGATCGTCATGCCAGCTCTGGAGGTAAGTATGGGGTGAGGGGTGTGGGAGGTACATGTGCAGTGGGTGGGTGCGGGTTGTGGGAGGAGGGCGGAGACTGCGTGGGACCGCTTTTAATTTACAGTTTTTTTTTTTCTATAATTGATGACGGGATGTTTGCCATGCTGGGTAAGCTCCCAGCGTGGCAGAAAGATGGCTGGGGGGCGTGGAGCCGGCGGGGATTGGGCACCCCGTCGGCAGACGAGCGAGGACATTTGCCATGCTGGGGTGGGCTCCCAGCATGGCAGCAGAGAAAGCTGTTTGGGAGGTGGAGCCGACGGGGATTGGGCACCCCCGTTGGCAGACGACGCAGAATGTTTGCCACGCAGGGGTGGGCTCCCAGCGTGGCAGCAAAGATTTGGGGGGGCGTGATGTGCTGCAAGCACACAGCGGTGGTTTTCTTTGAAGAGAAGACCACCGCTGTCATACACAGCACCGCAGCGATTGGTGCAGGACCGCCACGCAGGGGATTGCACAAGGCAGGCACACCTCCAAGTGTCCCATTCTCCCAAGACGTTCCTTGCGCATGCACGCAAGCGGACGTAAAACCAAAAAACAAATGATGGACTTTAGAGGACACAGTAGCAGTGCTGTCACATTGATTTTGCATTTTCCTGTAACTCTAATGCAAATCCCCCGCCCGTACATTTCATTATTTCACATGAAACAGAATTGCTCTGATGCCCCTGAAGCAAATGATTTTTTACCCTTTAATGGACCAACATAGATGTAACAACAAGAACAAAGTGCTCTAGCTTTCGGACCAACCAGTCCTTCTTCAGAAGCTCATGGCAGTTGTTTAGAAAACACAATACTTATAACAGCTAGATAATGCAGAGAAAAACAGAAAAAAATCCCCATTGGTTTAAAATACTCATTTAAAAAAAAAAAACAGAAGATGATGTCAGAGAAGTTTAACAGTACTATACTGCCTTCAGCCAGAAGCAACCTTGGGTTAAACGTGCTTGGTGGAACACACACACAAAGAATTCTACTGCATATAAATTTAATTGACATAAAATAACACTGCTGAAGCAGATAACTCCTAAATCAAGCTGTGAGTGTCACAGTTAGTATAAGGATGTGATTACTGAAAGGCAACCCCCACCCAGATTAAAGACAAACTAAGATTGTTATAGGGCTCATGAAGTTTCAATGTCTGCATTATAGACAAGAATTTACCAGTAAAGTTGTCTTAAAGACATAAGTGCACACTGTGTGATGTGAAACCTAGCTGGACCTGTCACCCAGCTGTACTCTCCAGCTAGATATAAGGCCCAAGTAATTTCAAAACCTCAGGACTATATAAATGATAATTTAAATATAAATGGCCAAATAGAAAGGCCAAGTCTGAGCACCATCGGTCCTCACTCACTACCTCATGGGGAACCCAGAACCTTCTTCGATAACATTAAACAGTTAAATGGAGTGCAAACCCCCCCACCCACCCAGATCAACATTAATGGCGTGATCTCCTCAGACCCAGCCCTCATAGCCAACCACCTCAAAACCTCATTCACTGACCTTAGCCCTATCCTCCCTACAAATTTTTTTGAGCCTCCTCCCCCAGCACCTGCCGTAAATCTTTCTCGCCCTTATTTTCTCCTCCACCATGTTTCTGCCCAAGAACTTAGGCTGCACCTTGTCACTGCCCTCAAGAGTAATAGTACGGGCAGTGACACCCTGGATCCATGTATCCTACGGCTGGTCTTAGACACAGTCCTTACCCCGATCACATGCCTCATCAACCACTCTCTTTGCCTGGGGAAGGTTCCAACTGCCTGGAAAGTCACCACTGTCACCCCTATCTTTAAAGATGGTGATAGGACTGTGGATGGAAACTATCGGCCAATCTCCATTCTCTCTCCTGTCTCCAAGGCCTTGGAAAAAGTGATGGCCTCTCAAATCTCTGACTACCTCTCCACCTACAATGTCCTATGTCCTGAGCAGCATGGCTTCCGAGTGGGCCACAGTACCAACACAGCCCTCCTAGAGTTCTCCAACTTTCTCCACTCCTCCTTAGACACTGGTTCTCTGGCTGGTGCGGTCTTCATTGACCTCTCTAAAGCTTCACACTGTCTCCCACCCTCCTTCTTGATGCCCTTAGTCTCTCTGGTTTTGCTGCTGGGCCTATCTTCTGGTGCACCAGTTATCTGTCTGACCACTCACAGCGTGTAAAAATTAATGGGACCTACTCAAACATCTGTCCCATCTTTTCTGGTGTTCCCCAGGGCTCCATTCTGGGCCCCTTACTATTCTCCCTTTACGTTAACACCCTTCCACTCTCTTGCTGGGGGAACATTCTATTGTACGCTGATGATGCAGTCATCTTTGCCTCGAGTTGTAACCCTATTGCCCTCCAGAACTCGCTGCAGAAGTCCTTCACCGAAGCCGAGGGCTGGTTCAAGGAACATAGATTGGTGATAAATCTTAAAAAAACAAAAACCATGTTCTTCACTCATCCTCAAAACAAGTCCTGCAACTTCAAACTCCTCATTCACTCTGGGTCCTCTTTCCCACTCGAACAAGTTTGCTCCTATACATACCTAGGGATCCATTTTGACCCCTTCCTCTCCTTCCATGGACACATCGCTGCCTTACCCACTGCCACTAATATCCGATTGGGCATCTTACATCAGTATAAACACTGCCTCCCCCCAGAGGCTCTTCGACTCGCAGTCACCTCCTCTATCCTGTCCCTAGTGGACTATGGACTGCCGGTGTATGGTGCTGCTCATCAGACCGCACTCCATAAAATTCGCACTACTCTGAATAAGGCCTACAGGGTAATTACTGGGGCACCTAGGCTAACACACACCTGTCTACTGTACGCTAAAGCGCTGGTACTTGATCTTGATGAGCGCCTCAAATATCTGACCTGTACCCTTACAAAAAAGACCCTCCTTGGGCTATCCCCACCAGGATTGACCACCACCATCCGCCGCTCTGTCCCAATAGTTCATACTCGGACCTCTGGGAAAACCTCTCTTGTTATCCCTAGAGCTAGGACCTCTCATGGCCAAAGAGCCTTCAGCTTTAGGGCCCCCTCCTGGTTCAACACACTGCCCCCCTCCATCTCCGAAGCTCCAACTATATCGTGCTTCAAAACTTCCTTACGGAACCACCTTGTTAACACCCGAAGCTGTAATTGCCACTAGTCAAAGCCGTACTCAATACTTATGACAAAGCTTACTACTAAGCTGCTAAGAACAACATAACTCTGGTATTGTTTGCATCAATCCTACCTGTACCAACTTGTTTGTATCTATGTCTTAAGTTACTGTTATACTGTTATACTGTGTATTTTCGTTTGTCTTACTGTGACAAGGTACCTTTGTAAATGAGCCTATGGCTCAAAGGTTTTCCAAACTGCTGTTTAAATAAATAAATAAATAAAATAACAGTGTCAAACAAAAAACTCTAGTCGAGGAACCTCAAGGAATTAAGACCACATAGCCTGATATGTACTGATGTCAATATACACTGAGAATGTAACAACTTGATGTACCACAAGTGTCTAAGGAATCTGAAAAAGAGATAAAAATTTAATTTCTCTCCTCTTCTTCATACAAACAATACACCCTAACCCACCCCACATCACCATAATGTGGGTGAGGGAGATACATAGCTTTAAGGAGATGTTGTCACTCTTTCTCTCTCTCTCTCTCTCCACCCACCCTTTTTTCCCTTCTCTTTCTCTCTCTCTCCCCTCTCTCTCTCCCACTGACACACACACACGCACACACACACTCACTCACTCTCTCCTAGTGAACCTATATTCACTTCAGTCACTGTAATTGTCCCCCAAAGGAATTCAACTTGTCATGAAATCCTGAGTAAAAAGGCTTATGTCTGATGCCCCTGTAACCAATGCAAGTCAATGGGAACAATTTCCCTGTAAATGACTCCCTATAGATCTGGGAGCCCTGCTGTATGTAGTCTGCCAGGGTCTTACAATATAATTCTTATTTTAACGCAGTGCATTCAAAAAATATACTGAAGCAAATGGTTTGTTGCCTTTTACTGAACCAACATACATGGATGTTACAAAAAGAACAAAGTGTCTAAGTGTTTGGCCCAACAAGGTCTTCTTCTGAAGCTTACATGAGTAAACTAACAAGGGATGTTCTAGCCTGTGTGACAATGGTTTCAACTATGCCACTGAACTTGAAAAAAACAGCAATTAAATAACTTAGGATAATGCAGGATATATAAATGAAATCAGCACGCACATGTGAAGGCATTGTTGTCATGTCAAAATACAGCAACAATACAGCAGCTACCTGAATTCACCTGCTTTTAATTGCTGTTTTAAAAGGGGGATTTTTTTTAAATATCCTGTAAATAGTTTCACAATAATTCCCTCATACCTTTTTACCAAGTGTCTGCTCTACATAATTCAATGGTTGGCAGCTCCTCCACAGCACACAAATGAACAGAGACTATTTTAGTTGTCATTTTTCATATCTCACCCAAAATGTGTTTCCGTGCATGTAGTGCACAATGGCGCAGTTGGTGTGCGAAATCAATGTTTGGGACAGATTAAGAAAATCACAGTGACACTGTTCATGAGCAGAGGTCTTAAAATGGCTATGTTAAAAATTTGGTGACAAAAGTTCATAAAATGACCGTATTACGAGTGAGCATTAGCAGTTTCACGCACCTCATAAGTTCATGAATTTGTAATATTTTCAGTCCAGATTTCCACCACTGGCATTTTCCACATTCCCTTATGAACAGTACAGCTGTCATTTTTCACACCATGGCCAAATGTGTTTTCGCACTTCCAGCGAAGAAATGCATGGTCACTGTGGGAAATCACTGTTTGGGACAGATTAAGAAAATCACCATGACACTGTTCATGAGTGGAGGTCCAAAATGCCCGTGTTAACAATCTGCTGTAAAAATCCCCAAACTAATTACATTACGGTGTGCGCTGTGCAGTTTCTATGCTCACCATGACTTCACCAGTTTTCTGATATTTTCACTCCAGATTTTCAGTATTGCCATTTTTACACCTCCCATGAACTGTACAGCTGTCATTTTCACATCCTGTTCGAAATGTGTTTTCACAACTGTGGCGCCAAATGGCGTAGTCACTGTGCAAAATCAGCTTTCAGCTAACGAACTGATATTGCCACTGTTCATAAGGTGGGGGTCACAAAAAAACAATGTTGAAAATTTTGAGCGAAAATACCAATGAACGTCTGAGGCGTTCCCTGTAGAGACTGACAGGCCTCAGGGTGTGACTTGGGATTGTAGCCTGTAATGCTCATACCATTCCACCCCCACCCACACCCTGCAGCCAGTGAGAGGCATCGAGTTGTGCCTTAGACTCTTCGGCCTCAAAGTGCACCCCATTTTCCTATACTGCACCCATCTCACCATATTTCCTAATAGAATGGGGTCAACATAAGGGCCAAAGACCCCAAGGCACACAGTGACACCTGTCGGTGTCTGCAGGGTAGGGTGTGGTGAAATGCCATAGCCGTTATGCCTGACGACCCAAAGGCACACCCCAATGCCTGTCAGTATCTGCAGGGTGGTGGTGGGGTTGGCTTCAGTTCAATACTTCACTGCCATTCCTATTATGCAGCTCTGTAACTCCCACACTACCAGTGCCAATGCCAGCAAGCAAACATTCAGCACTGACAAATGCTTGTTTTTAACCTTGTATTTATGGGTCCTACTGCCTCTTCTCTCCACTCTCTCAGACAGCCTCTCTTGCACGATCCACCCTCATCTTGGTCTGCCCCTAGAGTACACAGTTCCACTAACCTAGGTGCCCGGTTAACCCCCCCCCCCGGTAGGGTGAGAATGGATCCCCTGTTCTTACCTCTCCAGAGCCATACATACTGTGACATTGGGCCGGTACAGTGGAGTCTGCCTCGATGAGCCAAAGATGTGCAGTGAGGTGTCATTGCCTAGGAGAGGCCGAGATGGGTTTTTCCCCCTTGTTCGTCCCCAGATGTTGGCGTGCAATGAGGGCCAATGAGCTAGAAGGCACGCTGAGATGTGCCTCCTGCTGTGCCCCTCTCCTGACATCTGTCCAATGCCCTTACCGCTTCTCCCAACTACCACACCTTCCACCCAAGCTCCCCCAGATGGTGGTATTGCAGTGGGAGTGTGCAGATGACCCCCCAGCGAAGGAGAGCAGCCACTGGGCACTACATCCTTCTCCTCCCCGGCTGACCCTTGATGGCCCGTGCTTGTTCCTGAACATGGGTCGCTGGCATGGTACGAGGTAAGGCGTCCAGCGCCTCAGCCCTCAATGCCACCAGGCTGTCTCACTAATGACTATTAATAACAGTAAACAAGGTTAGCAGTATTTAACATTAGAATAAGCTCAGAATGACTGTACTAAACTGAATGCTAAACTGATTGACTGCTAAAATACTACTAAGGAACTCTATTTTTGCAGAATAATCTGCATGCTAATATACTGTTAATATAGCAGTCGGCTTGGGTAAGGGCAGTCAGTGCTCCTGCAGTTCCTCAGGCTGGGCAGGAACAGGAAGTGATTCGGGGAAATTAGTTCACCGTTATGTTCAGCATAGACTTAGAAACATAGAATTTGAATTAGACAGCAGATGAGGACCGCTTGGCCCACCTAGTCTGCCCATTTCCCTACCTAACGGATAAGCTGCAGATCCTAGTTAACCAACAGCCTACTTCTTCCTACCCCCCCACTAGAATTGCCTTATGCTTGTCCCATGCATTCTTGAATTCTCCCACTGTTTTTGGCTCTATGCCCTCCTCAGAAAGGCTGTTCCATGCATCTACAACCCTCTCTGTGAATAAATATATCCTCACATTACCACGCTCGCAAAAGTTCACAGCCACTACGGATCTTGGAACAGTGAGTTTTTTTTAAACTTGTTTGTTCGGTATGCCTTTCCTGGTGAAACTTTTTAGTAAATAAACAAAATAAAGAAATGTATTCAGAAATAAGCACCAATGGACAGTTAGGTTAAGTAAAACCCAGAGTATAAAGTGAGTGTCCAGGGTGATAAAGGTGGCTATAGCCAAGTGGCAAACAGTAGCCAAGCTAGTGTTGTAAAATAGAAGAATTTACTGATTTAAAGTGCACTTGGGTATCAGTTTCAGTCAGGAGCAAGGGAAAGGGAGTGGACCAGGCAGTTATCCACACGAGCAGCATAGTTGCCGCAGCCCTGGCCTGTTAGCCACCCCAGCAGCATAGTTGCCACAGCCCCAGCAAAGGACTAGTGACCTGAGTAACAGATCTAGAGATTCCTATAGCACTAGCCTGACTACTGGAGGCAACTTGGCTACTATAGTCACTTGTTTCACTCTGGGGCACTCTGACTTTATAATCTGGGACTTACTTCCCACAACTAGTTCCCCGGCACTTATTTCTGAATAAAAGAAACCTTAGGGACAGCTAGCAATTATTCACTAGCCCAACTGGCTAGCTGGGCTATAACTGGGGCTTTACCCTAACCTTGCTCCTTAGCACCCTGTTCACTATCTAATTCAGGGCATGCATGCCCTCTGCTCCACCTCCGATAACTACTTCATTTGAATACTGCCTACCCCTGTGCTCCATTTAGGAGCAAGAGTTAAATAAATTTAGGTAACTTTGAATAAGGCCACCATCTCACTGTATGCTCACTTCCTGGGCCAATTTTAAATACATTTGAATAGATCCACCCTTGGTAGTTCCTTGCTCCAGGGCTTTGCCCTGACCACACTAACATCTACGGCCATCCTTTATTGTGCTCACTGCGTGAAAAAACAAACATCTTTTTTTTTTTTTTAGTATTAGTTCAGGCAGACAGTGCCTGCTTTATGACACTGTCACCGACTCACTGCCCCAAACTGGGGAGAAGTTGAGACAGGAGGTAGGTTAAGTGTATGCTGGATGCCCTGATGGCTGGAGGCAGGTGGGAGGTCTTCCCTTGATGGGTAGCTGGCTCTTCCCGATGCTCGTTCATCTAGTGATGCTTTCCTGTTTGTGGGGGCCACTGCCAAGGAACTGGCATTTACTTTTTCTTTACAAAAAAAAAAACACAAATGGGACTAAACAGAACCCACGCTATAGCTGCCAACTGCTGATCCTGGGGACAACCACAACTACTGGACCACTGACACTGCTGGGACCACTAAGATTGACATAGGGATGAGAGGAGGACAGCAGTACTGCCTTTTGCTCTGAATTTACTTCCGTGTCCCCTCTTTATTCTGCTGCACTTTCATGTATTTGTTTTTCTTCAGAGCACCTGAACTCCCCTGACTGTCCTCCTTCACAGTGAATTCAAACTCTCCCAGTGGCCATTACTGGCCACTCTCAGTATCCTCCATGGCATCCAGGATGCTGATTCCATAACAACCAGCTGTCCAGTACAAGCTGGACCTTAGATGTGACACTGGCTTGTACCACCTTTACTGGGCAGGCTGCAATAAGAAGAAAAAACCTTTTTAACTGCAGACAAGCACTATTTTTATTTGGCTGTGGCCACTATGTTCACCCCCCCTTGCAACCTAAACAATAGGGGCACCTGTGATCACCTTACTGGGGCTTGTTGGCATCATAGCTTACTGATGACCCAGTTTTTGGGGATATTACACGCCTGCCTTTGCTGCCCAATAAAACATACTCAGAAATTAAACTACCTCTAAAACAAGAGGCTGTCAGCTCCTCTCTTTTTGATGACTGCTCCTTCCTCATCTGTGTACGAAAGTAACGGTTCTCTTCATGAGCTTCCAGCAGGAAGTCACATCCCCACACTGATTTCCTTTCCCATTGGCCTGGTATCTGGTCTGAGCCAGGACTGATCGCTGTTGCTACGCAAATATCGAGAACAAAATGCAATTGAAATGAATGGGCTTATATACATTTCAATGGGATCAATTATTTAAATGGAGATTTTTCTGTTCATTTTTTGCTGGGCTAGTGAAAATCACTATTGGGCCAGTGGATTTTTCTGATCACTAGCCCAGATGGCTAGTGGCTAAAAGAGTTATTATTGACCCCCGTGTCAGTCTGTAAAATCTCTAGCATCACAGTACAGGGTGGCAACACATGGGATAGGGACTGTTCCATACCTCTCAGTCTCTTAGTGACATGTCTCTCATTTTATCCCTCAGCATTGCTGTGTCCCTCACTATAAATGGTGTTGCCAATGTGCTGTAGCAAAAAGTTAGTCTTCAGCTGTGGGGGTCCAGCTTCAAGGTGGGGGTCCATCTATAGGGGATCAGATCCAGAGAGGCTGATCCTATGCCTCTTAACTGTCCCAAATTACAATATAGCATCATGGCAACAACCATCTGGACTCCCATTGTAATGGATGCAGATTCAATTATGGCTCAAACTCCCCATCCCCAATCATGTAACTAATTCATGGGTACTTTATGGTCCAGGTGAGGGAACCTCTTTGGAGATGCTGATTCTGGAGAGTGGATGGGTAGTACTTGTAAAACAAAAGGTTACACAGGAGTCAAAAGGGACCCATAGTTCTTAGGTAAAAGTAGTACTGATAGTAAATAAACCTATCCCTAATGGCCATTAATGTATTGCCACAAGATGACTATTATTTTCATGGTAATAAAAAGCTCATTTGGACAGTTATAATGACAATTATACAGTGGGGTATGAAAATCCTGTAACCTCACTGGTCAAAACACATCACATGACCGTGATAAATCCTCTTGTATACCCACTGTAAAAGTTTTATATCACTATAAAAACAGAAAACAAGTTGAACATTGTATAATAGCAAAATACCATGACAGAGCGTGGGTATATGGGTGGATTTATTACTTCTGGTGTGCTTAAATCACTCAGCTGTGCCTCATGACCGAACCACACCAGGCATGGTAAATCCACCAATATACCCACTCTCTGTCATGGTATATTGCTTAATTAATGGATTAGTGCTACATGACCATCATTTGCATGACAATGAAAAGCTCATTGCTCAGTTTCAATGGTTATTAAACATGCCATTAAAATAGGCTGATACAAAATTTAAGGGGCATACCACACACATTAAATACTTAATGGATACCTCTAGTGGTTAATTTATGGCATGAGTTAGTAAATTAATGGCTTGTGCCCATGAAACAACAATTAATTTAAATGTAATGGGAATAAAAACTGGCCATTAAAAAGGGTGATATAAAATGTAATGGTGAAAAGTAATGGGATTGCATGAAGAAAATGGAAGATTAATGGAATTTAATAGAATTTTAATGGATTTCAATGAAGCAGTGATATCTCATTAAATTTGGGAACTTAACTGAAGGTTGCTATTGTAATTTGCATATACTGTGCAGCTCATAATGCGTTTATCAGGGTATGTTTAATTTTGTATTTCTTTCAAACTTTGATTTTGATATGTACCATGTTGGTACCACAGTGGTATCAAATTTCTGGATGTGCTGATACCACAGTGATACCAAATAAGCTTGGGATTTATATGTACACCAATCTGCTCCTCTAACGTAATACCCATGTGGTGACATTACAAAATACTGATACCACAATGGTACAAAATAAGTCTTGGTGGTATATAGAAAACATTGTCGTATTACCATTGCATTATCATTGGGAACTCCTAGGGCAATATAGAGTCCCACATAAAAGTGGACTCAAAATTACGTAATACCACTGTGGTACCATTACCCATTTACCAGTCTGGGCAACCTGCCGAAATTGGAATAGGGATGCCACTGTGCCATGGCACTACCACTGAGGCCAGAAACCTGACTGGGTTGACACCATTGTACAAGCAGACTACCACTGGGTAGTACCATTGCACAATTTCAGACATACCCAGGTATTGCCATTGATAGAACACTGTGTTGCCATTGCAACACATTTAGTAAGGGATTGCATGGCAGAAAAAAATGATCCATGGGTGGGGGGACTGATCATATAAGGAGAGACTGAGATAGCTTAATGTGTATACCCTGGATGAAAGAAGGGGAGAGGTGATATGATTTACACATTCAAGTACCTGAAGGGTTTGAACAGAGTAGACACCAGGTGTATGTTCAGTCTGAAGGTTGGAATGGAAACCAGCGGACTCTCTATTAAGTTGGAAGGGACAGGTTCAAGATGGAATGAGGAGGCATTATTCCACAGAAAGGGTGGTGGAAGGGTGGAATGCTCTTCCAGAGGATGTTGTATTGTTGCAGAGTGTTGGGGGATTCAAGAAGGTGTGTGAAAGATTCAAGGGGAGGGTGTAAACCGAGATGGGGCATGAGGTGGGGGGCATCTGCATTCTAATGGACTGAAGGGCTGCACACTCGAGCAGACTAGATAGACCAAATGGCCTGTATCTGCTGGTAATTTCCTATGTTCACATGTCATTAGCTACATTGATATCTCACAAAATTAAAATACCTCTAAATTAATAATTCAAATGTGTATTGCGACTGCAAACGTTAAGAAAACTATAGATAAAAAAACAATAGATCCTAATATTAGAAGTCACTAACACAAAAAGTACATAATAAATAGAGAATACTGGATGAGCAACTATGCAGAACCAGTGTGTTCTGCCAGAGAGAGCTTCTGATTCCCTCTGACCTGAGAACGAAGCTAGAGAGGTCCATGGGAATCGGAACTCCAAGGTGGCAAAATACACTGGTTGTGCATAGAGTTGCTCATCCTGTATTTTTTTGTAGTGTATAGTACTGGGTGAAATATGTGTTTTGTGAGTTCTTTTGCTCTTAAAGTGAAACTGCCTCATGTAGGCTCTACAGGTCCTGGAATGCTGTTCTACCACAGTAGGGTAGAATCACATTCTATGACCTAACAGTGTATACTGGAGCGTTGTTTTGTATAGACTTCCTTCCCTTTCAAAAAGCTGTTCTACCACAGTTCCAAGGTCTTAGAATGTGATTCTGCCCTTCTGTGGTAGAACATCATTCTAGGACCTCTAGAGACTACATGAGGCAGTTTCACTTTGAAAGCAAAAGAACTCACAAAACACATATTTCATACAGTACTATGCACTACAAAAATTACAGGATGAGCAACTCTATGCACAACCAGTGTGTTTTGCCACCTCAGGGTTCTGATTACCATGGATCTCTCGAGCTTCGTTCTTGAGGTCAGAGGGAATCAGAAGCCCTCTGTGGCAGAAGACACTAGTTCTGCATAGTTGCCCATCTTGTATTCTCTATGTAGTACTGTTCACACTCAATACCACCTTACTGGAACACAAACGCGTCATTTTCAGATGAAGTACTACACCGACTTTTAACTTGTGGAGTTTCATTGATGGTCACAGAAAGTTCCCATCATTCCGCTGCCACATTGACAGTCACCTGCCTGCTACAAATGTGGCAGCACTGTTCAAACTTCAAATGATGCCTGGGTGAGTGTGATTTTTTTGATACTACAAGTGTAACTCTGAACATTTAAAAAAAATGTTGTTCCATGTTACCATTCTGTGTGTGTCCCATGTTTTTACTAATAAAGAATATGTACATGCAGGATCATACAAACATATGAACTTGTCAGCAGATACAGGCCATATGGTCTCTCTAGTCTGCTTGAGTGTGTAGCACTTCAGCCCATTAGACTGCACCACTTAGATCATTATCAAACCAACCCATATTCCTTCCCACAACTCCTCAACAAGCATTTGTCAATGCCGAATGTTGCTTGCTTGTATGTGCTGTGTAGGTATTTGGAAGTCAGTGAGTGCAAATATTGAAAATTTGCAAACTTACGAGCGTGCGTAGGAACTGCGCAATGCACGCTCGTGAAACAGTCATTTTATAGCAAGTTTGTGACCAAATTTTCAACATAGTCATTTTAAGACCTCTGCTCATGAACAGTGTCACTGTGATTTTCTTAATGTGTCCCATACATTGATTTCGCACACTGACTGTGCCATTGTACGCTAGATGGGTAAAAACACGTTGTGGGTGAGATGTGAAAAATGACAGCTGTACTGCTCATAAGGAGGTGTGGTAAAATGGCAAAGTTGGAAATCTGGAGTGAATATATTGAAAATTTGCAAACTTACCAGTGTGCGTAGGAAGTACGCAACGCAGGCTCGTAAAACAGTCATTTTTAGGAATTTTGTCACCAAATTTTCAACATAGCCATTTTATGCTCATGAACAGTGTCACTTTGATTTTCTTAATGTGTCCCATACATTGATTTCGCACACCGACTGCTCCATTGTGTGCTAGATGGGCGGAAACACATTTTGACTGAGACGTGAAAAATGACAGCTGTACTGCTCATAAGGAGATGTGGTGAAATGGAAATGTTGGAAATCTGGAGTTAAAATATTGAAAATTCGTGAACTTACGAGTGTACGTAGGAAGTGCACAACACAGGCTCGTAAAACAGTCATATTTAGGAATTTTGTCACCAAATTTTCAACATAGCCATTTTATGCTCATGAACAGTGTCACTGTGATTTTCTTAATGTGTCCCATACATTGATTTCGCACACCGACTGCGCCATTGTGCGCTAGATGGGTGGAAACACATTTGGGGTGAGATGTGAAAAATGACAGCTATACTGCTCATAAGGAGGTGTGGTAAAAAGACAATGTTGAAAATCTGGAGTGAAAATATTGAAAATTCACAAACTTACAAGCG